>CM050508.1:11705000-12905000 GCA_027563665.1 Antrozous pallidus
GAGGGTGAGCCTGCATGGATGGGCTGAGAGAGGCTTGGATGCATTCATTTGAATTTCCAGGTGTGAAGTTTACAAGTCAGCTGAAAATACAGTTCTGGAATTCTGGGGAGAGACTGGACTGGAATATGTACAGTTGTAGTGATTAGCATACAGTTGGTACAGAATCTTGGGAATGGAGGAAATCATCCATTGTGTGGGGAACAAGGGGAAAAATATGAAATGCCAACATTTCTGTGGCTAGAGAAAGAGGAGCCAAGAGGATACCTAGAGAGAAGAGTCAGAGAGGGAAGGAAAAAAGCAGGAGAGGGCAGTATCCTGAAAGCCCAGGGAAGGAAGAATTCTCCCTTCCCTCCCACAGCAACCTTGTCTTCTCGCAGGCTTCCCATGGCAGCAAGTGGCTCACCATCTACCCAGCTGCTCAAAGAAGCAAATAGCTATCTCCAACATCTTCTTACTTCTCCAACATCCTCCCATCAGCAAGTCTTACCACTTCAAGTCCTAAGTCTCCCTAAATTGGTCACTTCTTTCCCTTTCTGTGAGTACCTCCTACCCCTTGATTCCACGACACCAATTCCTCTCCCCTGGACCACTTCTGTAGCCTCTCCAGTCATCTCCAGCCTTCTGATCCCATCCCCCAATTTACCGAGACCATTCCACCCAACAGACAGAATGCTTTTACGAAAGCATGAATAAGATCTTATCAATTCTCTGATTAAAATCCTCCAATGGTTTTCCATTGCACTTCAATGAAAATCTAAACTTTCAATGGACCCACATCTGGCCCCTGTTTAGCTCTCTGACCCCATCCTGTACTATTCTCTCCTTGCTCATGAAATCAAGACACAACAGCCTTCTTTCTGTTCTTCAAATCCATCCCCTCTCTGGGCCCTTGCCTTTGCGGCTCCTTTGTCTACAGTCCTTAGACCTAAACATCACCTCCACAGAAAGGTCCTTCTTGACCACCCCGTCTAATTAGCTGTTAGTTTGTTAGAGTTGCTGTAACAAAGCACTACAGAGTGGGTGTCCTAAGCAACAGGACTTACTGTCTCACAGTCCCAGAGGCTAGAAGTCCAAAATCAAGGTGTTGGCAAGATTGATTTCTTCTGAGGGCTGTGAGAGAGAATCTATTCTTGGCCTCTCTCCTTGGGTTGTAGCTGGTCATCATTTTCCTATCTCATCACATCATCTTCCTTCTATTCAAGTCTCTGTTTGAATTTCCCCTTTTTATAAGGATACCATTCATACTGGATTAGGTCCCACCCTAATGGTTTCACTTTAACTGGATCACTTCTATAAGGACTCTATCTCCAAATAAAGTCACACTCTGAAGTAGTGGGTGTTAGGACTCCAAAGTATATGAGAGCACAATTCAACCCATGATGCCCACATCCAACTGCTGTTATAGTACACAGTTTCATTTTCTTCATAGCATTCGTCCCTATCTGAAATCATATTCTCCTTCCCCCTCCTCCTCTCCCCACTTCTCTTCCTTCTTTTTCTTCTTTTTGCTTGCATTTTATCATTTGTCTGTGGAAGCTGCATAGAACAGAAACCTTGCCTGTCTTTGGAGCAGACTCTCTCGGGGCCCCTGATATATGCTCTGTTACCATATATACCAGGACTTCTCACTGCAAGCACGCCATGTTCTGTCTGAGGCTTCCTTTTACATGAGGCAGGTTGGAGATGTTGGGAGGCCACTGACAGGTGAGAATTGGTGGTGGAATACTGGTTTCCTCACCCCTTGTGAGGCACAGTGCTGAAGTTTGCTTTCTGCCGTCTCGGAGGGATCCTAAACAAGACTGAACCAAGTTACCGTACTGCTCATGAATGTACCTCTGTTGGCTCTCCCCTTTCCCTGCCTACTTTCTCACTTCCTTACCCATGTTTCCTGCAATCCCTTCACAAGTAAAGTACTTACACTGAACTCCTGTCTCTGGGTCTGCTTCCTGGAAAAAACTGACTTCAATTGATCTTTATCACTGTATACTTGAAGTTTAGACCAGTGCATAACCAATAATGGTAAATACTCAACAAGTTATGATGAATGAATCAATAGAGGGAGGTGGTTCCAAACACTACCAAATGCTGTAGAAAGAGGTCCAATAGAAGAAAACTTAAAAATAATCAATTTGATAATTGTGAGGTTAGTGGCTACTGCTAGAAGAGGTTATTAGAATAGCAGCGAGATATGTGGATGGGATGGGGAGGGGGGAAGCAAGTCTGATTTTGGCTGATGATGAAGTGAGAAAGGTAGGCAGCAAGGGACAGAAAAGCCTTAACTTTGCATGACAGAAAAGTGAAAGGAAGTTTTGTTGTTGTTGTTTATGGGAAAAATTTGAACATATTTGAGGCTGATTCCATGGAAAAGGAGAGAATGAAGATAGAAGTAAGAAGGAGGAGGAGCACGACTAATGGTAAGTCTTAGGTGATAACTTAGAGGCCAGCTTAGTGAGTACAGATGGAGAACTTAGCATGGGGAAATAGAGACTTCTGGTATTCCAAGAAAATAGGCAGAAGGTAAGAACTGGTAACCAGCAATATGAATATATGTTTACTTACATAGTTGTACATGCAATAATGCTCTTCATTTGTGATTTGATAAGTAACCCGTATACACTGCATAACATTTAGAAAATAATATCATTTCAAGCTCTGGTCTATATGTCCATGTTATAACTCATTTGCTTCTTGAACCATCACATGAACTAGGTACCATGACTATCTTTTTTTCTAGAGGCGACAGATTGAGTCGATTGCCCAAGGTCCCAAGACTGGAACTCGGCAGACCAGTCTACACTGTCTGGTTTCAGAGCCATCCTGTCTCATACACAAAGAAAAACCCAAAGAGGGAAACTTAATTCAGGAAAATAAACTCGTATTGAATACTTAAATAGCTATATAAAAACCACCAGTTCATTGCCAATGCTCCTCTTTTCTTGGGGAAAGTGGGAAATGGGAGTAAGGGGGACTCTAGACTCAAACTTAATAGTAACAGTTTTAATAGTAACAGTTTCTGAGAAAAGAGAAAAGGATTTGGTTAGAAAGTATGAGCAGCAGTGCTGAGCCAGCTTGAGGTTGAGGATGCCAGAACTGCATTTCGGGAGGGTCAATTGGCATGGTTAAATGATTTTCCCAGGGGCACTGGACTGTTGGTGTGGGAGCAGTTGGAGGTTTGCTGTGGGAGGCACACAGAAAGTCAGCAGAAGTTGAAAAGTTCTAGAGAGAGTGGGGTTGAAATGATTGCATCTTCATCTGACATTTCCAAATGCAGACCTGAGGACAGAGAGCAAAGTGAGAGGTGATTCCAGGGAAAATGCTGGTAGTGGAGAGGGGGAGCGAGGTGGGGAGAGCGATGGGGAGAAGCCGATAAAAGGAGGGCACTGCAGGCAACAGGAACTGAATCCTGCTGGGTTACTCTGGGAGCCAGCAAGGAAGTGCATTTCAGGGGGCTGGTGTCCTTACACACCACTTCCCATTAGTCATTGGTTAGGACTGCTCCAGGGGGACCCCGGGGCTGAGAGCTGCCACACACATGGACGCAGAGGACTCTGGTGGCCAGAGAAAGAGCTCAGACAAAGAGATGTTTGAAGTGTGGTCAGCGTGCACTGAAAGATAATGTCTGGGGAGATAAGAACCAGGTATCAGTGTCTGCTGCAGATAGGCCACGGGTTTGCACCTGGAACAGAGAGGCAGCAAGGAGCAAGGAGACTAGAAGAGGGGAACAGTTCTGGGATGAATGCCTTTTTTGAAAATTATTTTGAATAGGCAACATTGGCACATGGTGTAAAATTCAAGTATGGAAGAGTGTATTTTGATATCCTTTTAGAGACAGTTATGTATATATTAAAGGTACAGATATTATATATGCATATACACATAATATAAGAATAGGTTTTATGTCTACCCAAATATATTGCAGGTATAGTAACTGTGTTATTTATTTTTACATAAATTACCCCACACAGGTGGTAGCATATGATCAAGTATTCTTGTATGTGTGTTATTGGGCACACTCCTGCGATCTGTAGGATACATGCCTAGGAATAGAATAGCTGGGTCAAGAGCACATGCATCTAAAATATTGATGATAGTGCTGAATTTCCTTGTACCAAGATGCACACCCATGGTTTGACCAACATAACGAGGCCAGAGAGTGAAAGTATGGGGAGTAGGGAGTAGAAGAGGGAGGAACAATCTGACTGTGAACCGGCAGCGATCGAGACTGTTGGCTCAGGTCTCCCTTCTGTCCAGGCACAGGGTGTGGCTGCACCAGGAAGTTGTTGGTGTGGGGCAGTTCGTCAGCAAAGGTCCATGAAGTAGAGGAAGCGAACTATGAGTTGTCAGAATGAGTCATCCAGATGAAGACAGCCAGACCATCCTGGTGAGTTGTCATGATCTTGTGAAATGTGATTAGAGACATCTTCAGCTTCCTCTAAGCGCTGGCAGGGAAAAGTCACGGGATGCCTCCCAGCCCTTCCCACCCTCAAGCTGGAGGAGGAGGAAGCGTATCAGTCCACATGGCTATCCCACCTGACACGTAGTGCTGGCTCCAGGTTTTCCTATGGCATCTAAGACAGTGAGACTGGCAGGACTGTGCCCCTAGATCCTCTGGCTTTAAGTGTGTGGTGCCCCTTTCTTGATCATAAAACCAGTAACAGCGATAATCCCAGTCGAGGCGAACGTGCTGAACTAGTTGGGAAGTGTGTTCAGCAGCAGGCAGGTTAGATACTGGTGTAAACCAGAGATGGATTCTCTCTTCTCTCCTGTAACATGAAGTTCTGGGATACAGCAGCCCCACAACACCTTCATTTCTCAGGCTTCTTCTCTCTTTCTGCTCTGCCTCCCCAGTGCTGACTTCTACCCTCATGGTTTCCAGAGGGCTGCTGGAGTGCTAGCTCTCTTGCTTATGTTCCATGCTGGAAGGTGGGAAGGACGGTTAAAAAACAAAAAACAAAACAAAACCAAAATTCAACTGAGTAAATTTGAACTTCTATTTGGCTTTCTTAAGCAATGCATGGACCAGGCAGCTTCCCATCTGGCAACTAGAGTTATAAAATGGAAGGTTTGCATAGAAAAGAAGGGTGGGGCAAGGAAACTATTAGCAAAAGAAAAGAAAGGATTCTTTGGGACCAGGACTTCTTTTGGGGGGAAGGGCAAAGAGTAGGGGAAAGTTTTTTTTTGTTTTGTTTTTTTTTATCATGCAGACTACACTTCCCCCTATGGGTTGCTGATGGATGGAGAGGCCCAGTGACACACTCCCTCATTGGTGCTGACCGGAAAATTCCATGCTGGGTGATAAGGATTATGTCTCAGAGAGAGGATGAACTGGCAATGAAGTCAGGTATTAAATCTAGGTTGGGTATCCTGGGCTTTAGTTACAGCGACACCGTTTGGGGCCTGCGGTTTTCTCTTTAACCGAGTCAAAGGCAAAAGGGAGCATGGCAGAGGAATCAGCCTCCCCCGTCCTGACCTTGTGATGGACTTTCCCAGAACCCACCCTCAGTAACTGGAGTTTACATCTAATTACACTGCTTAAGGCCATCACCCCTCTCTCAGCGAGTCTGGAAACATACAAACCAAGGTATGTTAGTAAAGAAAAGAGGAGCATGGATGTTGGCTAGGCCAGTGGTCGGCAAACTGCGGCTTGCGAGCCACATGTGGCTCTTTGGCCCCTTGAGTGTGGATCTTCCACAAAATACCATGTGCGGGTGCACATGTACAGTGCGATTGAAACTTTGTGGCCCATGCACAGAAGGCGGTTTTTGACTCTCAAAAGAAATTTCAGTTGTTGTACTGTTGGTATTTGGCTCTATTAACTAATGAGTTTGCTGACTACTGTCCTAAGCACTTAATATTAAAAAAAATATTGTTTGCAAAGTATACACATAAATTTACTATTTCAACCACTTAAAATTGTACAATTTAGTGGTTTTAAGTACATTCACCTTGTTGTGTAACCATCACCACCATTCATTTCCCCCTCACCTCATCACCTCCCAAAGGTCCTGTCTTCTAATGCCATCCTGTTGAGTGTTAGGATTTCAACAGAGGGATTTTGCAGAAGCACAGATATTCCGGCCTCTGCAGGTTGCTTCCTGCTGTTGGCTATTGGGAATAATGCTGCTATATACAATGGTATTCGAGTCCCTTCTGCCATTTCTTCTGAGTATATACTTCAGGGTGGAATTACTGGATCATGTGGTATTCTATGTTTAATTTTTTGAGGAGCCTCCAAAACTAGTTTACATTTTGTATCTTATTTAATCTTCACAAACTTGCAATGGTGGAAACCACACATTGAACTTATGATAGAGAGGCTCTCTCCCCACTCTGGACCCAGGCGAGCCCCAGCAGGATGCTGCCCACCGTCTCCGCTGGGGAACTCCTAGGTAGCAGATGCCAAAGTGAACTGGAGGGAATTAACTCCATTTTAGAAATGGGGAACAAAGGTAAGAGGCTATGTCAGCCACTTAGTACTGATACACCCCACTCTTCTCTTAGTAAAAACTCCACTTTCCCTGACTCTGCTGATAAGAATTCTCACCACGTGCTTGCAGGCAGCCTCTTGGGTCTACACTGAGTTCCCTTGACCAGTGTAGACTCGTAAAGACCACACCAAGGAGTCCCAGGCAGGAGCTATTTGCACCCCTATGCATGACCTCAAGCCAATGCGTCACAGGTTTGTTAAGGAGAGGGAAGATGAACTTTGGTAACTCTGTTCCCCAGTAACGGTTCTACGTGCACGTTAGTACAGTTGGTAAGACCATGGCCTCAGAGCCAGATGGCTTGTGTTCAGATCCCAGCTCTACATTTTGTTGTGTGATCTTCACTGGAATTATTTAACTTCTCGGTGCCTCAGCTGCCTCACCTGTAAGTTGGGAATCAATAACAGTGCTTTCTTTATTTCACATGATTGCCAGAGGGTCACCTGAGTTGACATGTTTAAGCGAGTACTTCAGAAAGGTGCTTTGGGTGGCATTAGTTGGTATAGGCATTATGAGTCTACCCGGGAAATGTTAATTCTCTAAACCATAATAGTTAAATGGCAAACTGACTACGGATTGCCATTGTAGTTCTAGTAAATTTTTAAAAAGGAACAAAATTAGGAGCCCACACATGAACAAAGCATGGTGAGACACAGCCAGATGGGTTGAAAAAGCCACTGGACGTTGACTATCTTTGGCCTGATGTCATAAGCTGAGAAAATGCTAACCACTTGACCTCTTCAATTTGTCTCTCACTTCCAAATGGGAGATAATTCTACTATGTTCATTGCATCATTGTGAGGACTTACGGAGGCAGAGATAAGGCATTATAAACTGCTGTCATTAAACAAATGTAAAGACTTAGAGGAACAACCCGAAGCAGCCCCTTAGCTCCTATTATCTCTGTCTAAATGAATTTGGTGTTTGTGACCAGATATTGGCACTAAAACCCAGGGAGGTTGTGGAAAACATGAAGCTGAGGACAGACATGAGGAAGAGTTGGAATTCCTATTTAGTTCACTTGGACCAGATTAATGTCTGTTCACAAAAATGGGAGTAGGATGAACTGCTCCAGAGTCTGAGAAATTTGGGCTGATTTCCTACAGCATTGAATTTAAAATACCAGAAAGAGTTGTTGAAGAACATGGTGAAGTCTGAGTCCTCCTCTATGATCATCCAGCTGTAAGGAGAGGTGGAAGCCACATAGTTAATGCTGGCAGCAACGATGGGGATGCACTGAGAGCTCTTCAGGCTTTTCACAGCCAGGTCCCACCTGACTGAGGTAAAGCGGAACTAGGTATCCATTTAGCAGTCACCTGGCGCCATCTATGGGTACTACGTTTTATTGCACTTTCAGGGGCTTAGGCTGTGATACCTTCAGACACAAAAGGGTGTATTTGATTTTAAAAACTAGTCACACTTCCCTTTTGCTCACGAAAGCCATTCTCATTTGGGGAGGGGTGGGAGGAGGCCTGTGCTTTTTGTTTGTTTGTTTGTTTGTTTTTGCTTTTTAGTAGATGTGACACAGCTACTCTCAACAATTCTGTGTTTGGAACAAGGGGAGGAATTTTGCCTGGAGCTGTAGATGTGGATGAGGAAGGAGCTGGAAGCCTGGATTCATGGGCTAGTGTGTTTATAATAGTTAGGAATCCTTCCCTCTGCATTACAAGACCAAGACGTCATTTCAAAAATCCCCATGAAGCTTGTATTTCCCCTTCTCTTGCTGGAAGAGGGGATGGACCAGGAGCGGGAGTGACTTCTGCTTTCTATTGTCCAGTGTTTTATTCTTAGCACCAGCCATATAGGAAACACCACTGATTAGGACAAAGGGGAGCCCACGTGCTGTGAAGGGCAGGACAAAAAAGTCAGGGAGGACTTTTTGGTGGGGTGATGTGGGTTCTGGATTTTTAAATAAACTAGTGGCCCGGTACACAAAATTCATGCACGGGGTTGGAGGTGTTCCTCAGCCTGTGCTGCACCCTCTCCAATCTGGGACCTCTCGAAGGATGTCCTACTGCCAGTTTACAGGATCAGGCCTAAACTGGCAGTTGGACATCCCTCTTACAATCTGGGACTACTGGCTCCAGCTGCTCATCTGCCTGCCTGCCTGCCTGATTGCCCCTATCCACTCTGCCTGCCAGCCTGCTCACCCCCAAATGCCCTCTCCCGTCAGCCTGATCACCCCCAACTGGCCCCCTGCTGGCCTACTCACCCACACCTTCCCTCCCCACTGACCTGCTCACCCCCAACTATCTCCCTGTGGGCCTGTTCACTTCAAACTGCCCTCCCCTGCTGTTCTGATCACCTCCAACTGACCCCCCACTGATGGCCTGCTCACCCCCAAAAGGCCCCCCTGCAGGTCTGCATATCCCTAACGGCCCTTCCCCTCACCAGCCTGAATACTAACAACTGCCTTCCCATCCTGATCACTCCCAGCGACCCAAGCTCCCAGCCCCTCCTCCCCCCCCCCCCCCCCAGCACCTCCTTGAGTGGAAGCCAGGGCTGGCTGGAAGCAAGCATCTGGGATTTATTTATCTCCTATCATTGAAACTTTGTAGCCTTGATCCAAGGCCAGGGCCAGCCAGGGCAGGTGGGAAGCTTGGCTTCCTCCATCGCTGGGAGCAACCCAAGCCTCCTGCTTGCTCCACCTCCATAGCCACTGCCATTTTTGTTAGGATTTATTTATCTTCTATAATTGAAACTTTGTATCCTTGAGCAGAGGCCAGAGTCAGACAGGGTGGGTGGAAAACTTGGATTCCTCCATTGTCAGGGGCAACCCAAGCCTCCTGCTTGCTCTAGCTCCATGGGTTAATTTGCATACTCGCTCCTGGCTTGTGGGGGTGGCTTGTGGGTGTAGCAGAGGTAAGGTCAATTTGCATGTTTCTCTTTTATTAGTGTAGATGAGAGTCACCAGAAAGGGGATGGGCTGGGGGAGAAGCCCCTCTGTCCCCTGTGTTCTGAGTCTGTATTTTAAGACAACTTCACATGGAAAGAGAAAATGGGTTTCTTAAATAGTTGTCTCATTTCAAGCTTCCTTCCTTTCATCCCTCATATCTATTCCTTTCATTCACCTGCTTATCTCCCCACTTGTCTCCCTCAGACCCTTCCTGGTCCAACCACACTGATCTCTTAGTTCCTGGGAAGCTCCATTCTCTCCATCTCTAGGTCCCTTTGTGTCTGCTGCCCACCTCTGCCTGAACACCTCTTATTCTGAAGGATTCTTCCAAAGTCTCAGAGAACACAAATCTTTTAAAGAGTAGGTGCATTTTATAGTTTTATGTTCTTGAAAGTGTGTAATCTATGGGCTAGATATTTCTCCATAGCCAGAATACTCGATTTTCCAGAATGTCTGGGAAGTCACTGTGCAAGTGCATACAATATTGCATAAATATAATTTATCTATAAAGGAGGATAAAACTTTTTTGCACTTTGGAAGCATTTAATAAACAATATTATCTTTCTAGTGAAAATATATTTATCATAGGAAGTATCAAAAGCACTTAACATTTAGAAATGATTGGAGTACCGTGTGAGCGTGTAAATGAATACATGGTAAACGCATACATGTTGAAGTTTGCACTTAATTCACTTCTGAATTACTGACAAACCCCACCCTGTACAATGTTCATGGTGCATCCTTGTTAAAATGTTGTTGAATTATTTTAAAAAATGAATAGTCTGAACCACATATTTGAATTTTTCTAGAGTTGCCTTTACAGAAATGGGAGCCTTATTCAGAACAGACTAAGAGAAGGCCCAAGGGAGCACAGATTTCAATTTGTGGTTTCAGATATTCACAGTTCATGGGCACCTATTGCTGGCTCTCTTCACACTCCCACATTCAGCGCAGTACAGTTCATCACGGCTTTGATTTGCTTTCTTTTGCGCTTCACTGCACATGTGGGCTGAGATGTTAAAGCTTGGTCTCTGTGGTGGGTCTGAAAAGGGGACATCACTACCTGTCCTAGGCTCCCCAGCTCTAGCTTTCTGAATCTTTCCATTTTTCTCCTGATGCCCTCAGAATTTGTCACAATTCTTAGTTGTGGGCAACACGAGCAGACTCCAGCAGACTTAACCTCCTTTATCAAAATGACATCGGGTTGCTTGTAAGGTGCCCGGGGAGCTGGAAAACCAGGCCTGGAGCCACAGTAGCAGGGCACCCACACCTCCTGCAATCATGCCACATGGTGTGCAGCTGAGGATGCCATTGCCACTGCCTTTGCCAGATGCCAGATTCCTTCTATGAAGCAGCATCACCTCTGCTCCAGGTACAGGCTGGGGAAAGCATGCAAACGCTGCTGCCATGGAAACAGGATCTTGCTGCAACTGCTGCCACCTCTACTGAGAGCTTCAGGATCAATGCTTGTGTCACCAGCACCTGCTTCAAGCTCCAGAATGGTTGCTTCTGATTGGTGGATCCTGGATCCCATGCCCATAACTGCCTGTAAGAGATGCTGGGAAATTTAGTGTCTGGTATTTCAGCTTTTATAGTGGAAAATGGGCTCTGCCTCTGAGAAAGACTCCAATGAAAGGCAATTCTTTAAGTATAGGCAGGACATTCAAATAGGAGGTAGCCAGCTGACTGGCATGGCGCTATGTCGACCTATGAACCAAGAGGTCCCTGTTCAATACCCGGTGTGAGGCATGCAGGAGGCAGTCAATCAATGATTCTCTCTCATCATTCATGTTTCTATCTCTCTCTCCTTCTTCTCTGAAATCAATAAAATATTTTTTTAAAAAGTAGTGGGCAGCTAAAAGGAATGACACTTGTCCCTGTTATGAAATAAACTGTCTAACCTTCGAGAAACAGGATAACAACCTTGATGAACACAGATTATTAAAAATCATATCAACACAGAACAAAAACTGCCAATAGTAACCATGACACCAGGAGATTCTTTATCCCTTTATTGTTTGCTTTGGTCATCCTCACTACTGTGAGAATTATTTCAGATGTAATTGTTTAAAAGTTTACTACATTAGGAGCTTTCAGCTTCATTCAAATATCATCTTTAAGGAAGTTTTGCTTTTTATTTTTCCCTTTTTAGAATCCTATGTTATTAGTGTGCAAATAGAATGGGTTACTTTTCATTTATGGAGATCTTGAATTTATACATAGTAAGTATGTTTCTAGAAACTTCCAAACTTGAGAGAGTCAGTCATTCATACCTTTGTGGGGATAACCAGCTTTTCCTTAACCTGATTTAGCTAGCATTTCTGGTATTTATAAGAAATCAGAAATAGAGGCAAATGGGGCGCTTCTACTTAGATTAAAATAGCAAGGAGTCATATCTCACTAGATTTGCACTGCGTCACTTTGTCACCAAAGGTTTCCAGTTTATTTCATTTCACTCTTACAAAGACATGCAATCTCAGAGAGCAGGGAGTGTGACATATTAGTGTGAAAAGGAGAGAGCAATGTGATGGGAAGAGTGAGAAGCCAGGGAGCTTCCTGAATTGTGTTAAATGAGCCATTTTACCCTCCAGAGAGCACCTGGCTTACTCCTGCTGATATTGGCCCAATTATTTCAGATATCTCAGCATAGTCCAAACACTATTGCAACGAATGAATTGGGGATTGTTCTAATATGACTTTCATCTTTCCATTGACGATAGCAAGTCTCAACCAAGGTAGCATAGGGCATAGGTCAATGAGATAGAAGACAATTGTCTTCTATACTTATTTACATGAATGTTTAATTAGTCAATTAATCAATTCACTGTACAATCATTTATTAATACCCTTGTGTGTACAAGTGCTACACTAAGTGCTTTACATTTATCACACCATTTAAGATCCCTCTAACAACCCTACCCCATGAAGTAGATCTACTTTCTTCTATCATTGGAGAGATAAGAAAATGGAAGCTCAGAGTGCTTCAGAGGCAGAAGGAGATTTGAATCCTATCATTTTGACTCCAAAATCTGTGATTCTACTCACTGTCTCTCATGATTTTTAGTGCTTTGGATAATGAGGTGACTGAAAAACAGTGTACACCCTCAGTGGTAGGTGGACATCATAAAAGAAAACAGACATCACCATACTGTATAGTCTATCCTATAACACTATCATCAACAGGAGCACAAAGGAGAGATTCTAACCTGGCCTGAGCTCTGGATGGAAGGATATTAAGGTAAACTTTTTTTAAAAAAAACAAAAAACTTGAGCTCATTGATGAAGGATGACCAAGATGTTTCCCCAGGAAGAGCATTTGTGCAGGCCTGGAGGTGTAAGAGCCTGTTGGCATGGCAGTGTGTTGTTTGGCACCAAGCATGGCTGAAACAACAGAAATTTATTTTCTTAAAGTTCTGGAGGCTGGGTGTCCAAGATCAAGGTGTTGGCAGGGTTGGGTCTCTCTTTCTGACGTGCACATGGCACCATCTGTGTCCTCACATAGCCTTTTCTCTCTGCATGAGGAGAACGAGAAAGATCTCTGGTGTCTCTTCCTCTTCTCATGAGGATACTAATAACCCAAGAGAGGAGAGAGTTTCAAGGACTGTTTAGGGAAAGACAAATACCAACAAAGATAAGGGTTGACATGTGTTCTTTGAATTCGGCAATCCTGTGACCCTGGCAAGAGCAAGGAAGTGCCAAGGCTGGAAGTTAGACTGCAGTGAGTTTAAGGATGAGCAAGAAGAGGGACCACATGTCTTACACACAAGCATGGCCTCCAGGAGTTTGGTAGTTCCTACTATCTGTGTCTGTAATCTCAGGTAAACCATTCTGTGCAGACTCCTCCAGGGATGAGGATAGAATGTGGCACACAGCAGGTTCACAGAAACACTGCTGAAGGGCCATACTCTGCTATGCTACTAGTGTAGGTATTGAGTTAGGTCAATCTTACCTGACTAGTGAGGCAGCCTTATTCAGTAGTATGAGCAACATTTATTTAGAGCTTTCTAGGTGCCAGGCATTGTGCTAAACCCTTTACATACATTTTCTCGTGTAATTTTCATAACAACCATGTGAATGAAGGCAGTAGTATTGTGATGCTCATTTTTCTTTTGGAGAAACTGAGCTATAGTTTCAAACACAGGTAATCTGACTCCAGAGCTCAAGCCCCTAACTACCATGCCGTGTGGCTCCTGTTCTTCTACCATCTGCCAGCACTGGGCACAGACACCTGGATCTGCCCCGTGGAGACCTCAGAATCTAACCTGAGCCCTCTGGGCTTACTATGCAGCTTGTGGTCTTTGGAGCAGATGGTTCTCTCAGGTGCTTTTTGCCTCCAATGGTTTGTACTAAATTACATCCTAGTTACGTGGCCTGGCTTTAACCTCTACAGAAAAGTCAACCAGAAGTTGTCAGTCAACACCAAGCATCAGGACTATGAGAAGGTCCTATACACCGCTCCATAGTTATGTATGTGGAATCCCACCCAACAGTTGATGGATGACTGAGAGGCTTGATGTAGATTCTATTCCAGACAGGGTGGTTGTGAGGTTGGAAGGAGGCTCTTCCTCTGTCCCATGTCCCTGTTTCCATTCATTGGCTAGGTTGTGAGGAGTTGTCTGGCTGAGGGCTGGTGATGAAATATTTCATTGAGAACAATCACCTTGGTCACCAGTACACTTGTTGAAGGGTTTAACACTGCCAAGGCTGCTGTGGATATGCAAGGGCCTGGGCTAATTTTTCTTGCAGGGCCCCCTTACATAAAGATTTTGATTAAAAACATACCACACGTATCTGTGGATCCATGTGAGGCCCATCTGACTTGTCAGTAAAGATTTAGAACAGTGAGTAGACAAGAGGTACGTGTGTATTTACGTATTGTCTAATTGGTGCACTTGAAGACCTCTGTTCAGGTGTGGGAACCATCTCTTTGCGATCTTTATTGCCAAACATTCTGTTCTTGGCTAAGTTTGTATCTTCCGTGAGGAAACGGTAGCAACACTGTTACTACTCACAATGCCATGTCTACTCAGAACCTACTTGCGTTGAAACAATACAGATCTCTCAGCCTCTGCAGTCCTCCAATTCCATTTGTTCAATGCTGATCACAGCATTATTCATGACCCTGCATCACGCTGCCTATAAATATTGGCTTTCAATGATGGGTTCAGAGGTTGTTACTGTGCCTTACTGAGAGTGAACACAAATGCAAAGTCATACTCAAGGTATGCAGGAAAATGTGTGTGATAATTTGGTTTTTGGTCATGCGCAGAATTTTATAGCACAAGGTAAAATAGCACCCCTTCCAATTTGGTCTTCTTTTGAACCTTTGAGGTCATCAACACTGCATTTCTAGACTATGATCTCCGTCAGCAATGGCTGCATCTCTGTCTTCCATACACCACCCACGCTGGGAAGAGAGGCGAGATCTCCTGGGCAGACGGAGAAGAGTGGTTGAGTGGCTTCATTCACGAAGAAATGTGTGTCCCATGCCAGGCAAAGCTTAACGCTGACCCAGGAGAGTGTGATGTCACCACATCAATTGGAGGCAGGAATGACATCCTTTGGAATTGCCGGTTGGTGGTGGGAGCACAAGAGGGGTGGGAGGGGGTGCACAAGATAAAGCACACCTGCTTCCACCCCTGCTTCCCTCAGTGGTGTAACTGGAGGCGGCATTTTGGTCAGATCGTGCACAGGTTAGAGCCCATGCATGGGCTTGTACATGTGGCTCAGACCCTAGGTCAGTGGTGGTCTGCACTGTTTTCTGTTGCTGCCATAACAAATAACCATGTATTTAATGGGCTTAAAACAGCACTCAGCTATTACCCCACAGTCACATGGGTTAGAAGTCCAGGCAAACATGGCTTGGCTGGTTCTCTCTTCCAGACCTCACACATCCAAAATCAAAACATAGGCAGGTTCCGGAGATGAATCCACTTACGAGCTCGTTCAGATTATTGGCAAAATTCAGTGATGAATATAGTTATAAGAATGGGACGCCCATGTCCCTGCTTGCTGCTGACCAGGAGTCAGTCTCAGCTTTCGGAAGCCACTGCATTCCCTGGCTCGCCTTCAAACCCAGCACACCAGGTCGAGTCCTCATACTGAATCTTTCTGATTTTCCCTTCTTCCTTGTTTCTCTTCTGCTTCCAGTGGGAATAAGTTCTTGATTTTAAGGACACTTGAGATTAGACTGGGCCCACTGGATGATCTAGGACACTCTCCCTTGTTAAGTTCTGTACCTTAATATCTTGTATCTTGTATCTTGTAAGGACACTTGAGATTAGACTGGGCCCACTGGATGATCTAGGACACTCTCCCTTGTTAAGTTCTGTACCTTAATATCTTGTACCTTGTATCTTCCATGAGGAAACGGTAGCAACACTGTTACTACTCACAACGCCATGTCTACTCAGAACCTACTTGCGTTGAAATAATACAGATCTCTCAGCCTCTGCAGTCCTCCAATTCCATTTGTTCAATGCTGATCACAGCATTACTCATGACCCTGCATCATCCATCATGCTGCCTATAAATATTGGCTTTCAATGATGGGTTCAGAGGTTGTTACTGTGCCATGTAACATGACAGATTTAGAGGTTCCAGGGATTGGGAATGTGAACATTCTTGGGAAACATTATTCCGCTCACCACAAAGATTGCTGTTAGTCCTAAGCCCTGAATTTATCTGGAACTCATATAGTATTTGATATGAGTGAACTTCACCCCAAATTAGCATGTCAGTGCCATTCTGGCAGTCCAATACTGTGTGAAGCCATGAAAGAGATATCCTACTGGCTAGCAGGGAAAATCCACTTGCCAGGCCACCCTCTTGGAATGAGGCCTGCCCATGGGGCCTGGACTGATACATGGGCATGATCCTAGAGCTCCTTGGACCATGTGGTCCAATCCTCATGTGGGTAGGGTGTGGAGATAGAGGGTTAGAAAATTGGAGAATATTCCCAAAGGTAGAAATAGGAACTGGGGCCAATAAGTCCCGTCTGAGCTCTTGCCTGGATGGTACTGATGATTCTGGGTATTTCCAGACAGTGGAGGAGAACTCAAGGAAGGCATTTCAAAGTGCCGGGTAGATGGCCAGGGTAGAGGCCCTGCTTGCCTGGTTCTAAGGCAAGGCAGTAGTGCTTTTAGCATAAGCTGATAGGAGCTTAACTTTCTTATTCTTTGTGTAATATCTCTACAGAGGAAAACTCAATGTCCTGTTGGGATTTACCCTGACCAGCAGAGTTGTTGACAGAGAGCACAAGGGCTTTCCTTTCAGCCAGTCTTGGTTCAAGTCCTGGAGATGCTCCAAATTTGCTGGGTGACCTGGGACAGGTTACTTAGTTGCACAGAGTCTCATCTCTTCACCTGTGGAGTCAACTGAAGGCAACCACAGCGAACGCTGGCGCTCAAAGTAATGGCAGATACCAAAGCTACTGTTCACTCACATCTGCCCCTTATTTCCAGCTTCTAAGGTTGTGATGATCAGGTGAGATGGCATGTGTAAAAACACCTGGAATACAATGAGAATTCCATGAATTTCAACACCACACATTAATGGAGCCTAGTGGTGGGATGACAAAAGGTTGGCCACTGGCTCTCTGTGGGAGGAGAAGAGATGAACTTGTAGCATTTTACAATTTTCCTCCCACCATGGCTAATTTCAAGCTACCAACATGGCGTCACTGGATGGGGATTTGGGAAGAGACTCCAACAGTCAGATCTTTGGGGCAGGTGGAACCAGCTTCAGTACCCACTGGGTAAACTCTTATTTGTTCAGGGCCAGAGACCCAGTGATAAATACAGTGGAGCTTATAGTTCTTTTCTCAGCACCCTTTTCCTTTCCTCAACGAAAGGTGCAAGCCTCCGAAATACTTTGTAAATAAGATGTAGTTCTAGGTAGAGAAGCAAGAACCCAATAACCCCTCAAGGTGTCTCGCAGCACTTGCCTGAATCAGTAGAAGAAGTATCATTTCTGGTTTCTGGCAGTCTTGTTTCCATAGAGCTGAGTGAGGATATGATTAGGCCAGAAATGCTGCTCCTCTCTTTGGTTTGGGGTTTGGTGCTTTGGTGGAGACATTTCATTTCCTGGAGGCCCACTCAGCAATGCTACGAGGGGAAGGTGCTGGCTCATCCAGTTATTAGCATGGGGACCGAATGACCCTGTTGAGAGCCAGTCATTTCCTAGTTGTATGAGGTCACAACCCTAACCACGTGCACGCTTCATTCTCCAGGGCCCTCCAGCGATGCTGAGGATTCCATTATGACTAGCACCTGCTATTCTTAATAGACTTTAACTGTTCTCAAAGTGGGAAGAAGATTTTTTGAAGATTGTATAAAGGTTAAAAAAATCTAGGTAGAGTAATTGGAAACGTGTAAATTGGTAAAACTAGAGAGCAAGGAGTAGGTTGTCTCTACCTCATTACCTTGAGTCACTGAACTCATATACAGTAAGTTGCTTCACACCATTTCTCAGAAGCCAATATTTTTTCTCTGGTTAAGTTTCCATATAAGGTGATACGAGGGGAAAAAAGCATAATGCAAGTATTATTGTTATTGGTGTTTAAAAAGTGCTATTAAAAATACAGTTAATATCTGGCTACTTAATATTGTACTCAATTGGAATTTAAAAATATTTTTAAATCTTTTTTTAAAAAAAAATATATTTTTATTTCAGAGAGGAAGGGAGATGGGGAGAGAGAGAGAGAAACATCAGTGACGAGAGAGAATCATTGATTGGCTGCCTTTTGCATGTCCCACACTGGGAATTAATCCACACCTGGGCACGTGACCTCCTGGTTTATAGATGGATGCTCAACCACTGAGCCATGCTGGCCAGGCATAATATTTATTGTTGAAAGTATTATAGATGTCCCCTGATAAATGTGTGTATGTGTGTGTGTGTGTGTGTGTGTGTGTGTGTGAGAAGTTATGATAAAATTTATTTGGGATTTTTGAGATGACTTACTTTATTTTTAAAGTTAAAATGTGTGTTTAATAATATTTCAAGCTACACACCCAAGTTTTGGGATAAAGGACAAACTCAGAATTTTAAAATGGATCTACAACATAAATAGAAAGAACAAATTAAGACGTAAAGATAGGAGGAAGTAGAAAACAGCTGTAGCTTATTCTTGTAGCAGCCTGGGTATGGGTGACGGTGCTCCCATTTCATGAATCTACAGGTGCCAGGTAGTTTGCTTCTAAGTTTTTCCATTTTGGACAACTCTAATTGATTTCTCAGGGGTCAAAGATGTTACACATTGTATTCATTTCTACATTTATTATAGAGAAATATATCCTTTTCCAGGTTGAAGCCTTTGGGTTCAATATAGTATATGGATAGTGAGAATCAGATCAATATTTTTCTCCAATTTAAAAATCTCATTCACTTTCATGTTGTTGCTTAAAGTCTCAAGACAAGGTTGATAATTATAATTGTACAATTACAATAAAAATAAAATTATCGAGTACTTTTTGTATAGGAATTATTACTCTTTGTTTCTGATATAAACATTTAAGGAAGAAATGATATTCTAGAATTTGGCCAAGATTGACAAGATATAGAAACAGGAAAACATGGTGTTGTGAGGTCAGTGAATGGTATAAATTCAATCACAAGCAACCAAGTTAAAATGTAAAAATATCATTTTAAGAAGATATTGTGATAGCCTTGAATGCTAGAGTAAAGTGCTTGCATTTAAAAATCATCAATAATTTCCTTTTGTCTGAAAAAGTTAAAAGGAGGGAGAAGGTAGTTGTGATGGTATGAAAGGATCAGGAGAATATTTTTTAGATATATGTGGAAATATATAAGTGGTAGATTGGGGCAATCAGAGAAAAAAGAAATGACTAAGGTCATCAGGTAAAATAGAGAACTCCTGATTATATTTAAATGTCAGATAAGCAACATATATTTTAAAAAATATGTTTTATTGATTTTTTACAGAGAGGAAAGGAGAGAGAGTTAGAAACACCAATGAGAGAGAAACATCAATCAGCTGCCTCCTGCACACCCCCTTCTGGGGATGTGCCCACAACCAAGGTACATGGTCTTGACCAGAATCGAACTTGGGACCCTTAAGTCCACAGGCCAACACTATCCACTGAGCAAAACCGGTCAGGGCTCAACACATATTTTTAAACAATAAATATGTCCCATGTGATATTTGAGAAATATTTGGAACATTCTTATACAAAACAAGTATTTGGCCCTGGCCAGTGTGTCTCAGCTGATTGAGCATTGTCCCATGTACAATGGGAAGTCATCGGTTCAATTCTTAGTCAAGGCACATACTCAGGTTGTAGGCTTGCTTCACAGTAGAGTGAATGCAGGAGGCAATTGGTCAATGTTTCTCACTGATGTTTCTATCTCTCCCTCTCCCTTACTCTTTCTATGAAATAAATAAAAACATATTTATTGTCTGTGTCCATGGGTTATGCATATCCTATATAATAAAGAGGCACTATGCAAATTAACCCTCACACCCTCAAAGATGGCTGCCTACGACTAGGCCAGCAAGGGGGTTAGTGAGAGACGACCTAACAACTGAACAGCAGGCTGCCTGGGGCAACCAGGCTGGCAGGGGGCTTAGTGAGGGACAACCAGATGACTGAACAAGTAGGCTGCATCGGTGACCAGGCTGGCAGGGGGACAGTTGAAGGTGACCAGGCTGGCAGGGGGGCAGTTGGGGTGACCAGGACAGCAGGGGAGAGGCAGTAAGAGGCAACCAGGCCAGCAGTGGGACAACTACGGAGGGCCAGACTGGAGAGGCAGGGGTGTAGTTAGGGGTGACAAGGCTGGCAGGGGGGCAAGTTGGGGGGCAATTAGGCTGTCAGGGGGGCAGGTAGGGGCAACTAGGCCAGTGGGTGGGTCAATGGGGGCAACCAGGCCATCAGGGGGCACAGTAAGGGGTAACCAGGCTGGTGGGGGGGTTGTTAGGGGCAACCAGGCTGGTGATGGAGGGGGGGACAGTTAGGGGTGTCCAGGCCTGCAAAGGGGGCAGTTAGGGGCAATCAGGCCAGCATACAGAGGCAGTGAGAGGTGATCAGGTTGGTGGGGGGTGAAAAGGGAAGCAGTTAGGGGCGACCAGGTAGGCAGGCAGATGAGCAATTAGGAGCCAGCAGTCTAGGATTGTGAGAGGAATGTCTGACTGCCAGCCTGGATCAGGCCTAAACCAGCAGTTGGACATCCCCCAAGAGGTCCCAGATTGGAGAGAGTGCAGGCTGGACTGAGGGGAATTTTGTGCACTGGGCCTCTACTATGCATCTAAGTTCTTTCTGTAATATCTTCAGCAATAAAGATAAATTAAAAAAAACATATTTAAGAAAAAAGTATTTGTAGTTTATCTAAAATTCATATTTATTTGCATGTCCTGTATTTTCTTTTTGTCAAATCTGGCAACCCTATTTGGGAGGCTGCTACAAATAAGAGGTAAAAAAGGCCAACCAGGGGCACTGCAAGAGGAAACTGATAGAAGAAAAAGCTGAAAAGTAAAATAGATAAGATTTATCACCTGATAAGAGAAAATGACATGGCTTGAAGTACTATAATGTGGAATTTCACAGAAATGAGCCAGAATCTAATAGACTAATTTTCTAATGAAAAAATTCATATATTTCAAGGAAAAACATTGGCTAACCTGACATGCAATCATGATTCTGTGAACTGATAGCTTTGATGAGTATAGTGAAAGACATCATTGCAATTTTAAATTAAATCGAATTAAACACTGAATAAAAGTTTCATTATTTGAAGCGCACAATGTTCACAAATGTATTGTGCAGTGTAAATATTTTATTAGTGGCATTCGGGATATAAGTTTGCTTTTTCATAACCCAAAATGAATTATTGTGGCTTTCATTTCCTCAATGCATTTAAAGCTGTTCCCTAAATCAAACAACAGCTCTGTGTTCTATTTCTGCTGAGAAAACAGTCTTTGAAAATGAATCTGTTATCAAGCTGGCCTCATATAATCAGTAGTAGGATTAAAGGATTTTTCATAAAAATCCTGCATTAAAATTATTAGACAATGTTCACATGTTATTTTAACACATTACCCTGGACCATAAAAAATTTAAAACTGATTTTTAGATATCACTATTTCTAAACATACATGGATATATCTTATATTTCAAGATGGTAGAATTAATTAGAAATTATAACAACGTTGCAAGGACCCTTTAAACTCTCATCAACCCATTAAAATTTATCCAATAAATATTCATTAGGTAGCTTTTGTGGATACAGTTTCTACCAACTACTCTCCTCATAATCTTTTTTATTTATTTATTTTTTACTTCAGAGAAGAAGGGAGAGAGATAGAAACATCAATAATGAGAGAGTATCATTGATTGGCTGCTTCCTACATGCCCCACACTGGAGATCGAGCCCACAACCCGGGCATGTGCCCTGACCAGGAATGGAACCGTGACCTCTTGTTCATAGGTTGATGCTCAACCACTGAGCCGTGCCAGCTGGGATCTCCTCATAATCTTAAAGAAAAGAATCAATTATGAAGCAATGAAGTTATTTTAGAAACTTCAGATACAAAGCTACAATTCCCCATTTTCCAGCCATCAATTCCCCCTGTCTGCTGCTATGGCCAGTCACCTGTCACGGAATAGAAACCACACCAACTATTTGAGCAGAGAGATTTATTCATAAAGAATTGCTAACTCTGCAGAGTGGGGATTGGGGCAATGAAGCTGGTTCCACAAGTCTTGGGGGAAAAATCACCAAGCAGATTTAGCTGATGCTAATGGAAGTGTGTCTGGGGTGATGTTCACATAAACATGGAGCAGACAGGAAAGGGCAAGTCCCTTCTTCCTGCTTCAGCCTTGCAGTCTCTTTCTAGAGCCTTCTATTGGCAGAGCCCATCATGGATCTGGTTGTCAAAAGTAGAAATGTAGTTTTCAGACTCTTAGCCTCAGCACCACAACACATAGTATAGTTAGCTGAGTTCAGTTGAGTTGAGCCGAGAGACTGTAACTTAATGACTGGCACAGCTCCTAAATGCCTCTCTTGAATCACTGCTGGCCTTCTCCAATGGGAGCTCCACCCTGCACCACAGTAATCTTTCCAAAGCCCCACAAAGCCTCCTAGGATCTCAGAATAAAGGCAAAAATGCCCACTGTGACCTGTAGACCTTTCATGATTTGCCTCCTTCACACACATCCTGGACCACTAGCTCTCTGCAGCCTTGTTGGCCTGCCCTCCAATCCTTGAAGGTGCCACATTCTCTCATTTTTCTGGGCTTTTGCACTTACTACCCCCTGTGCCTGGAATGTTCTTCCCCTCCTCTTTGCCTAGTTTTGTCCTGTTCAATACTGATATCTCAGCTTAAGAATAATTATTTCTTTAGAAGAGTGCCTTTTGCTTCCTCGTCTAGATAATATCTCTATAGTCTAAACCTTTTCAGGCTCCCTTGTTTCTCTTCATGATTTGAAATTGAATTGTTGTATTTGACTAATGTCTGTTTCCTCACTATATTATGAGCAACAGAAGTGTAAGGATAAACGTCTGTTTTGCTCACTACTATTTTCTCAGTGCCTACAAGGTATCTGTTAAGTAGCAGCCACTCAACAAATATTTATCACTTGGCTGAATGGCTAAACCAAATTATTTTGTGAGGATGGAGGATTTATTATCATAATTCAGAATGATATTGCTGCAACAATATCATTTCATTGTAAAGAAAAAACAGTTGATAAGGAGCACGATGAAAATGTCAAATTTTTAGGGTCTAGGTTTAGGGCACTGTGTTCCAAACAGTGGGATACTATTCGGAACACAGTGCCTTAAACCTAGACCTCTGTTTCCTCTGCAACTCATTCCAACGTTCAGTTCCCCTGTGCTCTTTTTATTTCCTACTTTGGCTTATTTCTAGAGATCACCTCATCCACTGGGTTGATTATAGGCAATGACAACAGAACACAATAGGCCCGTATTGCTATAGACAACGCACAGACAGAGGATATGTGTGTGTGTGAGGTCCTACATTTTCCCTTTCTACATTCCAGAGTAAAAGGCTGCTCTTTTTCTTTTTTTCCCTCCATCTATCTTTTCCTTCCTTCCTTCCTTCCTTCCTTCCTTCCTTCCTTCCTTCCTTCCTTCCTTCCTTCCTTCCTTCTTTCCCTCCTTCCTTCCTTCCTTCTCTCTCTTCTCCCCTTTCCCTCTCTCTCTCTCACTCCTATGCATCACCTGCCCGTCCGTGCGTCTATCCATCCATCCATCCATCCATCCAGCCAGCCACCCACCTAATTGAACCTTTCTGAAAGCCTGGACCGCTTTGGCTTTAATAGCATCACCAGTTGGGTTGTAGTGGTAGAGTTCTGGTCGTGTGCCTTTTTAGCCCTAGCCAGTTTGCTTTTACATGAAGTGAAATAAAATCTGTACATCCTGCATTTTCAAGGTTCTAGTAACAGACCTTCTGCGTGCCTTGCTTCGTACAAAACACTGCTCCATGGGAACCAGGGCAAGTGTGCGGGCTCAGAACCATCTGAGCTCATTCTTAGAAAAGAAACATATCTTCAAAGAAAGCATGGTCTGACCACCATAGACAACCTTTTACATTCTCAGAAAAACAGCTTGCTTTCCTGGTGTGACATCACCTCAGACATCTGTATTTATGATTAGGGTCTGTTCTGTAAACGAAAGGCCTTCTCCAATGATTTTCCCAGAACAACAGGCTGATCTGTATCAAATATTCGTTTGAGTCTCTACTTTGAAAGAGAGGCAAGTGCTTATAACACTGAAATCCGTAGTTCCATTTCAAGGATGTTTTCACCCTTCCCATCAATGCTCAAAGGTCGGAGACAAAGTTATGGTCAGCACGTAGGCTTGAAGTACCATGAGTAGCAGCACATCCTCCCAGTACTCTCTGCAAGAAGTAAGTTTCTTAAAAGCATGTTTAACCATTCAATTGTCCACTAATTCAACACACATTTACTAAGTGTTTACTAAGTCTAAAGCCTTGTTCTAGGCCAGCGATTTTCAACCGGTGTGACATCACACACTGCTTTGCTGCAAAAGGCACACTGGGGTGCCGCAAGAATTTTTAAAACATGCAATATCTGGCTTTTCGTCAGAGACACTGAACTCTTTTTCCTTAGATTGTAAAAGAAAAAAATGACAACAGCCAACACAACAATGGCTATCTGGTGTGAACGAATCAAAATTATACCTATATATTTTTTGTCAGACCAGCAAAAAATAGAGTATACATTTTGGTGTGCTACAGAATTTTAGCATTACTTTATGCATGCCATGAGGTGAAAAGGGTTGAAAATCACTCTGCTAGGCACTGGAACTATTGGGTTAATAGGGAGAGTTATATCATAAATAAATAAGATAATGTCAGGTAATGATAGTACTATGATGGAAACAGGGAGTGTTTCTGGGCCCACATTGGGATGGATGGTCAATGATGTCATTAATGAGATGATATTTAAGTAGAAATCTGAATGATAACAAGGAACCAATCTTGCTAAAGTATCAGAAAAGAGCATTTCAGGCAGAGGGGACAAATTGTGCTAAAGCCCTCACATGAGAATGAATTTGGCTAATCGTGGCTGGAGTGTAGGGATTGAGGGGCCTATGAAGAAAAACCCAGCCCTGAGGTAATGGCATAGAGGGGTTCCTTACCTCTTCCACACTCTGCACCACTTGTCTTTCCCTTGTGCTGGAACTAACCGCATTTTCTGTTTGATTTCTGCTTAGGCACAGTTGGAGCTTGTAGTTACTCTACTACTAAACCAAGAACTTCAAATATAACTTGAGAAAATGATAATATAGTTCTGAGCTTAAGTTTGGAATATTTTATAAGGCAACTACTATATTATACACGATGGTTATAAAAAATGTGGTTATGGGACCATATGTTTTGCTAGATAATCCTTCTCCTCAACTTAAATAGAACTAGCCCATTAGTAAATGTTATAAAAACCTAAATAGAAAGGAGATATCATGATGCACCTATTAGATTAGCTAGAATAAAAAATACTAACAATGCCACGTGCTGGTTAACATGCAAAGCAACCAGAACCCTCATACCTTACTGGGAGAAAAGTAAAATGGTACAGTCAGTTTGACATTTTTTTAATGAGGTTAGACACAAACTTTTCATATGACCCAGCAAATAACTCCTAGATACTTATTCTAGAAAAATGAAAACTTATGTTTACATAAAAATCTGTACATAAATGTTCACACCAGTTCTATTCATAATTACCCCAAATAGAAACAACCTAAATGTCCTTCAATGGGTAAATGGATAATCTGTGGTACATCCACGCAATGGAATGCTACTTAGCAATAAAAAGCAAAAAACAATTGGTACACAAACAATTTGGATGAATCTCAAATTGCTGGCTAAGTAAAAGAAGCCGGTCTTAAGAGGTTACATAATGTATGATGCTATTTATTAGACATTCTCCAAAAGACAAAACTATAGTGAAGGAGCGAGTGGTTGCCCATTGTTAGGGCGCCACAGGACAGTGACTATCAGAGGACAGTATGAGGGAGTTCTTTGAGATGATGCAGTTGTTCTATATTTTGATGGTAGAGATGGTTATATGAATCCATACCTGTGTAAAAACTCATAAAACTGAACATGAATTAAAAAAGTACATTTTGTTGTATATTAGCTTAGAAAATGACAATAAAATAAAAATGTAAGACATATGTTTGTGTGTCTGGTTGGGGAAAGCAAATATTTAAATTGATCAACAACTAAGAAAAACTTTAAAATCTTGGTGGTGATCATTTCTGCATATAATAAATTGTTACTCTTTCCAAACTGAGAGGCCATCACAATGAATGTGGGTTCAGAAGGCACTAAAGACAAGTAAATAGGAACTAGTAGTTGAGTGCTAACAGTTGAGTGCTACAGCTGGGTGTGCCATGGGAGAAGAAGGAAGGGAGAATTCTTTTGGATTGGAGAGTGTGTTTGTTTCTGGAGGCTATTTTAACAAATGACCATAAACTTGATGGCTGAAAACGATAAAAATTTATTCTTTCACAGTTCAGGAGTCTAGAAGTCTGGCAGGGAGGCACCTCCCCTGGGGGTGAGTACTAGGAGCGAATCTGTTCCTTGCCTCTTCCAGCTTCTGGTGGCTGTCCCAGCATTCCTGGGTTTGTGACCTCCTTACTCCAGTCCGGCCTCCCTCTTCACATGTCCTGCTCCTCTGTGTGTCTTTATGTTATCTCTCTTTGCTTCTCTCTTATAAGGACACTTCTGATGACATTGAGGGCCATGTGAATAAGCCAGGGCAACCTTCTTGTCATCACAAAATCTTTAAGTTAATTATATTTGCAAAGTCTCTTTTTTCAAATAAGGCCATTCCTATCGTCAGTGGCTATTATTTAACCCATAATGGAGGAGTAAGGATGAAAGAAGGCTTCCTAGAAGAAGCAATGTCTAAACTGAGACATAAAGATAAGAAGAAGGTTTTCAGGAGGAGAGGTGACAAGAGTGGCCAGAATGTTCCAGGCAAAGACAATAGTGCATGGCAAAGACCCAGAGGTAAGATGAGTGGTGAATCCTAGAATCTGAAAGGAGTGGTTATCAATGGAGCATATAGTAGGTGTGTGGGTATGTGTGGAGGGAAGGTACCTCACATGATCAGATTTGTACTAACCTCTGCAAATAATGAGAAGTAGTTAAAATATGCTATCAACATTTGTAGTTTGGCAAAATGTTGATTATCAGAGTGTAGTTTCACAAATAATTTGGAATCTTTTTTAAACATACAGGTTCCCATGATGCACTTCAGTCAAATGAACTGATATTTGTAGGGGTGGGCCTCAGGAGTCTGAATGTTTAACCAGTTTTTCAGGAAGCCATAATGCCCATAAAAGTTTGAGAATACTTTTATTAGAGCTCAAGAAAAAGAAGGAACAGAGGAAGAGGCAATGGTCCTGATTAGGAGAATAAAAAAAAATTGGCCTCACACCAGTGAGTTCAGACCGAAAAGGAATCTATTATGTAAATTATGGTTCAAATCACTGTGATAAAACACAGCAATAAAATGTTGTAGATGAATATATATTGACATGAAATGTATCTAGGATATATCGTCAAATGGAAAATAGTGTATGGGTTAATTTCATTTTATATATACATAGAAAAATATCTCAAATTCATTCATCCAAAGTATATTCATTGAGTTAACACTGGTGAACAAAACTGATAGGGTCCTTTGTGCACAATATAGTTTAAATACATATATCATTTATTATGCTAGCACACTATTTATGGATACAGGAATTCCTATTGCTCATATGAATTTTAACTTATATGTAGTTAACATGCATCGTTTCTATAATAAAAACAATAAAAATTGAATATAATTGATTCCTCACATATACCTTTGATTTTATGAATCATGTTCCCTGTCAGTGCCTAAATTTTTTACAAAAATAAATTTTTATTTATTTCAGAGAAGAAGGGAGAGGGAGAGATAGAAGCAACAATGATGAGATAGAATCACTGATTGGTTGCCTCCTGCATGCCCCCTACTGAGGGATATAGAAAAGAAAGAATAGACCATGGTCCAAAGAAACCAGTGTAAAAGAAAATAAGGGCAAAAAGAATTTTGTTAAAAATGTAGGGCCCTGGCCAGTTTGTCTCAGTGGATAGAGTGTTAGCCTGTGGACTGAAAGGTCTCAAATTTGAATTGAATCAGGCAGCCCTTTTGTCTTCCCTCTTTCTCCTGACTAGACCTAGTTTGAAGACTCTTATTTTATAGACATAATTTCAATAGTCCTCAATTATATAACCTACTAGAGGCCCTGTGCATGAAATTCAAGTACGAACCCAGCCTGCAACCTCTGCAAACTGGGACTCATTGGGGGAAGTCTGATTGCTGGTTTAGGCCTGATCCCTGGAATTGGGTCTAAATTGGGAGTTGGACATCCCTCTCACAATCCTGGATCACTGGCACCTAATCGCTCACCTAGCTGCCTGCCTGGTCACCCCTAAATGCCCCCTACCCTGCCGGCCTGATCACCCCTCACTGCCTTTGTGTGCCAGCCTGATTGCCCCTAACTTCAACCCACTGCTGGCTTGGTGACTTCTAACTGCCCTCCCCACTGGCCTGGTTGCCCCTCACAGCTCCCCATGACAGCCCAATTGCCCCCAACTGCCTCTCCCACTGGCCTGGTTGCACCCAACTACACCCCCCTGCCAGCCAGGTCACCCCATGCAACCTGCTTGTTCAGTTGTTTGGTCAGTCCTCACTAACCTCCCTGCTGGTCTGGTTGTAGATAGCCATCTTGTGAGGGTGTGAGGGTCAATTTGCATAATATCTTTATTATATAGAATAGGAAGACTGAGACCCCTTTTTAAATTCCTCAGGAGCCTGAGACCTGAGGAAACCTTTTGGATAAGTATTCTGCTACTCCAGAAAATGCAGAAACACATTTTCTTTCCTTCTTTTCCTTCTTTTTTGGCTCAACAAAGCCACCCTAGGTTACCACATTGTAATATGCCTTGAACATATTTTCAACTCACAAATGCCTTTGCTTGATTTCCTTCCAGCAGACCCAGTTCCTCTTGCATTTCTAAAGTTAAGTGTGGCCTGTAGTCAAGCATATGGTAAGCCTAGTGTTTCTTCCAGACCAGTGGGAGAATGTTGTGGAAAGGGGGGTGAAGAGCTTTTCCTTGGAGCTCGCTCCCACACCTCATGCTCACTATTAAGCTATTACTATTCTGGGAATGATAGTGAAAACATTGCTGAGATGTTTGCTGTGTGTGACAGGGTGTACATGTGTTCATGGGAATGATAGCTTCACTTCACATTTGTTTCCACCTGGAAAGAGGTCATGATGCAGGACTCTTAAGAATAGTATTTTAGCCCTAACCAGTTTGGCTCAGTGGATAGAGCGGTGGCCTATGGATTGCAAGGTTTCAGTTTCAATGCCGGTCAAGGGCATGTACCTTGGTTGCGGGCATACCTCCAGTGGGGAGTGTGCAGGAGGCAGCTGATTGATGTTTCTCTCTCATCGATGTTTCTAACTCTCTATCCCTCTCCCTTCCTCTCTGTAAAAAATCAATAAAATATATTTAAAAAAGAATAAAATTATAGCCCTGGCTGGTATGGCTCAGTTGGTTGGGCATCATCCTGTGCAACAAAGGGTTGCTGGTTTGATTCCTGGTCGTGGGACATTCCCAGGCTGTGGGCTTCATCCATAGAAGGGTATTTGCAGGAGGCAGTCAATCGATGTTTCACTCTCAGATAAAAATTTCTCTCTCTCTCTCTCTCCCCCTCCCTTCCTCTTTCTTTAAAAATCAAGAAAAATCTTTAAAAAGAATAGTGTTCTATTATTGTTTAACCCATTTCTCAGCCCAAAGTCACTGAGAGTCTTTTCTACAGAATCTGGAAACTATTTAGAACCTCTGTTTTATACATACTGGAGGCTCCACAAATGCTGTCAACTCTAAAGCAATTTGGAAGTTGCAAATTCCTAAGAGCAGCTGTCATCTTTAGCACATTCCTTCCAGGTTCCTAGTACACGTAGGACTGTGTCCAGTTTAAATGGAAAGTTCTGATTTGGCATTCATGTTTTTCAATTTAACATTCCACATCTAGATTTTTTAAAAAGTCTAGGTGCCTGATGTTGGAATATTCATTGTGATTTTTGATACCTGCCAGAAGCATCCAAAACGTGAACTCAGACTGTTTACACATTTGCAACGATTTCATTGCTGTCTTTGAGAAGCCACCGTAATGAAAGGCAGTCTGGTAGGATGGATGGACATCTGAGTGTGCTGGCTGGCCAAAGAAAAGAAATGCAAAGAGAAAATATGAGGAAACAACTGAACATGAATATAAAGCTACATTATGTTTTTTTCTCTTCCCCCGGAGATAATTCTGAAGCAAGTTATTGGTTTATTATCTGCACACCTAGTGTCCCATGGCTGAAGATAAAAGTGATATAGTCCCTGTCTTTAAGGAATGGAACATGAGGAGAAGACCTGCAAATTAGCAAAGGCAGCGGAGTGCTGTGGATGCTGATAGAAATGTCTATAAGGTCAGCAGTGGTAGGAGGAGGAGGAGTGGTTACTCTACTGGGGTAGAGATGAGGGAGGAGAAAAAGAGGAAAGACTTTCTGGAAAAACTAAGTATTCACCAGGCTAAAGAAAAGGCAGAGAAGCTCAGGCAGGAGTTCCAAGTTCCAAGAATCTTGATAGGTTCAATAGATTGGTCTGAGGAAAGAGCAGAGTGCAAGTGGAGAGAAGATTCAATAGCCAGGCAGAACCTTCAGAGATGGCAGAACTCCACCCTCCTGGCCTTTCTGTGGAGTATTATTAAACACTAGAGGCCTGGTGCACAAAATTCGTGCATGGGGGGTGGGAAGGGGATGTCCCTTAGCCCAGCCTTCATTTTCTCCAATCTGAGACCCCTCGAGGGATCTCCAACTGCCCGTTTAGGTCCGATCCCAGTAGGATCCAGCCTAAATGGGCAATCGGACATCCTTCTCACAATCCAGGATGGCTGACTCCAAACTGCTCATCTGTCTGCCTCCCTGATTGCCCCTAACCACTTCTGCCTGCCAGCCTGATCATCCCCTAACCACTACCCTGGCAGCTTAATTGATGTCTAATTGCTCCTCTGCCAGCCTGTTTGCCTCCAACTTCCCTCCTCTGGTACCCTGCTTCCCCTAACTGCTCGCCCCTGCAGGCTTGATCACCCCCAACTGCCCTCCCTTGCAGGCCTGGTCCCCCCCAACTGCCCTCCCCTGCTGGCCTGATTGCCCACTACTGCCCTCCCTTGCAGGGCCTGGAACCTCCCAATGGCCCTCCCCTGCTGGCCATCTTGTGTCCACATGGGGGCAGGATCTTTGACCACATGGGAGCAGCTCTCTTGCGTGTTGGAGTGATGGTCAATCTGCAAATTACTCTTTTATTAGATAGGATAGAGGTGCATGGGAGGGGGCCAGCTGGTTTGCCCTGAAGAGTGTCCCAGATCAGGGTGGGCGTTCCCTTGGGGTGAGGGGCAGCCTGGGCAAGGGTTCCCTTGGGGTGCAGGCTGGCCACGCCCCCCAGCAACTCAAGCGGAGGCCCTGGTATCTGGGATTAATCTATGTCTACAATTGAAACTTTGTAGCTTGGAGCAGAGTCAAGTCTTCTGCTTCCTCCACAGTGGCAGCCATTTCTGTTTGAAACATTGTAGCCTTGAGTGGAGGCCTAGCCTGGCAATGGCAGGCGGAAAGCTTGGCTTCCTCTGTTGCTGGGGAAACCCAAGCCTTCCTCCTGTTCTCAGTGGCGGCAGCCATCGTGGTTGGGGTTTATTTGCATAACCTTCTCCTGATTGGCTGGTGGGCATGGCTGGTGGGCATGGATTGTGGGTGTGGCAAAGGTATGGTCAAATTTGCATATTACTCTTTTATTAAGTAGGATTCCCTAGGCAGCAGTGCCTCAGGTTGTTGTTGCTCTTTAAACACTTAATGCTTTAACACTTAATGCTTTAAACACTTAATTTTATGAGAAAAACTAATTACAAAAATATGCTAAAATAGTATTATCATTATTTTATTTTATGGAAATAAAATAATGAGGAAAATTTTATATTTATGTAAATAGCATAAATATTAAAAAATATTTATGCCAGAAAAGCTACAGAATCTATGTACTAATAATGAGAATGTAAATTGGTACATTTGTCTAGAATTTTATGTATGTATGTCAAAATCCATGAAGTTCTTTATGTATAGTCCTGCTGTTGAAACTTAATCTAAAAGAATAAAATTAATATTTAATTTTAAAATAAAATCTGAGTCTTGGTTTCTTGCATACAGGTAGGAGCATAAATAACAGTCACACCCACCCATTAAGTAGAGATGAGGAAAATGATTCCTTGTTTGGGGAAGCTGCAAGGCAGCCTACATATGAGTGTGTGGTGTTTGAATTAAAACTAATTACGTGAAGTAAGTACCCAAAGCAAGAGATAACATTAGAAGTGTTTTTTATCTGATATGTAGGGTTCCAGCAGAAGCAAACTAGAAATAGCTTGATGGGATGGGGATCTCTCCACATCGAACTGCCCTGGAATGCCAAGTAACCAACTCCATGGAAGATGAGTAAAATCATTACAAAATTCCAGGTGTCCAGACCTCCAACCACAAGAGCCCACAGATGCTTCACTCTGATGTCCATCGTGCATTTGTGCCAAAGTCACACTTCATGGCTGCTTCCAGCCAATGAAAAGATGTCACAGGGATATTGAGGTAGGCCCCTTTTGGGGAGATGGAGGCCTCTTTTGGGGAGATGCAGGCCCCTTTTGGGGAGATGCAGGCCCCTTTTGGAGAGATGTAGGCCCCTTTTGGGGAGATGCAGGCCCCTTTTGGGGAGATGGAGGCCTCCTTTGACAGTTGTCTTTAGGATTCTCCAGAAGCTTTGCTCCGTGGAGCCATGGCAGATGCTTCCATTTAATCCTCCTCCCCTCTATCCTCCACTCAGAGTTAGATTTGCATATCTGATGGCTCTTCCAGCCTTCTCCACTTCATTCAATATAATAGACCAAAAAATCATATCTTGGAGTAAGGGAATGATGGAGATTAGGGCCATCATTGAAGACCTAAAGGATGCAGGGATGGTGGTTCCTACTATATCCCCATTTGGTTCACTAGTTTAGCCCCTTTCAGAAACTGGATGCATCCTGATAGTTCTGTAGACAACCATAGTAGTAACACCCCAAAGCATCTGCTGTAACAGATATGGAATCATTCCTAGAACAGATTAACAAAGGCTCCAGACTCATGGCTTGCAGCCATTGTCTTGGTAAATAGTCTTTTCAATTCCAAGTCGAAAAGGGGATCCGAAACAGCTTGCATTCTTCACCTGGGGTAGACAACAATATTCATTCACAATTTTGCCTCAGGCCTGTGTTTCTCTTGTCCTCTGTTATACCACAGTCTGAAGAGCTGTGGACTGCCTGAGCATCTCACAGAATATCACAGTGATCTACAAATGCTCCTCAACTTGTGATAAGGTTACATAGAGAAAAACTCATTGTAAGTGGAAAATAGCATGAGCTGAAAATGAATTTAATACACCTAACCACCAAACATCATAGCTTAGCTTAGTCTACTTTAAATATACTCAGAACATTTACATTAGCCTAAAGTTGGCCAGAATCATCTTGCTGCTGTGTAGGAACCCCTTTCACATCCCGCATGATTCAGGGTCCCCGGTTCAGGATTCAGGTTCTGGAGAAGGCTACACACAAATGAATAGAGACTTAGAAAAACATTAATTTGGAAATGGGGGCCAGGTGGTAGTCCAACTCTAGTGGGAGAAGTACTGCTCGCTCTGGCTTTACTATCCCTTTTATTAAGATTAATTTCATAAGATACACACATATCCCCCAGGCAGGAAACACCGATAAGAGCCAATCAGTGAATCTACTTAGGACTAACAGATGAGGGCTGCTTCAACCACTAATATCCAGCAATTAGCTCTGACCCTTCAGAGTAATTAAGGTTGATCAGCCCTCCAGATTCCCTGTCCACAGGTCTCTATCATCAAAAAAATGATTGGTTTCCAGCACTGCTGCTGCCTTGAATCATGAAAGAGTATCTTACTGCACATTGCTAACCCAGGAAAAGATAAAAATTCATAATTTGATCGATGGTTTCTACTAAATGCATATTGTTTCCACACCATTGTAAAATCAAACAATATTAAGGCAGGGACCATCTGTATTTCAGTGACATCAGGATGATTGGAGAGGTTGAGCAAGAGGTGACTAGTATGCAGGACTCTGGTAAACCATATATGCTCTAGTGATTGGGAAGACCCAGGGACAGTCACTTTAGTGAAGATCTAGGGGTTCAGTGCTCAGGGGTAAAGTAAAAGACAAGTTGCCGCATCTTGCATCTCTTATCAGAGAGAGACCGATATCTGAAGAGCCTCTTTCAGTTCTAGAGACAACACACCCATATCTAGGGATATGGCTACCACCCTTGTACCAGGTGACATGGAAAACTCCAGCTTTGAGTACAATTCAAAACACAAAGGGAACTGCAGTAGATCTAGGTGCCATCCTGCCACTTGGGTCACAAGATTTGACAGACCCTATGGTGCAGAAGGTATCATTGGTAGAAAAAGATGCAACATGGAGTTTATTGCTAGTTCCAGCATGTAGGCCTCTGGGATTCTAGAATAAGGGCATGTCTTTTGTAACTTACCTTTTGATTAATAGCTATCAGACTTCAAGTGTCTGGAGGTCTGGAACTGCCCATCATGAGACGTGTTCTGTTATATCCACCAAGCCAGAAAGCCAAAAGCAGTCTATCATAAGATAAAATTGATACATCCAGAATTTGGCCAAGAAGAACTAGAGGGCAGGAGTAAGCTGCATGAGCAGATGGCCCAGAACCCATGTCATCTACTACAGCTGTAGTAGTGCCCCTCCCTAAGTTTGCACCTATAACCAGATGGATGTTCCAATATAATGAACCAAAAAAGGAGGAAAAAAAGCCAGAGTTTTGTTTACAGGTGTCTGTGCTTATTAAGAGGTGGCTCTGAAAGACAGTGGGAGGAAAAATCTCCCCAGTGGGCAGATCTGTGAGCCTGCTCCCAGTCACCCACTTTGTATGGAAGGATAAGTGGTCTAAAGTGGTATTATAGATCTTGAAAAGCAGCCAATGCCTTGGACATCTGATGAAAGATTTGGAAGGAAGATGGGAGAAAAGGAGGTCTGGGATAGATTCTTGAGCCTCATATAGTGGCACTAAATGCAAAGATTTTGTTTCACATATTCATGCTCACCAGAAAGCACTCGCCATGGAAGAAGCACTGGAACATCAAGTGGACAAAATGATTTGGCTAGTTACATTAACCAGCCTTCATCTTTGGTCACCCCAGCTGTCCTCATCCCATGTTTCAGTACTCCATATTTTCCATCAGACCCCTAACCTTTGCATGATAGACCTGCCTTGTGACATTGGCATTCATGTCTCTGCAGCTCTGTAACTCTAACAATTAGATCTCTAGATTGCTCGTTAGTAAGTCCAACGTGCTACTAAAAAGGATATAGGCCTCTTTGAGAGGAGTGTCCTCCTGTCCTTCCTTCCTTCCTTCCTTCCTTCCTTCCTTCCTTCCTTCCTTCCTTCCTTCCTTCCTCCCTCTCTCCTCCCTCCCTCCCTCCCTCCCTCCCTCCCTCCCTCCTCCTTCCTTCCTTCCTTCCTTCCTTCCTTCCTTCCTTCCTTCCTTCCTTCCTTCCTTCCTTCCTTCCTTCCTTCCTTCCTCCTTTGTTCTTTGAATCCTCCACTTCTTCTCTCTCTATACCCCTGCCCCTTTCTCCCTCTCTTTTCTTTCTCTCTCTTTTTAGGCTCCAGTGACTTTTTTGTTTCTTGCTTCAATATTATAGTTAGTAAATGACAATGATTACTCCATAGTTTCATCATGAAAACATAATTCTCATGCAAGCAGTTTTAGCTGGAAAGTTCTCATGGTTTATTTTTGGATAAAGGGTGAATGTTCTTGGAAAGTTTGAACCTATTCAGAAAAGTTATTTTAGAATTATAATCTTAGAGTAATTTCTGGGCTTTTAGATCTGGAAACATTTTTTTCTTACCAGTTCTTGTCCACTTATTGCTCAGCGATTTGGGTTAATAAATTTATCATTTAATAATTTTTTCCTCCTCTTCAGTTCTTACATATTTGCCCATATTTAGTTTCACTTCTACTCTTAGCATTGAACCTCAAATTAAAGCTGAATTCACTCCAACCTTAAGTTTTAACTGGGTCAGCTTTGCTAAGAAGCAGTTTTACAAACTCTCTTAATAAAGTTGATCTGGGTTTCAAAAACGTAATGAAACCAGAACGTGGGGGAGTTTAGAATAGTCTGGTCTCAATTTGCCTGCTCTTTGAAAACCATGGTCTGGTTTCAACCCAACTAAACTTGGATCCATTTACTATTTTTAAAAAATAGTGACTGGAAAATCCCATTAATCTATGGAATACAATAGCAACTTCCTAAGGACAGTAAGCCCAGAGGGAAAGGAAGTACGACATTTTTCTTATTAGTTTGCTATAGAGTAAAGGAATAAATAAATGTATCAGAATTTATGAGTGCTGGTCTCTTCAGAAAGTGACATTGGCCATCCAGTCAGTCCTTAATTTTGTCTCTTATCTCTATTTTGATCAGTTTCTTTCATCTGTGTTCTCACCTATAAGCTCTGTTGTACCTCAGTCCTAAATTAAGTTACAAGCATTTAAAAAGTTTCAGTCCCTCACTGAATGAAGTTTAGCATTGCTCACTATCCAAGACTTGGATCCAAAGAAGTTCTGACCACTGGGTTCTCACTTTGAGAAATGGCCCCTGGATTCCCTCCACACTCAGGTAAGGCCCAGCTTTCCTCTAAGTCCCTTTGTCTGGGTCTCAGAGGACTGAGAGTTTTAACTGTATTGCTCTGTCTCATTATAGAGAAAATAATTTGTGTATTTTGTCATTGTTTTTCAATCTTTATTTTTAAAAAATGTATTTTTATTGATTTCAGAGAGGAAGGGAGAGGGAGAGAGAAATAGAAACATCAATGATGGGAGAGAATCATTGACCTGCTTGCATGCCCCCTACTGGGGATTGAGACCCCAGTCTGGGCATGTGTCCTTGTCCAGGATGGAACCAGGACTCTTCAGTCAGCAGGTGACGCTCTATCCACTGAGCCAAACCTAGCTAAGACCTGCTTTTTAATCTTTAGAGCTTCAAATTGAGGCCTCTGCAGAAACAAGGGGTTTGAGGCATTGCATCTTGGCAACACCCAGACTTCTAGAAATCTATAAAAAGTTACTATCTAACCCAGTATCAATAGAAATATGGTTAAATCTAAGTAAGAGTTTCCTGACTTTTAAGTTAGTGACATAAAAAAAAAACCATTTACTCTGCAGTAATTTCAGTTAAAGACTTTCTAAAAATATTTTATGAGTTTTATCAATCACAATCAATTTTAGCTACTAAATTTAGGACTAGAGTGACATTATCTGTACAGTCTTTGTATAAAAATATCTAGCAGAACATCTTTTTTGGGGTTTCGTGACAAATAACACCAACAATCATAACCAAGATTCTTTTATCACTGATTAATTCTGTCAGATGGGTCAGAATTGATACGTCTTTGAATATATGCAAATTATCCTTCATTTAAGGTTTCTGTTTTGTCTTTTTCTTCTTCTTCATTTGTTTCTTTTTTTCTCTTATTCTACTCTCTTCTCCTTTTCCTCCTTATTTCCATTCTCTTAAAATAAAAACTTGTCTTAACCTGTTTGGGTCAGTGGATAGAGCATTGGCCTGCGGATTGAGGGGTCCTGGGTTTGATTCCAGTCAAGAGCAGGCACCTCATTGCAGGCTGCTCCTGGACCCAGGGCCTGATCAGGGCTCATGCAGGAGGTAACCAATCGATGTGTTTCTCTCACATCAATAGTTCTCTCTGCCTTACTCTTTCTCTAAAAATTAATGGAAAAATATCCTTGATGAGGTTTTAAAAAAATCTTGAGGATTTCCTCCAGTTTTTCATTGCTATAGGAGGTACTGAAGTCAATGAATATATTCAAATCATACAAATGACTAATGATTTGATACTAATTAAATGAATTAACTAATTAATTATGATACTAATTAAAAAGAAGGCCTGGCTCTCTAGAGAGGGAGAGAGCCAGATGATTTGGAAGTTATTTATTTTCTTAAATGAAAACAGTGGTTCTAAATGATGAGAAAGGAAATGCATTTACTCAACATTTTTATAAATTTGGTTACTAAGTTTAAGTTATAAATTAGGATAGTAGCAAAGATTTAATTTTTAAAAATTGTAACTTCCTTTAGCTTTATAAAAATGTCATGAGTTAAAATTTTCATTTGTTCTTAAACACACGTCTATTTTATCCAAAGGGTAAAGTGCAAGGCTATAGTTCAATGATGCTTCTTGACTTGGTTATATTTTTGGAGGACAAGAAACAAATGTTTCTGATATATCATTCTACTTGTCAGCATTTCTTAACCAATGTAACAGAAATGGCTAGAACTGCAAAATTTACATGAGTCAAGGACTTCATGTGACCAATCTGATTGAAATAATGTTGAGAAATAACAAGAACATAAGCAATGGATTCCTCAGCATTTTAAAGACATGCTATTACAATAGTATTATTCTCTTAGATGAGTACAGAGACTGGGTTTTCTTTCTACACAGGCCACACAAAAACTAAAGACCCTGCCTTTTAGTTACAGTGCATTACTCTTACTACCTTTAGCAGGCCCTGATGTAACCGTGTAAGTACAATTATTTAGTTTCCTACTCATGAGTGAAGCACTAGCCTAGAGATTTTTTTCTTAAAGCATAATCCATGAAATGGGGCCTGCTAAGGAGAGCTGCTAAATGTAACCAGCTGCTTCTAAATTAGATTCTCCTGAAGTGTGCTTGAATAATCACTGAGGTTAAGTTTCCTAACATGGTCTCCCTCCACCTCATTTAGTTCCTCCACATCTGAGTAACCAGTTAGAAATCTGTTCCTAGGGGAGGGTAGAGCCAAATGATCCACATCTCAGATTTGGGCTCAGTGTGATGTGTGTTCAAAATTGTAGATGGTGAGAAATAACCAGAATCGTTCTCTCTTGCGTCAGCCATTAAGGGTATGTTTACCAGTTCACTCCTTTTATATTTGGAAAGAAGTGAATTTGGCTATAGACTTTTTCTAGATCACATTTAGAGAAGAGCAAAAACGATAGTCAATGTATACTGTAAGACCAATGATATATTTTTTAGGATGGTGGGTGCCTACTGAATCTATCAGCATAGCCACATATGTTGTGTGTGTGTATGTGTGCTAAAGCACATGTAACAAAATATACCACATTAAACATTTAAAACTGTATAATTCATTGGTATTTAGTATAGTCTCTAAGTTGTGCAACCATCACCTCTATCTAATTCAAACACATTTTCACCATAAAAAAATCCCATACCCATCAGTCATTCTCCATTCACTCCTCTTCCCAGTTCGGTAATTAATGGTCTGCTCTCTGTCTCTATGGCCTTGCCTATTCTGTATATTTAACATAAATGGAATCATATGACCTTTTGTGTCTTGCTTCTTTTACACAACATAATGTTTTTAATATTTACCCATGTTATATCATGTATTAATACTTCATTTCTTTTAATGGCTGAATAACATTTCCTTGTTTGGATAGGACACATTTTTAATAAATTTATTCATCAATTGATAAACACCTGGGTTGTTTCCATCTTTTGGCTGTTGTGATTAGTGCTGCAATTTTCTTACTTAAATAAAATATGATTTACAGATTTGTGTTTGTGGGTGCCCAAGACACGCCAAGTCCCTTGGTAGTTCTGGGTTTTAAGTTACAAACTAGCAGGCAATTAGAGCCAGAAGCCATGTTAGTTTAACAGGTCTTGGGAAGATAATGAATGATGGTAAAAGCAAATAGTGAGAAGAAAAACTAAACTTAAGGGTTTGGGGGCTCTGATCTTGGTTCTGTTCTGCCATCAACAGGCTGTGCATATGACTTTGAGTAGATAATTTCACATCCCTTAGTCTTTGTTTCTCCATCCATAAAGTGGAAGAGCAGAACTCATTAAGTTTCTTCTCCCTCTGGGATTTAATGTTTGCAACATGCTGTGCAAACACCCTGTATTCCTCATTATCTAACACACTTTTCTCCACCACCACCACTGCTATCACTAACACTGCAAAGAAGTAGAGAAGCTGCTTGTGTGTACTCAGGGTGTGAACACAACAGTTTCTTGTGAACTGGAGGTGTGAAGGGGTCATGGCCTGAAATCACTCAAATACTGCAATAGCAGCAGGGCTTGAAATAACAGCTCAAATTAAGAAAACAGTGATTGTCTCTAACCAAGAAACTGAAATATGTGCTTTAGGCTGAGATTACACTGGTCACAAATATCATGGGAGAAATGGGTTTCATCAAATACTTGACATTTTCAATGTCATTCCTTATAGATAGATAGCTAGTAACTTTTTGGGATTGGGTGAGTGGGTTATTCAACAGTAAAGAAAATCTCCAGTTACTCTCCAAGGTTTCCTCTTCTTTACATTAAGACGAGATAACATTATGACTTGTGAAGTTTCCTATTTTGTAAAATGGAAATTGGACTGGGCTCTCTTAACTTGTTTTAAGGAGAACCAGATACACCCTGATTGTACCATTCAGGTGACATGAGCTGGGGTACTCATAGGTCAAGTAATGGGCTATTTACCCTTCCCTTTCTGTCCATTTCCTTTGATGATGGTATAAGATCTAAATGTGGAAGACTGAAATCTAAATGTATGACTCTGGGAAAGTCAATTAACCTCAGCATCAGTCTTCCAATATGTAACATAAAGGAGTTACTGCTTTTGAAAACATCTTTTCTTGGCCTTGGATAAACTCACTGACCTGAATTTACTTGTGGCTGGCTGTGTTACAATAGGGGTGAAGGATTAAGCATAAAACACAATCCTACTTTAATTTTTACTTTTAGATATGAGAAACTAAAGAGATTGAGAAATAATCAGAAATGATAATGGCTAAAACCAGAAATATCATCAGAAACTCATCCATGAAATGGAGATGAGGCATTTAAGAGTTTATCATATAAAGTAAGGAGCTTGGCAACGTAGATCATCCTACAAATTGCTTTGTGTCCACAGTTGACTTTGTCATTTCTTCCTTCAGAAATACTCTTTGTTTTCATCTCTACATTAGTAAAGCTCTGAGAGGAAAGGATTAACCTTCAACTGAAGGGATCTTTGCATTTCATTTCCAGATCAGCAAATAAAACTTGGCTTTCTTGACAACATTTTCCACTTTATCCTTCAGCCATGGGACAATGTAGACTGAAAAGCTAAGAGTAGCTATTTCCCCACTAAGGGACTGGTAGAAAGTCCACAGGTCAAAAGCATTTATTTTTACTTGATTTAATTACATCCATTACAGTTTCCTAGGCACTGAAAATTCATCTACCACATTTATTTAAGTGAATTCTTGACCAGCCCATAGTTTCACCCTTTAATGGTAATGAAGCTAAAATTTCTTTCCAGTCACTTTGCATATCATTTCCTTTCTCTTTAACTCTCTTTGAAATGAGATGATTGATAGAACCTTCTTACAGCAATCATTTACTTTGCTAGATGATTTTCTTTTTCCTTTGAAGTCAGTTTGAAAGGACTTGTACTGTAATGAGCTAATTAGCACAAAAACACAGAGTGTATAACCTTAATTAGGCATGATTATAGGCTCAACGTAATGGGATGTCCTGAAACTGCACACTATGCAAATATTGGACTTTTCATTCTTCCCATTACATCTGAAACCATCAAGCAAAGGATGTTTTGCAGTAGGTACCATACTCAATGCCAGGTGCAAATCTTTCAACAAAGGGTTGATTTTTCGGGTGTACTAGTTGGGGAAAGGATAATATAAGGGCATTTATTTAAAAAAGCTATAAATATAGTTCAATTAACCTCAGAATTAACTTTACAAATTCAGAGTTTTATAACTGAGTAATCAACCCAGTTACCCTGCTGAAACAAAATCACATCTGGAATTCCGGAGATACTACATTGTAGGCATCACTGTGAATTATGCAAATCTTGAAAGATCTTTCAAATCCAGAAACCACTAAGAATACTACAAACCAATTTGGGGTTTACTCACCTAGTAGGATGTAAGAAGATAGTAAGAAAATGAAATAACAGTGAATCCCCTAGCCCTAATTTTAGCCAATTATTTTCACGTACTTTACCATACTTTAGATTGGAGTAGTGAAAGTAAAAATTGACTTTTCCCTTCCTATTTTGAAATGAAACTATCCAAGAACGTTGTACCCTCAGACTTTTGAATATTCGACGGCAGAATAATTGAGAGTTTCCAATACAGAATTCTTAGATTATGTCTAGAATCGTGATTTTTAGACTCAATAAGGAGGCAAATATTAAGTTATTTGGAGTTATAATACATATTGAGCTATTTGATGAGGCATAAATTCAGTAAATGCATGAGTATTCAAATAGTTTCTGATTTTTAGTGTAACTTACCATCCATTCACTAGAGAGTACAAGAAAAGAAGGGTTTATATAATAGTTATATAATAGTTTATAACTATTTCAATAGTTGAACTTTGAAATCCATAGTTTTCTCTGTATTTAATATATAAGTTAACATTTTATTCAAAACATAATAGGCACAGTTTTAAATATTTTATTGGTATGGTTTCATTGAATCATTACAATAACCGTGTAAGATAGTTACTATAATTAATATATTTTACAGATGAGGAAAGTGAGGGTAAGAGAAGTGAGAAAACCTCATCCCAGACCACACATTAAGTAAGCAGTAGAGCCAGGACTTGAATTCAAATCTGTATGACTCCAGTAATGCTCTTATCCACTGTGCTGAGCTCATTATTGCCTCTCTGTCTTCTCATTGAATCCTTACTAATTAACACTTTCCCTAGAGCTGGACATGAGACCGAAATAGAAATGCCGAAATTCTCATCACCTGTTATATACAAAGGAGGTCCTACTTAAATGCTATGTGAGAGGTAAGGGTGTGAGTACCATGGAAATAGAATTTGAAATAGAGGAGAAAGAATTCCACATGACTGGCTGTATTATACCCATATGATACAACATGTTATTGCACTTATGGTCATAGGGGAAAAAAATAAGTACTGCATGGGAATAAGATCAGGATTTAACTTTTGTTTTTGCCACTTCTCAGTTGTAGGACTGGATCAATCAGGAACTTACAGAACACATGTGGTTCAAATAAGATACTCAGTGAAAGGACTACAATTTGAGAGGTTTAAAGAGGGTAAGAGGTAGAGGATGTTAATGCACTCAGGTTCTATCAACAGTGGGAAATAATGCCAATTCCAGAAGTCAAAGGACCAGGGAAGAAATAGTGAGAACTAGTACCATAGAAGGAAGTTCAAGGCCACCCAACAAGAGCTATCATTGAGCAGATAGCTGTTACTGCCAGAGACAGCCCCCTGAATCTGGGAGAGAGCAGAAAGAAATACCCTGACCTCCATTCTCATGTTCTCTGATCTGTTGGTGCCTCCTATCAGCTGATCCTTCCTAAAGGCCAAACTGCCAGGGAACCCAATCGTCCTCGAGGGTCTTCTCCCACGAGGGTCTGTCTGCCAGGTGGAGAACAGATGTGAGAAAGGGGAAATGAAGAATAACTCTGAGCAAGCCACTTCTTTTTTGTAAATGTCAGTGTTTATCGATGCCTACCATATTAATAGTGACCTTATAATTTTTATTTCCATTTTCTATTTCAAAAAACCTAAAATTTACAACTAATTGATAAGAATAGTACCATGAACACACATATACTCTTCACCCAGATTTCACCAGTTGTTAACATTATGATACTGTTTCCCTCTCTCTACTAACAAACACACTCAAATATTTTTGTTGAACCAATTTGAGTTATTTGCCAGCATCCTGAGATTTCATTTCTAATACTTAAATAAATATCATCTAAAACCAAGAATGTTTCCTTGCATAACCCCAATATAATGATCATACTCAGCAAATTTAACATTAATACAATGCTATTATCAAATATAGTATAATTCAAATTTCCCCAAGTGTCTCAATATAACGTACTTTTTAGGTTTTTTTTTTTTTAAATCAAGGATCACACATGAGATTTTGTTTTGTGTCTTCTTAACCTCCTTTAAACTAAGATAGTTTTTAAATTCTTTTTAATCTTTTATGATATTAACATTTTTGAGGAACAAAAGCCCAATTCTGTGGCCAGTTTTTCTGCAGAAAGATCCCAATGTAGATTTGCCCAATTGTTTTTCACAATTAGATCTGGTTTAAACACTGCTGCAATCACACCGCAGAGTGCAGTGTGCTCCTCAATGCTTTGTGTCTGGAGGCACATCGTGTCAGAATGTCTCATCATGGGTGATCTTTGCTTTGATTGCTAGGTTAAGACAATAGCTGCTAAATTTTTTATAAATATATTTTTATTGACTTCATGGAATGGGGAGAGGGAGAGAGAGACAAAAACATTGATGACGGGAGAGAATCATTGATTGGCTCCTCCTGCATGCCCAGTAGCTGCTAGATTTATTCTTTATTTTTCCCTCCTATCAAGTAGTTTATGGGATAAGATATGTGAATATATATTTTTCACCAACATTCTTTCACTCAGTGGTTTTCACAACCATTGAATTTTCTTGCTATGGCAGATATCCTATATAATAAAAGGCCAGCGACCATAACAGCATAATGACTGGAATGACCAATTGACCAGTCACTATGAGGTGCATTGAACACCTCTCGGCAAGCAGATGGAAGACAGACCTCTTGGTCCCTCCCCTCTCCCCTGATCGCAGGCTCCCATAGCTGGATGGCAAATGGGGAACCACGGGGAACCACGGGGAACTGGGATAAGTGGTGGTGGGGCGGGACTGGGGACTGGCGAGCAGGTGAAAGATGGCCCTGATCATAGGCTAGGCCTAGGGATCTTACCCGTGCACAATTTCGTGTTCTGGGCCTCTAGTAGTTTCATAAAAATATAATTGGGGGACATTGTAAGACTTCTTTGGAAGTTCCTATTATAACCCTTATCTCTTTTTATGTCAAATGTTTTCATTATTTATCTCTTCATTTAAAAAATGTTTCTAGAGTGCCTTGGCTTTCTGAAGTTTTCATCAGTCGCTTCATTGCTGCTTACACTAGCTAGCGTCTTTGGGTTGGATCTTTGTCCTGTGTTCCAGATCCATATTGGTAATTGCTTTTGTATCTCTCCATCTGATCATCTATGGATATCTTAAACTCAAATGCCCAGATTGCACTCATCATATTCCATATATTCTTCTTATGTTTTTTATTCCAGTAAATTGCACCTCTGTTTCCTCAGTGACTGATGTAAAAAGGACTCTTATTGATTGACCAGCTGCCAAATTAGGTCTTTTATGCATGTTACATGCATTATCTCATTTACTCCTTGCAATGACATTGAGAAGTAGGCACCATTTTCTGGAGGACATTGGACTCTCAGCCCCAGATCAATAGCTAGCAAGTCTTTGTGCTAGGATTCAAACTTACTTCTCTTTGACTTTAAAGTCTTTGCTTTGGTAAGGGATTGGCTAAGTCTCTTTAACGCTCAGTGCCTTGGTTTATAAATTGGAAAAAAAACCCACACACAATAATCCCTACCTTGTAGTATTGTTTTGGGACTTAAGTGAGATTAAACTTGACAAACAGTAGAACAATTCTTGGGAGCACCACATTACCTCCTAAACCATAAATCTCGTCTCATCCTAAACATCTCCCTTCAGTCACAGCTTGTGGATTACTCTCCTTTTCTGGCTTCCCCAGGCCAAACCAATGGCTCCTCTACTGCTCGGGCAATACCTCAAATCCAGCATTGACCCACGTTCTCCCGACCACAGCGTTCGCTGTCTGCCCTGTCACTGCTGTGAGTTACTCTCAAGGGCAGGCATGTGGAATTTTTCACTTTTGTATCTCCAGTGTCCAGTCTGGGGTGCAGCCCTTAGAAAATGCCCATTAGGTTGTTATTGCCTGCTGGCATTTCAGCTGGGATTTGAGGGCTTACGGTGCTAGGGGAGGATAGCAAAAGGGCAGGTCAGGGGAGGAGCAGATACCTTAGCTAACTCCTAGAGGATGGAAAGGAGGATACACAAGATAGAGGGAGAAAAAAAGGCAGTGATGAGGCTTGTTGGGGACAAGGAGAGGAGGGAGACTTGTGAGGGAATGCTGGGAGAAGGGTGAAAAAGGAGGCATTCGGTGCATACTCGAGAGCCCCCTCTGCTGTGCTGAGGTGTGTGCACAAAGGGCTGGGGCAGGCAGCACCACATTCCACTCCTTGTGCCTGTCAGCTTGTCAGCCCTCTGCTCTGTGAGACTCTTAAAGCATTGACTCTGTTTTCATTCTCCCATCCTCAGTGTACACACTTTCTGGAGTATCATGGATTTTCAATAAATATTTCTTTCATCGTGGACCTAGGTGACAACGCCCCAGTTTTAAGGAAGGGTCCTCAGGGCTCAGTATTTACTCTTTTATAAGATGAACACGTGTCCTGCCTAATAAATTGAAGAACTTCAGTCATATTTAAGCTTTGTTCTTGAATTTTTGTGCTTGAAAAAAATCCCATTAAAACAACGTCTGGCCTCTTAGGGAAAGTTTGAACCTCTGGGACTTTTTCTGGACCTTCTCCAACTCTGGTTCCTCTTGGTGGAGCGGAGGCATTCCAGGGCACCGGTTCTTTTCTAATTTGTAAATTAGAGGCAGAGCAGTTTATTTTTTTATTTGTGATTTTGGTATCTTCTTTCAAAGACATGCTCAATGGAGCCTGTAGACATGAGAGCGCCTGATGGCGCCTCGCAGGTAGGATGATGCAGAGCCTTTAGGGATGATGGCTCCAGACTCATTCTGCCTTTAGCTTCAGGCGGGCAGCTTGGCAGTTTTGGGGGGGGGGCATCGCTGACATGTGTTGGATGCTGACAGATGTCTACACACTTGGATACCATTGGGATCCAGGAGGACTCCTGCACTCCAGGAAATTTTCCAAGTCTCCACTGAGCGATCCTCCAAGCGAATAAAAAGCTTCGGTTTCAAAGTGAGTACATTTTCCACCTGTAGATCGGCTTGTTTTGTTCAGTTTTACTTTGAGTGTTTGAGGTTATCGTTTCGACGTAACAGCCTAAACCCACGGCTTCCTTTCTCGTAAAACCAAAACAAAAAGCCTTCTTCTATCGGATGCCCTCTGCAGGCACTGAATGGGGACGCCAGCTCTATCTATCTATATATATAAAGTCCGCGATTCTGTGTGGGTTCAAACACATTTCAAAGCTTCGGGCTCTTGAAAGGTTTCGCTCTGCTTCCCCCAAGGCCCGAGCTCCGCTCCCGCAGCTCCATGGCTGGCTTCGGATCCCAGAGGCGCGGGGCCCCGGGGCACCTGCCCCGCCGGACCTGGCCCTGCACCGCGCTGCTCTCTCTCCTCTTCATCCCTGCCTTCTCCAAAGGTGAGTGCGCACGAAGGTGGAGGAGGGGTGTCTCCCGCCCGGCTGTCATTTCTTTCCGCAGTCACGGGCAGTGATTTCTAGCAAAGCCAGAAGCTGCAGGGAACCCCGCAGCCTCCAGCCTCTGCGGTCCACGCTGGGTGGGGCACTGCGGGCAGCGGCGCGCCAGCTCCGGTGCAGCCCATCGCAGCGTGCCAGGCACTGCGTGGAGGATGGAGGGAATTCCTCTGACATGGTTTTCCATGCACTTTGGTAAGCCTGAAGGGAAATACTGCAAAGTTAGTGGAGTGATTTAAGAGAGAAAAGATCCCTGCAGTCCTGAACACATCTGAGGCTTGGAATCAGGACAAGCTCAGGATTTTTCTTTAAAAAAAAGAAAAAGAAAAGAAAAGAAAACATAAAAAACAGCACAACACACTAATTGGTACCAATTATGGAAAGATGCCCAACGCAAGGTTTTAAGGTCCTTAAATTCAATTTTATACACCCATTAGCCAGCTTGTTTAAAACTTAAGCCTTCTTTACTCAAGACTTTAAGGTCCTCTTAATCAACTCTGTAAACTACTTAGCTAATTTAAAAATGAAAGCAGGCTGAAATGGTAAAACAAGAAAGGAATCAAGCCATCCGTCTTGCGTGAGATACCGAAGTGCTGCCTGAGCGGCCGGTGGGCTTCAGAAGCAGGTTCTCTGGTTTTCAGAGGAAATACAGCTCTCTAGAGGCTGAAGCCAGGTTTGTTACACGGTGTAGAATGATGAGCATTCCCCCTCAATGTCACCCTTCTTTCTCCCTAGGCCTTCTCCCCAAGAAACCATGTACTTTGTATAGAGTCGAAGATGTTTACGATTTAATGTTTACTGAATTAGAAATACTCATATGCCTTTTATTATTTCCCATGACAGATTAAATACCTTCAGAGATATGCAAATTTCCTTTTGAGGGCATTTATCTCAAACTGTCACTGAAATCTTCCCACGGTGGATACTGGGAAATGGAATGTGACCTGACTTAGGAGTGATCATTGGGAGCTTGTCTGGGGTGGGGCAGGGAACTTGGTCTTTTTTCGGCTTAGAGTCAGCTCACTAATGACTACTGAGTGTCCATGTGGGCAGGGTATACCGGCTGCTCTCCAGGCATCAGCTGGATGTTGTTCAGTACAAATGCCTGGGGAAAAAGACTAGCATCTTCAATACAGAGTAATGTATACACAGGAAGTGGTATCCTGGAACCTCAGACTGGAATGACAGGGTGCGATTAGATCATGAAGGCAATAAAATGTTGTTTTTGTAGTGAGTGCTATGCAAGCATCATAAAGTTTGGACAGAACACTGTCCAGGGCGGCTCAGTTAGTTGGGAATTGTTCCGTGCATGCGCTGAAGGGTTGCTGGTTCAATTCCCTCTCAGGGCATATGCCAGGGTTGAGAGATCCCCAGTAGGAGGTGTGCAGGAGGCAACTGATCGATATTTTGCTCTCTCTCCCTCTCCCTTTATTTCCAAAAATCAATAAAAATATTTTTTAAAAGTTTGAGCAGAATGAGTGACATGATGGTTCAATCCAAGTTTTGGATGCCACTTGTATGATTGTATGAAGAGCTGGCCTCTCTTATCCTCTAGAAACCAGAGAGAAAAAGAGCACCCTGTGGGGATGCTCAAGTGAGGAGAGACGGTGGCGGAAGGTGTGGTGGCAGTGGCAGGAAGAGCCCACAGAAGTTAACAGCAGGGATGCCTCACTCAGCCCAGAGAGGAAACGACCCGGTGCCCTCTGCTCTGTGGCTTTCTTCATCTGTAGCATCCCTCATTCTATGATAACAATATCAGGGGAGGGGGTGGCCAATACAGTGAGCCAGTGTGCGGCTACTCATGGGTAATAGAGGTATAGGGCCAGGGAAATGTAGGCAAAAGTTTTGGAGAAATGCTTAAAGACATAAGGCAATATTCTGTACCTCAGCCTCCAAATTTTCTCTTACTACTCATAGTTCCTGAACTATAGCTCCTCTAGTTGTATTACAATCTTAGAATACCAGAGTTGGAAGGCACTCTGATACTATCTAACCATTCCCCTTTCCTACATGTGAGGGAAAATGAAGTCCATAGGAGAGGCATGACAAACCATATATTTCATGGAAGAGCCAGGTCTTCCGTTTGTCACATCAATGCTCTTTCCGGCACAACCAACTGCCTTAAAAAACTATTTTTCAATAAGAAACATCCTTTGAAATATGTATTTTTATTGATTTCAGAGAGGAAGGGAAAGAGAGAGATTAAAAAATCAGTGATGAGAGAGAATCATTGACTGGCTGCCTTTTGCACACCCCACACTGGGGATGGATTCTGCAACCCAGGCCTGTGCCTGACCGGAATGGGATCCTTCATTTCCCAGGCCAACATAGGTACCCTGTCAGCCCCCAGTCCTCTATTCACTGAGCCAAACCAGCCAGGGCCAATAAGAAACACCTTTATGGAGAGTAGCTGGAAGACAGCTGACAGATAGAGGGAAAGGTGTGCAGGGGTGGGGGGGCGTGGAAAAGGGGAGGGATAGCGGGTGGTGGTGGGCTGGTGTAAGGAGAAGAGAATAACTGAAAGCTAATGGGAGGGTGCCTATCAAAGACAAATCTTCTCTGACTTTTACCTGGGCCTGGTGGTGGGTGAACATGGGTTCACAGAGTTTCTTTGGTTTTTCCATGTTAGGGATGTACGTGACCCAACCTGCAGTGGTGCTGGCCAGCAGCCGGGGGGTAGCCAGCTTTGTGTGTGAGTATGGATCTTCCGGCAACGCAGCCGAGGTCCGAGTGACAGTGCTGCGGAAGGCTGGCAGCCAGATGACTGAAGTCTGTGCCACAACGTACATGGTGGAGGAGGAGCTGACCTTCCTAGATGATTCCACCTGCACTGGCACTTCCAGTGGAAACAAAGTGAACCTCACCATCCAAGGGCTGACGGCCATGGACATGGGCCTCTACATCTGCAAGGTGGAGCTCCTGTACCCACCTCCCTACTATGTGGGCATGGGCAATGGAACCCAGATTTACGTCATTGGTGAGCAAAGCCATATCGCTAACACCTTTTGCACTGCTGTCTTCTTTGCATGAAAATAGGTTCGCTCCTTAATGTCAGGTGGTTCATTTTAAAGGATTGTGAAAATTCTCTTTAAGAGTTCTCTGGCATACTACATTGGTAGCTTTTTTGATAGCATGGGTGGAAACCCAAACAGCATTCTGACTATAAACTAAAAGGGGTTGGAGAAGGTCTTCTTCCCATTGGCAGGTTGGGGCACTCACTTTGGAATGATAACCATCATCCAGTTTACTCTTATGCCTCTGATGTGACACTCCTGGGGCAGTAGCTCTGAGTAGTTGGACTTAATCGATGGGTAGCCCTATTATTAAACTCTGGAAGCTCAAATTTCTTCAGTTCTCATGAATGGAAGTAAGGCCCTACTGTTTAAAGAGTGGCTCAGGGAGGCTCTGCTTTGCTTTCTGTTGCAGATCCAGAACCATGCCCGGATTCTGATTTCCTCGTCTGGATCCTTGCAGCAGTTAGTTCGGGGTTATTTTTTTACAGTTTCCTCATCACAGCTGTTTCTTTGAGCAAAATGGTGAGTGTGATGCTGACAATGCACCGATTTGGATGGGGATATCTTTAGTGATATCAACTGACCAGACAAAGCTCTTCATTTTCTTGAGGTGAAGCAATAAATGAGGAAGGTGAGGGACAGCGGTAAAGAGCACACTAGAACCCAAGGCACTGGCCTTTGAGGTTTCAGGATGACTAATATTTTAGATGAGTGGATTTGACATCGAATGTTTGTGTGCTTCTGAAGAAGGTTTCAGTTTGAGTAACCGTTTGAACAACATGGGACAGTTGTTTTGCTCTTTCTCTTCATGACAATGTGCTTTGGTTAATAACCCTGAAACCCAAGATTAAGTCAAGCAAAATGCTGCTAGAGAAGGCCATCCATCTGGATGAGTTTCACTCCCTCCCTTAACATCCCTCTACTTCACCAGGAAGCCATCTCTCTGTGAACCCAACTTGTGTCTTCCTCGTCTGTACTGTAGCTGTCCACAAATACATCTCTAGGCTCTCTGTTTCCCAGTCAGCTTACCTGGGAAACGTTGGGAAGTCTTGACCTCCCTCTCTTCCAGCCCAGCAAAAGTGAACCCCATTTTTTATTTACCACGATTTGTGGGTAGAAGAGAAGGTATGGAATCTGGCCCCCTATCAGGATTTCTTTCTGAAGTCATTTCAGCCACCCTGCTATGGCTGGCTTTGTCACAAAATTCTCCTTCTCTTTCCTCCCTATTTCCTCTCTCCTTCCCTCCACCATTCTCTTTCTCTCACTACCTTCCTCTCTGCCTACTTTCCCCTCTCCCCTCCTCTTTCTCTGCCTCCTGAAACCCTCTCTCAACCTCTTCTGTTGCTGTAATTTCTTCCTACCCCATTTACTACAAAATCACTTCACAGAACAGTATGCTGGATCTGGAGCTTAATTTACTAGATGATAAAAACTGGGAACTGATGTGGACAGACAGGAAGTAATAAAAAGTATAGGAGGACTAGAAATGAGAAATACAGCTCTCAACCAGAATAACTAAAGTTCATTATCTTATCAAACTCGTTCCCCCACAGACAACATCCAGTCACTTATCATACACATTTGGGGTGTTGTTTTTTTTTCCTGAAGCTTTCTCAAAAATCTTTTTCTTCTATCTTTCAGTCAGGGAAAGTAATTGCTATTTTGCATCCAGAGCACAGAGTTATTTATCTAAACTGAATTTTAATGGCTCAATCAAGAAAATCTCCCGAGGCTTATAGTTCTGAATGCTGTGAACATTCATTTTTCAACAGTGGAAGAACCCGATAGTTGCTGAGTCCTATTATGGTTAGAAGTGACTTCTGTATTCCTCAAGAATAACTACTGTTTCTTGTTCTGTTTGGCAGCTAAAGAAAAGGAGTCCTCTGACTACTGGGGTCTATGTGAAAATGCCCCCCAGCGAGCCAGAATGTGAAAAGCAATTTCAGCCGTATTTTATTCCCATCAATTGAGAGACCATTACAAAGAGGAAGACCATTTTCTGATTTCTAAGAGCTGAGGCAATTCCACCTTTTTGCTATCCAGTTATTTTCATTTATTTGTGTACTTTGGGGGGGATTCATCTCTCTTTAATGCAAAGCCTGATGCGGAACCCACATTAGGTATACTACAACTTAAAGCAAAGGAGCAGAAAAACAGAGCCAGGATGTTTCTGTCACATCAGATCCAGTTTTAGTAAAAGTATCGCTTGGGAGCACTATGGAGATGCAGCATTATGATGTGGAATCAAGGAAGTAAGTTAAGGGATGGTACAGTCCTGGGAAAGCAAAGGATTTCCATGTGAGACGTTTCTAGCTGAAATGATATTTTCAAGTTAAGTTTTTATGCTGTGGTATTTTTTCTAACAGGTGTATAATTAAATGAATAGTTTAAGAATACTCACATGGCTATATTTGAGCCAGTGATTCCAAGGGTTGTATTGTACCAATATGCATTTTTTTTATTTGCTAGTAATGTGCATGGGGGCCACATGTGCTTTTGTGTACTTTCTGATAGTTTGAATATAAACACTATATGGCAGTGTCTTCCCACCGTGAGTTCAGGACACTAATACACCAGATAGAATAGAACATCACCTACTAACTAGCCCGGAAACTGGATATAGTCATAGCAGATTCTTGCAGACATGTTGGGCTGAATTGGTGTTGACATGTGCTTTGGACTTTTATGCCAGCTCCGTTTAACGGTTTTCAAGGAAACCAGAGTTAACTTGATAGAACACCACTGTCAAGAAAATGGCTCATTCCAGGAGTCCTATGGGTATGAGCTTCAAGGGAGCTCCAGTTATACACACGGTTAATGCCGTGAACGGAACAAAGAAGCAGATAGCAGAATGGGGTGCATTAAGGGTTCTGAAAACTAACACTGTTGGTGTTTTTTAACTCAATATTTTCCATGAAAATGCAACAACATGTATAATATTTTTAATTAAATAAAATCTGTGGTGGTCATTTTTCAGAGTTGTTCTTATTTTCCTTGTATTTGAGTATTGTGTTTGAATTTGCTTTTGATTAATTCATTCAGCAGTAGGTGGGGCCTCCAATATTAGACATACTGGGAACAGAATGAAATAAACAAACAAACAAATAATAACCCCCACAAAACTCCGAAGAGCAAATGCTTCAAGAGCTAGGGTTGGAGTTATGATCTGTAAGCCATTTTTGGAAGAACTCAGCCCCGGTCCTTTTGATTTCTTCACAAGTATTTGAGATATTAAGTGGGCTACCACAGGTATAGCAGTTCTGGATAAATCACACTGCACTCTCTTTAGCACAGGGTTTTCACTTCTTTCTTATCCACAACTTTCTCAACTCTATTGGCTACCCATTACAGTTGTCATGGCAACTCCAGTGTGTGAACCATGCCCCTTGCAGCCACTATAATCTGCTTCCATGACAAACAGAACTTTTTCTTGAAGCTTCCAAAAGAACTATTTCACAAATGTGGGGAACACATACTTGTGTTACTATCAGCTAGCAGGCCTGGCCCACTGAGCCTTCCGTGATTCTTGGTTAACCAATGGTAGCCTCAGCCTGCTTGGTTTTCACACAAGGTTTCTCATTCTTGACCTCCACATCCTGTTTTTGTCTTGTGACATGTTTCTCAGTGTGGCCAGGGACCACCAGTAACTGAACAAACTTGCTAAGAATACTGATTCAGGTGTTTAACTTCAGATACACTGAATTAGAAACTTAGGCAATGGAGCCAGTAGTTTGAGAATCACTGCTTAGGCATTTCGTTCCTCTCTCTCTCCAGCAAGTGCTAACAAACAAATGAGACAGGACATAGTGAGCTTTCCATACATTCCATAAAAAGTGTTAAATGAAAATGAATAGATATTTCAATATATGGTAATAGCAGTTACCTAGAACGAGCTCCTACTCTGTTGAGGTTAACTCTTGCTCTCTTGACTTTTGGTTGGAAGCCATAAAGAAACACACAATTTAGGAGCCCCCAGTAGATAGTATGATATCATTTCTATTCCTCCAAATGTCTTTAGAGAGTTCATTCTTTTTCACAATTGATGACCAATTTAAATGACAGAGAGGGCCTCTCAGGTATATTTCAGACACCATTAGATGATGAACTACTTATTTAACCTCAGTGTCTCCTATATTATTACTTGAAATTCTGCTATTAGCTATTCATTGAGTTAAGCATTATCCTCTTCATTCTGTCTCAAAAAAGTGAAGTATTCTTTATCTCAAAAATTTTCCCTATGGCAGAAGAATGGGCAAGAAAGAGTATGTCCTGAGATTCCACTGAAAGAGGAGAAAGACAATATGGGATGAGGGCATCTGGTCCCTAGATGAAAGCCAATTCTAATTCCCAGTTTGTTTAAAAGGGTATATTATAGGTCCTTTGCCTGCAATACTCAGAGATTCACTGTCCCCACAAATCAGAGGACCAATGTTTCATGGCATTCCAATCTTCATCACTATCTCCATCTCTGTGATTAGGGTCCTGCAGAGACCCAAATATTCTGCTCATCTACATGGGGCTTGGTCTACAATGGAGGAGGAGTCTAGGCACTATAACCTTTCTCACTGGAACCACTGGTCCCAGGTAGGAATGTGGATGACAAGGGAAGCCGGATAGAGCTACCTGGGTAAGCCCCAACTCCTATCAGTTCCCTGCTCATCTTCCTTTTTCTTTCAACATGGTACTCTCATTTCTGCTGCTTCTTGTTTCCACATATTTTACCCCCAAATATCTTTACCCCTCATTTTTACATCCACTCGGACTCATCTCAGATGCTGCCTCTCTATCATATTTGCTAGTATTTCAAGCCCACATGGATTTCTCCCTTTCTGTGTTGGAACTATATTTATATTTCATCTCTAACTTCAAATGTGCATGTATTTTCTCCCTAGCTTCAGGGGAAATGTCTCCAAAATAGGAATCATTACAGCTTTAGGTACACAATAGATGCAATTCATAACCCAGTTTCTTCTAATACTGTGTGTGTGTGTGTGTGTGTGTGTGTGTATCTGTGTGTGAAGGCAAAAATGCTTATTTTTACTCTCTGTCTCTTTTGAACTCTGGGGTTGTGACTAAAACTGACTATTTTTTATATAAAGTATGGACCTTCCTTCATCTCCACAGCAAAACATTTGGCTACACACATAATTTACTTGGAATTGAACTTGCAAAATGTTGCTGTCACTGTGCTGTTAATTGAAGCAAAGCCAGTTTGAGAATTTACAAATTTAAATTATTCTTTAGGGAGGTCTCAAAGCAAAGCAGATATATGACTTTCCATGGAAAGCTATTCCTGTTGCTTCACTTCTTTTTGGCACCTCGTTAGGCATCTTAAAGGCTTTGTTTTATTTTATGTAAAAGAGATTTATTCAGGTGCCTCTACCTGGGAGAACGGTGGACACCTATCTCAAAGACCATCCTTCTACTCTTCCCCTGCCCTCTTCCTGCTCACCTATGGTTCTTATAAGGATAGGAAGGGGACGGCTGTTTTTCCTATTCAATTATCTTACTAACTTTTGTCACACTAGGGCCTTGTCCATTCATCTTTGTAGCTTTTGGCATTCTTGGTATAAGAACCTTCCCTTGCAACATATTGGCCAATGGGGAAACTCCCCAGTGTTCCCTGATTGTCCATGGTAGGACCTGGAGATGCCACAGCCCTTCAACCCACATCCCATGTTAGACATGCTGCTTGTACATTACAGGGAGCCAGTTGGAGTTTTGGAGGCACCCTGAATACTGCCCGCCCCCCTCCCAAAGTACAAACTTGCAAAAACATTTGTATAAGGCTAATGGATCCTGAAAAGGGCAGAAGCTATTACTCTTCTAAAATATTTTCTTAGAAGAATTCAACCTGCTCTGGTCTATTTGGCAAGAAGTCTGACATTCAGTCTTTCCTTGGAAATTGTTACTTTCACGGGTGAACTCTGTTATAGGTGTTCTTTCACTTACTGTGCATAGTGATAGTTTGGAGCACTTGGGAGACATGCAGATTGAGGCGCCTCAGACATAGAGCTTTTCATTTGTAAGATTGGAGGCAGGGCCTGGAGATTTTAATTCTCCATTGAGCCTTTGGATCATATTTTCAGAAGCCCTGATCTAACTACGGAGCCTACCATCACAGATGATAAGGACTAGAGAGGGAACCTTGGAAAGTATTTTAGAAGAAAATGAGGTTCAGAGACATTAGGAAACTTGTCCAAGGTCACAGAGGGAGGCAAGACTGGTGCCAGGCTGAGAGGCCAGGTCTATTGATTTTCACACCAGGGCTCTGCAGTCTGCCTAGGAGATGTTCTTTTCAGGCTGCTTTCCCTCTCACCTCCATCCTGGCTGCTGTGGTGGGACCATTGCCGTTGTTTCTGGCCTGATGTTTGCTCTATCTTTTCTATCTCCCCCTTAACCTTACAGGGCTCTAGCAAAAGATTCCAGGTGACCCAGCTTGTCCTCAGCCATCCTACTGAAGAACGCTGCAGAGGAAAACACAAAACCCACACTGGCCAACGGTATGTCAGTGATGCCTGCGGTACATTGCCAAGGGATCTAAATTCTGCTGGAAGTGGTGCAACAGCCCAGGGAAAGGACCCATGCTCTTTATCATAGGCAGTCAGGTTGCCATAGCAACCAACACTATTTTCAAAACACATTAGTGACTTAATCTGTTCAAACAACAAAGGAGGCTCTCTGTGGGAAGAAATTTAGGAAATACATTTTAGGAGGCGATTTGAAATTTTAGACAGCAATGCAAGCAAGTTCTCACGTACAGCAGCCCTTTCCTTAGGATGTTTCCTTTTTATTCTTGCTTCACCTTGACAACATTTGGCTCCATCCTGCAGTTGTCTTAGTAGTAACTTATTTTCTTCACCTTGTTGAAAATGAGGCATGCTTTCCTCTTTGTAGTTGACTACAACTCAGTTAGAGTCTCTAGTCTCCTGGGAATATTTCTTTTGCCCCTGGCGCATCAAAGTTATCTTTAACTGTGACTAGTCTTTAAGGACAGAAAGTGTGGATCTGTGAATAAAGACTGGCATTCTCTAGTATTCCTTTCCTACTTAGGAAGCCTCCATGCTGGATTCAGTTCATGAGCTTCTTATTCTGAATGAAGTGGGAGAGGAAACTGACTTGGAAGCCTTTGGCATTGCAGGGTGTACTTAGCTAAAGCAATTCTCACAACAACCCTGGAGGAAAAGTGCTGCCATCATCCTCATTTTACAGGTGAGGAAACTGAGGCTCAGGGAGTTTTATTATTCTTCCAAAGCCACGCAGCTAGCAACTAGCAGAGTTAAAAGTAGAACTGATGTTGAATTCCAAAGCCCACATCCTTTTCAAATGACCATATCCAGAGGGCTACTTGAAGGAAGGAAGGAAAAGAAGAAAGTGAAAAGTGAGTGGAAAGTGCTAGAGAAGTAAAGCATGCATCATGGAGATTACAAATGGGTTTTGGAATAAGCAAATAATCTTTGGACAAATGCTTTGAAAGCATTTTGAAGATGCTCATACCGAGATTACCTCCAGCAGCTGAGGTCTGTAACCAGTGAAAAAAGAAAACAGGAATTGAAGACATGTACAAGTGGACCACTCGCTTCAGTCCACACAGTTAGCCAGAGCTGTTCCCCACTCATTGATGCCAAAATCAGTGAGCAACATGGCTTCCCATTCAGACATGGGGAAATGGAAACCATTGACAAAGCCAATGGTAAGCTTTGTTAATCTATAGTATATTCCCTGTAAATGGGGTCATTCCCAATTCAAAACAGGCGGGAGGGAATAAAAAGTAGTGACTAATGAAAATCAATGAGAGTTACCTTGCATACATATCTACGACCCTTGGAATAGGGCTGGTTTATAAAAGAATAATAACCAACCTTGAGCAGAAGGTGAGGTTGGGAGGTGGCGGTAAAGAGAATGTTGAATCTGAGTTGGGATTGAGGGATGCTGGAAAAAAAATAAATGAGTCCTTTGTGGAAAAAAGTAGGGAACAAAAACAGAAGACAGGCTCAATGCCATATAGAAAACTGAAGATTGGGAGAAGCCCAGGTCAGAACCAGGAGGTTATTCATCAAAGACTGTGATGGAGGTAGCTGTGCACAAGTAATTTCTACTAAAAGTTAAGGTGTGGGAATATCTAGGGCCAAAATAAAAAAAAATCATCTGTGCCAGGAATGGGCATTAAAGACAATGGGTGGGTGGCGGTGGAGGTAGGTGTGTGTGGTGTGGAGGTGGGCACTGTGCAGGGGTGAAAGCTGATTCGGGGCAAGTAGTGCCAAGGATCATCACAAAGCAACTGTTGAGTGCTTTAATCCTGTGCAAGGCTGAGCAGCATGGACTGCACTTGTGCCAAGTTGAGGTTTATAATGTTCGTAATTTGTGACTGAAAAGGTGATTCATGGATGGCATGATATCTGTGTTGAAGATGTGAAGGGCTATCATATGAAAAAGGAATTATATTTGCTTTGTGGGTTTCCTGGAGCACTCAACTGTGGTGCTCCACAAGAGAACATGATCGAGAGGAGGATTTGCATGATTTTTCTTCCTATATGATGACTTGGGTACAGAGACAGGGAGAGAGCATTTTATTTGGTGATGTTGCAGATTGGCTTGCTGATTCCTCGTCAACATCAGCTGATACGGAAGGGAAAAAAATCGGAGGATTGGGTGGGGAAATGGACCCAATTTAGAAGGACCAGCTCCTGCTGGGCACGCAGCCTTTCTGCGGCTGCATCTGGGACTTGTGACACGTCAGGCTCCATGAAGGCAGGCATCCCTGTGCATGGAGGTCTAACCTGGCAGGCAGGTGCTGTAGCAGAAAATGATATGGCAGAGGATCCCCAGAGCCAGATGGCTCTTGATGTGCTGGAGGGTCTGCTGGTTCACACTGAGACTCCTTCAGACATTTGTAACTACAGAGACTAGGACCCCAGGCTTGGGGAAGCTAGGAAGGTGTTGGGAGAATTGGCATTCTGAGCAAGTAACTGAGGACATAGTCCAGGCTAACTTAATAAGTCAAGGAGGACTATATTATCTTTGAGACTTTGCCTAGAGATACTGCTGTAGACTGGGGCTGGGATTAACTACTAGGCCACTGATCATGGGAATAACCTCAAAATCCTTTTCAACACAGTTCTCTAGGGACTCACAGAGAGTCAGAACAGAGAGCATTCAAGATGTCATGGGTAAGCTCAGGGATTTTAACCACTTTTACCTTTTCCAGAACTCAGCTCAAATGTCCTTTCCTCTGAAAAGATTTCCTAAACCCTCACACATGGGTAGTTTGTACTTGCTTCTTCTTCTTCTTCTTCTTCTTCTTCTTCTTCTTCTTCTTCTTCTTCTTCTTCTTCTTCTTCTTCTTCTTCTTCTTCTTGCTCTTTAGCCTTCTGCAGAATCAACATTTGTTTATTGGCTTTTCTCTTCTCTCAGTGGAGCTCACTGTGGGCCATGGGAGAATCCTTGTCAAATTTGTCTGCCCAGTCTTTCATGGGAAGATATCATTTCTATTTTTGTTAGATAACTTGGCCAAGATCTCATCACAAAAAGTGGTGGAGATGGATTTGCATTCAAGTCAGTCTTTGTTTAAACCCTCTGCTCTTTTCATTAAACCCTGTACTCAATGGTGTGCCCTTTAGCACATTGGCACCGGCTTAGGTAGAAGGAGAACAAGGCTTCATTTGTGAGCATTCACAGACATATAAGGAATTTCATGACTGTTCTGAAAGCGGCATCCCTGGCTCTATCCTCAGAAACTTCCATTTTCTGTGGTGCATTATATAAACTGAGATCAAACTAGTCTTGATGAATCTGACTTTTGACAACCATCCTAACACTATTGCCTTTATTCAGCTGCAGCTGAACTATTTCTGTCTAACTTGGCTGCCTAACCCACAAACTTTTTCAAATCAGATGACTTTATGCCTAGTGAAACTGAGAGAAATATTTTATAATCACACTCGCTGGAAAAAAAATAGTCAATGGAAATTTTTAATAAAAAATGTGATAAAAATACAATTTTAAGTCACGAATTGGAAAACATGCAGCAAAATCTTTATCCACTAGACTACTCAGTATTCTGCGACCATCTGTGGAAATTTATAGGTATTAAATTAGATACAGGCTGTTTTTTCTGTTTGTAGAACATAACAGAAACAGAATTGAAAACCACACAGTAACATTATAAAACCAAATGTGATGTTTATTCCCTTCAAGGTCAAAATGCATGTGCAAGTATAAAGAAAACTACTTGCTTTGTTCTTGAATAAAAAAAAAAATCCCTGTTAATATTTTTATTAAATACTAGAGGCCCAGTGCACAAAGTTCATGCACTTGGGGGGAAGGGGTCGCCTCAGTCCGGGAGCCCTTGAGGGATGTCTGACTGATAGCTTAGGCCTGGCCCTTCAGTGGGACATCCTTAGTGCTGATGCGGAGGCGAGGAGAGGCCTCACCAGCCTGTGAACTTGGCTTCTGGCTGAGCAGCACTCCCCCCGTAGGAGCACACTGACTAACAGGGGGCAACTCCTGCATTGAGCATCTGCCCCCTGGTGGTCAGTGTGCATCATAGTGACTGGTTGTTCCACTGTTTTGGTCCATTTGCATATTAGCCTTTTATTATATAGGATTGCAAGTTTCTAAGAGACAGATAGTGAAGAAAGTAATTGTACTCATTCACCCCAAGAATCTAAATTGTACTCAAAAGTGATGATAACAGAGACAATTGTGTAATGTGTACAGGGTTCGTCTTTCTTTCCTTATATGCTATTGTTTGAATGTTTTCCTGTGCATAGATTTATAAGTCTATGTTCAGTTCCTTAAAAATATTGATCCCTGCCTTTTCCACAGACTAGCAAATGGTGCATAACAATTTCCTTTTTTGGCACAAAGGCATATTAACATATTCTGGTGGGAGGGCAAGATTCTAGCCAAGATGACTCCCGAGGTTTGTGGGGTGAGGTACCAGGTCTGAACTTTGGATCCTTGTCCCAGAGGAAACTTCTGTAGAGCTCAGAAAGTGAATAGTCAAAGGCAAGAAGACTAGTAATCCTCATTCAGGAGAGCTGGTTCTGCCTTTCACTCTGCCCTAGCAGGTTTGCAGTTGCCTGAGGCCATTTCTGGTTTAGGCACTGTTTTATGGTCACTGATCTCTTTGCTGATTGCTCTAGGCCAGGCTGTCCTCCTGGACTCATTTCTATGCTGTCTTGTAATGATGTAATTTGCTATTGTTTAACCATCATAATTAAGTTCTCATGCATTACTATTACTGTCTCTCCAGTACCTATTAGATTCTGTGAAGGACTTCTTTTGCTTTCTAGAAGCAGTGTGGAATAGTGGTTAAAGTATGACATCTGCAGCAAGGGGACTGAGTCATCCTATGTCTCTGTTTCCTCATCTGTAGAATGAGGTTGCAGATTAAGTGAGCTAGTGTATATAAAGTGCTTTGAATGGCATGGCATGGGGTAAACACTGTATTATGTTGCTATATACATATAAATTTATTACAGAATACTTTTATACTTTTATTATTTCTTTGTGAGCTCTCATACAGACCCTTGATACAGTTCTACCTTTTTTCTGCTTACCTTCCTTTTTTCACCTTTTTTTTCATTTCTTCTTCAGCAAAGGACTTTTGTAATAAGATGAACACAGGCTAAAATAACCTATGTGGAGCAAGTTGCATTTTGGCTAATTATGAGTATAATCCTGGACATGCATAAATTACAATGGTTAGGGATTTGTGTGTTGTTAATGGGTTTCTCAATTACAGAAACCCATTAACAACACACAAATACCTAACCATTGTAATTTATGCATGTCCAGGATTATACTCATGATGGTGTTAGGGCCTTGAAAACATATTCTTTTCACTCTGCCAATTTTTTTCCTACTGTAACCACTTAGGCACTACTGAGCAGGCAGGCATAGAGTAAGTTTCCAATGACTATCTCTGATAGAAAAAGCTCCTTAGTAAACATGAAAATAGGGGGTAAAACACCATTGAATGAACTTAAGATCAATATAAGGAGCAAACCTCAAAAGATAATAGAATATTTACTTACTAGATATGAACCCACAACCCACTTCTGATATAAGAATAAGCTATATTCTGAATTCTGCATATTTTTTTCAGAATAAATCTCATCTACAGAATTTCATCAATAACTCCCATCAAGCAGCTGGAAGCAGACCTGACTGACCTGTGGCCTATTCCAGATGAGGACTTAGGTAGAGAGGGCAGAAGTTCACATGCCTCCTTAGTGAATGATTTAGGGAGGAGAATATGTCACTCATGGAAGGACAACCTAGGGCCATGTCTATGTGTTCACCAATTAAAACCAAGGGTCCTTATGACTTTGATAAAATAAGTTTTAAATCCTAGCTCTAGAAATTGTATGTCTCCCTGTTGATACCCCTCAGAAACCTAGCCTTTTCCCTGACCCCTAAAATGGGACTTCCTCCCAGTACCCTCACCCCCTTCAACTTCCCCACTCCTTATCCCAGGAAACTGACAGATGGATGATGGAAAAGCTGTCCTCAAGACCTGAAGAAATGATTCATCACCCTTACCTCAGTTCCAAAGAATCAGCTACCAGCACAACCCCAAACTCCTAACTCACCGTGTCTTGTGATCATACCTTATATGATCTGTTAGGGCCTTTGAGCATTTAACATCCTCTTCTCCTGGATGGTGCCATTGATAATAAAAGAGTCACTATTTCTCTACTGCAATTCTCGGTGTTTGGTGTTGGCTCTGCTAGTGCCGGGTTGGACAAACTCTTTCTGTTCTGTAACACCAACTTTGGTTTCAGATATTCAGTCATTTCATTAAGAAGAGGATCATTCAAATACATCTATTCCACATTTTGATGTTAAACTCTTTCAATTCCTTTTGGGTGATAAAGGCTTGGGTATAGTGCTTATTTTTAAAGCAAGTCTTAAAACTGCTATTTTGGTAACACAATTGGTTCAAAGGAGAAACTGGAAAGGTAATAGAGCCTAGTGAGGAAATACTGCTGGATAACAAAGACTGGAGTCCTAGACCCATCAATAATTAGTGGCCAGTTTCATTCCAGTCATTTAACCTGTGGGCCTGAATTTTCTCAATGTCTTCCATTTGAGGAACACCTTTCTATTTTAAAAGCATTTTTATGTATATTTCTGAAAGGCAGTAATCAAAGGAATTGGTAGTTCCTTTGACCATCATAACTGACATAAGAAGTTGATAGTGCTAAGTTGGTCATGATTTATAGAAAAGAAGGTCAAGGTTTAGGGATGTTAATTAATTTATTTAGAAACTAAGAATCCCAGACCTTTTTATAGGATGTTTTTAATTGTTCAATCTCTTTTCAATTTTATTATTATGATACTCTTTCTATGACATATTTGATAAAGAACATAAATGTTAATATGATTATTGTCCTATAAGTTTTAAAACAAGCAAGTAAAATGTATTCAACACAGGCTGTGTCCCTAGTTCCTTCTTTTTATAAGAAAAAATATTTTTATTGATTTCAGAGAGGAAGGGAGAGGGAGAAAAAGATAGAAACATCCATGATGAGAGAGAATCATTGATCAGTTGCCTCCTGCACACCCCCAATGGGGATCAAGCCACAACCAGGGCAATGTGTCCTTGACTAGAATCAAACCCGGGACTCTTCAGTTCACAGGCCGATGCTCCATCCACTGAGCCAAACTGGCTAGGGCCCTAGTTCCTTCTTGTAGAATGTTAATTTTTATTATTGAGTGAAAGGAAAGTCATGTGATTTTGAATAGATGCTCTTCTTTCCCCCCAACCCCCCTCCAACCCGCAAACCTTAGAGCTTTGCTTTCTGGAAAGAACTCGAACACATAAGCTCCACAGCAAATTAGATTCAAGACCGCACACTTGGAACAGTCAGACTGGGGTTGGTGAGGTGTGCTGATCAAGGAAGGAAAGGAGCACAATTCATTTCTGAATTGGTTATCAAATTCTTCTTGTAAGTGACACAACTGAAACTGCCGATTGGCTTAACAACCTGCTGAGTCCATATTTCTACATCTGTGAAAGCTCCGCAGACGAGCCCTTCTCAGCAAAGCAAGAGGGTTTCGACAACCGAAATTTGATGAGGTGTCGAACCCTGTGGCCAACCATTTCTCAAGAGACCTCTTTCTGTTTCACCTATTGAATTCCTTTATGATTGACAGGCATCTTCACTCATTACTCAGTTTTTCCTTTGTTTATCTCCTTAGCAAATCTGGTCACCACAATATTTTTTAAGAGAGAAACAGTCACGTTATTATTACGGAATCATTCAACACAAGAGCTTGCGGGGGGCTCAATAAATCATAGCTAAAGTCTCTTCTCCCAAGAGTAGTCATTCAGTTTTCCCACCTTGAACCCTTATCAAGTAGACTCAATAATCCTTCTCTTTATTACTGTTAAAATATTCCATCAGGAAGTGCTAATTTCTTTCTGTACTGCCATTCAAAATCTTTGATTCCTTCACTACAGAATGATGCCTTGAATGCAAAGATATTGTATTAAAAATTATGATAACAAAACTCTTTCTTTCCTTTGAGCTGGAGGGTTTGTTTTGCCATTTTTTTAGCATCATAAGATGAGCAAAAGTATTACTCTGTCTTCTGTAAGGGCAGAGGCATCAGGTGAAGGTATATCAATGTTAGAGCAATAAGGACTAGAATCTTGTCCACCTAGACTCAGTCTTGGAACAGACTTCTATTCTTTTTGTAACTACACCTTTTATGAAGATGTTCTGAGGAGTATGATTGTTTAATATTTGTGTAGGTGAGGAAAGAGCATTAAGAAAAATGGTATCTGCTTGTTTTTTTTCTCCTATGCATTTTCCTTCCTTCCAGACATTATAATTTTCTAATAAGAGAATAGCTACAGCTACATGAATAAACACATTGTCCATCTGAGGGAACTCCATTCAGACTACTGAAAACATAGCCAAGTTAAACAATAGGTATACAGAACTAGATGAGTGGCATTTTGCCACTTAATAAATTACAAGAAACAGATGTAAGTTTTTTAAAGGACACATACCCTGAACTTGGCCTATTTGTCAAGAATTAGCAAAATGACTTCAAATTCATAATTTAGAGAAAAGCCTCTAATTCATTTGCATGTACATATGCATTTGACAGCCCCATCGTGTGATTTGATGGTTTTTCTCATTCAAAGACCCACTTATTATTGGAGATCCTTAATGCTTTTGCTGGGCTAGCGTTGGGAAAGTGGGGAATTTATTTAGCATCCACTTATTGTCAGCATATTATGTGATAATATCATTCTATACACATGAAATTTACTAAGCATTTTCTTAGAACATAGGAAAGTGGAAGGTGTGGATTAGAGAAAATTAATAATAATTTATAAACTTCTTAAGGTCAATCTCATGCCTTATATTTCTGCTGTATTTCCTATAGTACCTAGCCTAGCACTAACAGAATAAGTATGGAATAATGCATAATAAAAACATGTTAAACAAACATATTCTTGATAACTTCTCTCTGTTGAGAAGCTTATGCACAATCTGATCCTCCTCCTCCACAAAGCCATTAAGTAAGACAGCTTTGGGTCTGGGGAAGATGGAGGAAAAGCAAAGGCATGTGATCTTGTGGAAGGAAGAGAAGAACTGAGAACGGGGCTAACGGAGTGAGGAATGTTGAGGGGAGTGAGCCAGAAGAGATCATTTGGTAATTTGTGGCTGCTTGCCTAAACTATTGTATGTGGTCCACATCTGGTGGTATAAAATGAAATGTTCTGAATTCAGGATCAGAAGGAGCTGAGAGATAGGCCACAGTGATGTTTGTCAGAAATGAATTGGGCTGCCTATTGTCTAGAATTCTTGGAAACTTCAAAATAGTTGGACTGGGAACATATGGGGTCAACTCAATGTGCTAGCAGTCATTTTTAATAGGAACAAGCTCAATTTTTGTAATCACCTTGGAGGTGTGATATCTGTGCCAACTCTATAAATGTTCTATTTATTTTAACAACCACTTTGAAGTGGGAATTACACCCTCCCTGCCATAGAAACCTATTGTTGCTTATAACTCTTGGTAGTCTGTTTGGCACCAAGTCCTAATTTAAGAGAATAGGGCAAAAAGAGAAGAGGAGACAAATACTGGCTACTTGTGTTGAGATGCAGCCATGCTTTGAGAGTCCCTGGGATAGCTTTTACCAGGAAAGGCCCACCTGAACAATCTTTGTTAGCCATCTCCTCATCGATTATGCATGTAGTTGAAGAGCCCTGAATTGTCTATGTCCAGTTGCAGAATCAGCATTTTCTATTGTTGCTCGTTGGTTGACAGAGAGCACTTTCTCAGACTGAGAATAGACGGATGGCTTCTGGGTCAATGGGACTAAGCTTAGATTCAATTGTGACACCTATGAATTTCTTAGCGACTGATAAAGAAACAATAAATGACTCCTGACTGGCATGGCTCAGTGATTGAGCTTCAACCTATGAACCAGAAGATCATAGTTTGATTCCTGGTCAGGTCAGATGCCTGGGTTGCAGGCTCGATTCCTAGTGTCGGGTGTACAGACAACAACTGATCAATGTTTCTCTCTCATCATTGATGTCTCTCTCTCTCTCTCCCTCTCCTTTCATCTCTGGAATCAATAAAAATATATTTTTTTAAAAAAGAAACAGGGTGGGTGATCACAAACCCTGACCAAGGAACTTCCTGGAAAATGATGGTGGACTCACCACAGACAAATCCCTGACAAAGAGCATGTAATTAACCTACAAGTTCTGAAATAGTCATGATATATCCATTGAAAATGGCATTTCTGTAATGTTGGTGAGTGGTATCTTTGTATCTGAGTGTGTTTAAGAAAAAATCTTTCAGAGTCTTTTGGGATAATAATTACAAATATGTAGTGTAGCTCTGCACCAAAACCTGTTTTCAACCTTTGAAATTGAATTATTTAGTTTATCTTTATAAGATGAAGTAGAAACTAGCAATATCACGTTGTGGTGGACATCACACATAGAGTAAAGAGCTGTGTGATTGTGTTGGGTATCAGAGCAGGGCAACTAATTTCCAATGATCTAACTCAGCTGTGGAGGAGCATCTAGGTGAGGTAAGCTGACAGCATGCCTATTCTTATCCCATAACCAATCTTTAGGTTTTGGACTTGTTAGAAATTCTTGGGTCTGTGGTTTCTCCTTTTTGAGTTGCCCCTTTGAAACTTAGACAGGAGGTTCTTATTAGCCATTTAGTACCCTTGCATTCTATTAAAAGTGGAGAGTAAACATTGATCTCTCTCCTTAATTCTTTTTACTTTGGGTTTAATGCATACAGCAACCAGTAAAATCATCTGCACAGGGAGCTAAATATAGCTAAAGCTTGAAACTTTAGTAAGGAAGGCACTCTCATCCGGCATTAGGATTCACGTGGAAATAAGACCTAGTATCAAAAACCGGACATTTGTGATTGAGGCTGGAAATCATATCCCTTCCCTGTTTTCTTGCTTACATTTTAAATTCCAAGCCCCAATAAAAGCAGCATTTGTCAAGAGAAAGGAAGCAGCAAAACAGGATTCGTGGGTGGCGAGTTATTACTTTGAAGTAGTGACTGTTACAAATCTGAAATATGAAAACTCATGTCACTTTCAGATGAGAAGAGATGAAGAAACTCTTGTTTGAAGTGTATCTTGGCCAGGAGGAGAGAGATCTTTTCAGCCACAAACAGAATCCAGGATGGCTGCCACTCAGAGGGCATCTGAGCCTTCACTGAGGTTTATGGGCTATTATTCAGCTATTTCCCAATATAATACTCCCCCTTCCTAATTATCTAAAGGAAGAGACCTGGGAATAATTTTAGCAACATGAACTATAATGTCAAAAATAATGAGGACCTAGGGCTGTTGAAAAAGCTACTCTCAATTTCAGGTAACACCCGGTCATGCCTAGTTCCAGCACAGTTGCCAAAGGTAGACTTCTCACTTCAAAATGCAGCCTCCCAAGTTTCGCAGTGGCCCTAGAGCTTCAAAACTGTGACTGCCCTTACAGTCCTTGTGAAACCACCCATAGTAGCTGTCTGCCGTTCAGGGCTAGTTCTCTGGCGAAAATGATGGCACTTTTGCAGGCTAGATCTTTGGAGTAATCTGAGGAAATGAATCTGGAAAAAAGCTACTATTAAGGGTCCACTTTTAGTTCACATTTTACTGATTCAAATAGTTTTCTAACCTTCCCTATTTAAATTAGCACAATAAATACTGGGGGGTAGGGGAGGCTGGGGGGAGGATAAGGGGGAGGGGGAAAGGAAAACATGTACTACTATTATACTGCAAAAAAAATCAATAAAATAATTAAAAAAAAATAAAAATATTAAAAAAAATAAATTAGCACAATAAATTAAAGGAGTCATTTCAGTGCTTCAGTAAGTACGCTGGTCTTTTCAGCCAGCAAGCAATACTCATCGAGGCTGCTGTACACCAGGCATTGCTCTATATGCTTCAAGGACACCTGGCTCACAAGAAATACTGAATGAGCAATCATTGGATCCCCCAGGAGTTCGAAGAGTAGATTCCACCTGGATTTGCTTGTGCAAGACAAAGCAATACAATACCCTATGGATGTAGGGCAAGTATGAACTTAAGAAAGGGATCTATATATTTCAGTTTATGTTAATAGCTCAATTTCAAGTTTTAATTTCTGACTATACGCTTCATTTTGCTAGGCTAGTGGAAAGAAATTTTAACCTCAGCCCTTTCGGGGGTTTCCCCATCTCTCCCCAGGACTGTGTTGCACTCTGGATCTTGTGCTATGTGAACAGGACCGGGGTAGGTCGTCATTAGGTCCTCTCACACCTGCCCAGTTCCGTTGTTGCTGTCCTCTTCACTCTTCAGAAATAGTGACTCCCACCCACTCAGTTTGGGGCTGGGGTATCTTGAGTGAGGCTGTCTCTAGTCTCTTTGTACAGCCTACAGTCATTTCTTTTTTTCTCTGAGGTCTTTTTGCCTTTCAGGTGGTTGCACCCAGAAGTGAAGTATAGGTACCCCTTGCTTCCTGATCTACTTCTCCCCCTTACCACTGGGGAAGTTTCTTTAGGGGCTGAGGAGCAGCCTTCTCTGTTTGGATTTCTTTGAGAGACTTCCTTACCTCGAGGATTTTAGTTAAACAAAAGGCAGAAAGCCTACTGGCAGTAGTTCTGCCTTTTCCTCTGGCACATTCTTTCCCTGAGGCAAAGAAGAGCAAGTTATGGGAGACTGAAAGGGGGTAGAGAGAAGTGAGAGGGAATAATGCTGGGAGGGAAAATAACCCATTATATCAAAATATTAGCCTTCCACAACCCCATGGAGGAAAATGTACATGCTCGTCAAAAAGCCTGCACAGGGAGGGGCAAAGGGGGCTAGGAGGAAAGGGGAATCCAGCCCAAACAGAGCTGAGAGGATCTCTGGTGTGCTCAGACATAGCTTCTCAGTGTATCCTCAGCAGCGGTTTTAAAAGTTGGATGGCATAAAATGGCAGCTCTTAAAAATGACTGGTGTAGCCACTGTGAAAGACAGTATGGAATTTACCCCCAAAATTAAAAATGGAACTGCCCTTTCATCCACTAATCCCACTTCTGGGAATATATCCTAAGAAACCTGAAACATTTATCAGAAAGAATATATGCACCCCTATGTTCATAGCAGCATTATTTATAATGGCTAAGATTTGGAAACAGCCTAAGTGCCCATCAGCAGATGAGTGGATTAAAAAACTGTGGCACATTTATACAATGGAATACTACAGAGTTGTAAAAATGAAGGAGCTCTTGCCCCTTTGAGACAGCATGGGTTGACCTGGAGACTATTATGCTAAGCAAAATAAGCCATTTAGAGAAAGACAGATATCACATGATCTCACTTACATGTGAAAACCAATGAAGAGAATAAACCATACACAAAATAGGGTCACTGCATGGATGCATGTAACAGAATGAGGGATCTCAGAGGGGAGGAATGGGTGTGGGAAGAGATTGACCAAACAATGTCTATCCATATATACATGGTCCATGGACATATACAATAATGGAGAAGGCTGGGGTGGGGCCTGGGTGGAAAGAGGGAACTGTGGGGAAAATGGGAAACATTTGAGCAATGATCAAATGGCCTGTGGGGCAACTGAAATGTAGGATACATTTTTGAGGGGATGAGTTAAGTAGACGGAAGAGATATAAAATTTCATTAAAATTATATCTCCTTTTACTTTGTGTAGATAGAACCACGGAATCATACAATATCAGTACTTAAAAAGATTGTTGAAGAGCCTATCGTTTTATTAAGTTTTTGAAGTATGCAAAGGTCATAGCATTTACCCAAGTTGTCTAGTCCATGGCAAAAATGAAACTAAATCTTTGGGTCCTTTTCCTTCTGTTTTTTTTTTGTGTGTGTGTGCTCCCTAGGATATTCTTGCATATTGTAAAGGTATTTAACAATTAACTCATAATTTTAAGGATGAGAACAAACTGAAAAAAGAACATTGTCAATGTCATACAATACTATTTTCACAGGTTTTAATATAAAACCCTTTGTAAATATAACTGTTCCTTGGAGTGTACTTCCAGGAACTGAAGATGTCATCTGAGGACTTGGATTTCATGTGGTGAATCACCACTGTGTTCTCAGACTCGGAAGCCCAGGCCAGCTGCATGGCCAGATGGCCCAGTGGCCTCACTGGGACTATCTTGTTGGCCTGAGAACTAGAGCAGAGAGAGAGAGAGAAAGAGAGAGAGAGAGAGAGAGAGAGAGAGAGAGAGAGAGAGAGAGAGAGAGAAATTATGGCCAGTGGCTGTTGCAACCCCAGCTGTTGATCCGATTCCAGACATGAGCATGATAATGATTTGGCTGCCAAAAATATAACATATGTTCTAGCCGGAGGGAGAACTCCCAAGCGTTGTCCCATGAGCCATCGGAAAATGGGTGAAGCTCAATTTACTTCTTTTCTCCAGTATTATTTGAAGGGACATATTTTGTGATTTTGTTATTTCTTATTCAAAGTAGGGTTCATGGACCAGCATTCTCAGTGTCACTTGGAACAGGCTAGAAATGCAGAGTCTCGGGCTGCACCCCAAGCCCAGTGACTCAGATTCTGCATTCTCACCAAGCTGCCAGGTGATTCACATGCACCTTAGGACTGAGAAGCATGGTAAAAGGTAAACAGAATCAGGTTGCATTACTGGGTCAGTGGGATTAGAGAGCAAATTTGGGGGGTGGGCAGCAGAGGGGGATGTGAGGACAAACTGAAATATGAGACCTGGTTTAGACCCATTTCTGCCACTTCCCCTCAGTGTGACCCTGAGGAAAGCACTCCCTGTCTTTAGGCATTGATTTCCTCATCTTCAAAATGGGAGTGTAACAGCTGACTTGTTTACCTCAGGATTGGGTTAGGATCCAATGAGAGCGTCAGGAAAATGATCTGTAAAGTACAATGTGCTCTTCAAAAGCAAGATAATGAAAATGGGTGTAGTTGATCAGATCTACCTAAAATGGAATTTGGGCTTTTTTTGACTTTTGAGAAATGAGTCATAGTACTAATCTCAGTCAATTATGAAGAACATGTACGTGACAGGCAAGAGCAGCCCATGAATCAAGGAAATATCTCCTCTGAGGCACTGTCCTCAGAGATGAACAAAGAATTCTGACTCATAAAAATGGATTCAATGAGGCACTGTTCAGGAGTTAGCGGTGGTTCTCAACCTGAGCGGTTCATTACAGCCACCTGGGGGACCTTTCACAATCCTTGTTGCTTGGGTTCCAACTCAGACCAATGGGAATCAGAACCACCAGGGCTGGGACACAGGCACTATTTTGTAAAGGCTCCCCAGGTAATTCTGATGTGCAGCCAGGGTTGAGAACCACAGATAAAGTGCTCAAGCAGAACACGTTCTTATGTGCAATTGAACCTGTATTGTCACGGGCAACTGTGGAATAAAGCTGGAAGGGTAATGCTTCTGTGTTTCCTCCTCTTGTTCCCAGACTCCTTCTTAAAGTAATTCATTTAAAAATGTGGGCTTGGATTTTGAAAAGCCAAAGGTGCTGCTGCTGCTATTTCAGACAGCACACTTTGAGGACCCAGCTCAGCAAAATAGGCAATGTCATCCCCACTTTATGATCTCAGAACTGAAGACTAGGAAGGTTTCAGGATGTGCCTGAGGTTTAACACTGAGAGACTCAGTCCAACCCAGGTTTATCCATACTCAAGTCCAAGACCTATTCCCACACAGATATGGGGTAAGGGGAAGGACAGGAAAGGGAAGAAACCTACTTTGAAATGACTGGTTTCTTGTCCAGAAAAGAAATAAAGGAAAGAATAAGCACTGGATTCAGAGTCAGAAGCTTTGCTCGAGGGACCTCATGCTAGCCCTAGTGCCTTGGGTTTCCCATCCATAAAAGGTTATTGTAATGATCAAATATATGTGAGATGGGGAAGTGTTTTGGAATATCCAAAGCATTCCCCAAATGTGAGAAATGAAATAAATGAAAAGGTCAAGATCTTGCTTGATAGGGAAAAAAAATAAAATGTGGATTTGGAGAAGTGAAGAAAAAGATAATTTCATTTTTCAGCACCAGAAATGTTGAACATAAGGAATTCTTTACATCATCTATTATTATGTGATATGGTCAAATGGGGCATTGCAGTTCTGGTTTATTAGATTTGATAAATAGGTCCAGTCAAAAAGAGGGATGCTGACAACTAAGGAATGGCTTAGAGCAGTGGTCGGCAAACTCATTAATCAACAGAGCCAAATATCAACAGTACAACAACTGAAATTTCTTTTGAGAGCCGAAAACCAATTTCTGCGCATGGGCCATGAGGTTTCAATCACACTATATGTGCACGCCCGCCCGTGGTGTTTTGTGGAAGAGCCACACTCAAGGGGCCATAGAGCTGCATGTGGCTCAAGAGCCGCAGTTTGCCGACCACTGGCTTGAAGGACACCCCAGCAAAAAAGCAAACAAACTGAAAACAAAACAAAACAAAACACGTGTTGATTAGGAAAGGCTGATGATTGTGAGTCAGAAAGGGAGACCCCCAAGCTTGAAGATTACTCAGCAACATCAGGGATGGCACAGTTAAGTTCCCTTTTCTTTGTTTTGGGTCACTGAGGACATGGACTCTAAGTTCTTCCTTCTCTATAGGAGGAACCACCTCTTTTCTGACTAGGGCTCCAGCTGAGCTGAGGATGTGATGAGCCTCTTTCACACCATTTATGAGGAATGTGGCCGGAAAACCTCCATCCTTTCAGTATAAGCAAAATTCCATCTAAAGGGAGGAGTAACCAGAGTATAATGGTTATATTCTCTCTTCCACCTAAAATGCTCCATGTTCTGCAGCACCAAACATGGGGACTTGAGTGTGTCAAGTGCCAATCCTTGTCTTACATGTACACAGAGAATTACTTAATTCTGTGCCCTTTCCCTGAACAGCCTTTGACTATCCCTCCAAATACCTATTAACCCCAAGAGCTAGTTGGTCATTCTTTGTCAATGAGACTAGCTGGTCTTGCTGGCAGAACACCCTATTCCCAGCCCATCATCTGCACCTTGCTGGCCAAGAATCAGACACCTCAACTTGTCCTTTTGAGAACTGGTGCTGGCTCAGGCACTGAACACACTGCACTGAGGCTGACCGGCCTAAGACTGCAGAGACGGCACATAACATCTCCCCGCTCCCCTACTAAGGGTTATGGACTCAGCTTCTCCCATTTTTCCTTTATCACGGGTCCCTCACTGGCTATCACGAAGACCAACAAATGTGGGAGCAATAGTTCTTTTAAAGTCATCTTTAATGGAGCACATTTATTAGTAAAGCAAAATAAAGCTATAGATGTATTTTCTCTATACTTTCTTGATAGATAAGCAGTTATTTTAGGGATTGTTTAAAAATGTAGGATATCATTAACACTAGATTGATTACACATATGCATATTAACTGTTATTATTTAGAAAATGTCTGACATTTTCCTAGGCAATTTAAAAATTCTTGGAAAAAAAGCCCAAATAAAATGAAACAGTTTCCTGTTTTTTTCCTCCTTTTCTTCTTCTCTTTCTCAATTTTGAAAAAAAAAGTATAATAGTAACTGGGAGAATAATACGAACCCTCTGAAATCAGAAGCTCAGCCTTACCTCCCAGCCAAACCTCTAAATTACTGGTTGGCAGTTTGATTCATTTCTGAGTCTCACTTTCCTTTCTTCTATAAAGGACAGAGAAGATCAGGTACCTATTATCCAATGTTATTGTGTGGATTCAGTGTAGTACTGCCTTTGGGCTTGTCAGTAATTTTAAGTATTTTAAGCAGTCCGATCACAAAAGATTTTTTTTTTATCAGATACAATTTCTACAAACACCATAGTACTTAATTATTGTAAAAAAACAAAACAAAACCATCCTTATTTCCTAAGGTTAATATCCTATATAATAAAAGCCTAATATGCTAAGTGTCTGGTCATCCAGTTGGCCACTCAACCAATCAAAGCATAATATGCTAATGATATGCTAAGGACACTCAACAGCTCACTATGATGTGCACTGACCACCAGGGGCAGACAGTCAACTGGTAGAGTGGTTCTCAACTTTTCTAATGCCTCAACCCTTTAACAGAGTTCCTCATGTTGTGGTGACCCCCAACCATAAAATTATTTTCAGAAACACAGATATTTACATTATGATTCATAACAGTAGCAAAATTACAGTTATGAAGTAGCAATGAAAATAATTTTATGGTTAGGGGTCACCACAACATGAGGAACTGTATTAAAGGGTCAAGGCATTAGGAAGGTTGAGAACCACTGAATTGGTAGGTTAGCTTGCTGCTGGGGTCTGGTGGATCAGGACTGAGCCAGATGGGCTGGACACTCCCTGGAGCCCTCCTTCATTCCCTTCCTGCTGGTAAACCTCCCATCTCCCTCCCTGGCCCCTATTGTGCACTGGTGGGGTCCCTTGGCCTGGCTTGCATCCTTTCACAATCTGGGCTGAGGCCCCCTTTCCCTCCTAATGCATGAATGTCGTGCACCAGGACTCTAGTCCTATCTAATAACAGAGTAATATGCAAATTGACCATACCTCCTATCAAGCCATGCCCATAAGCCACACCCACCAGCCAATCAGGAGCAAATAAACCTCAACCAAAATGGCTGTGGCCACTAAGAGCAGGAGGGAGGCTTGGGTTTCCCCAGCAATGGAGGAAGCCAAGCTTTCTTCCTGCTGTTGCTGGCCTAGGCCTCCATTCAATGCTACAAAGTTTCAATTATAGAAGATATTTCCCAACAGAAATGGCAGCAGCCCCAGAGCTGGAGAGGCTAAGGTTGCCCGGGTGATAGAGGAAGCCAAACTTCTGTAGCCCTTGCGGTTAGGCCTCCACTCTAGGCTACAAAGTTTCAATTATAGAATTTAAACAGAAATGGCTGTCCCCACAGAGTGAGTGGAAGGCTTGGCTCCACTCCAGGCTACAAAGTTTCAATTGTAGAACATAAATTAATCCCAGATCCCAAGGCCTCTGCTTGGGTCACTGGGGGGCGTGGCTGGCTTGCAAACCACCAAAGGCCCCTCACCCAGATCACCCCACGCCCCAAGGGAACCCCCACCCTGATCCAGGACACCCTTCAGAGCAAACCATCAGGCCCCCACCCATGCACAAGGCTTCTATCATATCTGATAAAAGAGTAATATGCAGATTGACCATCACTCCAACACACAAGAGGGCACCCCATGTGGTCAAAGATCCTGCCCCCATGTGGACACAAGATGGCCACCACAAGATGGCCAGCAGGGGAGGGCCGTGAGAGGTTCCAGGCCTGCAAGGGAGGGCAGTTGTGGGCAATCAGGCCAACAGGGGAGGGTGGCTGGGAGGGACCAGGCCTGCAAGGGAGGGCAGTTGGGGACTATCAAGCCGAACAGGGGAGGGCAGTTAGGGGTGACTAGGCCAGTAGAGGAGGGAAGTTGGGGGCAAACAGGCTGGCAGGGGAGCAGTTAGACATTAATTAGGCTGCAGGGGAGTGGTTAGGGGGTGATCAGGCTGGCAGGCAGAAACAATTAGGGGCAATCAGGGAGGCAGGCAGGTGAGTAGTTTGGAGCTAGCAGTCCTGGATTGTGAGAAGGGTGTCCTACCAGGATTGGGCCTAAATGGTCAGTTGGACATTCCTTGAGGGGTCCCAGATTGGAGAGGATGCAGGCTGGGCTGAGTGACACCCCCTAGCCCCTGTGCATGAATTTCATGCACCGGGCCTCTAATATATATATATATATATATAATTTGCTGTAATGATATAGCTTGGGAAACCATCCCCCAAGATTCCTGACAGCGTCCCTTCCTACCCCCTACCACAACACCCCCGACCATTCAGTTCCCTTTGCTTAAGGCCTGTGATTCACCCTGCTGGTCCCTGGAGATGTGTGCCAGTTATGCAGGTGGTGAGATTGCTCCAGAGGAGGGAGTCTTGAGTAGCTAGCTCTGCGAAACTGATAATACTTCAATTCCGTGACAATGGTCTGGATAGTAAGTAGTTACCAGGCGTTTTTACTTCTGGCTCTTTTTTTAAAATTTATTTCAATTTATAGCTCAGTTCCAAATATGTTGCTTCTCATCTTTCTACCCCTTGCCACAATTCTGAAGGAGGTCAGGCTAATAATGTGCCAGGTCTGTGGTCTCAAAACTCAGATTCTCCCCCTGCCCTAACCCCCACCCCTTTTTTAAATCTGGCAGAAGATGAAAAGATAAATTCTCAGGTAGGATGGAGGACACATGCACCTTTTTGGGGAGGTTTCCAGATACATTATTTGGTAGAAAAGGTTAAAAGCCTAGAAGGGTGGAACCAGATTTGATCTAAAAAATTAACCGACTTCTCTTTAATTTTTAAAAACAGGATATTGCTGCTCAGGTGTGTTACATTTGTGGTCTTACTGGGTGTTCTTCCTAGCATAGGTGCTGGCACAAGCCATCAAATCACATTCTCAAATAATGGCTATGCCTCCTTCCAGGTAAAGAAATTGCAAAATGTGCTTTCCCTAAAAATCATTCCAGTTCATCACTCAAAAGTTTGAGAGGACATTTTATGGAAGGCGATGAATGGAGCCTTCATTTTCATGAGCTTCTCTCAATTTCTTTAAATAGTGAGTTCCTCATCTGTTTTTTACTTCTCATTAGCAAGTGCTGACGTTACTTTTAATTTTTTGTACACTTAATTACTCGTTGTGACTTCTTTAGAGCTCTTTCTTATTTTTTCTTCCTGTTATTCTGTGTGTGTGTGTGTGTGTGTGTCTGTGTGTGTTTGAACATTTGTAGGTTGTTGGGTGTCAACACCAATGAACTGCAGCCAGAGGCTTTTAATCTTTTCATAGTGGGGAACCTATGTTCTTGACAACCACAAGCAGAGAGCTCTGTGGTTTGCCAAAATTCCAGTCAGCAAGGAAGAGCCCCTTCCTCCACTCTGTTCCATATTATGGCCTTTCCCCTCTGGCTGCATGATACTTGCGAGAGCACAGGAATTTGGGGAAATGCAAAATGGCTTCTGTCATCAAATCTCACGGGGACTCTTGCTTTCTAGAAAACCCACAAACACATAGTTCTATTCTCTTAAAACTCTCCACCTTTCTAAAATTCTTGCGATTTAAGAATACACGTCTTTAAACCACATCTTTTCTCTTTATTATATTTTTCATTTCATTCTTTAAAAAAATTTTATCTAATTGTTGAAAGTATTACAGGTTTTCCTTTTGTGTTGCTGTTTTTTTTTTTAATCGGTTGATCCCTTCCACCCCATACCTGCTTCTACCAGGCCTTCTCCACATTATTGTCTGTGTCTATGGGTTATGCATAGATGCTTATTCTTGTGCCAGTACCAGTCTGTTTTGAGTACAGTGGCTTTGTAGTATAACTTGACATCTGATATTGTGATTTCTATAACCTTGTTTTTCTTTCTCAAGATTGCTGTGGCTATTCAGTGTCTTTTTAGGTTCCATATAAAATTTTGGAGTGTTTGTTCTAGATCTGTGAAGTGTGCCATTGGTTTTTTGAGTCAGGATTGTACTGAATCTATAGATTGTTTTGGGTAGTACTGGACCTTTTAATGATGTTGATTCTACCAATCTATGAACACTGTATATTCTTCTACTTGTTTATATATTCCTCAGTCTCTTTTTTTCAACATCTTGTAGTTTTCTGAGTACAGGTCTTTTTGCCTCCTTGGTTAAGTTTATTCCTAAGTATCTTAATTTTTTTGTTTGTTCCAATGGTAAAGGAATTGTTTTCTAGTTTTTATTTCCGAGAGTTCATTATCTGTGTATAAAAATGCCATCAATTTCTGGGTGGTGATTATATACCCTGCTAGGTTGCCGAATTCATTTATTAAATCTATTAGCTTTTTGGTGGAGCCCTAAAGGTTTTCCATGTACAATATCATGTCATCTGCGGATAATGACAGTTCCATTGTCTGCACTGCCAAACTGAAGCACTGGAAATTACAAGATCTGAATAAAGCATTTCTGAGAATTTAGGTCCTCAGATGGAAAGTATTTTGTCTCCTGAATGTTTTTTTTCCTGCTTATAAACAGATTTTCAGGCAATGGTCAGCTCTGCTTTTCCTCTAGGGATCAGAAGAGGGTATTCTAGTAGGCACTCTCTGAGGCACACACTCTCACACACATACACACACACTGACATATAGAAAGACATAAAAAGAGACACTCCCCTGAACTGCTCAGTCAAAGGCCATTCAATAAATGTGTATACACTATTATCATGGATTTTCAAGGGAAAAGCTAACTACAGGTCATGGTTTGGTTTTGGGTCAGCCCAGGCTGAATTAGGACTATCTGAGCCTGCATTTAATTGATAATACTTCTAATTAGGCACATGTGTTCTTTTTCTGAATTCCTAGTATCCCACTGAGTATAATTGGTTGTTAAGTATGCTCAGAAGCATAGAAGACCCTGTAAACACCCTTTGAAAGTGTTGGTCTTTGAGCATTTTTTTTTACCCTAAAAGAGTTAATTTTAGGGATTAAAATTCACAGACATGAAAAGTTGAATACTAATAAGCACTCATTTTCTGTAAGCCTATTCTTGACTTTGGCATATCACTCCCTATCCTGCAGTGCTATAAATTCCTGAAACCAACCAAGGACATCCATCGTCATCACAGCTTCTGCATAACTGGCCAAGAATAGTGAGAGTGAAATAGCCTGGCTATGCCACAAGAAATTTGTAGTTGAAATTTATTAAGCATATGCTCAGTATAACGAGCAAAGATACAGTTTTACCTGCCCTTTAATAAGACATTCAAGAGGAACATAAGTATAAATACTTCAAAGAGATTATTTGTAAAGCAAAAGCAACTTCTCATTATTTATTCATTCACTCAACAAATATTTATTTACTTCACTGATATAGGGCGGGTCCAGTTTTAGGCACTAAATTTGCATCAGGAAAGAAGCACACAAGGATTCCTAGCTTGGTAGGATTTAACTCAGTAGGCTGGAAAAACATTTGGGAGTTGCAGTATCTATATGGTATTAAAGGTATGAGACTGGATAATATCACCAAGAAAGTGAATATAGATAGATTGGAGATTTCTAAGGGCTGGAGAGCACTCCAATAATATGCGGTGAGGATGCTAGTGAGGATGGAGGAAATCCAGGAGAGTGAGGTGTTTTGTAAATTAAGTGAAGTGTTTCAAAGAGGAGAAAATACACAAAAGCATCATACAGGCGAGTACAATGAGGGTTCAGAATTAACCATAGAATTTCATGAAATGGAGGTCATTGTTGATCCTGATAAAATCAGTTTTGATGGAGGGGTGGGGAGAAAGAACTTGACTGAAATATGTTCAAGATGGAGTGACTAGAGAGAAATTTATGGCAATAATAACAATAATAATAATAATAATAATAATAATAATAATAATAAATCAACAGCAAGGCAACATTCAGTTAAGGATATTACTTATTTGGTCTTTTTGTTCATTTATTCTGCAATGACAATATCATGGCTATAACTAAAATCTGCAGCCTATTAGATAAAAGTACTAGTTTTCAACAACTCTCTAAGTTGTGTTTTTTTTTAAACCTGGAATTTTAGACAAAGATTGTATTAGTTAGAATACTAATTTGGCAGCTGTAACATAGGCCAAAATATCAATGGCTCAAACAATATAAAAATCCCTCTCTTACTTAATGGTCCTAGTGAAGGAAGTCAAGATGACCAATAATGTTGGGGTCCTTCTTGCTCTACCAACCTCAGCACATGGCTTCCATCTTGTGGTCTATGATGACTGCACTAACTGCCCCATGACTTCCAACATATAGGAATAGGGAAGAGGATATTTCTATCTTTTAAGGTGTGACCTGTGAGTTGCTCTTACATCCTATTGGCCACAACTTAGTCTTATGGCCACATCTAGGTGCAAGGGTAGCTGAGAAATGTAGGCTTTGGTTGTGTAGTTATGTGACCACCTAATTTTACTATTACTGAAAACGAAAAAGAGACAAGGTTTGGGGGACACTTAGCAATCTCTGTCACAAAGAATGATTGAAAACAACTGAACTATAACTATGAAATGAAAACTTTATTTATATATATATATATATATATATATATATATATATATATATAGTTAACTTGAGCATAATGATGTTTAATAACTTAAAATTAACTTTTTCCCCATTATGAATTAGCTGAAATCAGTCATTTTCTGTGCTACAATTGTTATTTCACTTTCTCTAGCTCGTATCTTATATCTTCCAATTATGTATAATTCTTGTTTTCTAAAAATACATTTGGCTATGGTATAGTCTACAAAATGCCTGCTGCCAGCTAATTGTTTAATAAGGCACAATTTCTCTTATTTTTGTACGTCACCTGAGACCTTTCCATTGCTTCTACCCATTGTTTCTTGCTTTAGGATCTCCCCAAAGAACATTTTCTAATCCATTTTAAGAGGTCAGTATTACTGAAATACCAACACTTGACAAAGGTATCACAAGAAAATTACTGACTGATGTCCCTTACAAATATAGTTGTAAAATCTTTAGCAAATTAATAGCAAAATGAATCCACTACTATATAGGAAGGATTATACACTGGGACTAAATGAGATTTGTTCCAGGAGTGCAATGTTGGTTCACCATACAAAAATCAACCAATGTAATGAGCCATGTTAATGGAATAAAATGTTGTCTCAATAGATGCAGAAAAAGCGTTTGACAAAATTGAATATATTTTACGATAAAAACACATAACAAACTAATAACAAAAGGGAGCTTCCTTAACCTGATGAAGGTCACTTATGGAAAACATCATACTTATCAGTGAAAGACCAAAGGCTCTTCTCCAAAGAACAGAATACAAAGATGTGTCTTTTTGCTACTTCCAATCAACATTTTTCTTAACATTTTAGCCAGAGAAATTTAAAAAAAGGAATACAAGCACCCAGAATGGAAAGGAAGAAATAAAACTCTCTCATTTGAATATGACACAATCATATATATAGAAAACCTAAAGAATCCCCAAGGAATTAATAGTGCTAATAAATAAGTTCAGCAAGGCTGCAGGATATATGACCAATATAAAAAATATGTGTGTCTACTCAAAGCATGATGAAGACTGGTAGTTTGCTTCTTTTGGAAAATACAGTCGCTTTCTAATGGGTATTCTATGAAGGCTCTTCACAGGTATACAGGCTATGGCACTTCCTAGTACTATGAAACCACTTCTGTCTGCAGCATTCTGAGCTTCTCTGTCTAATTTCACGTTCAGAATGGAGCACTCTGGTGGTTTTCAAATGTCAGACCTAGAAGGAGGAGTACTTTTCTTTGACAAAGTTTCACTTGTCTGAAGTTAGATGAGAACAACATGATTGATATAGTATACTTTTACTTCCATTTAAATGATGTTTGTTACTTTGAGAATATGTTCTTCCCATGAATTTGTCCGGTAGCTTATACTATGATCTTGGTTGTTTAAAGCATTATTTACTTAATTTTATTAGTTGGCAAAGTGAAAGCTAACAAAGTTCCCCACTGATCAATCAATTTACTTTGAAGATTTACTTTGTCAAATTCAAGACTCTAGAAATCATATGTGGAAACTATATTAGCTTTTTTTTTTTTACTGTGTTTTTAGGGCTCTTTTCTCAACTGTATCTCTCCTCTTTACTGGTCTCATTTTCCTCTTTCTCATCCTCTTTTTAGTTTATCTAATAAGCTAGTCTTCTCAGTTCTGTTATGAGCTAGGGGAATGTTGAGGTAGGAAGAACCAGAAGATAGTTTGAAGGGTTTGAGATTGCTTAACTTGGAAACTTAATATCGTTCCTCAGAAATAGCGAAGTTGTAATATGAAGGGTATGGACCTTAAATATTTTTAGTCATTAAAATAGGAAGAACTGGGTTAAAATTGTTGAGCAACAGGAAGAAACTCATGAAACGGAGCAGTTAACCTTAGAACAGCCTTCTGAGATCCAGATTGGAGTTTTCGCTCTATGGAACGCTGGCCAGGGCAATGAACATCTGTCCAAGTTTCAGACATTAAAGCGTGGCCTGGAAACCTCTGGAGAGTCATCCTGGCTATCCAATTACACAACATTTTGATGACTCACCCGACATTCCTGCATGGTTTTTACATTACCACATGTGCTCTCAAACTTTCCAAGTTTTTAAAGTAAGGTCTGTATATCAGCACTGACCCAGGGGCTTAACGATGGGTGCTGCAACCAATAAAGTGACAAGCAAGCAAACAAACACACCTAAAAACCAGTAGCCAGAGTTTGAAGGGCTTCATTTTCAATGTTCTGTTGACTTGAATTATTTCATGATTATATTGTTCATAATGATAAAAGCTGGCAAACCTTCTGCAGGGAAGCCAACAAGAGTTTTGGAGGTTCCAAAGTGCCTTCACTTCAAATCTTTGGAGATTTCTGTGTCTTCAGTAAAGTGAAATGAAAGGTTAAGTATTTTCTAAATATATTCTTTATCTAAAAAGTTACATATTTTCACAACATTGGACTTAGAACCAGTAAGTGCTCTGAATGGCACTCTGCTTTGTTCTTTTTGAGCTAAGAAAATGTTCTCCAAGTCTCTATGTAAGGAAAGGAATGAGGGTCCATAGAGGTTAACTTTCTTGCTTAAGGTAATGTAATAGGATTAGAAGCCAGATTTCCTGATTTCTAACCTATTAATCTTCCCATACCACCAAACTGTCAAGATTTGTGCTCTGAAAATACACACACACAACCTTTAGAGGAAGTCAAGCAGGGTGAGAGGAATTGTGGCACGTCTCTGAAAGCCTTTTCATTTTTGAAGAAGGATGCCATGCCATGATTTAGTTTGCAAAATGGAACTCTGGCACTCCACATTTCAACTAATGACATTGTTTGCTCAAACTCACCTGTGTTCACAGGCTTGTGAGCGTTGGAACCTGGGAACTTTTGAGATTGTCTAATCTAGAAGCTTCCAAAGGACTCAAAGCTGCAGAACTCTTTCTTCAAATGAAAAACTCCATAGAAATCCATTCTAAAAAGCACTTCCAAGTGAAGCTCCTCCCATTGAGATGGGGGCAGGAGAAGGGGGGCTGTATCAGTCTCCCTGCCATTCCTCACTCCCAGGAACCTCTGTGTTAGAGGATTGGGCTCCACGGCCAGCAGTTTAAAGACCAACAGCCCGATTTTTGACCCTCATTTTACCTCTGAGGAAATTGAGAACATATCTTTATTTTCTTAAACTATACCCTCAAGTAAATTCTTCTTATTATTATTATTGTTTAAAGTATTATATATGTCTCCTTTTACCCCCATCGACTCCTCCACAGACACTCTCACCCCCCAGGACAAGCCCCCACACCGCTCTAGTGTTCATGTCCATCGATTATGCTATCAAGTAAATTTTTAAGAAAGGGTGTGTGTAAGGTAAATATTTGATCCCTTTGCAAGTCTGAAAAAGTGTTTATTTGGCCCTCATACTTGATTATGTATATGTAAGTTAAGATAATTTTCCATTAGAACTTTGAAGACATACTATCATTGGCACAGTAGTCCAATGCCATCTGATTTTCTCATTCCGATGAATAAGAGTTTGTAGGGAATATATTTTTCCTTTTCCTCCGACATTTAGAATCTGATTAAAATTTTTTAAAAAAATTTCCTTTTGCTACATGCTTGGCCTTCAATATGTTTAATTATTTGTATGATGTGTAAAACCAAAATCATATATAAGCTTGTGTATGTAAATAAATATGGGCATTCCTTATCACCCTTAACATGTTAACGTTCCATGCAGTCCTTACATTTTGGATCTTATTTCATCTCTGTTTCTACAGAGAAATGATTCACTTTCACAGCAGCCAGCATTGTTAATCCCCTGCTGCTGTTGCCTTAGAACCCCCTTTAAGAAAACACCTGGAGCTTTCAAAACATCTGTGGGTTCAGAGACACAGGAAGAGAGGGCAGGTACCATGAAAGCAGGAACTACCCAAAGCTGATTCGGAAGCTAGAGGCATAGCGAGAACAATTTTTCCTATGTCCATATGGTTGAGACGGTTAATTTTATGTGTCAATTTGACCAGGCCCTAGGTGCTGAGATATTTAAACACACATTATTCTGGGCGTGTCTGGTAAGGCCTTTTTGACTGAGGTGAAGCTTTGGATTGGTAGATTGAGTAAAGCAGTTCGTTATACTTCATAATGATAATAGATGGCAATGTTACTGATTTTGTATTTACGATACTGTACATTTTGGTCATTATTTCAGAGTGTATTCTCTACTGATAAAGAAAGTTTGCCCCCAGCAGTTGTGGCTCAGTGATTGAGTGTTGACCCAGGAACCAGGAGGTCAGGGTTCAATTTCCAGTCAGGGCACATGCCCTATTGCAGGCTCAATCCCCAGTAGGGGGCGTGCAGGAGGCAGCGTGCAGGAGGCAGCTGATCAATGATTCTCTCTCACTGATTTTTTTTTTTACCTCTCTCTCTTCCTTCTTCTCTCTGAAATAAATAAAAACCTATTTTTTTAAAAAAAGTTTGCTGTGAACCAGTACACTGTGTTACACTGTAGCCCCTGACATCTTATATTTATCACCTCTCTTTATTATTATTTAAATCATTATTGTTGAAAATAGTATATATGTCCCCTTTTGGTCCCCATTGACTCCTCTAGCTAGCCTTGCTCTCCACCCCAAGCCTTCACCATAGTCTTGCCTGTGTTCATGGGTTATGCATATATGCATAGAAGCTCTTTGGTTGATCTCTTCCTACCTACCCCTGCATCCCTCTGAGATTCAGTAGGCTGTTCCATGCTTCTATGTCTCTGGATCTATTTTCTTCATCCGTTTATTTTGTTCATTAAATTCCACATGGGTTAGATCTGTGGTAGGCAAACTGCGGCTCTTTGGCACCTTGAGTGTGGCTCTTCCACAAAATACCATGGCCTGGGCGAGTCTATTTTGAAGAAGTGGCATTAGAAGAAGTTTAAGTTGAAAACATCTGGCTCTCAAAAGAAATTTCAGTCGTTGTCCTGTTGATATGTGGCTCTGTGGACTAATGAGTTTGTCGGCCATGATCTATCCAGTAGATCATGTGATACTTGTCTTTCTCACTTATCTTGATTGTATCATGTTCTCTTGGGCTAGATTTAATCTTGTGTTGTTTTGCACAGTAACCAGTTGTACAGGCTTGTGGTCTAGGAGCCAGAGCCTACGTGTGCAGTTTGCGATACCACTAGGTTTGTGTCAGTACATTCTATGGTGCTTCTTCAACAATAAAATCACCCAATGATGCACTTCTCAGAAGATAAACCTTCATTATTCAGCACATGACTGTAGATCAATGGAATGGAATAGAGATCCCATATAGACCCACATAAATGTAGTCAAAAGGTCTTTGACAAAGGAGCAAAGGCCATCTACGGAGCAAAAAATAATTTTTCAACAAATGATGCTGGAACAACTGGACATCCCCATGGAAAAAATTAACCTAGACATAGACTTTAAGACTTTATAAAAATTAACTAACAATAGATCATAGACCTAAATGTAAAACACAAAACTATGAAAGTGATAGAAAATAACCTTGGAGGAAAACCTGGATGATTTTGGGAATGGCAATGACTTACTAGATACAAGATCAAAGGCATAATCCACAAAAAAAATGATTATCTAGTATAGTAATAGAATATGATAGTTTCCCTTATTAAAATTAAAGACTTCTGCTCTAAACTTCTTTTCTTGTCTTATTACATTAACTGTAAGTACACTAGAATAATGTTGAATAACAGGGAATAATAGTTGGATTCCGAGCCCTGTTCCTGACTTGAATTTGAATACATCTGGAGTTTTAATCTTACATGTAATGCTTTCTGTTTATTTCTATTAATAATCCAGGATTAGAAAGACACATATATAAGAATGAAGTATACTGAGAGCCTTTATTATAAATGACTATTGAATTTTATCACATATCTATTAATTAATTTAAATGATTTAATTTTATTTATTATAACCTTTGTGTAAATTTCATGACTATTTATGTGTATATTTACTTACACACATGCATAATTTTCATAGATGCATAAATTATAATGTAGGTACTTTTTACATCGTTTTCTCCTATAACTTTGATTATCAATCTAAGATGTATCCTTCCATCTTTTTTTCATTCTTTGCATATGTGCTTTGGAGTTTGCTTTTCTCACACAGCCATACTTCGTGGAAATTCCTGCACGTTAAACAGATGTCACATTTTAGTCTTGCCCTTGCTATTAATTAATCGCATGCCCTTGGGTAAGTCAGTGACCTTTCCGGTACATGGGGATCATTATCCCTTTGTCCCAGGACCGTTGTGAGAACCAGTTGATACCATATACATACAGCACTGACCATGGAACCTGGCGGGTAGCTTAACCATGAAGCACTCACCATGGGACCAGACAAATGTCGCTTAATCTCAGGCCCAGCTCAGGGAAAGCAATGCTTTTCCTTTCCCATTTGGCAGCTGTGAATTGGACCTAGTAATTTATAACTCAGCCAAAGTCTGAGAACTTGCTGCAAGGCCGTGAGGGTAAGCTTGGTGGTGTTTGGTTCTGGAGCCTCTGGCCTGGTTTTGAATCCATGCCTCATGACTTCCTCACTACGTTTGTTACCTTGCACAAGCTGTGCTTCAATTGCCTCATTTTAAAAACGGAAAGGATAACGGTACCTATCCACCCCACCCATCGTGGGTGTAAATGAAATGAGGCATGGGACACACGTGAGCGGGGGCCTGGTGCCCTGGAAGCACTCCACAGGAACAGGCGAGTGAGTGAAAGGGTACAGCGTGGAAGTCAATTGGCTTATCTCTGCCATCTGCTGGCTGAGTGCTTTGGGGCGAGTCCTGATGAGCTCTCTAATCCCAATCTTCATCTGTAAAACAAGGATGGTAGTACCCATCCTTAGAGCATTGCTTTGAGAGTGAAATAAGATAAGGTATGGCTGGTGGTCGAGATATATAGTTCAAATCCAAGAAGTCTGCTTCCCTCCATCCATGTGAGTTATAGTCCCACCTATGGATGGGATGCGTTTGAGTCATCCTTCATAGTTCTCTCAATTCCAAACATGGGCCTGCCAATGGACCCTCAGAATGTGTGTTCTCAGTGAGCTGGGGCACGCCTGCTTCCTGACTGTCCATTCTCTTCAAGCGGTTCATGCCATATCTCAGTGGACACTGGGGACATGCTCTGTTCTCAGCAGCTTCTGCTACCTCCTTTTGTTTCATTCTTGCATGCGGGAATATGCATCGTATTTCGAGTTACTCATCTTGCTCTGTGGGGCACAGGTTTACTGCTGGCCAGACAGGCTCATGAGAAAGATAAGGTGTGTTGTCACTTAAAGGATGTGGGAATGGGACCAAGATGAGCCTGGTGGATGCGTATCAATTTCCGCTGGCTTTCTTGCACTAACTGGGATATGCAGTTCTCCAAGGACATTTCAGTTTCCTTCTCAAATAGCTGCAGAGAAGCTCTCTCACAACTCCCTACCCCCAAGTAAAGCAAGACAAAACATGCACAGGCAGTCATCTCCTCAAAAGCAAACACAAAATACTTTCAAGAGAATAATTCACTACATCTGATAATTTGTCTATCAAATCTCTTGCTGAGATTTGCTTCCTTCTGATGGCAATACAGGAATTCACGAAATTTGCTCTATGGGCCTGTATTGAAACTGGTTTTTCCTCAAATCTTGCTCCTTAACAACTGCACTGAACATAGTGTCTACGAAATTAGTCTCCTCCCACCAGGAAACAAAGCATTATAAAGCTGTGAATTCTGGAGGAAGTATAGTTCAGCAGCACCCCCTAGTGGCCATATTTGGGAACTGTAGAAGGCTCTGAGATGTGAAGGAATCTCGGGGCCGCAAAGCAGGAAACAGAAATCATTTTTCCCCTCTTTTTAACACCTAGTAATAAGAGCTATGCCCAACCATTCCAAGTATGTTTGATTACATAAACTCTTTTTAATTGCCTCAATCCTTTTTTTAAAAAAAGACAACTCAATTGAACGAAAAGAAACAATTGCATCTCTCTGCTTTGGGCCCAGGGGTCACTGAAATATCCCATCTGGGCCACATTTCTTTCTGTCCCATTTAAGCAGCACAGTCTGAGCAAGTGATGCCCAGTTCTACTCTTTTATTGAAAGAGATCCTGTCACTCAGCCATTGGGGCGGGTCTTGATGAACACAGGGGACTCTGTATTCAACCACAGGCAGCTCCATTTTGATATCACTTTCCTTGCTTTGGATGCTAAGCATTCATACGACTTGCAAAAGGAATTATTCCAGATAATTACAAATAGGTCCAATGCTCTGGTTTCTCCATTAGACATTCTAATTGAGAGCTACTTTGTATTCCCTACACAGATGGCTTGTAGCCGAACCCATTTTGTACTTTGTACCAAAGTGAGACCATTCCTCCCTTTGGTAACTGAACAGGCACGTCAGGGTCATTATCTTTCATCATCAAGCCTGCAGATGGACGCCTCTCTACAGTATAGCACTGATTTGTTTTTTTAAGCATTTAAATCTAACAAAATGGAACTCTTAAGTAGCTGAGCCAACTTGAGAATATGTGAGTATAATGGAAAGAGAGTGAGAGAATTATGAGAACCCCAGACTCTGCCAGTTGCTATTTTGTTGAGCCTCGGTTCTCTTACCTGTGAAATGGGACTGCTGTAAGCATTCAAGGAGATAATGTGAATTGAATGCTTAGCACAGTGTATAGAAACTTAATGTCAGTTCTCCCACGGTGTGTCATGTCGCAAGAGAGAGAAAGGCTAAAACAGAGTTTACTCTTGAGAGAGCATGACTTGTGGATTTGAATTAACTGATGCTGTGGTTTTTAAAAAGTGTAGCAGTTATACCCTCGATGTCTCTTCCTCTTCAGATTCTGGATCTTCCACTTAACCAAGCCCAGGGACCTTGTGCAACATACAATCTCTCTGCTGCTCAGGCTCCTTGGCTGCAGAGCAGGGATAATGTCAGCATCTACCTTATCAGACTGTTCAGGGATTAAATGCTTTAATAGAGGAACGTGTTTACAAAGAAGTCTGGTTTAGAGTAGGTTCTCAATAAATGTTAGCAGTTGTTATTATTAAAAGGTGAAATGTGTCAAAAGGATCTGGAAAAAACACAGTTAAACCCATCTATTTCTGTTTTGAACATGCTCTTTTAAGTAACATACTTATTATTTTATGTACGGTATCAACCAGCACTGTGCGATAGAGCAGTATTGTAAGCTCCCTCTCATGCCTCCTCGTTTATTTCCCACCCTGCAGCCAACGTTCCTGCTCTCCTCACCCACTGATCACTGCTCACTTCTGACACGTGGCCAATCAGGATGCAGCTTCTGAATCCTTGGGCTTTCGGCTCCCTTGTGGTATCTTCCAAAGAGGACCCAGATATACACAAGATATTTCCTGGATATTCTGTAATCCCTTTAAGGCTACACTGACAAGTTCTGGGTTAAAAATACTGGGCAACTGGAGGGTTTTAATCTCTGAAGAGGGAAACATTTCCCATGGCTTCCTTGGATCAGACAGGTAGGGTGTACATGGGTGTACATGGTTTTTCCTATTTTATGCAGAATGAATGGGGCAGCAGAATGAAACTTATAGAATATGACTTGGATGATTTCTGTTCTGGAAGGATATTATTGAATCAAATTCTGGGGGAATGTGATTCAAACACTGCCAATATATCCAAATGAACTATAATTTGAAAATGATTTGGGAAAAAGTGATCTTCCTCTCTCTTCTCCCCTTGTTCTGGCTGGAATTTGATAGGAAGGAAAGAGTCAACGAAGGTTTTCCCGCTATGAGGTAGCACAATACCTCAGGACTGAAAGTAATGTCGTCTTGCTTTTAGCTTCTTTCAGGACTCTTCTCCTTTTTTACATTTCGTATCAGCCATCCTTTCTACACTTCGCTTTTGAGCACACATAATAAAAATACTTAAAACTTTTTAGTAAGTCTTACAGGTCAAGGAAGAGAAACTTTGAAGTAATTTGTTGTTTGAAAGTAATTAACCTCGGCAGCTCTAAAACAAAACCCACCAAGCAAGCTGGTGCCACAAAACCTCACCGCCACCGCAGGCCCAGCTCAGGGCTCCTGAACAACAGCTCGAGGTCTGACCAGCTAACCACGCCGGGCACCCCTTGGTTCACACAGGCGCCCCCGGTCCCCTCATTGACTGCCTGACTGGCGTGGGAGGTAGAGCTGAGGCCTGCAGATCAGGGGTGAGAACTCATGCTATTTCTCTGCTCCCTTAACACCAGCGGCAGCCAATCCTTAGCTGAGCAAGTAAACCATATTAGATACCAGCGGAAGTACTTTGCTTGTGTTAAGCTATTTAATTCCCACAACAAACGAACAAGGCAGGTACTGTCATTGTCTTCATTTTGCAGATGAAAAAAACTTAACTTAGTTTTGTCACACCCCTGGCCCCCCCACCCCCACCCCGGGCCAGCAGCCAGTACGACCAGAAGCTCAGGTTCAGATCCAGAAGCCCAGCTCCCCATTGCTGCACCGGGTGCCAACCTTCTGGATGAAGCACAGTGTGGAGCCAACAAGAGTCTGTGAAAGGAATCCGGTTCTTGTGTCTTGAAATCAAGTTGTGTTTTACTGCAAAGAATTTCTGGGCAGAGGGTGTCAAAACATCCCACTTCAGAATGCAGCAAACTGTCTGATTTTATGTACTCGGAAGAAAAACTCACTCCTGTACATTGTTGTTAAGATCATGGAGCCTCACTAAATGAAACCCAAGTGAACAACTCTGGAATTGGGAACTAAAAGGAGACAGTGAAACAAATGACTCCATTCACGGGGTTTCTATCACACATGGTATTCCATCTCTGAGTCTGAGTTCTCTCAAACCTCAGCATTTTGGTTTTTCATTTTCTTTGTTTTTTCATCTGCCCCAAACCTACTTGGTGCTTTTGCATTTATTTCTAAGGCAATGAGTTCCCAAGGACAAATACCAAAGGAGGATTCTATTGCTTTTTAATAATTGCATTAGAAGCAGGGGGTATCCGGCAGTATTTATTCCCACAGAGGGGAGAAGAAAATGTGACTGCGTGGGGCTCTTGCTTTGCTTTCTGTTCTGTTTAGACTTTCCCTGTTTACGTAAGATACTGCCAACAACAAACTGGATAGATCAATCTTCAGCAAACAACTCCTACAACTGAAGGGGTTTTGGGTAAGTCAGGGTATGAACTCAAGGGAACCCAGAAGTTTTAGGTAAGGCTTTCTAAATAAACTTTGTTGGAGTAGCACCATCTACCGGTTAGCCTTGGAACTACCCTCTACACTCCAGGAATCCTACCTTCCCTATTTTATTTCTTGCTCTTCACATCAGGTGAATTTCCATACCTTTTGTTCAGTGATCTTTGCACAGTACACATTGTGTGAGAAGAGATAACATGTTAAGCCCTCAAATGCCAGATCCTTGTTTAGAAATGGAGCTTTGGCCAAGACCGGTTTGGCTCAGTGGATAGAGCGTCGGACTGCGGACTGCAGGGTCCCGGGTTCGATTCCGGGAAGGGCATGTACCTTGGCTGCGGGCACATCCCCAGTAGGGGGCGTGCAAGAGGCAGCTGATCGATGTCTCTCTCTCATCGATGTTTCTGACTTTCTATCCCTCTCCCTTCCACTCTGTAAAAAATCAATAAAATATATTAAAAAAAAAAAGAAAAAAGAAAAAAAGAAATGGAGCTTTGTCCTAATATGTGGTAGGATGGGCAAGTAGCCAGGCCATAATCTACTTCCAAAAAACAGGTGAGGGAATAAATGCACTGTCAATTTTGCTGCCTAAACTAATAGCTCTGATGACACAGATCGGTAGATAGGTTTTAAAACATGGTCACCCCCTTTAGGATTTATATGCCTCCATTGCAGCTTCATGATGCTAAAACGATTGATTTGGTTTTCTTGGTCTGGTGGAAGAGGCATTTTTTTCTCTTTTTTTCCTGAAGAGAAAGAAGCCTTTACCTTAGGAACCATGAAGGTGGGTATACTACTTTGCTAGGGCTGCCATAACCATGTGCCACATGCTGGGTGGCTTACCCAGTAGACATTTCTCACAATTCTGGACACTTTAATTCCAAGATCAAAGTGTTGGAGGATAGGCTTCTTCTGAGAGCCATGGGGAAAGGGTCTATTCCAGCCCTCAATACTTGGCTTTTATTTTAATTAGATACGTTTTTAGTAAGGTTATTTTCTCTAGACCTTATTTCCATTTTCTGTTGAAGAGTCTGTGGAAGAACAGCTTCAGACCACTCAGTGGTTGTTCCCTCCCATTCAGCGGCCTGAGCGGTGGGGGCTGCAGGCCGGTCTTGCGTGGCAGGCTGAGCTCCAGGCTTCAGTGGGAAACTGCTGAACAGCCACAGCGGGCACCTGTATCTTCAGACCAGTCTGCAACCCTGGGCTGGGCAGCCCTGAACTTGGGAGTTGGAACAATCCACCTACCCTGAAACTCCTCCTTGGTCACAGGCTTTTCAGCAGCAGCCTGTTCATCCTTTTGATTTTTTTGGGGGTAAAAAAGTATTTTTATTGGTTTCAGAGAGGAAGGAAGAGGGAGAGAGAGAGAGAAACATCCATGATGAGAGAGAGTCATTGACCGGCTGTCTCCTGCATGCCCCGTACTGGGGATCAATCCCACAACCCGGGCATGTGCCCTTGGCCGGAATTGAACCCGGGACCCTTCAGTCCGCAGATTGACGCTCTACCCACTGAGCCAAACCGGCTAGGGCTGCTCTCTTTTTTTAATCTCTTAAAGATCTCTCTGGTAGTAGAGACCAGGGGCCCCAGACCGACCACATGAACTTAGAGTTGGGGAAGAGTGGCCCCTACAGGAAAACCCAGGTGCTGTCAGCAGAAAAGGGGGAAGGAACACTGGGCAGACGAAAGCAGCGGAAGTCTGCAAAGATGGGCCGATGTTTCCTTCATCCTGACACCGGGGACTACAGAAGTGCTCAGGACACAGTATGAAAACTCACTGTGATAGGCTGAATGAGCAGGCGCTTAGACTCCATCACCAACAGTGATTCACAGACGCTTTTCCTTGGTCACCTCATCAGTGAAAATGGAGGAGGAGAAAAACGAGGGCTTGTAATTCACACTCACTGCTTGTTCCAAGGCCTTGAATAGCGACCTCATTTGCAACAACAACAAAAAAAATGAAACACATTTGAGTGAGAAGGACCTTTTTCACTCCGCTCTGTGTTTTGGGAGGTTGAACCCAGTGACCACTTCAGCCTCTGGTTTCCATTAGCTTTCAGCTGCGAGCACTCTGGTGGGACAGTGTGGGGCAGGAGGAAAGTAAAGTTGAGTAGTTATTCCCTAGGCCCATGGTCGGCAAACTGCAGCTCGAGAGCCACGAGCGGCTCCTTGGCCCCTTGAGTGTGGCTCTTCCACAAAATACCACAGCGTGGGCGAGTCTATTTTGAAGACATGGCGTTAGAAGAAGTTTAAAAAAATTTGGCTCTTAAGGAGAACTAAGATGGCGGCAAAGGTAAAACACCTATCTTGCCGTCATAATCAGCAATTTTAATACTACAACTTAACGAAACAACAAACACCTTCCAGAATCACCAGAAAGCTGGCCGAGTGAAAATTCCACAAATAAAAGTGAAGATAAGACACTGTGACTCGGAGGAGCGGCGGCGAACAGCATTGAAAGATTCGCACGGAGAGAGGTTTGGAGTGCGCGCCGCGGAGTGGACGGGCGGCTAAAAACCGGCCAGTTTTCTTAAATGGGGACACAAAGACGTCCCACTGGACTGATTCTCCAGCTCTGGGCGAAGTCCAGAGAACCCACTATCATACGGGGTGAAAACTGGACAGTGGGAGGGCACGCCGAAGCTCAGGTGCTGCCAGGTCTGCTGGCTTGTGGAGAAGGCAGCTTGCGCCCGAACAGCTCAGCTGTGTGACGGCACAGAGAGCGCTCCGCGACTTGTCTCTCATTCGGAAAACCGTCAGTCTGCTTTGTTTTACGACCCTGGGGGAGACATTGCGCATGCAAAGTCATTTGGGGAAAGTCTGAATTCCCGGCAGCTGGTGGAGCTCCGCAGCAGCTCTCTCGAAGAGGTGCTGGCAGCCATTGCCCCCTGCACAGAGTCCCCAGGGCCGCATAGGGCGGAGCTAACGCTGTCTGCTTGGCCCGGAGACTCCGCCCATCCAGCCTGAGCATAGCTGAGCTTCACAGACAATTGGCCTGGAGGTCAACCCTCCAAGTGCTAACAACGATTAACTGAGCTTAACTTCAGCAAGACTGTGCAGCCCATATCCACCTCAGGTAACCGGGGAGGCTGAGCCACTGTCCCTAGTAGGAAGTCTACCACACAAAGCTAATTTACCAACTCAGGGAAGCAGCCACCATGCAGTGACATGGAAAGAAATCAGATGTGAAAGAAATGGAGGGAAAAAAAACGACTGGACATGGAATTCAAAACCACGGTTATAGGGTTTTTCAAGAGGCTCCAACAAAAGGTCGAGGCCTATAAGGAAATAAGCAAGACCACAAAGGAAATGAATGAGTCCTACAAGGAAATGAACAAGACCCTCAAGGATATAAACAAGACCTGCAAGGAAATAATCAAGACCAACGTGGAAATGAATGAGTCCTACAAGGAAATGAAGGAGACCCTCAAGGATATAAAGGTGACTCTCAAGGATATGAAAAAGGACCAACCAGAAATTAAGCATACACTGACTGAAACAAAAAATATTATACAAAGACCTAAAAGTGCTCTGGAGCACCCCAAGAACCAAGTTCAAGATTTGAAATACAAAGAGGTAAAATCCACTCAGCTGAAAAAGCAAGAAACCAAAAGAATCCAAAAAATTGAAGATAGTGTAAGGGGCCTCTGGGACAACCTCAAGCATACCAACATCCGAATTATAGGGGTGCCAGAAAAAGCGAGAGGCCAAGACAATGAAAACCTATTTGAAGAAATAGTGACTGAAAACTTCCCACACCTGGTGAAAGAAATTGACTTAGGAGTCCAAGAAGTGCACTGAACCCCAATATATAGGAACCCTAAGAGGACCACACCAAGGCACATCATAATTAAAATGCCAAGAGCAAAAGACAAAGAGAGAATATTAAAAGCAGCAAGAGAGAAACAGTTGGTTACCTATAAGGGAGCACCCATACGAATGTCAGTGGATTTCTCAACAGAAACAATGCAGGCCAGACGGGAGTGGCAAGAAATATTCAAAGTGATGAACAGCAAGAATCTACAACCAAGATTACTCTATCCAGCAAAGCTATTAAGCAGAATTGAAGGTCAGATGAAGTGCTTCACAGATAAGGAAAAGCTAAAGGAGTTTATCACCACCAAACCAACATTATATGAAATGCTGAAAGATATTCTTTAAGAAGAGGAAGAAGAAAAAGGTAAAGATGAAAATTATGAACAACAAATACACATCTATCAACAAATGAACATAAAAATCAAGTGAATTGATAGGCTGTTGAACAGGATAGACTGGTGAATATAACAGAGACATGGACATAGAGAGGGAATGGACTGACAATTCTTGGGGAGAAAAGGGTTGTGGGAAGTGCAGCAAGAGACTGGACAAAAATCTTGCAACAATGGGAGAGGACAGTGGGGAGGGGAGCGGAGGGTGGAGGGTGGGTTAGGTACAGGGTGGAGGGGAGCTATGGGGGATAAAAAGGGGAAACAATGTAATTAATAAACTGAACAATAAAGATTAAAAAATGAAAAAAAAATTGGCTCTTAAAAGAAATTTCAGTCGTTGTACTGTTGATATTTGGCTCTGTTGACTAATGAGTTTGCCGCCCACTGCCCTAGGCCTCCCTTCAAAACCGAATCTTCCATCAGATTGCCCTTCTCACAGCTACAGCTACTCGTACAGTGACAACTTCTGGTAACATTCCCTCTCCTTGACCTTCAGATCTAGAGGTGGTAATGGCTTCCTTCTGTTGCTTGCCCTGTTATGCTTCTCAATTGTGTACTGGTTTTCTTTCACCCTGCATACAAGATTAAAATAGGTTTCAAATAATCTCTTTATTAAACTTCCTTCAGTTATTCCTGCTTGAGTTTACTGCCTATTTCCTTTGAGGAGGGGAAGTGCCTCACAGATCGAAGGACCAATTTTGTAAAGAAATTAATAGTAAATGCCTGACCATATATGTATTGTTAGTTCAGGAGTAAGGCAAGGAAAGGCCTTTATCTCACCCCATCCCTCACCTATGGATGTTACTCATTGATGAGTGAATTTCCTGTAAGTGGAGATAAAGCCTTTTATTACAGTATTAAGGAGAGGAATGTAGTGTGCACACCTCCCTGTTTTAAAATTTCTTCACTCTATAAATAATTGATATCCGATTCTTTCTTGAAAGATAACACTGATGATAGAGGGAAATGGCACTGCGAGGCAGAGTCTGATAAGCATAAAGAAATGGTGACAACACAATGAAAGCTCGATCCATGGGGGCAAAGGCTTTGTGTACCCAAGATAGACTTTTTCAATTTATAATTCTGAACACTAACTCTAATCACTTATAATGCTAGCAAATTAATATTCTGGTGCCTAGCCTTTGAATTTTTTCTATGTATAGTTTTTATTTATGGCGTTATATATTTTTGTTGGTAAATTTTTATGCAAAAATTGTATATACAATATATTTATTATAAATATATAATTTAAAAAATATTACATATAATATATATGTAATACATATAACTTGCTTTTTCCACTTACTGTATCATGAACACTTTCTCATGATCTCAAAAATTTCTTAATTTGTACATCTGGCAATTATACTTTTGATAGCGTTGGACTCTGCTAATGTAACCTTCTCTCTCCCCCCACCCTTGGTTTAAAAAATGAATGTTACTTTTTTTTTTTCCTTAAGAAAAAAAAAGCAGTTTTTCCACCAGCAGATGTCATCATTCACAAAAGCTCACTCAGGACACCGAATATAATTTGACTTCACCTCTGTCCTATCTGCTGAATTCTATCCAGTGTCAAGTTGTAGCTGATCTGAGCCACTGGGAAGAGGTGCTACCTTTGCCCTTAAGGTGTGTGTGTGGGGGGGGGGGGGGGGGGGGAGGGAGAATGTTTTGAAATGGAATGCATTTCATAGGCTTGGAGTGATCATTTTATTTCCTAAAAATATATCAATTACTCTAAGGGGTTATTAAAATTCTACACTGCGGAGCCACCCAAAGGAAGCCAATGAAGCTATTGTTACGTTTTTCTGTAAGAGGTTTGCCAATCTTAATCTCAGGCATAAAAATTCAAGATGAGTCAAAATGCAATAAGATATTTTGAAACATCAAAAAATTATTAAAAAGTCGTGCAATTTTAAGTCAATAAACTGTGATTACACTAACTAGATTACTTTGCTGTACAAATGTAATGATGTACAAATTAAGAGTTTTTTGCAATAATTCTTAAGAGCTTTCCTATGCATTACCTTTTCTTCTGTATTAGAATCCTCTGAGGTTAAAAATGAGTAAACTTCTGTTCAGAAGAGGCCCTAGATTAGCTCAGGGCCACATAGCTGTTAAATGATAAAGACAGGTCTGGAGCAAGGATCTTCTAACTGTATATGTATATGTATATGTATATGTATATGTATATGTATATGTATATGTTTATGTTTATGTATATGTATATGTATGTACTGCCAAGTGCATGTTATCCTTTGAAGCAGAGGTTAAAATTTGGTAGTGCATGGCCAAACTGTATCTTTAGATATGTGTGTTTGCCTCCTATAGTGTTGGCTCACACTGTATTTTAAGTGTTTTGAATAAGTTGCAAAATGTAAATATTGGGATATTTCCCATGAAGACTTGACTTTCATGTCTATTTGGAAAAAATCAGAAGATGTGGCTATATTGGACTTACATTCCCTTGCGGCCATGGACACTGAATCTGATTGGCTGCTTCTCTTAATTTGTGTGCTCTGTAATTTGCCCCAATTCCCACCACTCCCTATTACCTTATAGCAGGTCTACTTCATCCATTTTTTTCTCTGTCCACCTGGCTTTTGTATGTATATAAGTTTGTGAGTCTTTTAAGAGTTTTAGTCTTTTGAAAGGATTATGTACTCATTTTAATAGTGTTATTGTGGTTCAAAACATTTTTGAAATAGCTTTTAAAATCAGATTAAGCGTCACAGAAGAAAAATGGTGTTGGTATTTTAGCCCATTTAATTTTTTTAAATTACCAAGTGACTTTATTTGCTTGATCACTCAAGAAGAGTAGATAGATTGAGGAAAGCTGAGGAATAGAAGCTCAATTTCTGGGGAATATCAACATCAACATTTAGGAGGAGAGATGAATTACAACTGGTAGGAACACCCAAGCTGGAAAGGGTCTAAGAGAGGGGAGTTAAAAAGAAGAATAATTCTGATATCATACATGGGGACCACAGAGTAGCTTCAATGAAGTGTTATTTGAAATTAAGAGGATAAAGATTTTCTTCTGAGAGTATAGATTTAAAAATTAACATAGAGTAAATCAGAGTAGAGGTATACAAAGCAACCTAAAATAAGCAGAATGGTCTTTAGTTCTGGTAACTCAGTCAGGAATGGGTGGAACTGTTTCAAGATAAAGTACAACTTCAACATGAAATAAGTATAGCATCAAGTGATCCGCAGAGGTCAAGGAAGGGAAGGATAGAGAGTGCTGGTTGGAGGTGGCAATGTGGAATCCATGAGTGGCGTTGGGAAAGCAGTTTCAGTAGAATGATAGAGACAGAAGCCCATCTACAGTGGGTTGAGGAGCATCTAGGGAGTGCCAAGGGGCAGAGACTGTGTGGACTTGTCCTTATTAATAAAGAAGAGAGAAATGTCTGTGACAGGGGTTCTAGTATCTGAGGAAATGTGCTTGTATGTGTTAATGATTAGATAAATTCTATCATTAGAGGACTTATAAATGAAGGAAGGAGCTCTAGGAAGGCAGTCCAGGACCAAAAGACAGGACTGAGGGAATGGGGTCCAGGGTGTTTCATAATGGTTTGAGCGATGGCACCATCATCAGAATGAAAGCTTTGCTGCCAACATGGCTAAGTTGGATATTTATGTTAAAAGTATCAGTCATATCACTTTATAGTCAAATCTTACACTGTGATTTATTCCTCACTCGTGGAAATGTGCAATTGGTCTACTGAGCTTTATGGTTAATTAATAACTTTTAAATGAGAAAATATGATTTGGCTGTTACTCTTTTGTTTGATGGTTTGGATGGACAAATGATCAGATAAGAGCTAAATGAGGATGATTATTTTTTTATATTTGTTGGATTAATTTCAACGTGAAATACAAAAACATCTTGATAATTTTCTGCCCTTCCATTATGCATTATGATTCAAAGAGCAAAGTGCTGGTTGGCAATAGTTCCTTCAAAAGTTAAAAATTCTTCAAATACGCATTCAGTGGAGACAGTTCTGGAGCATCTGCTATGCCCCAAGCACTGTGTTGGGCTTTGCAGATACGGCTGCAAGGAAGGTTTTTTGGTCTTTGTTCTGATGCTGCTCACAGTAGGGGCTGCAAGAAAGCAAACAGGCCTTTAGAGTAGCATGATGAATTCTAGAATGGGAGGTACGGACGGGCCTTAGGAGGATGCAGAAAAGCTACCTAATTGATACTAGTGATGGAAGTGGGTGGAAGTGAAACGAATGGATTAGGAAAGGCTTTTTTTTTTTTTGATGAAGTGATAGGCGTGTAAGCGAAGATCTGAAGAATGGCAGGATTTCTGCAGAAGAAAAGAAGCTGGGCTGGTGAGGAGGGGGCTTGGGGACAAGAAGAGGCTCCTGGCGGGTGGGGGAAGCATTAGCTTGGGAATGTGGGGAAGGCAGCATCATTCAATAGTTCTGACATGGTCAGTGCAGGAGGAAGAAGGAACAAATGTGTCAGGAGAGGAGCTGGAGGTCTATTGTAAAGGGTCCTGTAAGGAGATTGGGCCTTATCTTAAACTGACAGGATGCTAAGCAGGGAAGCACAGATGACTTAGATTTACATTTTACAAAGATTGCTTTCTCTGACTGGTGTGGAGGCGGATTGAAATGGAACAAGAAGCAAGAGTGGGGACAGAAAGATCAGGAGAGAGATGTTGGAGGCCTGATCTAAGGCAGTGACCTTGGCAAGAGAAAGAGAAGAACACATGGCAGACAGAAGAAAATAGAAGAGTGGGGTTTATTGGTAAACTAGAGGCCCGGTGCATGAAATTCATGAACGGGTAGAGTCCCTAGGTCTGGCAGGCAATCAGGCCTGATTGGGGCCTTCCAGCTGCTAGGCCAGGGCCTTCCTGCCTTCTGCACCCCCCCCCCCCCGCCCTCCCCCGTAGTCAGTGCATGTCACAGTGAGCAATCAAACTCCTGGTCTCCCAGTAGAACTCCTGAGGGGACACTTTGCATATTAGCCTTTAGATAGATAGATAGATAGATAGATAGATAGATAGATTAGTGGAGAGTGAAGAGGGCTGACACACGGATTCTTGGCTAAGTGTCTGGCTGGTGTTGTCACTCAACAGTCAAGGGAATGAATGAAGAGAAGCAATTTTGATGAGGAAGAACCCTGTCTTTCTGGGCTTTTCTCTCAAAAAGGCAAGGCAAGTTCAGATGACACACAGGTACTTTGGGCTGCTCTCTAACCCATTGTTTGGACTCAATGGCCTCAGGGTGTGGGCCCCCTAAACATGCAGATGTTGCTTTCAGTGAGTTTCAAGCAAAGCAAAAGAAAGATATTTACTGAAGAAACCTCAGAAAAGCAAAAACACACTATCTTGAACTGTGGTGCCCACAAGATAAGTCATAATAAACATTCTACTTTTAATGTAACAGACTTTCCATTCTCCACCTTTGCCCCAGGCATCTGCACACACAAATCAAAACCTTCTTAAGTCATGGAATAATTAGAAAAAAATAACATAAAAGCAAACAAGAGTGCTTCCTGTGTGGTGAATGGAAATTTTTTGCCCATTTTATTTCGCAGGCACACAAAAAGTAGTTCTGAATATTTAAAATCGTAAGTAATTGTGCTTCTTGTATAATTTTCTCCTCTTGAGATAGAAATGTCACACCCAAATTTTGTTAGAAAATCTCCTGCGTTCAAATATTTTGGAATTTCGTCTGGGACCTAAAGGTACCCTTCTTCCATTAAAATCTGAGGCCAAAAAAAAAAAAAAATCATGTCATCAGTAATTTCTGGATAAATGAAGACTGACAGGAGAGTGTAGTGTGGTAAGAGTGTGGAATTCAGAGTTTCCTTATCTGGAATTGACGTGCATGGTTCAATCACTGATCGACAGTATGACCTGGAGGCAAGTTACTTCATTTCCCCATCAGTTTCCTCACCTCTGAAACGGGAATAATAATAATGGGATCTATCTCTTAGTGGTGTGGGGAGCACCCCAGGCAAGACCTTGAGCATTTCTTAATTGTTTGTGGGCTAAATCCAAGGCCCCTGGCTATCCCTTTTGCTAAAACTATGGGATCTGCTCATAGCCTTTAGCCAGGAAATCCCAATGACAGAAATATACAAAAACCAAGCAGAGATGGAAGCTGCTTTATATAAAAATGTTTCAGCTCTGACCTTTCAGAGCAATTAAGGTAGTTTACCAGCCTTTCTGGCTCCTATGCGCATCTTTATATTCGTGAGATGGGATTGGTTTCTGGACCTTTGTATTTTGGAATATAAATAAACTGCTGCTGATTGGGTGTCAGATGCTGCCTCTCCATCAGAGAGAACAGACATTCCACCCAGGCCCGGCTATTTTTCCTATTACTGCGTCTTTGTCTTCTATACTTTTATTTCTTAATCCGCAGCTCCTCCACTCAGAAACTGGACCCAATCTCTCTCTCCATGCTGGACGTGGAAAAGAGAGAAAAAACACCTACATAGCGGTGAGAACTAAATGAGGTCATTATGTGAGCCAGGATGTCTGACACATAGCATGTGCTCCGTAAATGTTCATTCTCCCTGTCCACCTTACCCCCCCCCCCGCATAACTACAGCTGAACTCTAGATCTGGGGCAGCTTTTATCAAACAAAGTAAAAGTTCTCCACACTGTACTTCGTTCCAGAGGTAGGCCACAAGAAGGTTAGAAAAAGTCAGTTATTCTTCACTGCCGGTGTCTTTGCTGGAAAAAGACTCCAATACAATGACAATGCCTCTGGAGGCATTTCCTCTTGATGCTGACCAGGGTACAGTGGGAGAGAAAGGAAGGAATCAGGGTAGCAGGTTCCTAAGGCTTCTGGGGGTCCAGTCTTTACTGTTCAGGCTAGCTCAGTCTCTCAAATAGCTTCTTTCACACCGACTACCGAGGCCCACGAGCCCTAAACATTCTGCCTGGGAAAACACCAGCTGCTTAGGGAAATGACTGCAGAATCAGCCCCCTACTTGCCCTTTGGAACCCCTGGGCCCTGGTCTAGTATCCCTAATTACTCTTCCACAGCCCCAAACCTGGGTTCGACTTTCAAGTCTGGACATCTCAGGCTGACACCTTGGCTGCCCTGCCCAATGGATTCCAACTTTTCCTGGATGTCACCTGTACAGGCTGAGAGCTGGCTCTGCCCTGTCACTTTGCAGAAACTAGCATGGATTCAACCTTCCGGAAGCTGGTCTAGACCCCCGGATGGTATTCTCAGAAGCCTTGGCACAAATGGTTACACTTGCTTGGTTAGGACTGAGAACTCTGGAGCCAGAGTTTCCCAGCCCTGCCACTTACTAATCATACAAGGTAGGCAAGGTACTTTATAGTCTTGTGCCCCAGTTTTCCTTATCTGTAAAATGGGTAATTAGTAGTTCCCATTTTGTAGGATGGGTAAGAGGATTAAATAGATTAATAGCTGTATAAAGCATAATATAAATATATACAACGAATTTACTGAAATACTTGTGAGACAATGTAAAAATATTAGCTATATTTATATCACATTTTATGCATGTTAAATATATGCTGCTTTGTACTTAATTTTATACATGTTTTGTATTAACATGTATTCTTTCACATAAAATATTTGTGTATGTGCAAATATTATTATTTATATTATTATTACTGTTGTTATTGCTTACTCTATCTCCCTACAGGGATAGAGAAATCATGGGTAGTCTTTTCCATTTTCTTGCTTTCATCTGAGGTTATACATGTAGAGTTCTGGTTTCTACAGACTCCTTTGTAACATGCAGAGCAGGGTGTATGTTGGATTAAACTGACTCCATCCTTTGGAAAATGATCATTAACAATGAATGCCAAGTAACTATTATTTCTCAGCTTACTATGTTCCTCTTCTTTCAGATATCTTCATTTCCATTTCTATAATATCATTTATTTCTTATCCTATTTCAAAGGCTTTCTATTTCTCAGGCAAATGGAAGACAGAAATGTGCCAAAATATATTATTCCTCATGTGTCTGCTTTTAGATTCTAGTATCCCCTAACTACTTTTCAGAAAAGTAGAGTGATTCTGAAAAGAATAGGCATTGTCTCTTTTACTTGTTTTACTGGAACCAGAATGAGGGTAGACTTTCCCTGTGTCTTCAAAATCATTAACAATTGATGAGTTATGCTTAGCCCCTGCTGTCAATTAAGTCATATCCTTGCCGAGGGAGGTGGGTGGGAGTGGTGTGGAGGGGTCATTGGAGGAAAGGGGGGCATTTTAATACTTTCAACAATAAAGGTAAATTTAAAAAAAGTCACATCCTTGCCTTGATGGTAAGTGTGACATTGTATCAACCCCCACAAAGCCACTTCCTTTCCAGCAAGTAGAAAACATCTAGGAACATCAACTTTGCATTATTTTTTTCAGCTCTGTAGACGGGGATTTTATCTGTTCTTGGCAAAGATGAAGTCGGCCCTTTGGTATTTCTTTCTTTTCTGCTTCCAAGTTGAAGTTCTAACAGGTAAGTGGTCTATTGAATATTTCTTACGTTATAACAATAAGTGACAGTAAGAAAAATCAAAGGTAGAAAATTTACGCATCAGATAGAAAAAAATTTTTGTTTTTGAAAGTAAGAACAATTGCAGAAGGGCCCAAGTACATGGATGGCTAAGGGCATTTGTCACTCATGTCACTGTTGATGGCATTGAGTTTGTACTGCTTCCTTTGATATTATGTTTTAAGATAAGGTTTCATCAGTCCATTACAGTTTTTAATTACCTGCTTGGAGTTACCTTTTAGTGGTAGAAAAGTGGCCTACTATTCTCAGAGAAAGATGAAAGGCAAAACGATTTGTATCAACGGAATGAAAATGAAAAGTCCTAACATTGGGCTGAAAATTATTTCTGAAGGAGAAAATGAAATGGAAGGACTTTGAAAATAAGGATTTTTAAAAATCTTATTTGGGTGGTCTATTGTAAGAAATGCCCAGGCCTCCACAGAGCTTTCTTAACACAAAGTGTCAGAGTCCCTCTAAAAGGCCAAGGAGTAATGGATGATGTAAAAACATACCCGGCCCTTGTAGACATTAAAAAATAGTGGTTCTGAAGTCCTCAATTCTTTCTCTCAGGTGGCATACGTCAGACTCCGTTTAAACAATTTAAACAATACTGTCTACACCTGAACTAATATATGTGTTCCTACTGCTTCTTACTCTGTACATCTTATTTAGTGTTACACTTATTTTATCCTTAACTCTGAGCCATGCTTTTGAGCCTGGGAAAAGAAAAGTGAAATTATATTAAGTTGGGGAGTTCTATTAACACTAAAAGTGAAACCACCACTTTTAGTAGATATAAATTTATCTAGAAATATTTTTTTTAGTGGTACGAAGAAATAGAAAACACACACGCAAAAGTAGATTGGTCATATATTTGGCTTCCAGTGGCTCAAGGTGGCTTGAATGCTCTTGTAAAGAAGAATGAGGAATGAGGAAATAGGATCTTCTTATAAATCCCAAGGGCAGTTTGGGACAACTTGCTTGTCTAACTATGATTTTTCTACAACCCAGTGGAATCCTTTAGTGACATAAACAACAAACAAATAGCTTCAGAATTAAATTTATTCATTCATTCACTCATTCATCAATTTATTCATACTGCACCAAGCACTTGCTATGCAGGAGGTACTGTGCTAGCTGCTGTATATACAATGATGAGCAAAACTAGGTCAGTCCATGTTTTCAGGAAGCTAAATAAATGGTTGGGAGAGAGGGACTAATCATATAATCCCATGAATTAATGATAATTCCAGGTAGAGCTCAGTTTTATCACCATAGAATAGAATAAAGAAGCCTATCTAGACTGAGTGGAGGTAGAGGTGGTGTTGGGGAGCATGGTTCATTCAAGTCTTATGTGTGGAAGTGGTACTTAAACTGATATTTGAATGACAAGTAGGAGTAAATGGGGAGAATGGAGTGAGGGTTGGGAGGAACATTCCACACCAGGAGGAGAATAAGTGCTAAGGACCTGTGGCAGGAGGGAGTAAGGTGAGGCCAGGGAACTGGAAGAAGGCAATGTGTCTGTGTTCGGAGAAGGAAGGCATGGGGGATGATGCAAGATGAGGTTAGGAAGGAAAGCAGAATCCCAGCATTGCTGTCTATAGAAAGAACTAACTCGCACATTTTAGGTCTATGAAAATTTGCAAGACTTTTCCTGCACTGGACACTAAAAACAAATAAATAAAAGACAAAAACAAATTAAAAAATATTTAAAGCCACATAGGGAAATAAGTCAAATGTATTTTTGTCCTTAGGCAAGGCTGTGGGAATCTTGAAATAACTTATTACTTTTCGACAAATTATTTTTTCCAATTTTTTCTGTTGGAACGCTACATTCTTTTGTGCATATGTGTATATGAATACGAAAGGAAAGCTTCTACCTCCTTGAGTTACTTCTGTATGCTGATGATGACTATTTTTTTTTTTTTTTTAGTTTAATGTGGAGACTTGAAACTTGAATGTCCCTCCTAGTTTTTATATCAAAAATAAAAAGAGGAAGACAGACTCAAGAGTTCTGATTTTGTCAACCACCAGTTCTGATAGAATCTTTTGTTTGAGCCATGTTGACATAGATGTGGGATTTTCAATAATCAATTAAGGAGCGTTCAAATGTAACTTTTTTGAATTTGAGAAGTCAAACTTTTAGCAGACAACATTTATATTCTCCTTGGGCTCAGCACCAAAAAAATCCATCCATGAAAATCTCAACAATGCCACCATCACCAACATCTCTATTGCCCTCACAATTAAAACTCTTTTCATTTTATACTATATAGGTCTAAAGCAAAAATCTCCTAGTAGTATCTGTCTGCACTTCTTTAAATATAATGAAAGTTTTTTTGTATATGTGAATTCATATATTTACATTTCTACAGGCAGGTAAGTGACGGAATCATCATTATGAATTTAAACCCTGTTAGAGCAAAGATCCAGACGTGGTTGCAGGTTCAATGTGCTAAGCACATATAATTTCATATCTAAGAAATGACAATCACAACATACATGTAACAGCAATGTGAATGCTTTAAGTGTCTGGGACAATTCTATACCCAATATATCCTGAAGGAAAAGAAATATTTGAAAATACCTTCCAAATCTAGCCTAATGCACTAAGTGGCTCTTTAAGAGTGTGGACTCTGGTTTTTGATTATTTAGGTCCAAATTATGGCTTTACCATATATTGGCTCTATAACCGTGGGCCAGTAATTTAAAACCACAGTTTTTTCATCTGTAAAACAAGGATCAAAATAGACAATCTGGATGAAAAGGCTATTAATGAACAACAAATGCGTGCAATGCATTTAACACAGTACTCAATACATAAGAAGCACTCCATGCTTATAAATTATTGCTATTATTTTTGGAAGCTTTTGAAAGCTTAGATATCTATATAACTTCTCATCCTATTGGGCTTCAGAGAATTGGTTTGTAATCATTCAGGAAAAGCCTGTGTTCATGCTACCTGTCACTTACAGAACCAATAAGTAGCGACAAAGCTTGAATCTTTATGGTGCTTTATTCAGATGGCCAGCGATCTGAGAAGATGGCATATTATCCACCCTAAATACTGTCTCCCAGCTCATCTCAAGCTGACCCTTTTTATGAGAAGACAAGAGTAGGTAAAGGGTTTGGAATTTAGGCAAACAATTGGTAAGGGTTTGGAATTCAAGGAAAACGGTTAATCAGATAAAAGCTGTAATCTGGTGGTTTTCTGAGCACCCCTTCATCTGATGACTGGTGATTCTTCATCTGTATCCTGGAGTACATGACTCAGCTATCATTTTGGTCCCTCTTGCTTCCTTCAATCCTCCTGGGGCACAAAGGTCTAATTGCTGGTGGGCCTCTGGAAGTCAGGGCAGGTCCAGTCATACATTCCACTCCCTGAAACAATCGCTTTCTACATGCATTAATTACCAGGACCATTTACTATATAACTAAAGCTAAGATTTTTAAATTTTTGAGTTCTGCATCATTATGAGTCTTCGTCTTTGGACTGGGAAAAAAAGTGTCCTGGATATCCAGTAAATAGGGTCTCTTGCCTTTCCTTTCTTGCCCTGCTCAGCCTGTTGCAGGACAGTTACCACTATGCTTATCCTCTGTATTTTTCTATGTATTTATTCATTTAATACTATTGAGCTTAGTTTCAGGTCCTGGGTGTTATTTTGGAGACCATGATACAGTCCTTATTCTTTTATTAAAAGTACTAGAGGCCCGGTACACGAAATTCGTGCAAGAGTAGGCTTTGCTTCCCCTGGCTGCTGGCATCAGCTTCCCTCCGGCACCCAGGACCCGAGTTTCCCTCTGGCCACTGACACCCAGGACCCAAGCTTCCCTCTGGCCGCCAGCACCCTGGACCTGGGTTTCCCTTCGGCTGCTGGGCTTCCCTCACAGCCCTGGCTTTGTCCAGAAGGTCATCTGGAAGGACATCTGGTCTAATTAGCATATTATGTTTTTATTATTATAGATATTTTCATTGATTTCAGAGAAGAAGGGAGAGGGAGAGAGAGATAGAAGTATCCATGATGAGAGATAATTATTGACTGGCTGCCTCCTGCACGCCCCCTTCTGGGGATCAAGCAAGCTTGAATTCAGGGCATGTGACCTGACAGGGAATCAAACAGTGACCTCCTGGTTCATAGGTTGACCCTCAACCACTGAGCCACAGGGCAGCAGTCCTTATTTTTGTGTAGCTCATGGTTAAATGAGAAAGATGGGCAAAAATAATTATGTTCTAAACATATATGAATTACAACTATATTGGTATAAGCAAAATACTATTGAGAGAATAGAAATAGGAGGTTTTTTTTGGGGGGTGTGTGTCTCAGGGACCAATTCAAAATGGTTCTTAAAGAATGAATGAGGGTTTCTAGGTAAAGGGGTAATAGGATATCCTAGTCTGTGGAAATGGAAGTAACAGTGTAAAAAGAATGGCCAAAAATTTTGGTATGGGTTGAATATACTGTCTGAGATTGTCAAAGGATTTTGTGTTATAGCAAACATTTTTGACTATTTTTACCGCATCAGCAACAATGTAATAGAACCTTTTAAGCTGGGGAGTGAAATAACATTTTTGGGAGCAACCCGGAGGAGGGCTACTCAGAGGGGAGAGACTGCTATTGAGAAAGACAGTCAAACACACACTTTCACAGATGAGGGAAGACATTGAAAGACCTGGATTGGCAGTGGGAGGGGAGGTAAACAATGGGATTCAAAAGACATCCTTGAGCTGCGGTGACCAATTGGATTAGGAGAGTCAGAGGGCGAGAAATAGGGCAACTCTGAGTTTTTGAGAGTTGGACAAGTGACTCCTTCAAGGCTTTTATGAAAGGTTTTTGGGTTTGTGAGTGAATATTGAATTTAGTTTGGAAATGCTAATTTTGGTGTGTCAGGGGATTTCCAGGTGGAGATGTTGAAAGGAAATTGGAAATATTCCCTGGAGCCAAGGGGAGGAGTGGGCTTGAGAGGAAGGTGTCAGTTACTGGAGCCTTAAATGTAAACAAGTTCGCCCAGTGAACACCTTGCCTGCGTGCCCTAAGTAAGGGCTTTGCACAGCAGTTGAAGGATGGGAAGTGTGTGGGTATTCATGAGTACTGACAAAATCCTTTCTCCCTCTCCCTGGAAGAGAGTTGGGTCTATTTTAATCTCATGTGATTTTCCTAGGAGGACAATTTCAAATCAATGGCAATGAAATTACTAAAGAAGTAAATTGTTTGCAAATTAATTACTTAGTATTTGCTGCAAAGTTTTATATCACCTCTGGGATTTTTCAATTTTCTTGAAGAAAATCAGTTTTTACCAGAAGAAAATTAATCTTTCATTGAACTTAGAGGACAAGGTTTGCTTTATTCCCCAGTACAAAGGTTCTGTGTGTGTGTGTGTGTGTGTGTGTGTGTATGTGTGTGTATTCATTTTTTATCTTACATTTTCTCTTTTTCTACATTTTTGGCCTTTTCCCTCGTTAATGTTAAGCGTTTGGATTTGGGTTAGTTTGCCTACTCTTCCTATGGACTTCAATCACTTGTGGGGGTCTTTGAATAATAATACAAATGTAGAAATGATCTATGTATTAAATTTTTAGCTAGTAGACTCATAAGAAATGACAATGCTTTTATGAAAGGAAAAAAAAGTGGTAGAAAGCACATTTTTAAGAATTTCTTAGTAAAAGACCTAATGTAACAGACACTTAAAATAAACATTGCAATTTTTAGATCTTGCTTCTATGTCACATTCCTGTGCTGAGCTCAGCTAAAGCTGATCATGGTTTGATTTTAGAAAACGTGTTTAATAAGCACTATTGATAATGCAAACTGAGGAAATCTTATCTTCCTATCACCCTGACACCTTTGGGAGGTTTGTGGTTAGAAGTCTGAGCGAAGGAGAAGCAAGTCAAATTGCTGATTTGTCTCACATCCCTGCACTGTGTGGACTTCCTGAATGTTTTTGTCTAAAGATTTTCAACCGGGGACAATACAACTGCTTACAAAGAGTCGTGGTAGGACGGGTTCAAACAAGACTGTCTTATACTGAAGAAATGAAACAGTTTGGATATTAAATGAATCAACTTGCAAATAAACTTTTGGACCATAGGGCAAGTCTCAGGTGAATACATTTTTCTTCAGAGAATTTTCTTAACAGCTCCCCAAAAACAAAGATGCAAATGCTTTTATCTGAAAAAAAAAGGAAAACCTAAAGAAGTCACCTAATATAAAAAGATACTGTTTTTTTCTCTTGAAAACGTTAGTCCGTGGATATCAATAGTTATATTATACAGATTATAGTTAGCAGCAGTTAACAGGTTTGAATCTCTTTTGGGAAGATTGTACCCTACAGACATGTAGTCAATGTGATTAGGAAGATGGAGTACCTATCTTCTAGGGCAGCGATTTTCTGCTGCTGTGCCGCAAGAATTTTTAAAACGTGTAATACCTGACTATTTAGTCAGGGACTTTCACCTCTTTCCCTTAGATTGTGAAATAAAAAACAAAAATGACGACAGCCAACACAACAATAGCCATCTGGTGTGAATGAGTCAAAATTAAACTTTTTTTTGTCAGATCGGCAAAAAATATATCTTTTTGTGCACCACAGAATTTTAGTAATTAGTTTATGTGTGCCATGAAATAAAAAGGTTTGAGAATCACTGCTCTACAGTATTTATAATCCAAGAGTACCAATAAGAAATAAAAAGATACAATATCAACAAAAAAACTAAGAATTAGTAACCAGATTTTAAGACTCATTACCAGGATTCACCAGAGAACATATTCCTATTTGTATTTGTAATAATGTGTTAAATGCCAAATACATTGTATCAGAAATCATTCACATGCTGTGGTTATGAAACATCTAGGTGTATTAGAATACTCATTGGTCCCAGAGCCCCTGCACATGAGACAAATGTAATGACTGTGTACTCCGGCAGTCCTAATAACCAACCAGATTTAAACCTGACCTTCCCTCTAAAGACATAAAAGAGCCAAGAGAATCATTAATCATTAATCATCTTCATGAACTTGGGAGATACTCACAGGTAAAGAACCCGTTTCTTTGAAGCTCAAACAGATAATTTACATTAGAATCTGATACCCTGGTTGAAGAGGTGTCTTTTATGCTTGATTGTATATTTGCATGCCCTTGTTTCCAGAAGAAAGGAAACATGGTATAGCTAACCTTGGGATCATATCCCACCGATGAGCTACAATCCTGGGCAAAATGATCCCTTTTTTGGTCCCAGTTTAGCTTGATAAATGTAAATGTAAAATGAAAGGCTTAACTGGATCATTTCTAAGAGCCTATTGGTTCTTACATTCTATAGCCAACGCCTCATCTCCTCGAGGGTCTTGCTCATATCCTCGAGGTTCTCGCTAAGCTTATTGGCCTTTTTTAGGAGCCTCTGGAAATACCTTATAACTGTGGTTTTGAACTCTATATCCAGTGGTTTGTTTTCCTCCATTACTTTTGTTTGAGATCTATTTCTTTCTCTCCCCATTTTCACTGCTTCCCTGAGTTGGTAGGGTAGCTTTGTGTGCTAGGTGTCTTGGCCTCCCCTGTTACCTGAGGTGTACACTCTTGGTGCACCCCTTTGTGGACTGTGTGTATGGCCTTGTTGCAGATAAGTCTTGTTTGTTGTTGGTATCACTGGGAGGAATTGACCTCCAGGTCAATTGGCTGTGCGGATCAGCTGTGTCTACTCTAGGAGATAGCCTTATGTGCCAGGACTTGCAAACTTGCCAAAGTCTCTGTGCTCAGTTTGGATGGGGCGGAGTTTCTGGGTGGGGTGGAGTTTCAGGGTGGAGCCGACAGCCTTGGCTTCCAGTCAGCCCCAGCACACATGGTCGCCGGGTCCTGGTGTCCGCAGGCAATCGCCACAAGCACCTCTATGAGAAAGGTTTCCTGGAGTTTCGCCTGCTGCCAGACCAGCCAGTCCCCAATGAATCTGGAATCTCATATTTTCGCCTGGCACCTGGGTTCAGTACAATCAGAACTCATTTTCCCTTCCACCAGCCGCCAGCCACACAGACAACAGAACACCCTCACCATGAGCACTTGTGCGAGCCTCCAGAGCTCCGCCTCTGGCCAGAGCTCCTTTCTCCTGCCAGACACCGTCAGCGGCCCATTCTTCCTCTCTGCACACACTCGAGTACATGCCTCCACAGCTCTGCCTTTGGCTCTTCCCCTGGGATTTCACCCACAATCCAGATTCTCCCTGCAAGGGCCTGGTTCCCCTGGGTTTTGAGTGCAAACCGAACTGGGTTCAGCACAGCCTGGAGTTTCCGTCTCCATTCTGCTAGAGCATCCCTGCCAGGCTTTCAGACACCCTGTCCTCTCACGTACGCATGAGTCTCCTACCTTACTTGGGCTTTGCAGAGGCTCTGATTATCCGTGTGCACTTCTATGTCCCTCTAGTTTCAGATCTTCCAGTCAGCCAGCCTTCCCGTGGTTCTGGACAATGTCTGCTTTGTCCTTCAGTTTTGTTTTCGAAATTGTTGTGCAGGGCAAAAGCCTAGGTATTTGCCTATGCCTCCATCTTGGTTCTCCACCTCCAACCTCAATTTAAACCCCAAATATTTCATGGACCCAAGAAGTTATGTGACCTTATAGACAAATAATCTAAACTGCCTAAGCCATCGGTTGTCTGGACATGAGAGAATCAGACTTGATGTACGATTTCTAAGTTTACCAGGCCTGACTGCATATGATGCTGGGTAGAGGTTGATGTTACAGAAAATGTGTATAAGAGTGCGGGGGTATTTACTGATACAAGGGTGTCTGAGACATGGACAAGCAAGGTATGTGAGAATGTATGGGTATCTGAGATGGAGATGGTATGTTAGGGAGAATGAGAATAGTGTGGGCGAGGACATTTGGAAGGATGATTTTATATTGAGTTGGTATCCGGAGAAAATTTAAGCATGAGAGAAAGGAACAAAGGGCAAGATGAAAGAGGTTGGTGAAGGGGACACTTGCAATTTTTAATTACTGATGTGGCAGAGGAACTGATCAAGCAGATTTGACACACAAGCAATGGTTGTAAAAATGGTGGTTGAATATTAATTAGCCTTGGAGATAAAAACATCCAGAGAGTGTGAAGAAAAGATTTAGCTGCTTCTCTTGTTGTATAAAACAATGTACAGATTTTCCTTACAGTGTCTGTCTATCCATTAAATCCTTCAGTCTTGGTTACAGGTATAACCTCCTTTTGATACTGTTTTTCAAATGTCACCAAAGACTAAGGAGAATTTGTGATTAAATATTTGAGCATATCTGTTCTGTAGATGCCAAAATAATTATGAAGCAATCTATTAAATGCCATACCTAGTTTCTTTAGTTGAAACCATTCAAATTGTAAACAGATTTGCCAAATGGTTTTCCAGATGGAGAACTTAAGCATTGAATGTGTAGAAACTTAAGTCAGGCTTTTTATCACTACATCTATATATATAAAAGCCTAAGTAAATGTCTGACTGTTTGATCGCTTGACAAGTAGCTATGACATGCACCGCACACCAAGGGGCAGATGCTCAATGCAAGAGCTGCCGAGATGCGGTGACTTGGCAGCTGCAGTTCTTGGGTAACACACCTGGAAACAGAGCGGAGGGAGCCCGATTCCAGGGTGAATCACCTTCTTGCAATATGGGATCCCTCAGGGATGTCAGAGAGCTGGTTTCGGCCCAATCTCCACAGGTCAGGCCAAGGGACCCAGTGCATGAATCTGTGCACTGGGCCTCTAGTTTGATAATAAAAAGGTGACTGGGTAATTTTTACATGAACTATGATATAACAAAAAATTAAGCATGTCCAGTCGAAATGACACTTAGAAGGACATCTCCAGTTACTCCTCTGATGTCAATGGCACAAACCTTGGCACTGTCACTCAAGAAAACTTGAGGTAGTCTTCCTAGCCCTACCAAAATACTTTAAAAATATATATATATATGTTATTGATTTTTTTACAGAGAGGAAGAGAGAAGGATAGAAAGTCAGAAACATCGATGAGAGAGAAACATTGATCAGCTGCTTCTTGCACATCCCCTACTGGGGATGTGACCGCAGCCAAGGTACATGTCCTTGACCGGAATCAAACCTGGGATCCTCAGTCCTCAGGCTGACACTCTATCCACCGAGCCAAACCGGTTTCGGCCCAAAGTACTTTTATGGGCAAGTGAGATAGTCTTATTCATTTTTATTTTTTTCTAACTCCCTGAAATATCTGGGACAGAGAGGGGATTATAGGAACATGTTTTCTTCTCTGGAAGACCCAACAGCAAAGTAATAACTCTCTTGGTTATTTGCAGTCTCAGATGGTATATTCTGACCCTGGATCCATGGAGACTAAGGGTTAGAAAGAACTTTAAGATGTTTTGATCTCACTTCTTAACCCTAACCGTAACCATGACCCTAACCCTTTCACAGACGAAGAGACTGAAGTCAAGAGGGGTACTCGAGTCACAGAGGCTTGTGAATGCCAGAGCCAGAATTTGCCTCTGGTTTCCTTGGGAAACACTGAATTGGACTTCTTCCATCTTGTACCACCAACCATTTTGTGTGGAGACAAAAGGGAAAAAACTGATGATAAAACCACCTTCAGAAATAGAGAGAAATGCATTTATGTCTGTTTGTATGTATATACAGTGGCTGCAGAAACTTCAACTCCAAGATGTCCTTGTGGTTTACTTACTGCCATTGTAAAGTCCCTGGGAAATTTACTTTATTTCTAAAGGAACTGAGAACCAGCCCACTGATTTTATCTTCTGGCAGAAGACAGTAGAGACATAAGCATCAAAACAAGAGTAGCAACATAATTTACTCGGACAAATAAGTCCCCAAGCAAAACAATTTCATTTTCATATAATACAGACTTCATCTATATTCATGCTATTGCTTCTTTCCCCTTTGCTTATATTAGTCCCTCTATTTTTAAAATGAAATGAGCATTGTTTTTCTATACTTTAAAAAATTTAACACTAGAACAAAACATCGATAAAGAAAAGTAAGCAAATATAAATGTCCTGTTGATGAGTAAGTTATAAAGCATACTACCTCATTCCTACTACCACTACACGTCAAGAAATAAAACATTGTCAGCACATAGAAGTCTTCCAGGCCTGTATTTTCCTTCCTGATTTCAACTATTGCAACTCTTCTCCCCTTTTAGACTGAACTTTGTGATATCCACTGAGGTTATATATTCTATTTCTACCTATTCTTTTAGTCATTATTACAACATGCATACTTCACTTATCAAAGTTTCAAGTTATATACACCTTTACTGTCCTAGACAGTATTTTCTTGGTTGATAGGTGGTTTCTTTCACTATGTTGAAAATACGAGACATAATTTCACTGTATCATGGATTTTATAGTTGTTACAACATCACCCGTCAATCTAATAGGTGCTTCTTTGAAGGTAATCTCTCTCTCTCTCTCTCTCTCTCTCTCTCTCTCTCTCTCTCTCTCTCTCTCTCTCTCCCTTTTTCTTGCTGCTTTTAGGATTTTCATTATGCTATGTGTAGATGTAAGTATTTTGAAAACATCTGTTAGTGATTTGTTGGGATTCTGGAATCTGTGGATTATGACTGCACTGTGAATAAATTTTCTAGCCTATTTTTCAGTTTATCAGCTCTCTCTTTACCTTTAATATTCAACATTTCCACTGAGTTTTTAATCTGTCGGTTTTTGCCAGTATTAGTTGTGTGTTTTTTTTCAAATTAGTTTAACTTTTTTGAGTTTTCTGTGCTCTGCAGATATTATTATTGTAACTTGTCTTTTGTTTCCTTAAACATAGTAAACTCAATTGTTTTATTTTGTGGGTCTGAAAATTCAAATATATAATTGTGTGTGGATTTGTTTTTGTAGTCTGTTGTTTCTGTTATATTTCCCTTTGAGTCTGATTATTTTTTATGGTGTGTTTGTCATTGTATTTAATTATTATTTATAAATATGATTTGAAGCCCAAGATGTAAATTTTTTCTTCCTGGAATAATTTGCATTTTTACTTTTAAAAGCCTCTGGGTAATAATAATCCAAAATCACTTTAAACAAAATGTAAGAATTGAAATAGACAATTGAAGAAATTCAAAGGTGGATTATAATCTGGTTTACCTGTACTCCAAGGATGTAATCTTTTGGGATCCCAACTTACTGAGGAAAGGGTCTTCTACTAGATTTCTCACTTTTCACACTCTGGGAGTTGAAACATGAAAACAAAAGTTTAAATCTGGGAGAACAGCAAATGCTTTCAGAGTAAAAGTAGCTCTTAAACTCTGCTTATCTCTCTGAGTTCTGGTTCTTCAAATTTAACCTAGTACTTTCTTCTCTTTTAATAATATTTCAAGACATATTGTTCAGCATTTTAGTTGGGGTATGGGGTAATTTTGAACATCCTGAACTGCCATACTGAAAGCTAGAATACCTGTTTGCATATTCACAAGCAAACCCCAGGTTGAAAATCTATTCCCAAGTAATATGATAGATATACATTGAAGCCTACAGATATTAAGAAAAATAAGTAACTGTGGCATAGCTTAAATAAAATTAAGGCAACTCTGATAAATCTTAAATAAAATTAATAGAAAATCTTAAGTAAAATTTTAAATAAAATTTGTGCAAGTAGAGTTGTAGTAAATGAATCCTCCTGCATAATGCTAGTCATGTTAGAAATTGGAGCAGTCCTTTCAGCATTAGCAGATGCTTTAACAAATTATGATAGATTAACATTATGGACTTTTATAATATCATAAAAAGGATAATTATGATGACTATGTCAAAATGCAATGTTTATGATATATCATTAAATGACAATGGAGGAAAACAAAATAATATGTTTGGTATATAAAACAAGTATATATATGGACAAAAAAAGCAAAAATTCAGAAATATTTCAGAATAAAGATAGGGATTTTAAAACAAGTAGAAAACTTTCATGATAATGTTTTCCCGAAACAATTTCAGCATAAAACTTTCTCATATTAAAAAAAAAATGAAGAAAAAAAGAAAGACAATGAGCACTTTGAACTTATCCTATATAATAAAAGGGTAATATGTAAATTGACCAAATGACAAAATGACAGGGCATTATGATGCACACTGACCACCAGGGAGAAGATGCTCAATGCAGGAGCTGCCCCCTGGTGGTCAGTGTACTCCCATACAGGGAGTGCTGTTCAGCCACAAGCCCGGCCTAAGCTGTCAGTTGGACATCCCCCAAGAGTGCTCAAACTGTGAGAGGTCACAGGCTGGGCTGAGTAATCTAATAACTCAGAATCTGTAGCCAGGCCAAAATCATCTCAGTCTCTTCCTGTGATTCCTATGTAGCTCCCCAAATCAACCTTGGCTTCCTAGAAGATCAAAATTAATTTAAAAAAATGAAACAGTAAGCAAATATCTGGGGCCTTACCTTTTTCATCAGACCTTAATTTAGTTTTCAGAGGATGAGGTTCTGAGAAGACACATATTTCTATCATTTGAAAATGATGCATTTGTTATTTTATACTCTAGCAAGAGTATAATATCAATGTATACTTAAATATAATCGCTTATTTTTAGTTGAAGCTATTTGTACTTTTAAGAATTATTTCATAACTGCATCATTCCCAAAATCTCTTCCCCAAACCCTCCTTGTTTGACTAAGTGAAAATCCTCCCTCAATTTCAATATTAAAAATCATTTCCTCAAAGAGGCATTTTCTTATTTAAAAAAATATTTTTATTGTTTTCAAAGAAGGGAGAGGGAGAGAGAGACAGAAACATCATTGATGAGAGAGAATCATTGATTGACTGCCTCCTGCTTGCCCCCAACTGGGAACCAAGCCCACAACCTGGGCATGTGCCCTTACTGGGAATCGAACCATGACCTCCTGGTTCATAGGTCAATTCTCAACCACTGAACCACGCCAGCCGAAAAGTGGCATGTTCTGATTTTACAATAAAAATTAGAACCAATCTTACCACCTTTATTCAATTAGTTCTCCATTCCTTTACATAAATTATGGTACATTACTACATATTTATTTGTTTACCATCTTTTTCCAATATGGAAGCTGCCAAAGGGCAGGAACCATTATCTGTTTCATTCATACTCTGTAAATATATTGTCTAATATACTGCAGATTATATATTCATACTAGGGGCCCGGTGCACAAAATTTGTGCACTGGGGGTGGGTGATGCCTCAGCCCAAACTGCCCCCTCACACATATTGGGAGCTCTCTGGCTGAGGCTTTAGGACTCGGGCATCCAGCCATCACCCTGCAATGGGGCAAATGCCTGGCTCCATCCCAGCCCCTCTCCCCAACCCCTCTGGCCATGGCCTTAGCCCCAGCCAGCTTGCCCCCAGCTAGCACGGCCTCAGCCCTGCCTGCCCAGGCCTGGGCCGCCTCAGCCATGCCCCCCCAGGCCCAGGCCACCTCGGCCATGCCCCCATGCTCCTGATTGGCTGGTGGGTGTGGCTGGTGGGTGTAGCAAAGGTATGGTCAAATTTGCATATTACTCTTTTATTAGATAGGATATGACAAATAAGCTTCTGGCTAGGCTTCTTCTAAGGCATAGTTTTAACTATTATGTTTTTTTTTTGTTGTGAACTTTTTTTATTTTTATACGATAGAGGTGACTTTATGAAGCATTTACTTTTGTATTCAAATATAATTATTAGGGCAACCTATTCCTAAAATGTTGCTTTTTTTCTTCTCTTTATCCAGAAGAAAACGATGATTTTGCCAAGTCTAAAATATTTACATTTCACAATGGAGGTGTACAAATGTTATGCAAATACCCTGAGAATGTCCAGGAATTTAGAATGGTGCTGCTGAAAGGGATGCAAATTATCTGTGATGTCAGCAAGACAAAGGGATTTGGAAACACCATATCCAATCAGAGTCTGAAATTCTGTCAATCATCCAATAACAGTGTCTCTTATTTTCTGAATAACTTGGACAGTTCTCATGACAGCTATTACTCCTGCCAACTATTAATTTTTGATCCTCCTCCCTTTCGAGAGAAGTTCAAGAATGAATATTTGCATATTTATGGTAAGATTATTTTCATCTTCTGGATGTAAATGTACATATGCATTTTAACAACTTTTCTTGCTAATGAAAAAAAGTGTATTTTGTGTTGGAGTTCATTTAGGTGCAATTGATGACAATTGCTTATGATGAAAATATGTAAGGGATGATCTATATGTACACTAGAAGCCCAGTGCACAAAATTTGTGCACGGTGGTGGAAGGGTGTCCCTCAGCCCAGCCTGCACCCTCTTTACTCTGGGACCCCTTGGGGGATGTCCAACTATCGGCAGTTGGACCATTGGAATTGGGCCTAAACTGGCAGTCGGACATCCCTCTCATAATCTGGGACTGCTGGCTCCAAACAGCTCGCCTGCCTGCCTGATTGCCTCTAACTGCTTCTGCCTACCAGCCTGATTGCCTCCTAACCACTCCTCTGTCAACCTGATTGATGCTTAACTACTTCCCTGCCAGCCCAATCGCCCCCAACTGCCTTCCCCTGCCAGTCTGGTCGCCCCCAACTGCCTTCCCCTGCCAGCATGGTTGCTTCTAACTGCCCTCCCTTGCAGGCCTGATCACCCCCTCCTGCCCTCCCCTGTTGGCGTGATCACCCACAACTGCCCTCTCCTGCCAGCCATCTTGTGGTAGCCATCTTGTGACAATGTGAGGGTGGCCATCTTGTGATGACGCCACCTGATGCCACCTAGGCTTTTATTATATAGGATAAAGAGATAATATGCAAATTAGCTGGGACACCTTAAGGCATCACGACTGGCTCAGGAAGAGGCTGCACGTGCAGATGGATGGGAGGGGACTGTGTGCCGCCCCCAGCCCTAGCAGCCTGGGAGAGGCTGAGGCTGGGGGCAGGCTGGAGCAGAGACACAGCACACAGGGGCATGCTCTGAGCCTCCACAGTGCAGCTGGTAACAGGCCCCAAGAAGACACACACAGGGGTGGAGGCCTGCTCCCTGCGGTCGGAGCATGGCTCAAAGCACACCCCCACTCCAGCGGACACACACAGGGGAGGGGGTCTGCTCCCAGCAGCCTATGGTGTGGCTTGGAGCATGCCCCACCTCAGTGGACACACACAGGGGGGCCTCTGTGCATGAGCTGCAGAGGAAACACCTTTCTGACTGCTCATCGGCCAACCTCCCTGTGCGCCACCACTCGCAGTGTTCTTGGTAACTTGGGTAGTAAGAATCCAAGAAGGCAATCTAGGGCTTTTTCCAACTCACTCCTGGAGAAAAAAAATGAAGGTCCAAGGGGCTAAGAACTGTCATATCCTGCCCTAGGTGGTTTGGCTCAGTGAATAGAGCCCCGGCCTGCCAACCACAGGGACCAGGTTGGATTCTGATCAAGGGCATGTACCCAGGTTGCAGGCTCCTCCCTGGCTGGGGTGCAGATCAGGGCTCATGCAGGAGGCAACCAATCGTAGTGTCTCTTTCACATTGGTGTTTCTCTCTGTCTTTCCCTCTCTCTTCCATGCTCTCTAAAAATCAATGGAAACATATCCTAGGAAAGACACATCTTGAAAATGCCTAAAGAAAGTTTCCAGTTTTTTCTGGTGAAGGGACTGGAGTCCATGTTGATGAAAAGACCTTGGCGGCTGTGGTGGCTGGCAGTGGCAGCAGCAGTGGGCTGATGGGGGTGGTGCCTTCCCTTGATCAGCCCAGTTGCCTCCTACAGATGGAGGCCAGACTGCAGCTTAGGTCTGCTCCCCACTGAGGATTCCCATACTGTGAGAGGGGGCAGGCTGGGCTGTGGTACACCCCCCCCCCAGTGCACGAATTTTGTACACCAGGCCTTTAGTTTATTAATAACAATAGATATTAATCAGTAATATCCCATTTGATAATGTGAGTTGCTGAGTTAGAAATAGATCCTGTTGTCCCTAAAACAAATATGCCATTGCCCAGCTGGCATGGCTCAGTGGTTTGACCTGTGAGCAAGGAAGTCACAATTTGATTCCTGGTCAGGGCAAATGACTCTTTCTCATCATTGATGTTTCTACCTATCCCTCTCCATTCTTCTCTGAAATCAATACAAATATAAAAAATACCCAAAACACATATGCCATCAAAAATCAAGAAAAATGAAGACAAATACTCAAACCCATGGCTTAATGACTATTACTTCTATTCACATAAGGCTTAAGGTTGTGGTTTTTGCGGAATTTGCAGAATGCAGTGAGATTACTGAAAAGAACAGTTTTACGTCATTACGTTTTCTACTTATTCTTCTGCAAAATATATGGACAGAAAAGTCTTTTTTATTAGTCACTTTTGTAAACATATTTGTGCATGCCGTCTTGTAGGTTTTAGTTTTTGCACCCTTGCTACAATACTAAAATGATATTGTTTACTATTTATTGGGTTTTAGGTTACAATGAAGACAAGCTCATTTGATTAAATCATTCTTTTAAATTTGTTTAAAAAAAAAAAACAACCTTGGGATTTAGCACTGAAAGAGGAGATTTGATTTTTAGAATTTGTTCTTAACATCTCTTTTTTTCTAACCCAGAATCACAGCTTTGTTGCCAGCTGAAGTTCTGGTTACCCATAGGATGTACAGCTTTTGGTGTCATCTACATTTTTGGATGCATATTTTTATGTTGGTTTAAAAATAAGGTGAGCAATGTCTCTCTTTTCTTGCATCAACTTTGCTGAGGAATATCAGTGGTCATTTACTCGTCAGAGTACGTATTACTCTTACCAGAGTACACGGATCAACAGGTAGACTATTTTTTTCTTTCTCAAGATATACCTACTAACTAAACTACTAACTTGGAACTGAAGCTTACTTCACAGCTGCTTCATTTCAAAACTTATTCGATGGCTTAAAAATGAGACAATTGATGCCCATAAAAACCATAAAAATGAATGCTTCTTGCTTTTAAAAATTAGTTAATGTGGGCTGCACATTTCATTCTAAGCTTCCTAAGAGATGGGACAAAGATGAAACTGTTCTGTTTCACTCAATTGGTCAGTTAAGAAACAATCAATGGGAAAATCTTATAAGGTACCAGTAGTAGCTGAGAAGTAAATGGCCAACTTGTTTCCATGGTAAATTACTAGGGCTCCTTATTTTTGATTAAAAAAAACACACACACTGAAAAGCTATAAAGAATGATAAAACAACAACAACAATGACAACAACAAAAATCTGTGCTGTAAATATCCTTTTTAGTCTTTTGCAATACACGTTCTCAAAGAACTTATACTTCCCTTCATATGATACAAGTCTGCTAATACCCAGGTGTAGCCACAGGGTAATCATTGACCAGGCAGTGAGTATACTTGTGCCAAATGCAATATGAAAAAAAGAGATAAAGAAGGAAGAGAATGAGATAGAGCCCATGATCTAATTCTACGAAAGGAAGAACAATAAAGGCCAAAATGAGGAAGTCAGCCCTTTTCGTTTTGTTCTCCTACTTAGCCGAAAGCCAGGACCCTGAGTCCCACCATGACGCTTGTCACAGACCGGGCGGCAGAGGAGAGAAAACAGTAAACAAACCGAAACCAACAACAGGGGTGGAGGTGGGAGAGAGCAGATAACCAACCAGTTTTCTGACTTTCTCTTTCAGAAGCATCGAGCCAGCGTGCACGACGCGAACAGTGAGTACATGTTCATGGCAGCGGTGAACACGGCCAAGAAGCCTGGGCTCTCAGGTACAGCAACATGTAGGGCTTTGGGAAGAGAAGCGCCGTCTTCAAAGTAAGCCTGGGATTTTCATTTCTGTTTTTAAAAAAATACATTTGTATTGATTTCAGAGAGGAAGGGAGAGGGAGAAAGATGGAAACATCAATGATGAGCGAGCATCATTGACCGGCTGCCTCCTGCACACTCCCGGGTGGGGCATGTGTCCCAACTGGGAATTGATCCCTGGCCTCCTGGTTCATAGGTCCATGTATAACCACTGAGCCACACTGGGCTTAATTTATGATTTTAAAGGGAGGAATTATGCCTCTAAGTCTGACTTTCCGTGTTTTTTGTGAAAAACTGAAATCTTATCTTATGTGATTTTATGTTTTTCTCCAGTGTATTGAAAACAAACAAGGTTATAAACTACTATTAAAATTAAACAAACTGGTTCATAAATCACTGTTGTATCAAATAAATTTTCCAATAGATATTTCAGAAATTGAGATGATTCAAAGTCTCCCTTGTTAAAAAAGTTCATTAACTCATACAATGAGATTTACTGCATATCAATGACGTGCAGAAATCTAAGTGAGGCCCTGTGGGAGATATATAGACACACGGAGATTTTAGACTGAGATTTCTAGAGTGGTCTGGGTTGGTGTTACTAAGAGAAAGGAGGAGGAATTAGTGAAGGTATTGTTAAAATGTGCAAGTTTAAAGAACTGGGATATATCACAGACGGCCAGTTAGGTGGGAATTTGACCTTTTCCATGTTAATTCGGGTGTCATTAAGTTGAGGAGCATTCAGTAAAGTTGAATCATCTATAGTAGAAAGGTGTAAATTTTATGCTTTAGAGGTTGCAATGGTACGCGGTATGTGATGGGACAGAAGCCATTTTTGCCACAACTCAGTGGTGAACAACTTATGTTAAAGAAACACACAAAACATCTGCCATAGAATTAAAGTATAAGAAGGGAGCTAAATGCTCTGTTAGTCCATCTCACTTTTCAGATGCAAGAAATTATTGATGCCAAGGGTATTTGGAGACATCTTTGTTACCCAGAGGTTGATACCATAGCTTTGACACTAGCAAAGAGCTTGTGTTTCATATAATTTTGTTATTTAAAAATATTTTCTCTTAATCTCTGTGCTCTTAATAATGTGTCTGCTTTGATATGGAACACTTAAAACGGACCCTGGGATAGAGACTTGGGGACAAGTAATTTAGGTGGAAGGTGACCCCAAGAAGAAGGGGTGAGGGAACAAGGAGAGTGAGACAGGTAAGGAGGAAACGCAAATGAAGGTTGCATTACTGAGATCTCAGCTAGAGGCCACAGGATCTCTGAGGAGTGTACAGATGTCTCCCATAATTGGGGTATTATCCACTGGCTCCCACCCACTCTGGTTTAGGTTGCCTACAGATAACTTTGATCTCCCTTGTCCCTAAACTGTGCCCTGTGCTTGGGATGAGCTGGCTCAGAAGTCTTCAGAGAAAGCCCCGAGGCAGGAAAGAAGAGGAACGCACCATGGGCTTTTGTGCTAGAACCCCTGGCATACACAGAGGTGTCCACCCCCTGAGGCTGAAATCAGAGATGCGTGGTTGCATGTTCCACCTACCAAGCCTAGTATATCTCTTCCAATTGGATTTAAACAAATAACTATGCAAATGGCCAGAGAGTAAGCTTCTTGAGGGGAAGAAGGACCTTCGTTCTCTGTATTCCGAAAGCATTACACATATCCAATTCCAAGCGGAGCCTGACCCAGCACCTCTGCCAAATATTTATTGAAAGATCATTATGTGAATAGCACTGTGTTGAGTAATGTGGGTTGGACACAGGGAGGGAAGACCCAAGACAGTCCTTGTTTTCAGTTTGTAATGTCATTGGGAGAGGTGATATTTTTACACGGAGGGTGGAGTTACATGTTAGGAATTGCAAAGTGTACATTTCAGATATAATTCTGTTATATAGGAGTTGAGAGTGGGCTGAGTAAAACTGTGTGGAAAATGTGGAACTGGTGCTGGGTCTTGACTGATAAAGAAAAGTTTGGATGGGGTGTGTCTGGGAGTGTGCATATGCATGTGTGCGTGTGCACGTGATTATGAGAGGCAGAAAAAAGCGGGGAAACTTGAGGAAGGGAATTGGCACATGGAGAGCTTTTAAAGAATTCATGGCACATTTTTTGTTACAGATGTTGCTCATAACTTGGGACTCTCTAGCCCCCAGCCATGAACCACTTTGGCCATCTTCCCCATACTTGAAGTGCAAGAGTTCCTCATTTCCTGGACCCTGGAGAGTCTGGCTTGATTTGACTACATACATCGTCTACTGAAGCTTTGTTCAATCCAGACCAGTAACTGTATCATTCAACAGGGATAGTAACAGACTGCCTGAGAGCTACTGAGTCTTATGGAAACAAACATCCTCTTGGAACTTTATAGAAAGCCGGGTGGTGTGTGCCAGCAAACAGACCTGGCTGGGATAGGCTCACTTTCACATCTGTTTCTAGCCAGTAAAACACACACATCTACAAATATTGTCAAAATACGACAAGGGCACTGAGTCTACAAAGCAAACAGGCAGCCGAGGGCCAGCATGTGTCCGCAGTCCACTAACAGACTACCTCTTCTTGTAGGATGAGCTTCCCTTGTTAAATCAGATAGTAGAGGAGTTGCTTCAAAACTGTAGGTATTTTATTTCTGAGGTGTCAACATGTGACTAAAACTAGTGCACAGTACTCTTCTCCAACTTCAGAACCCCAGTCTGCCACTCCACCAGGAGTTTAGATGCCATCTGCTCTCAACCTTCCTTTTAAAAATACTTCTACTACTTGACAGATGCTCTGAGGAGGCAGCTATTCTATATGTTTTTTTCTCTACTGCTCCATGAAATACAAATATATGTATATGTTATGTGAGTATAATATATGTAGGTATATATATTATATAATATATATACATATATATTAACAATCTGATGAATACAGTTTACCTATATTCTTCCTACAAGAATATTTTTGCTCCAAAAAGACATTTCCCCCTGGATTTAGTTAAAATGGTGTATTTTCTTGACGTGGTATTAGTGGTAGGAAACATTGGCCAGAATGGAAAGTGACTTCATTTTATGATCCTGTTTTCTACCATTACCTATGTTTTCAAGGTGCTATTAATTACAAGCTAGGCTATTTTTGTAATCAAGGTCCTGGGGTAGAGACCATGATCTATTCAACATCAAAACTCCGGCCCTGCTGCCTCTGGGCTCCCACTGGTTGAAATGAGCCCCATCGGCCTGGAGCAGCCATCCAGACCTGGATGGAATTCCACGGGTTGAGAGACTCCCCTGTGCGAGGGCCAGCCAGGCGTGTTGCCCTTAGAGGCTGATGTCATCCTGGGACCACAATGAGCCTGCACTTGTACCTCCAGGATGTGTGAAGAAGCATCAGCATGATGGCCTCTCCTAGAAACCATGCCTCTTGGAAGCTGGCCTGGCCCTTCAAGATAGATTTGGTTGGGAGGTTCTTATATACGTGTAACATGGTTATTCTCAGCCTGTATATTTTCCCTACTTCCTGTGTGCATGCCAAAGACTTCTGAAACAGCCAATGCATAGTCAACAATAGTCTTAACTGTAGGTGAAAATGAGTTATGGTAGTTTTAATATGTGTAGTTGCCTGCTTAGAGTTTTTTTTTTTTAGTAAGATCTGATATGTCATTAGGCATGCTTATATTATTTTCAGCATGTGTAATGCTGGATGTGTACAGTACAATACTGAATTTGTAATTTGAATCAAGTATGGTGTTCTGTTTCCAGCTGACTTGAACAACCTGGCACCTGCAGAGGTGTTTCCTAAGGTACTGGCAGCTTTCTGTGGAGGGAGAGGGGTTAGGGTGGGGAGACCCTTCGTGTGGTGTGGTTGCTCAAGCTGTGCCCTGAAGTATCCCCATCCTTAGCATGGTACATTGCAAAGCCAAGTGCTGAAGGTTACAATTTCTGTGAAATAAAAGCTGGCTTTAAGAGGAGCTGCTTATGAAATGGATTTTAGTAGTAGTAGGAAACTAAATAATAAACGTTTGATATTCTGCAACTGAAAATACCTCTCAGTGTTTTCTTGGGGGAGGGAAATGATTACCTTAGCACCGTGGTTGGCAAACTGTGTCTCGTGAGTCACGTGCGGCTCTTTGGCCCTTTAAGTATGGCTCTTCCACAAAATACCATGGCCTGGGTGAGTCCATTTTGAAGAAGTGGCATTAGAAGAAGTTTAACATTAAAAAATTTGGCTCTCAAAAGAAATTTTAATCGTTGTACTGTTGACATTTGGCTGTGTTGACTAATGAGTTTGCCAACCACTGCCTTAGCACATTTCTCCCTCTTCTTCTTCCTTTTTATTTTTTGGTGTTATTTATGTATTTATTTATTTTTTGATTATTATTTAAAGTATTACATATGTCTCCTGTTTTACCCCATTGTCCTCTCCCCAGCTGCTCTCCCCCAGCCCAGCACATACCCTCCTACTGTCTGTATCTATTGGTTATGCTTATGTGCATGCATACAAGTCCTTTGGTTGATCTCTTACCCTCCCCCCGCCTCTGAGGTTTGACGGTCTGTTCGGTGTTTCTATGTTTCTGGATCTATTTTTGTCCAACAGTTTTCATTGTTCTTTATATTCCACAAATGAGTGAGATCATGTAACACTTATTCTTCTCTGATTGGCTTATTACATTATTTTGAAACAACCACAAACTTATAAAAAAAAGTTGGAAGTACAGCCAAATGACTATTCTTTTCTTGAGGCATTTTCTAACATAATGCCCCATCACTTGTGACTAGTAGTATTTATTTACTATAAGCAAGCATACTTCTCTTCATAACCACAATCCATCAACAATGGAAAGTTCACATTGATACATTGCTACCATCTGATCCTCAAACTGCATTCAAGTTTTTCCAGATACTCCCATCATATACTTTATAGCAAAAGATTCCATTTATAGCAGAATCTCCCCCTTAATTTATTTTTCACATCTCTAGCGTGTCCTTCACCGTGAACAATCCCTCTATCTATACTTTCATGGACTTGGCTCTTTTGAAGATTACAAACCACTATTTTGTAGAATGTTCCTTGACTTGAGTCAGTTTGATGTTTCTTCATAATTAAAAAAAACAATAACAGGTGTTTGATCTTTGGCGAAAATAAAGAAGTGATGCTATGTTCTTTTAATGTTGATTTTGGTCACTTAACTGAGGTGTTGTTTGTCGAGTTCTCCACTGTAATGTACTCTTTCCTATTTTTTTCAGAGATACTTCGAAATTTTGTAACTCTTCTGTTTTTTTTTTTAATCAAAATTTCCTGATTTGGCCAATGGGTAGACATGTGTTACTATCATCATTTTACTTTGATGCATACATTGTCCCATCCTTGGCCAGTGGGAGACTGTTCAAACTAGTTCTTGTGTTCTTCTAACAAGTCCCGTCATTCTTTCAGCACTTCTTTGCTTTCTGGCAGAATTAGGCATTCCAGACTCAGCTCATGTTTTCCCTGCCCCAGAGCTGGAATCCACAGTTTCCCCAAGGAGCCCTGGTAACTTTGGAGTAAGCAATAATTTTTAGCAGCCACAATCTAGGCATTAGTTAAGCTTATTACTATTAGGATTAGGCATTAGTTAAGCTTATTACTATTGGGATTTCCCTGCTCCTATGCTCCCCAGCAAACAGAACTGGGATACACACACACGCACACACACACACACACACACACACACACGTACAGATGTAAATGTTTGTGCATATATATCTTTATGGATATGTATACATATATAATATGCACATTTACATGTAGATATGTATATATGTACACATATACAAATATATAAATACACTATATGTAAATATAGATGTAAATGTGTGTATGTGTGCATATGTATGTGTACATACACATTTACACCTATATTTATATCTGTAACTATCAATATATGTTGAAATCCATATGTTCATACTCATGTCTTTCACTTCAATACAACCCTATAGGGTTCAGCCTACATTTATTCCTTTCTATTTTTTGTCCCTCTTATGACAGTGAGAAACCTGATTCTCATCCTTTTCCCCCCAAACTTCATTCAAAGATATCTTTTCATTTATTTTAGAAATAGAGGAAGGGAGAGAGAGAGAAACATCAATATGCTGGAGGGAGACAATGATCGGATGCCTCTTATAGGCGCCCTGACCAGAGGTTGAATCTGCCCCGTTTTCGATGTGTGGAAGGGCGCTCCAACGAGCTGAGCCGCTCTGCTGGGGCTCATTGTTCTTAACATGTCTACTTATCTGCTCGGCGCCTCAATAGTAAATCAATCTCCCATTTTGGTAGTGCCCCTCCCTGTGTGGTAGCCTCCTCTCTCAGCATTGGCTCTGACTCCTCCATCCAGTGCACACGCTCCTGGAGGTGGCTTGGGCTCTGCCTCTCCAGGCTTGCTCTCCCACCCCATGGGTGCCCGTCTCACTCTGTTTGGGCCCTAACACCTTCGGCTGGGTGGTCTTTCCATGCCTAGCTCAGGGCCACAGAGGCTCTTTTGGTCTGTGGTGACTAACCTTATGGCCTGTGTTAAGATCCAATTGCCTGTAGTGATTATTGGTTTGATATTCTTTATTGGCAGCCATTCCTTCCATGTGTCTCTTTCTTACTTCCCTTTTGATGTTTCTTTCACTGCTCACATAAACTGCTTACTTCTCTATTGGTGTTTCTTTAATTTCCCATATAACCTGCTTTTCTCAGCCGCTGTTCTGGGGAAACTCCAACTCACACACCCTTAGTCCCTCCAGACCCCAGAGGTTTTCCACTAGTGCTTCATCTTCTTTTGTTTGTTCCTTGATTTCATCTGTATCTTTGGAAACCATCCCTTCACTGCGCTCCTAACCTTTAGGTTATTACTTATTTCTGCAGAGGTTCTGATGGAATCACACCCAGACACGGCCTGTTCCCTGCTTCATTCCCGCTGAACCCCAGAGTCCTCCTAGGAACTGACCTCCTTCTTTAGGGCCATCAACTTGTATTCAAATGAGTGAAAACCCTCACCTTCTTATAGCTTTTTCTTTGTTAAATTCACATGAGTTACATGGAAAGAAATGACTTTCAACCAGAAAGAAGTTTTAACAGAAATATATATCTTTTCCCAGACTTTTGAGAACATGCTAAAATGGGGATAGGTTTAATTTGTAAAGCACAGCGAAACTTCATTAAAAAATCACACACACAAAAAGAACCCTTTCCTCATTATCAGTGCCTCCTACATACCTGGAGGCAGCTCTTGAACGTCTTCCTCCTTTTCTTCTCCTAAAACAGCATGTCAAACTCAAAGGCTAATACGGGCCAAATAAACAAGGTTTAAGTTTATGTGGGCTGCAAAAAAAAAACCCACAAAAGCTTCAATGTTCATAGAAAGGTAGATTTATTTCGATAGAGACATGCTGAATACAAAGGGCTGAAATAAATGAGTAATCATTAACATAAAATAATAGGACCTTTTAATAAAAATGAATATATTTTCTTGAACATTAATTTACCAGCCACTGAATAACTTCACAAATTAATAAGCATAATGCAAATAAACTTATTTTTCTTGTTCTCCGAAAGCGAAATATTTCTTGTTGCGCACACCAAACAAGTCAGTCCAAGACTAATTACAAGGGGCAATCGGCTGTCAGAATACTCACTGCTAGTATTAGTGGAGAGAAATGGTGCACCTGCGTGTAAGGCATATAAGGGAAATGAATGCAACACGATTATAGTAATCAGTCATTAGAGAACATTTGTTACTAATAATTATGTTTAACAGGATATTGTAAAAATTAAGTTACAAATTTTTTGGCTGGGTACAATGAACTTTATTAATGATGCATGACAAAGTAGGGCTCCCTACACCCCTCCCTTTTTTCAGGAGGTCTGGGATGGAAATAGTGGTTAGGAGATTCTCGGTGTGTGGGGGGATCAATCTGGGGCAAGGACTCCCCAGTAGCTGAGGGCCTCTCTTCCTTTTGCTGGGGCTGGTGGTCCAAGGGACTCTTACTCCTTAGAGGCCATGTGGACTATGAGGTCCACCACCCTGTTGCTGTAGCCAAATTCATTGTCATACCAGGGAACAAGCTTGATAAAGTGGTCATTGAGGGCAATGCCAGCCCCAGCATCAAAGGTGGAGGAGTGGTGTCACTGTTAAAGTTGCAGGAGAAAACATGGTCCTCAGGATAGCTCAGGATGACCTTGAGAGGGCCCTTTGATGCTTGCTTCACTACTTTCTTGATGTCATCATATTTGGCAGCTTTCTCTAAGCAGCAGGTCAGATCCACAACCGACACATTGGGGTGGGGACACGGAAGGCAATGCCAGTGAGCTTCCCATTCAGCTCAGGGATGACCTTGCCCACAGCCTTGGCAGTGCCAGTAACAGCCGGGATGATGATCTGGGTAGGTCCTTGGCCATCACGCCACAGCTCCCCAAAAGGGCCATCCACAGTCTTCTGGTGGTGGTGATGGCATGGACTATGGTCATGAGTCCCTCCACTATGCCTAATGGATGTCTTTGACCAGGGGGCCAAGCAGTTGGTAGTGCAGGAGGCATTGCTGACAATCTCGAGGGAGTTGTTGTGGTTCACACCCATCACAAACATGGAGGCATCCACAGAAGGCACAGAGATGATGACCCTCTTGGCTCCACCCTTCAAGTGAGCCCCAGCCTTCTCTGTGGTAGTGAAGACACCAGTGGACTTCACAACCTACTCAGCACCAGCATCACCCCATTTGATGTTGGCAGGATCTCGCTTCTGGAAGATGGAGACGGACTTTCCAATGATGACAAGCTTCCATTCTCAGCCTTGTCTGTGCCTTTGAACTTGCCCTGAGTAGAATTGCACTGGAACATGTAGAGCACGTAGTTGAGGTCAATGAAGGTGTCATTGATGGCAACAATATCCACTTTGCCAGAGTTAAAAGCAGCCTTGGTGACCAGGCCCCCAGTGTGGCTAAATCTGTTCACTCTGACCTTTACCATTGTGTCTCAGGGTTGTGGCTGCTGGCACAGCACAGGAGGAGAGGCTGTCTGATGAACAGGAGGAGCAGAGAGCCAGGTTAAGGAATTTTTATTAAAATCTTTTTTACATACCGGTATGTTGGCTGGGCCACAAAAAAAAAAATTCATTGTGAGCCGCATGTGGCCCACAGGGTGCAAGTTTGACATGATTGCCCTAAAGCCTCATCTAAGCAGCCTGCACATGTCTTCTATCTCCTCCCTATATTTATTTTCCCATTTCAAAGAACCTGATGAAACAGTGTTTTCTTTTTCCTAATTCCTATTGCCTCTGCATTCATTTTCTATAGCTGCTGTAACAAACGACCAGGAACTTGGTGGTTTAAAACAATATAAATTGATTCTAACAGTCCCGGAGGTCACAAGTCTGAAATCAGTTTCTTGGGGCTAAAGCCAAGGTGTGGGTGGTCTGGTCCCTCTGGAGGCTCCAGGGGAGAGTCCATTTTCTTGGTTTTCTAAGTTTCTGGTGACTGCCGTCTTTCTTTGGTGTGTCACAGTGCTCTCTCCGCTTCTGTCATTGAATCTGCCTCTGCTTTGTCTTATAAGGGCACTGACAAGGGCATTTCAGGCTCATATTGATAATCCAGAATGATCCTCCGTAACTTTTAAAATCCTTAATCATACCTGCAAGCATCTGTGGAGTCCTTTTGGCATATGAGGTAACTCACAGGTTCCGGGGTTTAGGACTTGGATCCCTTTCATGGACCATTATGTAGTCTGTCACAGTCCCCTAACCACCACGGTTTGGGGTTGGGGTATTCCCTATGAATCTTTCCTTCTACTCCCAACCTAGGTTCTTATACTTAGGATTTCCCACCCTCTGCTCCAATTCTTTCTTTCTGAAAGTCCATACCTTCAATTATTCTCTGGCCAATGGGAAATGCTCTAAGTCATGCTTAGGTTTAGTCAGCCCACTCAATGGCTGACACTCATTGCTCTCAGCAGAGTAAATGCTAAGGTGGCAAGAGAACAGGTCAGTATGAACTTCAGTCCTGTGCATGATGGCGACCTCAACTTTGTCAACTCTAGTTTCCTTTATGTGATGTTTATGGAAAGGAGCTGTAGACCCCTCTGGTTGTTTGCTAGTTGGTCCATTAAAATAAACACATTCCTGAAGAACAGTCTATACTTGGAAATCAGTACATTTTGAACTCATGTTAAGAAAAAACTCAATTGCTTCACTAAGCCACAAGCCCATCCTGTTTTTGTGCCACTGGGTCCCTGTCACTGTGAAATAAAGTTGTTTTCTTGCTTTACCTGACAGGACCTGCCAGGATCCTAAAAGAAGTTGACATTAGTGTTTAATGGCTGTTCACTTTATTAATGTGGAGAGTGAACTAGACTTTATTAAATTGTTTCGGGTCAGAGTTTTTCCTTTAATGGAAAGCAGGGTGGGGATCTTCTGTTCCCTCCATCCCCTGGTATATATTAAATGCTGTGGAGTCTGAATTTATTTCCTAGCAACAGTCTTAAGAAAAATGGCTATTTCTGGGAAGCATTCCTCTTTTAATGTAAAGAAGACCCAAGTGAATTAACATAAAAAAGATCAGAACTCCACTGCCTTCCAGTTGAAGCTTAGATCCAGCCTAACATTGCTCAAACAGAGCTTTGAGAGTAAAGTCTATTGGTATGTGATGAGCAAAGGAGTGATTTAAAATGACCAAAATGCCTACATACAAACACTCTTCTCTTCACTGACTAAACCCCCACTCATTCATCCTAAAGGGATATTTATGCTGAATTTTGTATTTCAGAAAAATGTTGCAGAAATTCAACTGTCCAGATTTTCAAATGTCTAGAATAATCCATTTCAAGTGAGTGAAGGCAAGGTCTAAGGCATCAAATGTTATTACAAAGAAAGGCATTTATAAAGTTCAGCATAATAGCCACAGAATCTCCATAAGCTCTCCAACCACAGTCTCCAAAGATCCAACTAACTCTATAGATGGTCTGAAGAAGTAAAATGACTTCCTATAATTATAATCCTAGTGAGTATCAGAAGCAGACCAAAAATGTGTCAAAAATGCCTTATTTTTAACACTATTGCTGTTCTCATTTCCCAGTTCCTTTATTTTACTCAATCCAACTTCAAATACCCTATATCCTTCTCATAACCATTCATTCTCCCCTTCTGTCATCCATCTTCCTCCCCCCACAAAGAAGACTGAAGAGGATAAAGAAGGCTGGGCAGCAAGTGAAGGAGAACCTTCTTTTGGAAGGTTTGTCAATTCTTCTCCCTCTTCATCAAGACTCATCCCTACTTCCAACCCCCCTGCTTGTCCTCCCAACACACCACTCTGCTCCTGAGACAATGATACAACCCCCTTCGTCATCCAAGTTTTAACCACACATGAGAAGCTATGGCTAAAACTGTTTTTGGATGAAAGGATCTGTGGAAATGAATGAGGGATAGATATCTGAGTTCTGGGGCTCAGACCGTATCCTTTTACTTCTCACTAAATTTTCTGTTTATTTGCACCTCTACTAATCATCATTGCTAGCACCTGAGAGTAAGGTAATTACCTCCTCATTACTCCAGCAAGAAAATAACTTGACATCAATAAGCTTTGCCTTTAAGGTCCTTCTGGTAAGCATTTTATGTAAGAGACGTAGTTACAATCAGTCACTAAAGTTTCAGAACTTTACACCAAACTTATCAGAATCTATATTTTACTGTGCTATCATGAATCCAGCTGGTGTCATCCACTTACCTAACTACCACTCAGAATATGGTCCAGTTTTAGGCTCTGGTTCTGCCACTGGGTTGGATATATAAAACAAATATAATAAACACAATGAAATATCTGTTCAGCACCACCATTTATCAGGACAATGGAAATTAAAACCACAACAATATGACACTACCCACTCACTGGTATGGCCAAAATTAAAGCATGGCCAGATAGGGAGCACTGGCAACTCTCATTCATTGCTAGTGTTAGTGCAAAATGGTAACACAACTTTAGAAAATAGTTTGTAAATTTATTGTAAATTTAGTGTACTCTTACCATATGACCTAGCAATCATCCCCAAAATAAATGAAAATACAGATTTTCACAAAAACCTATAAGCAAATGTTCATAGCAGCATTATCTATAATAATAAAAGCATAATATGCTAATTAGACCAGATGTCCTTCTGGACTACCTTCCAGACAAAGCTGCAGTGGTGAGGGCCAAGGCAGAGGCAGCCACTGTGGCGAAGGGGACCAAGGCAGCTGCTGTGGTGGCAGGGGCCAAGTTCTTTGCTCAAATTTTGTGTATCAGGCCTCTAGTTCATAATAACTAAAAAATGAGAACATCCAAAATGGCCCTTAACTGCTGATACTCAAGTCCAAAAATCATGGTACTCATATTTGTGGTAAGAAAATGATCCATTTAATCATTAGGTTTAATAGTAAGAATCTCAAATGAGCCTTTGGGGGAAATTTATAGGGAAGAAGAGAAAAGTGAACCCCCAGAGATAGGTCCTATGATTTAAAGAAGGAGAAGGAGAAGGAGAAGGAAATTCTACTAAAAGCCTTGAATATACAAAATCTGAGGAAGAAAATACGATTTGAGGATATAAGGTAAAAAAACAACAATTCAGCTTTTACAAGATCCTTAGGAGGAAAATATTCTGAAACACGGTAGGAGCTTCAGTTCAGGGATCTACTGAAGGTGAGATTTCAGCATAAAAAATGTAGTAAGAAGGTAATATTATTTCTATAAAACAGGTTTCACAAGCTCAAGCAATTCCACTTCAAGAGATCAGAGTAGCAGCCATTACGTCATATTACTGAAGATGTTTGCTCTGAAATCAGTGTGATAATGATGGTCCAAATAGATACCACACTAGGTATGGCACCTGGGCACCAGAAATACAAGACTTGAAGGGGAGATGCAAATATCTTGTGACTGGTGCTATATCCACTGTAAATTTCTACACTTTCTAAGAAGGCTACGAGGTCTCCCACACCTCTCTCTGACAGAAAAAGTAGTATACACTGGGATTTTCCCTCAAATGTGACATTAACCTCTTAGGAAAAATTAATCTCTTTTTAGAAATTTCTCCCAATTGGGTATAATTTTATAGTCATGAACTTTAGGTAACTGACATAAGCTGACTGACATCTTGGCAAGACTAACATTGAGGTCTTCTTCTCTCTGATTGTTCTTTCCTCAGTGCCATGATTCACTGCTATGGTTCTTTGGCCACATCAATGTGGGTCTAGACTAAGTATGAAGTTCAAGAAATAGTTTCACCTGAGAAACTTTCTAGGAGCTGGGTTTTGTTTTGCTTTAAATTTTATGACTATAGTACTGCCTGTCATGATAATCTAGGTGTGCCTTTGGATTCTTGAAACGTTGGGGAACACGAGAAATCATACTTATTTCAGTGATAAAAATCTCAGTCAGCAGTGGTTGAAAGAACTCAGATTCCACCAGATACTTGAGACTAAGTCCTTTAGCTGAGCCTAAGTCGAATAAGAACTTGGGGAGGAAGAATTAAGGGTCTTAATTCTTTTGCACATTAAATTGTTAGAACTTGAACATGCAAGAGAATGTAATCTTTGGACTTCACCATTTCTTCTGGGAACTTAATGATGGGAGGGAGTTCATATGTAAATTTTGGTCATAATTCATTGTTGGAAATTTGTTAGTGGAATATATTAGTGTTGTCAGTGAATTGTAACACCTAACCTCTGGAGGAGACCTATATTGGGCCACGTAGTTGGGTATAATTTGGGCTGGGAAATAGAAAAGGGAGCAAAATCTCAGCCATGAATGAGGTATAGCTTTGGAATTTATCTAACAAATGTACTGTCTGGGAGCACTTTTAGGCTTTCACAAGAGGATACCAATGGGGCAGTAGGTGGTATTTAGGGATGGCCTTCTAGAGAATTTATAGTTGAGATTTTATAGTTCAGCTGTCATTATTCTCCCCAAGTTTTAGAGTGTCTGATAGCTTCAGGGAAAGAGGAAAAGTTTGAAAAACATATTTTGGCCAATGTAATAAGGAATAGATTCTAGAAATCATGTTTTCTATCTTGAATTAAGCTTTTTTTTTAAAAAATACATTTGAATTGATTTCAAAGAGGAAGGGAGAGGAAGAAAGAGATAGAAACATCAATGAGGAGAGAAGCATTGATTGGCCGCCTCCTGCTCACCCTCTGCTAGGGGATCAAGCTCACAACCCAGATGTGTGCCCTTGATCGGAATTGAACCTGGGACCCTTTGGTCCGCAGTCTGATACTCTAGCCACTGAGCCAAACTGACTAGTGCAGACATAAACTTTTTCAAGAAAGTTAGATCTTGGGGTGGCAGGGGTTCTACAAACAGGCTTAGATGACAAGGTATAGGGCAGTCAGAGATGGTATCCACTATCTTTACCTTTTAATTCAGGTTCCCAGAAGTCCTCTTCCTCTGATGGGGCAGCTTAGGCTATGGTAGAGAATGAGTCCCTGATATCTACTTGACTCTGGGATCATGCATTTCCTTGGGTTGAGATGACTGTCTTTGATTCTGAGCACCCTCATGTATCCTTTCCTTTATTCTCCTAGGCTTCTCATCCCACTTCCTTCATCTTCTGCTCCTCGTAGTTCAGCAAGGGAGGCTTGTAGCCACAGAGAGCTTTCCTCACTTCTTTTTGGAAAATAGATTACTAGGAATTTGGAACACAAAACAAATACAATAGCTTTTCTTCCCATATAATCATAGAGGTATCCAAGAGCAATATGTAAGATGAACTTTGATATGTTCATACATGATATGACCTCGAAAAGAAATATCATCTATGCTCCTGTCTTCTATTTAATTGTTAAAGTATTTAGAGGTGGATATTTCCTATATAGTTCATTTTCAGTAATTTTCACTAGAATGTGCTTATTTATTCAAATTTAACCCAATTTTTTTCATTTGTTAATGAAAATAATCCATACTATCAATGAATGCCTGTTAGGATAAGTCCCCCAAACCTCTATTGATATCATTAGCAAATCTCTTGTCTTCTTTTTCTCTTTAGGCCAAATGGAACTAATTTTTTTCCTCCTTCATCTGATTTCCAAAAGATGGTTTCAATTTCTCTCTTTTGAATGCATTACTGGTAAAGCAGGGGTGGGACATTAAGTCAAGTTCAGCTCATGAAAGATCCTTAACTCAAATTAGCAGCCTCTGAGTTTTGAAACTTTTGATGCTGAGGCTTATTTGAAGTCTTGGGTTTTCCCCTCCTTTTATTATCTTCATTATCAACAGCAGATTCTGGTGCCTGAAGGTACTGAATATTACAATTTCAAGCACCCCACCCAACTCAAACTCTGCCTGCTAAGCACCTTGAACCATAGCTAGCTAATGGGGGTTGGGCATGCAACTGAGGGCCGTTTACTAAGAAAAGTAGCAGAGGCAGAACACAATGCACAGAGAGATAATGTTACCGAGTTCTGATGACTGTAATTTAGAAGTTCTGTCACCCCCAAAAAAGAGCAAAACAAAAGCTCTTGCTAAGCATCCCCGCCCCCATAATATAATTTGCTTTTCTAAAGAAGTGGCACTTACTGTTGCTGTAGATTGAATTAACATGAATCTTTACAAAAGACAAAACTGAATTTTAAAAAAGACACTTTAAAAAATAGGTCAGGACATGCTTTTTAAATTATATGCTTGAAAAAAAAGTTTATGATATGCTTATACACCTTTTACTAATAATTGGTCTAAAATTAGTCAATTTTTTGTTCTTATAACTAACACGAGCTTTTTGGCTTTCACGCCACACACCTCTTCATTTCCCCACTGTTATCACTAGCTTTGAATTTTCCAGTTAGAAAAATATTATCACCTTCATTGTTGCCAGCTTCTTTGTACTCAGGGAGAGGGAGCTAGGAGTGTGCAAAAGTGAGGCTGGATTGAAGCTTAGGGTCCTTGCAGGTAAGGCCACTGCATAATTGCATCATAATTATACAAACTCCCATTCAGTTTTAACCTTCACACATAATTTTTATTGTCTGTGCACCTGTCATCACACACTCAAATCATTTTACTGGCAGTCAGATACACTTTAGGTCTCATTTCCCTCATTTACAAAATAGTTCCTGATGTCTCTTGGACCTTTACAATTTTACTGTGTTAGTACTGAAAAATGTTAGCTCCATCCCCAGCACTTGAATTTTAGCATTTCTTAAAATCTTTCCTGGTGATAATTTTAAAGATGATCAGATTCTGTGTTGTTTTAGTTCACTGCTGAACACTTGTAGTTCAGGTCTTTATTTTCCTCAATTGGTTAACAGAAGAAACCTTGTATGCAAAAGTACAATAATTACATTCACAAGATGAATTTATATTTAAAACATTGTTCAGTAAAGTCTTGTACTTAAAGCTGCACAGTCAGGGATTTAATAATTTACTTCTCTAACTTCTGGGAAATTCTTAAATTCCCAATGTCACTGTGAAAACCACTCTATTCACAAGGTACTTTCTACCTCCATCTTTACTGTTGGACAACTTGCTTAGGAAAGCGGTAGCCTGTTTAGATTTTTGCTTCAATTTGGGAGTCCCCATTTTTACATTTTTATTTTTATATTGTGCCTCTTTCCCCCTTGATATTTAGATGGCGAGAAGGGGATTGCCCCATGAAAATGGCTAGAAAGGAATGACTTTGCAAACTAAAAGGAGAAGTTTTATTGGTGGCAATCCAACTGGGGGGATATGTTTGAATTAGCAACTACCTGGTTCCTAGTTTTTAGAATAAGAATATATGTGATACAAGCTTCTTTTATGAGATTTTCAAGGGGGAAATAACGTTAAAAATGTTATAAATGAAGTTGAAATACTTCCTGGACTTAAATAGCAATAAGTGAGCAATTTTAAAAATCAGAAACATTTGAGTGTAATTTCTTACAAAACATGGTAGAGATTTTAGAAAGAGTATTTAAAAGTAATTGTTGTCTTTTGTGACCAACTGTCAATCTTTTAAGAATTTATAGTGATTTTAAATTAAACTACATTGGAAAAAATACCACACAAAGCAATATGGTCTTCAAACACTTAGCCCAAGAGAAAAAGAGCATTTTAATCGCTGAGTATGTCACATGTAAGTGAGGTCAGGGCTGGGACTAGAGAAGGAGAGGAGAGCTGCTGAAAGGTGTGACTGCACAGGTGGGCATATGCACAGGTACAGAGTGAAGTGATACTAACCAGGATTGGACAGGTGGATCCATAGGTTGTGTCCTAGGACATGAGTAAGTCAGGAATGCCAGGCAGATGAAGAAATCAAATGGGATCCTGAAGGAATGCCTTTTCCTCAAAGAGCTAACAACCAGGGTAGGTAAATGTAGACAAAGAGGTAGCTTCTGAAAGCTCCATAGAGTCTAGACACACAGGTAGCAGGATGTGGGTTAAAGCTGATATAAACATAAATGTAGCAAATGATATGAAGATGTGTTCACATGAAGGCTCTAAATAAATCTGAGGAAAGGAAGGCACTTGCCCTGTTGTGCTCCTGACTTGGCACTTTAAAGTTTCTCTGCCCAACTTCTGACTTAACAATGTTTATTTAGTACCTAGTATCTAAAGGGCACAGGAAATGCAAAACATAGACTCAAGAAGAGCTTGCTTCTCTTGAGCATTCAGAGCTATTGACTCATCACTGTCTTCCCCATCTTCTCACTATTCCTTCCTACTGTGATGCTCTTTTTTCTTTCACTGGCTTCTTTTTTTCCTTTTCTTTTCTTCCAAGTTTTTTTCTTCTTGATATTCAACATATTTCTAAAGATTGATATATTTTCCCTAAAAAGGATGACCATATTTCCAAGTACTTGCATTTTTCTCTCTGAACTCTCTATCACTTCATATGTTACATATAAATTACTCAGTACTACGAGGGGGTATAAAAGTGAGTATGATATCCATGGAAACACCCACTTACTTATTTATTCAATAATCATTTATTGAGTGCTTAATGAGTACTAAACATCATCTGAGACCCTGGAGGTACGGACATGATTAAGATGAATGGTTTGTCCTCAAGAACTCACAGTTTAGGGCCATGATGGTGAACCTATGCCACGCGTCAGCACTGACACGCATAGCCATTTTCGATGACATGTGGCCGCATGCGGTCGCATGCCGAGAAGGACGTTTCATCCTCGGCTACTGCACGGCCAGGTACAGCAGCACTTTTGTGATACCTTATTCTCAGCGTTAAATAATATCAAAACCAACAAAAGAAACAGATTGACAGATAAAGTTAGTAGCGCTTGCTTGGGCTTGAAGTGTACAAAATACCAACCTTCAATTGAAGGTTTAGCCATTGAAATTCAGCAACAAAAAGTCACTAATAGGCAGGTTAGTTAAAGAATTCCCCTCCCCCTCACTTATCTTAGTTCACGGCAACCCACTCAAGTTAAATAATATCAAGACCAACAAAAGAAACCGACTGACACATGAACAAAGAAGTCACTAAGCAGGTAAGTTAAATAATTAGTTTTGGTTTATTAAATACAGTTATATATTACAATTATACATTTTTGTTATTTAAACTATAAATATCATGAAATTATGTTTGTTTTTTTTCCTCAAAGTGACATACCACCCAAGTTATGCTCAGTTTTTTGGCAAATTTTGACACGCCAAGCTCAAAAGGTTGCCCATCATTGGTCTAGGGGAAGAGTAAGGCACATAAACACATAAGTGCCTCAGAGGCTTAAGTGAATAACTGTGAAGGGCTAGCAAATTCATAGAAACCTTTTAGAAGCACATCATGGTCTAACTTCACTCCTGTCTTCATTTTATTTTTCAAACATTTGCTAAATTTTAAATAAATTTTATTTTGCTATATAGTCTGTATCTCAGTATGTTTCTCTTCTTGTTTAGTCATGGTATCCTCCTATATAATAAAGAGATAATATGCAAAATGACCCTCATGCCCTCACACAAGATGGCCACCCCATGAGGTCAAATATGGCTGCCCCCAGGTAGACAAAGATGGCCATCACAAGATGGCTGGCAGGAGAGGGTCGTTGGGGGTGATCAGGCCAGCAGGGCAGGGCAGTTAGGGAAGAACAGGCTGGCAAGGGAGGGCAGTTAGGGATAACCAGGCCAACAGGGGAGGGCAGTTGGGAGGGACTAGGCCTGCAAGGGAGGTCATTTAGGGGTGACCAGGCTTACAAGAGAGGGCAGTTGGGGGTGACCAGGCCTGCAAGGGAGGGCAGTTAGACGTCAATTAGGCTGGTAGGGGAGTTGTTAGGGGGTAATCAGGCTGGCAGATAGGCCAGTGGTTGGGAGCCAGCAGTCCTGGATTGTGAGAGGGATGTCCAACTGCTGGTTTAGGCCCAATCCCATGCATAAATTCATGCACCAGGACTCTCTCTCTATATATATATACACTGTATACTAATAATAACCTAAACCAGCAATAGGACATTCCTCAAGGGTGCAGACTGGGCTGAGGGACACGCCTCCCCCCTCAGTGCACACATTTTGTGTACCAGGCCTCTAGTGTGTTATAAATAATTATGATAAATAGAAGCCTATACTCAGAGAAGGCACGTTTTGAAGTGGGCTTTGAAAGATGGAGTTTAGGTAGCAAGGAGAAAAAGAGACAGAATGTACAGTATGTGTAAAAGTATAGGGAGATGAAAATCTTGGGGTGCTCAGATAATTGTGATAATATTTTTGTGGAAAAATGGAGTATCTGAAAAGAAGTAGCAAGCAACTACTAGAAGGAAAATAAGTTCTGGTCATATTAAGGAGATTGAACTTTATCCGGTATACAAATTAAAAAGTTGTAGCCAATGCCAAACAACTTTGAAATAATTTTTTTTTGGTTAATTCTCACTTACAGATAATTTTTTCCATTGATTTTTAGAGAGAGTAGAAAGGAAGAAGAGAGGGAAAGAAAAAGGGATCTGGAGAAAAGGAAACCCGTGTATACTGTTGATGGGATTATAAATTAGTGTAGCTGCTATAGAAAACAGTATGGAGGTTCCTAAAAAAAAACGAAATAAAAAATAAACCTACTATATGATGTAGCTATTGTTCTTCTGGGTATTTATCTGAAGGAAATAAAATTACTATCTTAAAAAGATATATGCATCCCCCATGTTAATTGCAGCCAAGGTATGGAAACGTATTTATTTATTTATTTATTTATCTTTTTTTTTAATCTTTATTGTTCAGTTTATTAATTACATTGTTTCCCCTTTTTTATCCCCCTATATCTCCCCTCCACCCTGTACCTATCCCACTCTCCACCCTCACCTCACCCTCCCCACTGTCCTCTCCCATTGTTGCAAGATTTTTGTCCAATCTCGTGCTGTACTTCCCACACCGCTTTTCTCCTCAAGAATTGTCAGTACATTCCCTCTCTATGTCCATGTTTCTGTAATATTCACCAGTTAATCCTGTTCATCAGCCTATCAATTCACTTGATTTTTATGTTCATTTGTTGATAGATGTGTATTTGTTGTTCATAATTTATATTTTTACCTTTTTATTCTTCCTCTTCTTAAAGAATATCTTTCAGCATTTCATATAATATTGGTTTGGTGGTGATTAACTCCTTTAGCTTTTTCTTATCTGCGAAGCACTTTATCTGATCTTCAATTCTGAATGACAGCTTTGCTGGATAGAGTAATCTTGGTTGTAGATTCTTGCTATTCATTATTTTGAATATTTCTTGCCACTCCCGTCTGACCTGCATCGTTTCTGTTGAGAAATCAGCTGACAATCGTATGGGTGCTCCCTTATAGGTAACCAACTGTTTTTCTCTTGCTGCTTTTAATATTCTCTCTTTATCTTTTGCTCTTGGCATTTTAATTATGATATGTCTTGGTGTGGTCCTCTTTAGATTTCTATATTTTGGGGTCCTGTGTACTTCTTGGGCTTTTAAGTCAGTTTCTTTCAACAGGTGGGGTAGTTTTCAGTCACTATTTCTTCCAGTAGGTTTTAAGTATCTTGCTCTCTCTCTTTTTCTGGCACCCCAATAATTTGGATGTTGGCATGCTTGAGGTTGTTCCAGAGGCCCCTTACACTATCTTCAATTTTCTGAATTCTTTTTTGTGTCTTGCTTTTCCAGCCGAGTGGATTTTGCTTCTTTGTATTTCAAATCTTTGACTTGGTTCTTGTGGCCCTCTGGACTGCTTCTAGGACTTTGTGTAATATTTTTTATTTCAGTCAGTGTATGCTTGATTTCTAGTTGGTCCTCTTTCATATCCGTGAGGGTCTCGTTCATATCCTCAGAGGTCTTGTTCATTTCCCTGAGGGTCTCATTCATTTCCTTGTAAGTCTCATTCATTTGCTGGTTGGTCTTGTTTATTTGCTCATAATTCTCATTAAGTTGATCGGCCTTTTGTAGGAGCCTCTTGAAAAGCCTTATAACCATGGTTTTGAACTCTATGTCTTGTCGTCTTTTCTCCTCCATTTCTTTCACCCCTGATTTCTTTCCATATCTCTGCATAGTGGCTGCTTTATGTGGTAGATATCCTCTAAGGGTCAGTGGCACAGCCTCCCCAGTTATTTGAGATGGGTACTCTTACTGCAATCCTTTATGGGTTGTACAGTATTTTTGAGTTTAAACCCAGCTTGTTGTTGTTAGCCCTAGGAGGGTTTGACCTCCAGGCCAATTGGCTGTGAAGGGAGACTGTGTTCAGGTTGGATGGGCGGAGTCTCTGAGCTGCGCAGGCAGCCTCTGTGTCAACTATGTCCTATGCAGCTCTAGCGCACGTGGGACTATGTTGGATGGGGATGGCTGCAGACACCTCCAAGAGAAAGCCACTAGTCTCTTCCCCTTGCCAAACAACTCTGCCTCTCCCAAATGAGTCTGCACCCCCAAAGTCTAGCCCAGGGCTGTAAAATAGATGATTTCCGGGACCTGGAGACAAGTTTCCAGGGGGCAAGTCACGGGACACTTGCGCGCAAACTTCTTTTCCCTGCCTCCGGGTTTCTCGCAGACTAGGAGACCTCTTCTGCGCCCCGCTTCCAGGGTGCATCCCCCGGACCTCGGACCTCGCCTGGCACTGGGGAATCTGTGCAGTGGGATGTCTCCACGTACCCCGGATCTCGGACCTCGCCTGGCGCTGGGGAATCCGTGTAGTGGGACGCCTCTGCCCTCCCCGTTGGCGAAAGAAATCCAGCCGGGGTTGCTGCTCCAGCCCTACAGCTCGCGCGCGACCAGGATGGCTCCTAACCTGTTTCTGTCTTCAAGGCTGCGCTCCCGCCGCTCCTCTGAGTCTCAGTGTCCCACCTTTACTCTTATTTGTGGAGTTTTCACTCAGCCAGCTTTCTGGCGATTCTGGGTGATTTTTGTTTTGTTGTTATGTTGTAGTTCTTAAATCGTTGCGCGGGGCAGAACAATAGGTGTTTACCTATGCTGCCATCTTAGTTCCTCTCTCTGGAAATGTATTTATTGATGGATAAGTAGATAAATATGTTATATACATGACATATATGCCATATATACTAGAGGCTCAGTGCATGAAATTTGTGCATGGGGGTGTTTTCCCTCAGCCAGGCCTTCACCCTCTCCAATCTGGGACATCCCTCTCACAATTTGTGACTGCTGGCTCCTAACCAATCTGCCTGCCTGATTGCCCCTAACCACCTCTGCCTGCCAGCCAGATCATCCCCTAATTGCTCCCCTGCAGGCCTAATTGACGTCTAACTGTTCCCCTGTTGGTCTGATGGTCCCCAATTGCCCTGCCTTGCTGGCCTGATCGTCCCCAAGCAGGCTGATCGTGATCTGCCTCCTCCACTAGGACCAGCCTCCTCCACACCATGCAGTGCCACAGAACCTCTAGGCTTTACTATGTGGAGCAGCCACTGGGCCCCACCTCTGCTGTGTATGTGGCCTTCTTGAGACAGCCATCTTGTGATGGCCATCTTGTGATGACGTGAGGTTGTGATACCACCTAGGCTATTATTAGTATACAGTGGGTGTGTATGTATATATATATATATAAATATAAATATAAATATATATATATATATATATATATATATATAGTGTGTGTGTGTGTGTGTGTGTGTGTGTGTGTATATATATATATATATATATATATATATATATATAACATATATATATGTTAGAGTCCATGAATTCCTACATGGGTGGGGTCCGGCCAGCCTGGCCAGGGGGAGGGGACATGGGTGGTTGGCCGGCCTGCCCGCTGGTCGAATTCCTGTTCTAGGGGAAATTTTGTATAAAAAGCCTTTTATTATATAGGATATACACTGAGTTGCCAGATTATTATGCATTCAGAGATCATAATAATCTGGCCACTCAGTGTATATGTATATGTATATAATAAAAGCATACTATGCTAATTAGACTGGACAGCCAAACGACCTTCTGGACATCATTCCAGATGTCCTTCTGGATGAAGCTGTAGTGGCAGGGGCTGAAGCAGATGTGGTGAGGGGTAATCAGGCAGGCAGGCGAGTGGTTAGGAGTAATCAGATAGGCAGGCAGAGGTGGTTAGGGGTGATGAGGCAGGCAGGAAGAGGGGTAAGGAGTGATGAGGCAGGCAGGTGAGTGGTTAGGGGCAATCAGGCAGGCAGGCAGGCAGAGGAGTTAGGGGTGATGAGGCAAGCAGACAGAGGGGTTAGGGGTGAGCAGGCAGACAGGAAGAGTGGTTAGGGGTGATGAGGCAGGCAGGTAGGCCAGTGGTTAGGAGCCAGTGGTCCCAGATTGTGAGAGGGATGTCCGATTGCCTGTTTACTCATAACTGGCAATCGGACAACCCCTGAGAGATCCAGGATTGTGAGAAGGTGTAGACCAGGCTAAGGGGTTCCCACTCCTATGCATGAATTGCATATTGGAGAGAGTGCAGACTGGGCTGAGAGACACTCCCCCCATGAATTTTGTGCATCAGGCCTCTGGTGTGTTATAAATAAATATGGTAAATAGAAGTCTATACTCAGGGAAAGTACATTTTGAGGTAGGCTTTGAAAGATGGAGTTTAGGTAGTAAGGAGAAAAAGAGACAGAATGTACAGTATGTGTAAAAGCATAGAGAAGTGAAAATCTTGGGGTGAGTGGCCAAGATTGTATACACACACACACACACACACACGTATATGATTCAGCCATTAAAGAAAAGGAACTCCTGCCACCTCTTTTTATTTCTGCAGGATGGAGTGCAGGACACTTAACTATAAGGTCAAGTAGAAGGCCTGTGGACTTCCCTCTGGTCCCAAGGACTGCTGGGAAATTACTAGAAGGGACTGACATTTGAGGTGTCATTTTACAGAAGGTGACTAAAGCCCAGCTGGTGAGGTTGGTCGTCCTTACACGCCCAGCTAGTGAGCTGTAGGGCCATCGCCAAAGTCCATATCTCTTGCCTTCACATTGAAGCATGCTCTCAGTTGCCTCAAAGCTACTTTCAAGGGCCTGTGCTCTCTCTGGCTGGGGGTGGTGGTGGTGGGGTCTTACTTTGAGTTTAGGGCTATTTAAGGCACTTAGTCCTGATTCTTTGAAATGGTACTTGTGGGTCATCTGCTGGGATCTTTCATTCTGTTGGACTCAGCCATTTATAAGCATTATTTTCCAGACAAACTCTTCTTGGCAATCAATGGTGCATCTGAACTTCTCAGATGGCCTGTAGCCCTTCCCTGAATAATCCCTTTTCTAACTCCCTCAGCTGCTCAGGGTGAGAACTTAGAAGACCCTAGGGAAGCCTCATGCCGTTTTTGCAAACACCCGCCTCTCCCAGAGCCTAACTTCAAAGGAAGGTTCTGGGAGAATGAAGCTGGAAAAGAAGATCTCACATAACCTCCACCTTCCCACCCCCAATATGTCCCATGACCCTTCTACAGGCCAAGCTCAGGTCCAAATAGAGGTCCAACAATCATCTTTGGACTCACATAAGCATGGCGTGAAGGTCACCAACTGGGTTAGCAACCTAACTTACCACTTCCTCTCACTAACCACTTCCTCTGGGCTGGCTCTGACAGTAAATAGAGGTGTAAAATTTATTCTCTTTGGACTTTAGTTTTTTTTTATCTTTAGTTTTCTTCAGGTAGGGCAGAGTGAGGAGTACTCTACATGACATTTTAGTTTTTCCAGGTCTACCAATTTATGAATAAATATTAAGCTTTCTTTTCCAAGCTGGTTTCCTCTTCTGACTAGACTGTTATTTCCAGGAAGGCAGAGACTGCTATATTCATCTTTGGATCTCAATGACCTGGCAGAGTGCAGAATTAATATTATTGAACAAATGGCTAAGTATCTCTCTCCCAAACCCAACCCACATGTCACCACTAGAAGAAGCTCCAACAACTGTGCGTCTTAACATGAGAATTCTTGTGATCTGTCCATAGTGTGTTAAGACGTCAAATGTCTACTGTGTGCATTTACACTCAGTGCTCATTTTAAGCTGGCTCTCAACTACATTGACATGAATTCACCTCTTAACCTGTCACTCATGGTCTCCTGAACACTTGAACATTCCTATTTCCATATGTTGCTTATCATTGTTTCTCCTACCTAAACTGCTCCTATCTCAGTATATTTCATCTGTCAAAGCCCAGTTTATTATTTATCCATCAGATTGAAGTCTTTCCAGTTATATTTTTGCCCACAGTCTTCTGTCTCTCACTCATCTGACAAATAATGGCATCACATACTTTATTAGAATACTTATAATGCTGTTGTCTTGTCACATGGTTATGTCTTATCATACCAAGTATCTTATAAACCCCTTAAGGTTTGGTAGTATGTCTTAAGTACCTTTGTATTCCTTATTGTCTAATGACAAAAACAATAATAGCCAACACTAGTTGATTACTTATGTATGTGAGCTACTACACCAAACCCTTTATATTTACTATCTTTCTTATTAAACCACCTTATGCAATGGGTGCTATTACTATCTTCATTTGCAATGGGGATCTGGAAGCTTAGGAATGTTAAGTAGTTTTCATTAGGTCACCTATAAAGTGATAGATTATTGTTTAAGTTTTAAATAGCCTCCCTCAAAAGCAATTGTCAAGGAAAGTGTCTTGATTTTTTTCCCCTCCACGTTACTGGAGTAAAGGTGTTGAGATGGTGAATCATTTCAGTAGTGGGCTTTGGAAAAACCTTGAGGACTGCCAAGGAGGGGTAAAAGATTGTAAGATGAGGAAAATATGTTTCAGAACAATTAGACCCATATCTGGGAAACTGCAAATGTAAAAAATACCCCTGACCAATGACTTATGAAAAAGGCGGAAGTTTGGAACAAGCATTTCTTCAAGGCTTATGTTTCTTTAGCCAGAACATTTGGACAGCAAGGGAAGTTTTCAGTTAGATTTTGAGGAGTTGACATGCTATTAAAATTAAGACAATATTTTGCAGTGATTGTAGGTAATATGGCTTGACTACAAGTACTGGGCTGTATTTGATAGTGTAATGTTTTTAGGGCTGAAGAGAAAGTTCAAACTACATTCATTCTCACCCTTGGGAACCACAAAGTGGGAACAAGTAAACGTTTACTTTCTATTCAAAATACTGTCTAGGAGTCTACCAGGGATTCTTCAGTTGGGATGACCATAACAGGGATTGAGATGACTACTGGCTTCAAGACTCAAATGAAGCATCTTTTGGATTAGAGGAAGCACTGTGCCCATCAAAGACACTGTCCCTTACTCTTTTTAGGAGTTGTGACTACTGGCATTCAGGTTACAATTCACCAAAGGGCACGAACCTAGGAAGCCAGCTGTCTGATCAGTCTCCTTGTTTTGGAAATGAAAGAGGCAATGGCGAACCATGGGTTTTGGTCAGCTACCTGGGAGGAACCTCTCAAAGTCCAAAAACAAAAGAGCCCTAACCTGGTAAGGATGGGAGTTTACATTTATCAAGCCCTTAGACGATGCACAAGGGCAATGTTTGCTATTTACAAAACGTATTATCTCATTTAATGTTCACACATCCATGAGGAAATGGTTAAGTAACTTATGCTACCTCTCACAGCTAAGAAGTGGTAGGGTGAAGATTCACAGCTTGATCTTTTGATTTTGTTATATATTCATGATATCTTTTTTTGTTCATCAGAAAAATACCCTGTTCTCTGGGCTTTAACCTGAGCTCTGCTGCTAGCTGGCTGGGTGATCTTGGCAGGCCTCTTAAAAAGAGGATGCTGACCAAGGTTGCTTCTAATATTGTGAGTTTCTCTCTCTCTTTACATTATTTAATAAACAAATTGGAAAAAAATCCAAATGTTTAGGTAGAAATGGTATGCCCAATCCCATTCTGGTCACTCTACCTAAATTTTTTGTACCATTAAGATCAGATAATGGGCAAAAACAAATAGAAAGATAGAATTCATGGGAAGCCCAAATCCTGGAGCAGTAAAACAGATAATTATCATGGTGAAAAACACACAAGGACCAGTAGACTTTAAACAAATGAATTCTCCTAATCTGGTCTATCCTTCCACATGAGCTGAGACAGGCCTGGAATATTTGGGTTCTTTGGCCTTTGATTTATAAATGGGTGCTATATTGCCAAGCCAGCTGGCCTCAGAGCTCAAAATGCAGGTAGTGGAGGGTTCACAATGTTATGTGTCTTCTAAAAGTGACAATAGGGATTATTTTCACATTGGGAGACATTGTTTGGAATTCATTATTTACAGAGGAACTCATAGAGTACAATAGGAGAGGATATTCCGTAAATGTGTCAATAGAATTCTATGATTATTGGTGCTATTTCTAAAAGTGAGAATGTATGTGAAAAACCCTCTCTCAGTGTCTAGCCTGTGTAGACTCCATAAACTGTTAATACCTTTTCCCTTAGTGTAGATTGTGTTTTTTCCTTTTCTTTATTTTTAAATATATATATATTTTCATTGATTTGGGGGAGGAAAGGAGAAGGAGAGAGGGGTGGGGGAGGAGAGACCAATGATGAGAGAGAAACATCACGTATCGGCTGCCTCCTGCACAACCCCTTCTGGGGATTGAGCCCGCAACCCAGGCTTGTGCTCTGACCCGGAATGGAACCTGTGACCTTCTAGTTCAGAGGTTGGTGCTCAACCAGTGCACCACACTGGCCAGGCAGTGTTCTTTCCTTGTCATTAGAAGAATATAACAAGTACAAACCATTTATCTTACCTGGCAAAACAGGCAATTAAAAATTCACTTCACTCACCACCATTCACCTGACTAAAGTGGAGACATTATTAAAATAAATTTGAGGACTCAATTTTCATAGATATTTTTTCTCTTTCCAAGAAGCCACATAATGCATTATACAGATGATATGCTATAGATTGTACACTTGAAACCTATAACAGTTTATTAGCTCATGTCACCCCAATAAGTTTAATAAAATGAAAAGACACAGTTCTTGCCCTCACAACACTAACTAATTGAAAACACATTTACCCCTTTGTCCTGGAGTGGCCTTGGTTCAGGGTCTTTGTCTACAACTAAAGGTACATGGAGTTCTCATCCTGGTTATGAAGTTACAGAAATCATGTTTTTTCACCTGGAAATGTATGTTGTTTTTCTTTAGAAGGTGTTCTGTTATAGACCACATGGTTTCTGATTTAGTCAAGTTCTAGTTTCTTAATCATTCAGAAACTCTCATTTCAATCAGATACTGTTAATTACGCATGGAGCCGCCTCCTTTTTCCTCAGTGAAATGAAACAGAAGATACCAGCTTTGGTCGATTTCATCGTAGATCACTGATCCTGCTGCTTCATAGAAGAAATGTACAAAAGACTCCCTCCGGGAAACATGATAGTTGAGACTTTGCTTCTCCAGTTCTTACCTTTTTTTTTTTTTTTAATTTCTAGCCCAGAAACCATGTATTAAGTACCATTAGGTGCAAGGGATCTGATTTCATCAATCTTTATATGGAGTTCAGATAGGTTAGATGAAAACATGTGACATATTTAAATACTCAAGGATAGAATATAAAATAAATAAACATGTGGACATGGTAGGGTGTGGGGACTGACCACCATATCAATGCTTCTTTACTATTGCTGCCAAAATTCTGATTTCAGTAACCTCAGTTATTTGAGGTATTGGAGGTAATTTGAGAAAAAGAAAGCAAAGACTGAGTTGAGTTGCAAATGCTTGAAAATATTATTGATTTCTGGATATTTGGCTAGAGAGTGTGGAAACAAGGGTCATGGTCAATTCCAGCCTAGCTGCGAGTAGACAGAGTGAACAGAGACAAATCTTTTTTTTTTTTCATCTTACTACAACAGCCTTCACCTTTACCTGGGCAGTTGGTTCCGTGAAGTCTGTTATACCTGTAATTTTTTGGCATCTTACGTTTTTCAGCTTGTCTTCTCCATCAGCTGTTCCATGTCTAGCCTTAAAAGATTAAAGACATCAGATAGAGAACATATATCCTCCCCCTCTCTACTCCCTGCTAACGGGTTTTGGTTAGCAGCACTCTGAGATGTTTGTCTCCAGAGTTCAGCAGCCAAAGGTAAACAAACCGCAGAAAAGTTATTACATAAACAGAGCCACAGAGCCATTTTATTTTCAAGAAAGCATCCTGCGCAAAGACACCTTAAAGAGGACACCCATTTGCAAAGCTGGTTATTTAGTTCATCCTAACTGAGAAAACTTGGATCTCCTCAACACACTTGCTTCTTCTTTGTGACTTGGGAACTTTTTCTTTCTTCTTATTCTCAATGACAATAACCTTGTCCAGGATTTTTGGGCTATGTACAGCTAAGTGTCATAGAGGAGGCACAGAGGGGAGTGACTGAATCCTCAAGAGGGGCGATATTGGTGAGAAAAAGCTTTATAGAAGCGATCATTTTTGAACTGACTCTTGGAATAAGAGCCAGTATTAGTCTGAAGATTTTAAAAAATATATATGTATTTTATTGATTTTTTTTTTTACAGAGAGGAAGGGAGAAGGATAGAGTTAGAAACATCATTGAGAGAGAAACATCTATTAGCTGCCTCCTGCATGCTCCCTACTAGGGATCGAGCTCATAACCAAGGTACATGCCCTTGACCGGAATTGAACCCGGGGCCCTTCAGTCCATGGGCCAACGCTCCATCCACTGAGCCAAACTGTTTGGGGCAGTGGTCGGCAAACTGTGGCTCGTGAGCCACATGCGGCTCATGAGCTGTGGTTTGCTGCTCTGTTGACTAACAAGCTTGCCGACCACAGTCCTAGCTGAATTAAGCCCCAGCTTTCCACAATAATGGTCAAATCAATAATGCATCTTTGAATTGGCTTTGCCTCCCTCCCTCTTTCTCCAATTCATCATTCACACTCTCAGGAACCACTTCTAAAATAAACCATCTGGACAAAAACTTTTGTCTTGGGCTCTCACTTTGTAGGGAACTAATATACTACCTCATATGTGTAAATATATATTGCTATATATATTGCTATATATATTGATATATACACATATATACTGATTTCAGAGAGGAAAGGAGAGGGAGAATGAGAGATAGAAACATCAATGATGAGAGAGAATCATTGATCTCATTGATTGGCTGTCTCCTGCATGCCTCCCAACTGGGGATCGAGCCCACAACCTGGGCATGTGCCTTTGACCAGAATGGAACTCAGGACCCTTCAGTCTGCAGTTCAATACTCTATCCACTGAGCCAAACCAGCGAGGGCTATACTACCTCTGTGAAAGTCAGACCATTGAATTCCTTTCTTAATAAAAATTATGGTAGCTGCCAATATTTATTAAGCTAAGTAGTTAATGGAAGTCAGATTCTGAGTTAAACGCTTATTCTCCATTTTCCCCTAATTTTCACAATAAGGTTGGTACCTATAGTATCCATGATAGTGGATATCATCTATGACCCTCAATCCATTTTCTCCCTTCTCTACCCTGGAAGGTGAATCCATATAGAGTGCCTCAACTAACTCCATTGACCTCTCACTTCTGCAGTTGGAGGCAATAAGAGATCTGATGGGTGAGTGGGCAGTGAGGTCTCAGCTCTCTTCCTCCCACGTTACAACAGGTTGACTGCATCCCTCTCCTAAGTTCCCAGATCATGTCGGGTAACTTCCACATAGAGCTGCCCTTGGTCCTGCTATCTCCAGAAATTGTCCCATCACTCGCTGCTTTTCCTGAATTCTGCCCACATTTCTGTAAACAGCTTTAGATTAATCACTCTGTGGATTATCCAGTCTGTATGAGCCATCTGCTTTCTCCCAGGACCCTGCCCTATTGCCTCACAGGACTAAGGAAACTAAGGCTCAAAGTGGTTAAGTAGCTCACACATTTCATCCCAATAAAAAATAACCCAAACATAAGATTAATAGCAGAGGGTTCACCTGCTTTTGCAATGGTCGGGAGCATTGCTGATGTACTCCCAAACTTGAAGAAAAAAAAATCAAATTCATTTTTGTTAATGCTTGGACTGTCGGTCACATGCACATTTAATCTGTCTGCATTTTAATGAGGCTGTCTCTCCTAAATGCTGTGTCCTCATTTTGTAGGTGTATCATCATGTGGTTTTTAATAATATATGCAAATTTTGTAAAAATATATTATTTTCCATCTTGTTTTGATCATCTAGACACCGCATTTTCCTGTTACACAAACATTTTAGACTGTGGTTTGTCCTCAAAGACCATGCCAGTTGAGAGGAAATGTGTCTGAGTTGTCTGAGTTATATATGACCGTTTTTGATGAAGTCGACAATTCTAACAGCTGTGTCCTAAATTAAGAAGAAAATGGGCATTTCTCCAGAGATGAACCAATTCATCAAGAACCCATCTTGCACATAATATAAAACTTTAATAATTCAGCCCCACTGGGGGCCTGGCCAGGCTGATACATGTTGTTTAAAGAAATGCAGTTTGATGGCTTTGAAATACAAACAAGAATTTGAACTAGGTAAATAGAATGTGCCCAAGCACACTTCTTAGGAAATCTGCTTGAATGAATATGTAAGAAAAACTATAATTGATGCATCAATTATTTCTAGGGGAGTAGATGTTTTGGTGATGCTTGAGGGTACTAAAAAAGCTTTTTCATAAGTAATTTAAACATTCCTCTTGAAATGCTGTTTACACTATTAATTTATTTAGTAAATTAATCACAGAATCATAACATTTTAGAGCCAAAAGAGCCCCAAGAGAACATCCAGTGCAACCCTATCTTTGCAAACAGTTTCTTGGATCACTCCTAGGTCCATGCACACAGAACAAAGGCCAGCCTTCCACGTACCCCCTCAGCCAGCTCCTCCTGAGACACTGACCCACAGCTGTATGGCCAGCTCAACTGGCTCCGTCTTGCATGCAAAGGGGGATCAAAACATGGCATAAGCAATGTTATACAACATTCCTTTCACTGATTCCCAAAACAGAGATTTTGTTCTGGTCTACTCCTTGCTCTCTCTGTCTCTGATTGTCTTGCCTTGCTAATCTTCTCATCTGTACTCCCTCTCCATATTTCTGAAATCCCAGCCTCTGAAATGTTTTTTTGCCAAGATCATTAATAAGAGAGCTCAATACCAATATGACTTAAAAATATTTCATTGACTTTTACAGAGAGCAAGGGAGAGGGATAGAGAGTTAGAAACATCAATGAGATGAGAGAGAAACATCAATCAGCTACCTCTCGCACACCCCTTACTATAGATGTGCCCACAACCAAGGTACATGCCCTTGACTAGAATTGAACCTGGGACCCTTGAGTCCATGGGCAGACACTCCATCCACTGAGCCAAACCAGTTAGGGTACCAATATGATTTGACCATTCATTCTTTGGTAGCATCTGGAGTGGTTGATGACTCCTCTCATGAAGTTCTCTTCTCAATTGGCTTCTTCCTGACTCGCCTTCACTACTCTGATCATTCCTGCCTGGTTTCTTTTGTTGGCTTTCAGTTTGTTGTCATCTTCTCTTCTCATTCTTTTGTTCTGTTAATAGGAAACTGCAATTACCCCACAACTTTCCCAGCTTCCTATAGGCTGTTTACTCTCAGATTTAAGTCCTAGCCCAGATCTTTCTCCTGAGCTCCTAGTTAGTTGCTGAATACCTTCTGAAGTTCCACAGGCCCTCCAAACTCAAAAGATACAAAATAGAGCTATCCATCCCCCAAACACACTACCAACTCTTGTCCCCTCCCCCCATCTGTTAATAATAATATAATTCACAAAGTTCCCTAGCCAGAACTATATGGGTGTCACTAGATCAGTTCATCAGTGACTTCCTGTTGCTTATAATAAAACCCAAACTTCTCAATACGACATGCAAGGGAGATATGTGATCACTGCCTATTGCAAAAGCTTCATCTCTTATAACTCCCTGTCAATTTTCATATCCATTCCAACTAGACCAATGGTTGGCAAACTCATTAATCAATAGAGCGGCAAACCTCAGTTTGCGAGCTGCATGTGGCTTGCAAGCCGCAGTTTGCCGACCACTGAGCTAGGACTTTCTGAAGAAGACTTAGAATTTATTCCAGACTAGTCCACTGAAGACAGCAGGGCTGGTCGGAGAACACTAACTTAATCAACCGTTGTCAAGAGTTGCCCTTCAGGGTGCTAAATTTCTTGTACTTCTAAGCTGCACATGCATGAGTCCAGGCAGGTTCCCCCAGGTTTCCCATGATACATCACTATTAGGGCTGAAAGCTAGAGATATGTGAGCAGCTAAGGTAAGGTTATACCAACTGCTTGTTGCCACAATGATCCAGAAGAAGACAAGATAGGTCATAAAGGATGGCTAATAATGTCCCCAGGATAATAGTAAAGGCAGAATGACTATGCATTGGGATGGATAAATGTGGCTTGTTGTGCAATGTTACAGTGAGATTCCAGGATTATTTCTAATTTTTCCCTAGTCCCCTATTTTCTTAGAGAAAACAGTAGGTCTGTGACATGCGGTTACAAATAAAAGATGAAAAGTATTTGAAACAGCTCCAAATGCGAAGTTCTTTTTGAACACCCACTCATGGTTTGCTGTATAGTCTGGTGGAGAAGGCCAGCATTAACATTAAACAAAAGATAATGGATAAGTAATTAAATTTTCTTGAGTGTTCTGATGTTATATACCTAGTCTGCAAGTCATGGAAGGTTTCCTTGATAAATTGTAATTAAATTCAGACTTTAATACGTAGGAGCTATGCAAATAAATAAAGGGAACAACATTCTGGATGGAGGGAAGAGCCTCTGAGACAGACAAAGCATAGCCTCAAAACTAAGAGAAATCAGAGCAAGGGGAGGAGTGGCACAAGATGAAACTAAAAACCTGGGAAGTGGTGAGGCAGAGAGAGATTATGCAAGGTCTTGCTGACCAATAAAACTTTTGAACTTCCTCTTGGGAAGTCATTGAATTTTTATGTGTGTAGATAGTTGATAAACAAGTTAAATTGAATGTTTAAAAAGCCTCATGGTGAAGAAGAGGACACAGTAATGGATGCAGGGAGATGAGTGAGTCCTAGTGAGAGATAATAATTGACATACTAAGGACAGAAGTCACTGTGATAAGAGCTGAGTCAATCATTATTGGATTCCAAGATATACCAGGATGATGTGATCTGTATCTATGAAAGATTTTATGACTTCTGTAAAAACTAAGGTGTCTCATTTCAGATTATGGACAGCAGGTGAATCAGCAAAGATGAATACAAAGGAGATGGAGGAGGAAAGGAGGATGAGGAGAAAAAAGAAGGAGGAGGAGAAGAAAGAGGAGGAAGAGAAAGAGAAGAAAAAGAAAGGAAGGAAGGGAGGAAGGAAAGAAGAGAAAGAAAGAAAGAAAGGAAGAAAGGAAGAAAGGAAGGAAGAAAGAAAGGAAGGAAGGAAGAAAGGAAGGAAGAAAGAAAGGAAGGAAGGAAGGAAGGAAGGAAGGAAGGAAGGAAGGAAGGAAGAAAAAAGAAGACTTTATAATATGAACCGGAAGGAACAGAATTGAAGGGGGTTTGTTGCTTAACATTATTCAAGAGCAGGTTTTCTCCACCCTATTAACACTATTAACATTCTTGTTTGGGTAATTCTTTGTTGTAGTAGAGATGCCTTGAATATTGTAGTATGTTTAAGGGCATCCCTGGACTCTCCATACTAGATGCCAGTAGCAACCTCCCCTTTCCATCTGTGACCAAATATGTCCCCAGGCCTTGTCAAATGTCCTCTTGTCTGAGAGGTGAGGGGGAGATCACTACCAGTTTAGAACTACTGTTCTAGACCTTGTGAGAATTTTTCATACCATTAGAAGGAACACAGATAAATGTAACTTGTTGTGCAATGAGGAGGCTAATCACACAGTAATGAAAGGATAGACCTGATGTCTTCCGGAAATCCTTCCGGACAAAGTCATAGTGATAGGTGCCGAGGCAGAGGCAGTTAGGGGCAATCAGGCTGGCAAGGGAGAGCAGTTAGGGGTGGTCAGGCCATCAGGGGAGAGCAGTTAGAGGTGATCAGGTCAGCAAGGGTGCAGTTAGGGGCATCACGCAGGCAGGCATAGGTGGTTAGGGGCAATCAGGCAGGCAGGCAGAGTGGTTAGGGGTGATCAGGCAGGCAGGCAGAGGGGTTAGGGGTTATCAGGCAGGCAGGCAGGTGAGCAGTTAGGAGCCAGTGGTCCCAGATTGTAAGAGGGATGTCTGATTGCCAGTTTAGGCCTGAACCCTGTGGGATCCCAGATTAGAGAGGGTACAGGCTGGACTGAGGGACCCACCCCCACCTCTCTGTGCACACATCCTTCTGGTGACTGAGCCTGCAAACCCGGTCATGTGCCCTTGACCAGAATCTAACCTGGGACCCTTCTGTCTGCAGATGGACACTCTATCCAATGAGCCAAACCAGCTTGGACTTAAATACATTTTTAAACCTCATTTTATGGAAAACTGAACCAATAGTTGGATTACCAATTTTTCACCTTTGGAAATAGTTAATATACTTCCAGATAGTTTTGATTAACGGTATTCTAAGTCAAACAACAAGAGAGATGTTTTATTACATCTGTCTCCTCTCTGAGCCAAATGTTTCACATGCGAAAAATAAGTTAAGTTGAAAAACAAGTTGAGGCAGTAGGTCATCAGAACTATGTGTGACTAAACTTTTATGCAAATTAATTTGCATTCTGCTGCTGAAAGAGAAACATGGAGACTATAAAAAGTTGGCATTAATAAAAAAACAAATGTTCATTTTTTTCTTCATTTTCCATAGATCAGAAAGAGTTTTAATGACTTATCCATAGTGCAGAAAGACATTTTTACTTGCAAATCATCAAACTATGCATTCTCCCTCTTTCGAAAGAGTGATCTAGCCACTACTGGAAGTTTCTCTCATTGAAATGTTGCATGACCTCTTCACTCCATTTTGAACAACTTAGCTGAAGGGACATTTTGTCAATATGCAAACTCAACCATGCTGTAAAGCTGGTTATTGGCTTGGCATTGTTTTCAGGTTAAAGACCATATCCTGACCAAGGTTTCCCAGTCATATCTTTACCCATGTGTTACATGTGCTTTGTCAACACAAGGCTATGTCAGTTCCAGGGATATTTCATGTTTTCTCCCTTCACAGGCTTTGCACGTGTTAGTTCATTTGTCTGGGAAGCTTTCCACACCTTCTTCAATCTAGTCAACATTCTCACCCTTCAGATCTCAGCTCAAGCAACATTTCCAGAGAACCTTTCCTAACCAACCCCCACCAAACATACAAGTAAACAAATGCCTCTTTGTCAGTCTAATAGCATCACATATCCCTTTTTAACAGCTCTAATCACATTTGTAATTTTATGTGTGCTGATTTGATTAATGTTCATCTCTTCCACTTAGCTGGTATCTCTATGGATCAGGAACCATAGTGTGCCCAGCACCCAGCATAACACATTCTCAGTGATTACTTGCCAAATTAAGAAATTCATTAATTCATTGGTTAATATTGTATCACAAGCAACCATGTACATGGCCCACTGGACTATCACCTATTTCTGTAACTAACATTTTATGGAAACACAGCCACACCCTTTTGTTTACTTTGTCCTTGACTGATTTTATTTTACAAAGGCAGCATTGAGGAGTTGTGAGAACATGTTGTCTCTAAAGCTTAAAATACTATCTGGCTCTTTACAGGAAAAGTTTGCTGACCTCTGATCTAAGACATTTACTCTTGTTCAGCTTAAAAACTAGCTGTCATATAATAATCCCAGGAAACTATGAAGTAAAAGTATATGAATATATTTTCACTAACAAATATTTAATAGTAAAAATCCTTCAATGAGCACTTGCGATGGGTTAGCCGTTGGCTAAGCCTTTTGCTTGTATTATCTCTTAAAACCCTAAAAGGGCCCCATTTTACTTGAAAAAGAAAGTATTCAATTTAACTCAGTTTCCCAGAACCATGAAGCTGATTCAGGGAAATGTATGTCCTCATTTGATGTCTGTTTGTTTGATTCAGGTGGTGAAAAGTCATGTCTAAAATGTTTCAGGTGCTACATTCCTCACACTGTCAAAAGAATAGAGATAAATGGGTCCATTTGGGCTGTGAGAAAGTGATAGGCAAGCAACTTAAGAAGTCAAGCTGGAGGAACAAAAACTCAGAATAGGAAACTTGAAAATGAAAGTAAGAAGGGCATAGGACATTGGATCAAGAGAAGGCTAATCCTAGCTGATTTGGCTCAGTGGATAGTGAGTCAGCCTGTGGACTGAAGGGTCCCAGGTTCAATTCTGGTCAAGGGCACATGCTTAGGTTTCAAGCTCGGTCCCTAGTAAGGGGCATGCAGGAGGCAGCTGATCAATGGTTCTCTCTCATCATTGATGTTTCTCTCTCCCTCTCTCTCTCTCTCTCTCTCTCTCTCTCTCTCTCTCTCTCTCTCTCTCTCTCCCTTCCTCTCTGAAATCAATAAAAACAATTTTTTTTTAAAAAAGAGAGAAGCCTAGATAAAAAAAAATCTGGGCAACCAATCATTTTGATCAAGGCACAGGGGCTGAGAAGAGGATGTAGGTTGCTGGGAACCGGGCATTCTGAGAACACCCTGGCCAGAGCCAGAGCCAGTTCTCAGAGCGCAAGCACCTAATCATGATGGTAGAAGAAATTTAGTCTGCTTGGCTACTTAGACTGGAGAGAGAAGACAATTACTGGCAGGTATAAGAAAACTAAGATTCTAGTTCAATGCCTTTGGTCCAGCTGGTTTGTCTTTCCCTTCATACCTATTTCTTCTTCTCTTCCCCATATTTCTGACAGATGCCTGCACTTTCTAAGTTTATTTTATTGACATCATCTCTAACTGCTCCTCCAGCAGCCCCCAAGTCCCCTCCGCCTCCTTGCCACCAGCATTTGCTAACACAACCAGAATGTCATGTGTCCTATCTCATGTTTCCTTGACATAGCCAAGTTCCATTCCCCCCCTCTTCCTTTTCTCATGCCATTGGCATTCTCTAGGATGGCTTTACCCAGTTTTATCACCTAGAAAAATACACACATATCTGCTAAGGCCTAGCCCAAATGTCACATCTTCTTAGCAGCTTTTTCAGACTTCCCCATCCCACAGGAGGAATTAATTACAACATCTCTATGCCCATAGCCCTTCTTACATAGAATGTTTATAGACCATTTATGGCTCCCTGCTACCTTTAGGGTAAAGACAAAACCCTTCTGTGTGGCTTATAAATTCCTCCATAGGTTCTGTCCCACCTCACCAATTTTGTACTCAGCTTTTCCCCATCATTCTCTGACCTTGACGGAGCTATTTTTTTCTAGAAGTAGAAGGCTCTTTTCTCACCTCTTTATCTACTCAATATCTATTTTTTTTCAGATGTTAGCTAGAGAGAGAGAGAGAGAGACTTCCCTGAGTTATCTGACTAGGTCAAATGCCCCATTTTAGCTCTTACAGCTGCCTAGGCCTCACCTTTATAGTCCTGTAAGGGAAAATTCTATTGTTGTTTGTGTGATTACCCAATTGGCTGCCTCTCTCACATACCACATATGCCAAGAGTTGAAGAATTGTTTCTATTATTACTGGCCTGCCCAGCCCAGTGCTGGGCTCAAAGTGATCATTAAGTACATCGTGGTCAATGAATGACTCAGTGTATGTTTATTTGCCTATAGGTCTTTCTATCTCTTCAGATAGAAAGCTGCTGGGAGGCAGGGCTATGTGCCATGGTACCTTCCATGTGGTAGGTGCTCAGTTAATGTATTTTGAAATATGTCATAGTCTATTTCAATGTCATGAGTTGGTTTTAAGTTTACCAGCAAGTGTTGTTCTTTGATCACAAAGATGACAAGAGAGACTATCCATTGAAGAAGATATGTTCCCATGGGAATGTTCCCATACAACCTTCTTTCAGTCGCTATAACTTATCCCTCACAAACAGCGCTCTATCATCCCTGATGCTCTGGGGATCCATGTAGAATCTCAGTCAGTGGCTTTTTCTTCTCTTTTCTTGACTTTCAACTTTTGGGCTTGCTTTCCTAGCAATTTCATCATAATCACACTTCTGTACCTCCTACTCTTCCACCCGCCGGCCTCCCTCCCCTTCTCCCTGCAAAAAAAATCTGGTGCTACACTAAAGGAACCATTATTTGCTTTCTTGATTGCACCAATTTAACTCTACTATCATCCTCCCATGCAGATTTCCTTCAGGAAGCAAGGTGACAGTATAAAGGGAGTACCATAAAAGAAAAACAGAGATTGTGTTCCTCTACTTAAAGCAAAATAAGTCTGAAGGTAGATGTAGGAGGAATAGTTATATTTTTAAAAGAGGAAGGTGGGCAACTTGTGATGCTCTTTTAGATCTTTAAAAGCAAGAGGAAAGTCAGGATGCAATTTAACTTTCTGATACTTAAGTTCTAAAATGCTACTAGAATGGTTTGCTGTTTGACCTCAGAGTCCTTGTTCTGAATGAGGGAGTCAACCTAGATCAGGGATCAATAAACTGAGAGATGAGCCTTAGGAAACTCAAGGCTGCTGAGGGAGGTGACAGGCTCAGCAGAGAAGTTGAGAGGACTCCTGGGACTCTCGAGGCTGCCCTGGAGATACAATTTTATTCCTGATGTTTCAGTCCTGAGTCCAGTGTATGGGACATAAATATTTGCTAAATGAATAACACACTGTATTATAGATTAGAATTTTGTGAAATTTTATTTGGGGAATAAAAGAAATTCAGTGATTAAAAAACAACAACTAAAGTAAAAACCACCGGATTAAGTACTCTATAAAGCCCTCTGTACTTTAAAGAAAATTACCTCAATGAAGTTTAGAATGTCAATTATATAAGCAATATAATAGTCTCAAGGCAAAAACATCCTAACCCATTATGCCATACGCATCTTCATTTGAAAATCATAATCTACAAAATATACATTAAAAAACCTAACAGTGTAAAGCAATTGGGCGCTTAGAAAAGTAATTTGATGCATAATCCATTATCCTATGTTTGCCTCTAATCCTTTAGCCTCAAGCCTAATCTCCCCATGAGTTTTCAGGACACTTCATGAAAGCAGGACTCAAGATTTCAGTGTCATTCATATCACGAGTCCTGAACCACTTGTCCATCTCTAATCACTTCCCAACTCCTTCCTGAATCTGGTAGTCAGGGATGTTTGCCCCTCTACGACCTTTCAGCATCCTTTACTGTAATAAAACCTACCCTTTGGCTACACTCTCTCCAGTGTGAAAGGCTGCTTACTCAAATCTTGTCCGCAGAAACTTGAATCTGGTACAGGCTCCTTAATTCTGCTCTCTCAAACACAACTAGAACATAAGACCTTGAACATCAGAGTTCTAAGAGGACTCCAAAGGTATGGTCCCTGAGTTAAACTACCATGTAGTCCCTGTATTTGGACCAACATGGCATGGAGAGAGAAGGCCATCTCTGAGAAGTGCAAGAGGCCTCTGTGGTGAACATTCCCAGGTCCTATTTTGGTGGCCTGAGGTATCACTCTCCCTCCAGGTTTTACATATAATATCAGCTTCAAACATATTTATGAGTAACACAACCTTTTTTTTCTTTTGGTGCATATTTAAGAAAAAATGAATCAATATACTTTGTGGATCCTAAAGCCTCAGGTTCTCCATCAAGTCAGTGTGGGTGTGAGTTTAATTAGGGATCTCAGTCCGAGGTAGGCAAGGAAGACAATATAGTAAAATAAGTATAGTTTTTGTCTGCCCTGTATCTCTTTGCTTCTTAGTCTACCAACAGGATCTGTTCTATTTTAAGGGATCATATGGTGGTGTTGGTGGTGGTGATGGTGGGGTTGCTAGTCAAAATCCCCCATCCTTTTATCACATCCTTAGCCATGAGGAGGGTCACTTTATATGACCAGGAAACAGGGATGAGCTTGGAAGTTGGGTATATGACTATCTGGAATCAATCAGAGACCTTTCATAGGATCTAAAACTGGCTGCTGTGAGAGAGATAATTCTCATTCTGCTGGGATATCTGCTCCAGAATGTTGTGGACTCAGGGTTGCCAAGGGGCTTGTCCTTATCACACAAAGGGAAACCAGCTTCCAGGAGAGAGCAAGACCAGCTCTTAGAGAGAAGAGGGCCAAGGGGTGGAGACCCTAGAACCTCACTGTTCTCCAGATCTGCTTGAGATGGAAGCTTCCTCAACCTATGTTACAAAAGTGAGTTAAATCTCCTTTTTATGTAAGCTGGCTTGCATTAGGTTTCTGTTATTTTCAAGTAACAGGGATTTGACCAACACAGAAATTGGTATCTAGAAGTAGTGATGGGCCCCTTAATGTAAAATTTTGTACTTGGTTTGAGGTGAAATAGGAGACTGTAGTGAATCTTCTTTCCTGGGCTGGAAAGATCAAATCTTTGCTTTGCACTCAGGATTTGAACTAGGTATTTTAGGACTCAGATTAAGAACCTACCAAGCTTGGAGCTGTAGGGGATTTGGTAGAGAAATATAAGAATGATGGAGGGTGTTAGCTACTTGTGTAATCGCTATTGCTCTGAAGAAAGGGACAGGTTGGTGGGTTGAAAACAGTGAAAGGATGACATATATCTGTTAGCCAAGACTACTAACGGTCATTTATTTGTGGAATTACAAATGCCAAACTATCTGTCCCATTCTCAATTCAGTACCCATAAAGACAGGAGATTTACTGGAACCAGAAAAGGCCAGAGGATATGAGAACCTCTCCTAAATACTACTTACTCTGAGTCACTCCTGCTAAATGAAATAATAATGACCCTTATACCCCTATATTTCAATGGGATATGGCCTGAGGGCCAAGGATAGATTAGCTCTAACTCACTACTGCAATTTATTATCTTGTATAGTCCTACAGCAGAGACCAAGATGGACATACATAAAAGAGAGCTAGAAGCATGGGCAGAGGACCAAGTTTTGTTGCTAAGACACAGAAACTGAAAGTCAGGATTCAGATTTACAAATTGTTACTGGCCAACATTTCTGGCACTGGTTCTGACCTAATGGAGTTTCTCCAGAATTGATTCCATTAACAGCTTACTAGAGTTTTAAGGAGTTAGCCTATATGAGAAACTGCAGACCAAGAAAGGGACCTGTGATGCTCAACTCCTAAAGTAATACCCAGGACCTCATAACCTTGCCTTGGAATTGGGCTGCTAACAAGACCCCAGAATATTCCTCTCCACCAATGTCAGGGAGAGCCATGGAGTTCAATGGCCAAGGAGGACCCTCTATGTAAGTAGGAATAGGGATGGGATTGTCTAGCCCTAGAATTACTCTAGCCCTAGGGACATACATTCCTATGATTTCTGTCCAGCAGAATACGGCATATGGTGTTTGTATTTTTTCTCTTCTCTATTTGCCAAATGGGAGTTTCAATTGCTGTTTTGTTTCTACTATTTTATGTTTTGTTTGTTGAGGTGGTTAACCTCATTATTTAGCTCTTGGTTCCACTGTTGTGAGATATTATTTCTGGATCTAGTCAAGGCAATGTATATTGGGCTGCTAATAAGACCACAGAATATCCCTCTCCACCAATGTCAGGGAGAGCCATGGATCCAAAGATGCTGGATGTGAGTGTGGATTTGGGGAGGCAATCAAATTCTCAGGTGGGGACATCTTTGGGTAAAGAGTAAACATTATAGAAAATCAAGGGGTAAACTATAGTGAATATCTTTTGTTTATGTCATCCAGAATATATTCACCCTTTTTCTAGCAACAACTACCTTAATTTTCATGAGATAAATTCCCCTGCCTATTCCATGGGATGCTATTGGAGCTATTGGTCACAGTAGTCTCTGGTCACAGGGATAGTCAGTCATTATGTTCTTCCTCCTAAAAATAGTACTGGTACAAGAAGTAGGCATATGACAAAACAAGGCAGTCACAGCCCTTTCCTGAGATTACTGTATGGAATCTAGGAGATAGTAACTTGCTCTTTCTGCTGTGTTTTTTTCTACCAGAATGTTCTAGAACAGAATGTTCATTATAGAATTGAGGAAGAACATCTACAAAAAGAGAGAATGTGAATTACTTAGAAAAAGAAGATGGGGCCAAAGATGGGGGTGGGGGAGAGTAAGAAATAACAAGAGACAGACAGCTCTAGACTAAATGACTACATCTAAGACCTAGTCATTCCTGAAACAAGTTCTTCCTCCAACTTCACATAAGTCAATAAATTCCCCGTTTCCTTTGAGCTAGTTTGAGTTGAGTTTCTGTTGCTTTCACCTAAAAGAATCCAAACTAGTAGATTTGGCTGTCCTGCATATGAAGCCCAAGATCTTTTTCTGAAGGTATTATGAAGAATCACAACAGCCCTTTTTTTCATTCTGAGAGCACCAAGATGACCATTTTGTGCCTCAGTTCAGACAGCTGTTCTATACATGTAATGCACATTTGCAAATAACTTGTGTGAAATCAATAGCATCTGGTTCATACAGCTCGAGGTAGGGCTCTTTAGGACCTTTCATGATGAATCAGTTTGGACTGCTGAGGCCAGCAAACTAGACCACCAACTGAGCCATTGATATGGTCAGAAGACTGGTTAACCTTACAGACTCCTCCTAAGATTAACAGTGAACTATGGCAAGTAGGGGAAGAAAGTTCTTCAAGGACTCATTTAAGCAAGTTCACTAACACCATGAAAAACTCTTCCAGTGCCATAGGACAGCCAGCAACTTTGTGCTTGAAACCAGGGAACCCAGGCCCACATGCAGAAGACGAGAAATGGACAAGATTATCAGGCGTGGCTCTAATTTTCCTCTCTGTCTATCACAACCTACTGGGATGATATATTTTATGTGTCAGGTCTTTCTACAAAACAACATGATGGTAGATTCTATAAGACTGTGGTATTTTGTTAACCCACAAGACCAGTTATCAACCCACTCCAAGCCTGGACAGAGATATTTGACCAGCATCTGCTGCTGTCATAGGACCTAGGCTCTATGGGACTAAACGGTTCTCTATGGGCTGGTACTCTGAGATTCCTTAAATGCTCCTCCTTTCAAAAAGAATCTGTGTCCTACAGCTCTTTTAGCTGTTATCCACTATTGTAAAGTGGTGTGGTGGCAAGGTGTGCAGTAAGGGGAGTGTTCTATAATCTTCTAGTTAAATCTTAGTCTTTTAGTGGGCCTATGTCATGGAACTGTGACCTTCACAAGTTTTTCTCTAGAGGTATAGCTTTAATTTCCCTGCATCCTACTTTCCAATTTATTTCGTTGAAGCTTTGGCCCCTGTTAAATTTGTATTTTCCTTTTAAGTTAGAGGGGCCTAGATTGGGAAGAATGCCTTTCCTCCAGCTGAGAGAGGCTCTGGAAAAGTTTTTTCCTTACAGAGTAGATTTTTGTCATGAATCAGGCTGGCTCTTTTTCAATCCCCAGACCTAGAGATCATTTTTCTCAGATTTCCATCATAAGAACCTGTTGGGATTCCTGGAAGGACAACCCATGAAGGTGTAGGGACCGGCTCTAAGAGTATGATCCCCAGGAATTTTCACTCTCATGTTCCTCCACATTCAGCCTTTAACAATTCATCAAACCTACAATTTAAGTGTTACTACCAATTTATGGTTCCAGTAACTTCTGTTCTTGGCTAATTCAGCAGATCTTGGCTGTGTTTCTCTGGATGTCCCAATCTCTCCAGATTTCAGAGTGGCAGTTTGCCCTGCAACCCAAGTTTCCTGATATGTCCAAGTAAAGACATTGCTTTTTAATTTGTACACTTTTTTCTTGTCATAAGCACAGTAATGATGACTTCCAAAATCTTTACATGTTGTAGCTGAGGCCAGAAATCACAAGTGAAATTCCTATTTGTCAGTTCTTTCTTGACTCTCCCAATCCGCGGCTTGTGTCTTGGTTTCTATGCAGCAGAAAAGAGAGTAACATGGCCAGAGCCTTCATATTTTATGCTAATGACTCATTGGGTCTGTGGAGCCAGCCACTTTTTAAAAAAATATTTTTTAAAGATTGATTTCAGAGAGAAAGGGAGAGGGAGAGAGAGAAACATCAAAGATGAGAATCACTGACTGGCTGCTTCTTGCACACTCACGGGGATTGAGCTCATGACCCTGGCATATGCCCAGACCGAGAACCAAACCATGACCTCCTGGTTCATAAATTGATGCTCCACCTCCTGAGCCACACGGGCCAGGCTGGAGTCAGACACTTTTATGGAGGAAGTCAAGTGTTGCTTCTTGGCTCAACACTCTATTCTTATTGGACACAAACCAAGGCATCTTCAACCTCTTAAATTTCCTTCAGCACTTATAAGTTATATCATTTATTGATGAGTCAAAACATCTTTTACTGTAGTACCAATTTTGTTTGATAGTAATTTAACCACAACTTTCCTCTCTCCCCACTTTCACTGCAGTCTTCTGTTTGGTAAATTTTTCTGCCTTTTTGTTATTTCACAGTTTTAGGCTTATAAAGGGATGTAGCATCACAGATCATGAAGGGGCAAATAATATGAATACTTTACCTTCATGATTGGTCACCAAAGTATATTCAATCTGAGAGCACTTGGAGTATGATGTCTGGGATGCCTTGAAGTAATATGAACTGCCAGTCACACTCAAGGGTGTATTCAACCCTTAGACCAGGCAGGTGCGCTCTCTCATGATTTCTTCAGACACCGTACAGGATGTATGGTTTGGGAGGAGAAATTTGCTATTGACATATTGGTGAAAAAGAAAGGTGAGATCAAATTGAAATTTCTGCAGATGAAATGCAATCTTAACCATTGTAATCTTGTCATTTAACTACAGTGGTTGAAGTAAAACTCTCTCTGTGTGTGATTTGTGTGATTTGAGCACAATCCTACTGATAGGTCAAAAGCTTAGATACTCTGGAAAAGGGTGTAAGATAATGCAGGGACTTAATTTTTTTCTAAATCTTTGAGTTCATGTGGGTTCATGGCTAATATTTTTCAACTTCTCTGAATGTTGGAAGCATGTGTAAAGAAGTAGGAAATAATCATTATTTTATATTTTTAAGCCCCAGTTCTCCATGCTCTCCTATTTTAATTGAAAATGTTAATTTTATTCATTTTTTCAAGATTTTTTTTGTATCTAGGTAAAATGAAGTTTGAAATGTTAAGCTATCAGGAGCACAGGATCAGTTTTAAATTATTATGGCTGTATTTCACACTAATACATTTCACATGTAGGAGAAAAATACTAAAAATACTATTTATGTTTCTTTACTTGCCACAAAGTGAAAAATTGAATTATACTCCTGATGACAATAATCTGAACTAATTTACAGCTTACACAGTGTACAATTAGAAGTCCAATTATGGCTCACTGTGTGGGGAGCAGTTATATCCTGAACTAGACCATGAGAGCTATCTACTGTCACTCTTTCATCTCAAGTTAGGAAATGAGTGGAACCAGAACTGTGTTCCCCGCTATAAGCCACTGGATAGGTCCATGAGTCACAGTGTGATTAATGAATAAATTATCTTGGTAATGCTCTCTAATTATATCCATAGCTAATGATTGAATCTTCTGCCTACCTAGTTACTACTGTGCCTTTCCGTTACATTAGACCCGTGGTCAGCAAACTGCAGCTCGTGAGCCACATGCGGCTCTTTGGCCTCTTGAGTGTAGCTCTTCCACAAAATACTACAGCCTAAGCGAGTTTATTTTGAAGAAGTGGCATTAGAAGAAGCTTAAGTTAAAAAAATTTGGCTCTCAAAAGATATTTGGCTCTGTTGACTAATGAGTTTGCCAACCACTGCATTAGATCATAGAGTGTGGTTTGGATTCAAAGATGAGCAAGAATAATGGTTTAGATTGAGCTCAAGTCCTCATTTTCTTAAGTGTTTTTACCAAAAAAGAAAAAAGGCAGAGGTAATTGGCTATGATTCTCCATTCCACCCATGTTTATCATAGAAACATACTTGAGATTGGTAGTCTTGGCTGTGTGGGTATAGCAAGGTGCCCACCAGAACAGAGAAGCAGACTCTGCCCTGCTTCTAGCCCAAAACTACTGAAGTAACTATACAAAGTAATAATTCTGTTACTCAGAAATAATAGAGATTCTAGGTCTTGAAATTCTGGTTGTGCCTAAGTTTCCCCTTAACTGCAGCTCTGCTGGAGAAGCCAAGAATTCTCCTTAGAAGTCCACTGGAAATGCTCTGTGGGTGGTCTGGCCTATTGTAACCATTCACGAAAGATGTGTAGTGGTGTCATGGAGGAGCTTGGTTTGGCTCCTCTCAACTAAAAAGCTCCACCCAAGCACATTCTGTGCTTGACAGTGTCTTACATCCAATTGCTGCCAACTGTGGCAGTTCATCCTGAGATTTCTTCTTACGAAGGACGGTTTCCTCAATTGCATTAGGTTCTGAATGTTTCCATTAATGTCATGGCACTTGTCTTGGTAAACTGATAGCTCACCTCCATGCAAAAGTAGGCTGATCTTCTCTTGTGCATGGGAGACCTTGGTCACCCCTTCAGAATCCTTTTGGCTTCAACCAGTGCTGTGGATTCTTTGATCATCTTCAGGGAGTTGCAACTGGGCAGTATTGGACAACACTACTTTAGGCATATCTCATTTCTTTCTCTCGTGTGTGTGTGTGTGTGTGTGTGTGTGTGTGTGTGTGTGTGTGTGTGTGTTTGTGTGTATGTACCTTGAGGCCTGTCTGATGGTGTAGCATGAAAATATCAGGAAATGGCTCTTTCCTCCCCTATGTTTAACCTGGAACTGCAGAGGTACATGAGGCTACTAGGGGACAGGGATCACTGATAAATGATTTTCCTCTTTGACCTCCTGGATAGATGGTCTGAGTCACATTTATGAGGATCTTCAGAACGTCTTGGTAGGATTGAACACCAATTGCCTATAGTCAATAGCATTTCCTCATATGGCTTATCCTGCTTGAACTCCTGATTTCTGAGATCACATTCAGAAATAAACTACCTGAAGAAAGCCTTTGTTTCAGACTCCGCTTTCAGGGAAAGCCAAGCTAAGATACAAGGACTCTTCAAGTCTCATGCTAAGATGTTAGCATTGCCACCTCTGTACAATTTATTTTCTGGAGAGAAAGAAACTTCTTTCAACCTCATTGGTTTGTCTGCTGTAGAACACTTGTGAAAATCTTCAGAAAAAAATAACATATGAGAGGTAGTTGAAAGGAAATCATCTTGACAGAGAAAAATCAAGGGGTATTATGATTATATAAGGATCCTGAGGGGAAACAGGTGGCACACGTATATCAGAATGCTAGGTGTATCAATTAATAATGCAGATTTTTTCAATAGATGGAATTACACATATGTTGATATATATATGTGATTTGATATGTATGCTATTTTGTTGTATTGACAGCAAGCTTCAAAACTTCATAAGTCAAATTTGCTGAAGGTGTTAACATCATAAATATTTTTATGTTTAAAAAAGTCAAATTTAATGCCAAAAAAGAGCATTTGCGAGAAGTCTTAATTCATTACTTTATTTTGAAGAAAAAGTTATCGTATGCTTGGAAAAGCTTATGGTGAACATGCTCAATTTCAAGATACTTGTGAATGCTGGTTTAAATGCTTTAAAAGTGATGATTTCGATGTGAAAGACAAAGAACATTTAGGTCAATCAAAAAAGTTTGAAGACCAAAAATTATAAGCATTATTGGATGGAGATGCGTGTCAAACTCAAAAACAACTTGCAGAAAGATGAAACATTGCTCAGCAGACAATTTCCAATCATTGAAAGTAATGGGAAAGATTTTAAAGGAAGGAAAATGTGTGCCACATCAACTGAATGAAAGACAAATGGAAAACTGAAAAGTCATCAGTAAAATGTTGCTTCCATAGCACGAAAGTCTTTTGTTTTGCATCAAATTGTGACTGGCAATGAAAAGTGGATTTATTTTGAGACTCCCAAAAGCACAAATCATGGGTTGATCCAGGTCAACCATCAACACCGACTGCAAGGCCAAATTGCTTTGGGAGGAAGACAACGCTCTGTGTTTGGTGGGATCAGGAAGGTGTGTATTATGAACTTCTAAAACCAGGTGAAATCCTTAATACTGATCGCTACCGACAACAAAACATCAATCTGAACCAAAGGAAATAATCTTGACAGAGAAAAATCGAGAGGTATGGGCCAGAAGACACACCAAAGACATTTTGATTCATGATAACACACCGTTACACACTTCAAAACCAGTCATAGACCTGTTAAAAGATCTTGCGTAGGAAGTCTGCTATATTCGTATTCACCAGACCTTGCTCCTTCAGATTACCACTTGTTCCGATCAATGGCACACACACTTTCTGAGCAGCACTTCAAAATGTATGAAGAAGTGGAAAATTGGGTCTCTGAATGGTTTGCTTCAAAACAAGAAAAGTTCTATTGGGACAGTATCCACAAATTACCTGAAAGATGGGGGATATGTCTAGCTGGTGATGGACATTACTTTGAATAAAGCACTTTTGATGTTTCTCTTGAAATTATCATGTTTTCTTTGATTACAAAATTCACAATTATTAACTGGTACACCTAGTAATTCAAGGATAGCTTATAGACAAATGTACTGGCTACAAAAGTGTGGGCAGGGTGCAGGGAAACCAGCAGAAACCCGTAGTTAGCAGCTAACAGCAACTTTAGGATTAGATTGCCAGATAACATACAGGATGCCCTGCTAAATTGGAGTTTCAGGTGAGCCATGAATAATATCGTAGTTTAAGTGTGGTCTTCATTATTGCATGAAACATGTATAAAAGATTGTGTATCTAAAATTCAAATATAACCAACCATATTATATTTGTCTTTACTAAAAATAGTACCCTTTTCTTATACTCAAAGGGAAGAGAAGATTAGAAGACATGTTGGGAGACAGTTGAGTAGGACAAGCAATTCCAGGCAACCTCACAGAGAGGGAACTGGAGAATAAATACTGAGATCTCAGTCTCTCCACTTCCTCAGGTCTCCTGCCAAGGCTTACCACTGGCTGAACCCAATCAGAAACCAGAGGGCAGGGGAGCCTGGGTACACGGACCAGCATGTCAGCCTCCATAGGCATGGGCAAGGTGAAGAGGGGTTCGAGGGCAGTGATGGCATCTGAGGGGCAAATGGGAGAAATCCAGCACAGCAGCCATTCCTCTCTCTGCTCTAAGGAGACCTTCTCTAAGTACTACCTTTGATCCAAGTGAAATCACAGAAAGTGACATCTCTAGATGGGAATGAGGCTGTCTGACTATAATTTTTTTCTGTAAAACAGTTTTTATTTTAAAATTAATTATTAATTTAATGCTTGTATTAGTATTTTTAAGTTAGAAAACACTAAAAATAATTAAAAATTAGTCACAAAACACAGTAAAATAACTACATTGAAAAGACAAGAAATTTCAACCTGAGTTTCCCATCCATATTCTCCCATTTTACAATGAAGCCAAATAAATATGTACATATACATATGCACAAACATTACCATATTGTAGAGTTAAAGCATTATCACTTTAATGTGTTTTTAATCCAAAATAACAAGAAAGAACAAGAAATCAATATACTATGTCTCTGTTAGAAATTTACACTGTACATTAGTGTATCTGACTACAATTATTATTCTCTCTCCCTTTACTCATTCTTCTCCCCTGGTATCAATGATTCTCTAATTTTGTTAATTCCATACCTTTTATTGTAAAAAATATCTTAAGTCTTTTGGGGAAGAGAAATATAAAAACAGTTCCTTCACTTTTAGAGATCTTCTATAGCAAAGGATCTCCCCAGTGTCATAACTCTGCAGGTTCTATTCACCCTTAATTCTCTCATTTTAATCCTCTTATTACCTGTGGATTTTGCTTGTGGATTCTATGCACCAGCAGGTCCTTCACATTTGTAAATGATACATTATGAGACATCTGAAAATCATCATTGTATTGGAAATGACCTCTATAATCTATAGCTTCCTCTGCATGGGGCAATGTGGTGGGCATATCTATGTCATAGTTCAGAACCATTGCCCAAAATGTCAAATTTTTAATGAGGCCACTATTTCATTCCATTATTACTTTTCTTAATGTTTTCTTTAGTCTGTTACTCATACTGGCATTTAGCTTCCCCCCACCTCTAAGAGTTGTTTTCACCAAGAAACAATGTTTTAGTCATACCATGAGTGAGGCACTATAGAGCAGAGGACAGCAAAGCAGTACTGAAAGGCAGATGCCAACGTCCCCAACGAGCTAAATGACTTATTCCTTCTCAGAGGGCATGATTCAAATTCACAGCTCAGAACACTGAAACATGACAGCATGCTGAGGAACTCCCCAGTTCACTTTTGAATTATAGAAACTGACTGCTGGTTACTCAAATGTGAGTCATCCTTAACAAGAGCAATACTCTGTGTGGAGAGCTTATTATGTGCCAACCCCTAGTCTAAGTACTTTGCATGTATCACCTAATTTAATACACACAACAACCTTATGAGTGAGGAGCTATGTGTGGCAACTAAGGTACTGAGAGCTTATATAATTTCCTAAAGGCCCACAGCCAGTATGTTAAATAATATACCTCTTCATTTTTATTTTTTCACAGAAAAGGAACCCAGCAAGAGGCAGATGAGAACTGATATGGTAAGTCCTCAGTGATTTTAGGGACTCCAGTTCTAAATTTATGCACATGATTTGAGTTTTTCTATCCTCATGCTCACCTCATGGTCTAAAATGGCTACTGGATCTCCAGCCATCACACACACATACATATACATCACAATACAGAAGCAGAACAAAAGCTGGAATGGCAAAAAATACACCCCCCCCCCTCTATATTTTGGCTAAAATTTAATCCCAAAAGACAATCTAGTTACATGGTCTCACCTAGCCACTAGAGTGGCTTTAGGAAACAGTCTTATATTCTAGATGGCATAAACTTAAAATTTTGTGGTGTTCTACCCTATGAGAAATAGAAGAATGAATGTGGGGGTGGACAACCAGCATTCTTTGTGACAGTTCTTGGCTGGGTTGGAACCCAGATGGTCTGGAATCTAGAGGAGCTCCCACTCTTTCATGACTAGATCACAGTTACTCTTGGTGCTATTTTATAATATATCAAAGCCTTTGCCATGACATTTTCCTAGGAAAGTCTCTTCCTTGCTTTCAGTGTTTCACATACGGGGGAGGGTAAGGACTTTAATAAAGGTTAACATTGTCACAAAGTGAGTTCTGACAGATGACCACCGAGGGGGTGTGTGTGGAAGAAATGGGGTTTAACCCCAGGCCTCAAAGAGCTTCCTGGCTATGTCTTTGCAAAATAAAACCTCAAATCGCAGGCCCAATGGATCTTAAAGAAACAAACACATAAAGGCCTACCATTGTTCCTTCTTCATTTATATTAATCATTTTCTTAAATAAACTAATTCTCAAAAGAAAATATAACATGCAGAAATGTCACAAAACTCATGCTGACAATGGTGATGAAAATTCTATGAGCAAAAGCATGTTTGATTAATCATATACATGCATGACTTTTCTCTGATACCATCTGTTTAGAAGATGAAAAATGTATTTTGCTAGTGGTTTGGCATATACTTATAGAAAGATTTTATTTAGAGTGTGCCATTGGAGCCTGCCATGACATAGCTTTCAAAACTAGGTATGCTGAAATGTTCAAATATTAATGCCAACAATATTCTTATCATTAAAACATGAAAGTTAACGTGTTTTTATATTCAGTTCATATTTCGGAGTTTGTGGCTATAGACTGAACAATCTACTTGGAACTAAGATTAAAAAATACTAAAATAGAATTCTCTAGCATTGGTTGGTTTCTATGATGGATGGTATCTAAATGATTCTGGTTAGCCAATTTTATTTTTTGGCTATTCAGCGTTAAGAGACGCAAAGCTTAATCTTGATAAACATTTCCACAGAATGTAATACAGGTAATCACTGATTTGCAATGAAGAAGAGACCACATTACAGTAATTGAAACAGGGAAAACTCTACAGGGTAGAATTGAGACATTGGATCTTTGGCTTTAACATATTAAAAGCAGAGAGATGATTAAAAAATAACACAAGATAGTCTAAAAAAATCCACCAATGCCCTAACCCATTGTCACATCCTTATTCATGCACATATTGCATAAGTTAAAATTTCAATTGCACTTGGTTGTATTTTAAACCCCAAGGATGCCTATGTGAGCTAATGAGCCACTTGAGGCAGAAGGAAACCCTGTTGCTTTTGTGGGTTTTATGAGAAACATGGGCTGGTTAGACTCTGGGGATGATTCTGGAAGGTGGTTGTCCTGATCTTTGTTGCTACTTGCCTCAAATATCACTATTACATAACAAAACTTTTCCCGCATAGCTTTTTTATGGACTCTACTCTTTTGAAATATTGTTTAAACCCACATGATGAGTCAGATTTGCAGTAGACTGATCCATACATAAGAATAAAAAAAATGGATATTTCTTATAGTCAACAAAATTGGGTCTTTTCTAACCTTTCAAGCAATAAGCCCAATGGACAAATATCCATTCATAAACAGAAATCTGAGAGATGTAGGGTTTATGCTGTATCCAAATCCAACCATTCCTGACTATTAGAATACTTAAGGCTTCTGCAAAAAAATATTTTTGCCCTATTTCAAAGAGAAAAAATACCTTATTTATGGAGACATCTTTAAGAATCCTGAATGGTGCCCTAGCCAGTTTAGCTCAGTGGATAGAGTATCCACTTGTGGACCAGAAGGTCCTGAGTTTGATTCCAGTCAAGGGCATGTACCTCAGTTGCAATCTCCTCCTTGGCCTGGACCCTGGTTGGGGCACATGGAGGAGGCAACTCATGGATGTGTTTCTCTCACATTGATATTTCTCTCTTTCCCTCTCTCTTCCACACTCTCCAAATATCAACAGAAAAATATCCTTGGGTGAGGAAAAAAAATCTTGAATGGCATTAATAAAGCTATCAATATTGTGTGCCATTTGCATATCCTATCTAATAAAGGGGGAATATGCTAATTGACTCTCACATCATTGCAAAAGATGGTGGTGCCCACAGCCAATAAGGAGGGAATATGCTAATTGCTTCCATGCCCTCAAAAATGGCTGCACTCACAGCCACAAGATGGCAGCACCCAGTCCCCTCACCCCCCCCCCCCCCCAGACACCCAGGGTAGGCCCAAGGCACAGGAAGGCCTCAGATAGGGGCTGCCCAGTTGCCCAGGCCAGCCTGAGGTGCAGGCAAGCCTCAGATGGCAGGTGTCCAGCCACCTAGGTCTGCCGGAGTCTCAGGTAACCAGGGCCAGCTGAAGCTTGCCAGCAGCAGCAGAGTTGTGATGGGGTGTCACCTTCCCCTGATCGCTGGGTGGCCTCCTATCCCTGAGGGCTTCTGGACTGTGAGAGGGGGTCAGGCTGGGCTGAGGGATACCCCTCCAGTGCATGAATTTTCATGCACCAGGCCTCTAGTAAGAAATAATAGGCGCAATTCTCCAGTGTTTGTCAGCAGTTGGGTGGGAAAGGACATAGTGATACACTTAAAGAGCCTAATTTTAGACAGAATAGAGACAAGCACAGAGCACCTGGTCATAGAAAACATTAAAGACTCATCAAAGAATTCTCAGTAGCAGAACTCCAGAGCCCACCTTAACCAGGAGAGACTTGTGGTGGGAACTGCAGGAAATATTTCAGCCCTCTTTGTTTGACCTTGCCTGACTTAAAAGGACCAAATCCTGTCCCTGCAGGCCTCCATAGGCCTGCCCCAGGCAAAAACCTTCCCATGTATGAGCATTGTGTCCAGGAGGTCAGCTCAGGCTAAGCTGAGTCCTTTGTTTCACTTACTGAGACCACAGCAGAAGTGTTAAAGATAAAATGATAGTGACAGGTATCTATTGAGTAAGTCACAGCTCAGGCCCTGGACTGAGTGCTTTATAACTGTTATCTTTAGTCCTCACAACCACTCTACCAGGGATGTTTTAGGGGAATTTGAGGTCAAAAATAGGGGCAGGCATCTTTCAGGTCTCAATCTGATAAGGAAGTTCTTTTTGTATGACAGCACACAGGAGGTTCAGAATTGTGAGACAGATAACAGAGTCAGAAGGGTTTTTGTTTGTTTTGTTTGTTTTCCAGCAAACTTTCTTTACTTGGACTCAAGATCCTCTTAAATAAGAATCAGGAAACTACAAAACTTTGTTTTTCTGCATTCTGATGCCAATACCTCTCTTCTTAAGTGATGAAGGTCTTCAAAGTTCTGTCCCTGACACCTCCACCATCTCCTGGATAGATCAGGCAAAAACTATGTTTGCCCATGAAGAAGCAGCCTGGATAAAGCACAGTCATATCTCTCTCCCAGAGGTGACCTGCTTTCTCTTAGCACCCCACGAGACTGACATGAGTGGAGTCAACTGCGACTTCTCCCCTGGAGCATCGAGAGGCTGTTAGAGTAGCACAGACACAAAACTGTCTCACGACAATCGAAAACAAAGCCAAAAAGGAATGATGTCACCCTAGACTCTGTTTTATTTCCCTAATGTTCACTTTACATTTCTTTTGTTGGAATGGAATGGTTTAAGCTCTACTTTTTTTCAATACCGTTTTGCATATTTGATATATTTGAAGATTTGGGAACAATTGTTACTTAGCAGATGGTCAAAAAGTAGCCTTGGCCAGGATTCATAGGATTGACCCAAGTTCTCCTAGCCTAGGAAGGCACTCCCACCATCCCTGTTTTATTCCTGAGGAAACGAGGACCAGAGAGGATAATAACGTGACTGCGTTTACGTCATTAGAAATTGGCAGAGGGCAGAATTAGAACTCACATTATGTAATGTTAAAACTGGTTCTCTGGTCGAGTCACTGTGGCTCAGTGGTTGAGTGTTGACTTATGAACCAGGAGGACATAGTTGGATTCCAGGTTGGCACATACCCAGGTTGTGGGCTCCATCCCCAGTGTGGGGCGTGCAGGAGGCAGCCAATGAATGATTCATCACTGATGTTTCTATCTTTCTCTCCCTCTCCCTTTCTCTCTGGAATCAATAAAAATATATTTTAAAACTGGTTTTCTGATTTCCTAGAGTATATCATCTCTTGGAAGCCAACATGCTTGCATGTTTATCTTGAACTAGTTGCAAGATAATAATGAATTAGAGATAAGAAATACAGACAGGTGGCTTCTAAGTCTGTGACTGTGCTAAGGGTCTAGGAGAACACAAACTTCATTCTGCAAAATTAGATCAAAATCTCAAAGAATTTGTTGCTGACACTCTCTTTGGAATGAATCCCGGAAAATGCTCCAAAGTCTCTTCAAGTTTCTGGGATTGTTCATTAGTCAATTAATTTTCTTTCAAGGAAACTCTTAAAAGGATTTTTTAATTTGGGGGTTGAGGGTGGAGATGCTAACTAAACGTATTACTTGCTCCACATTAAAAAAATTTTAAGCCCATATTCCTGGAATCAGAATTAGGCAGAAAACTGGACTGAGTTCAAAGAATTGTAAGACAAATAATTAGGAGCTTGGCAGAAGTGAATAGGAAAGAAAGAGTAAAATTGCCGAATGTGCACAGTTAGATTAAGCCTAATTTTTGGGTGATGAAGTGGGGAACAAGGGTAGGATAGAAGGAGCTTTTTGAGATTTGCAATCCTCAAATACAGCTTTAAGGGATTGGGTGGCAAATATGCTGTCAGAGAGGCAGTATAGATTTAATAACCAAAAAATCTTTTTTTTTTTTTTTTTTTTTTTTACTACGAAAGCAGGGAGGGAACGCTTCAACAAGATGGCGTTACTTTGGAAAACACTGTAAATAAAAAGCAGATTATACTTATAAAATCAAGATATGTGAGTTCGTGCTAGAAAAAATTGCAGTAAGTTTGTTGGACACATCCTAATCACACCCAAATTATCCTTTGAGATAGACCGGGCTTGTTCGAAGCACAGAGCTACCTAAATATTCTTTTCCTAGTTTCCAACTGCTTCCTTCAACTTTCTGTTCCTTCTTCCTCAAGAGGGCACCAACACCCCATCCCTAGAAAGGATGCTGCTATGTGTGGGTTTCACACTGAATGTTGACATCTCTCTACAGGAAAGAATCTGGTTATAGACCAATAAACCAATAATGAGACTTCCTATTTTAGTTTCAAATATCTCCAAAAACAAATTACATTTTTTTTCAACCAGACTGATCATTAAACAACAAAAAGTCAGGCATATTTAGGAAAGAAAAACTGTGAGACTGTGTGCATGGTCTCAAAATGGAAGAGACAAAGTTTAGCTGAACTCCAACGATTATACATGATTGTGCATTCATACCTGGAGGATATTTTTCTTAAGTCTTGGTGGGAGCATGAAAAGAGACATTATTTTGTATGTGGGACTTGTATACAAATCAGCAAGCACACATTAGTGACAAACAGTATTTGTTAAAACGCAGGCGGCAGCAGACACGTAATGGTCCTCTGTTGAACACATACCATTTACTCTTATTCAGTCAGTAAGACCAAAATGACATATCACCACCGAGGACTTGCTGTGTTCTGTCAACATTTGCTTCCATATGTAATAACAAGCTTCATTTCTCCTAATCTTGATTATTAAATCTAAGCCTGGGTGGTAAAAAGCCATGAATAGTATGATGTTGTGCTATCTTTTCTAGACTTATTTGAGTAAGATGAAGCACTGTTGCCTATAGTTTTTTTTTCAGGTTGTGAGCTAATGACCACCTGGTAGGAATCACTATGTATAAAGGCTGTTTATATAGTGTACTGCTTTGAGCAAATAAAATGAACAATAATTCAAACTTAACATTTAATGATACATATAATTGTTATTGTGCTACAAGGTTATTAGGTATAAATGCTAAGCAGTTTACATAATTAATATTATTTTATCCAGCAGAACCAGATTTTGGTGTTTCACTCCTCATTACCCTTTGCCTTTGGTTGTTGATATAAAGTCATTAACAAATGTTGCCATTTTTCTCTAGACTCATGCTTTTCTCCATATTTCCCCTCTTTTGCCCCTTCCCTCTTCTGTTCCTTGATGTTTTCTTTGTCATAACAACCATTATAGTCCTCATTGTTACCATCACCATCTTCCCCTGTACACTGACATACTCTGATATCCACACATGTTGGGAGAGCAAAGCTTTGGATCTAACTCCCAACATTGGGGAAACTTTGGTCCCCATCTTCCATCTTCTGTGTCCAGGGATGATGTTCTCAGGGCTTTGAGTTGTCCACAAGCACTTAGACCCTGGGGATAAGTTGTATTAATATCCTAAAGCTGCTGTACTAAATCACCACAAATATGGTGGATTAAAACAACATAAATTTATCCTCTTACAGTTCTGGAGGCCAGAAGTCTGCCATCAGAGTGCCAGCTGGGCCATCCTCTCTCTGAAGGCTCTAAGGGAGGATCCTCCCTTGCCTCTTCCACCTTTTGACAGTAGCTGGCAATTCTTGGCACCTCGTGGCTTATATCGCTTCTCTGTTGTCACACGATATTCTCCATGTATGTCTATGTTTCAGATGTTCCTCTTTTTATGATACCAGTCATATTGGATTTAAAGCTCATTCTAATCCAGTATGACCTCATCATAACTTGATTACATCAGCAAAAGCTATAGTTCCAAATAAAGTCACATTCACAGATTTTGGGTAGACATGAGCTTTTGGGGGACACTGTTTAATCCAGCATATACCTTATTCCATACCCTTCTGGAGGGGCTCTTTGATCTGCTTTCTGTTCTTATTCTCCATTTCATTCACTGCCACATTTTTACACGGAATCAATATTTAATTTAGTAACTATTTGTTAAAAGAATGTTTCAGATACATACTTTCTAGGGGCCTTGAAGCTGCAATAGCTCTACGGCCTGAGACTCTTGATTCCCTGAGAAGAGGCATGACTAGTAGCACTGAATGAAAAGACAGAACTTAGGCCAATGGCAAAGCCACAGGAGGGTGGGGTAAACACTGGGGGGCTAATCGGGGACTGAACAGTTGGGAGTGTTAGAGCAGAAAGTTGAAAAGAAAACGTTGGACTTCAAGGTTTGGGGGAAGGGGAAGAAGACAACTTGCCGTCCTAGAGCTGCGTACAGAGTTGATGGGAAGCATGTGCTAGGATAGAGCATGAGATAAAGATCTAACCAACCGTTAGGTTCTGATCTACTTCCTATCCCTCACCACTTTCCCACCAAGAAAAATCTCTACTAACTCACTGCTTTCAGGGGGAAGGAACAAATATTACAACCCAAATATCACCAGGACAACTGAATCTGGGTAGAATTTGGCAGAAGTGCACATGCCAATGGTGGTTCCTTTTTTCTTTCACCTGGGAAGGAGACAAAAAGTGGGGCCTCTGGGAGACACACCAGACCCCTGGCGGAAGAATGAAAGAAGGAAGAGGAAGCTGCGGGCTTCGTTTGAAGTTTTGCTGAAAGGTTGGCCTGCTTATCTCTCTACCTCTACAGGGGCATGCATAGAAGTGTTTCTTCTTTAGAGCAGCTAGGCCGGCCTGCATTTCGGCAGGTGTTTCCTGCGAGAGAGCCTTACAGATAATTATTACCAAAGCATATGCCTAGTGTGGTAAAATTCACAGGTGACACATGGATGTCACAAAATAATTGCATATTTAAGGGCCTCGAAAGGGCTTAGAGCCACATTCATTCTGATTGTCACAGAAGACCCATCAAATGAACTACACTGGGTGATGAAAAGAAAATCCTACTAAGTCATATTTTAAGGTGAGGGCAGAAATGATCACCAACCGGATGTTCTGGGCAGGGCTCTATGTAATCTCTGAGCTAGCTCCTGCCTTCTTGCATAGTCTCAGAGGGTGTTAGACAGGAATAAGCCTGAGATTCCTCCAGATCCAACCCCTTTTTCTACTGGTGAGGAAACAGGCCTAAAGCGGGCAGTGATTTGTGTAAGTCACACAGATGATTCAAGGTAAAGCCAGGATTCAGACCCAGGCCTCCCTGAGCCAAATGCTTCTTCTATTCCACTCTGCTGCAAAATGTTCCCACCATCTTAAGTTTGTTGTTCTTCAGAGTACAATAATGATGGAGGCCTTTGCATGTTTTCAAGAAAAGGTAATAAAAAATAACTACAAAGAAAATAAAAATAAGAAAATGTGTTTTTCATCGATCACACATTTATTGTGCACAGATTTTGTACCAAATACTGCACCAGTGCTGAGCCATTATTTGAACATCAGATCCAAAGACACATACTGTACCACTGAGGATCACAATCTCAGTTTTAGTCAGCATTCTTGCTTTTAGCGTGATTTTCCAAGGTCAGCAAAGTATTTTCTACAAGTCCTATTGCCCTCAAATATAAATCTCCCATAGTTTATAATAGTGAGTGAGGAGAAAGCAGGAATGGTGGTGAGACTGTGAAGGCTAAGGTTGACATGAGAACATCAACATCAATTTTAGACCCATTGGCTCAATGGGGCTAAAGTAATCACACTAACATTTGATCACTTGGTGAGATGGGCACCACTCTCTGCAATATCCTTCATCCAGACTCTTGCCTTCTCTTAGAAGCCTGGTGCACGACATTCATGCACTGGTGGGGGGTGGTCCCTCAGCTTGGCCTGCACCCTGTTGCAGTCCAGGACAACCCTAAGGGGTCCTTAGAGCTACCAGAGAGGCAAGAAAGGCTCCCACCGCCGCAGCATTGGCCAGCAATGAGCCCGGCTTTTGGCGGAGCAGCACTCTCCCCATCCCCTCCGTGGGAGCGCACTGACCACCAGGGGGCAGCTTCTGCATTGAGCGTCTGCCCCCTGGTAGTCAGTGTGTTTCATAGCAACCAGTCCTTCTGTTGTTTGGTTGATTTGCATATTAGCCTTTTATTATATAGGATATGCATTTGGACTACAAGGTAAAAGTTACTAATCATTCTCTCCACTATCTATTCCTTCTTCCTGCTGTAGCTGTGATTTATGGGTATGTGTGTTAGTGGCTGAACAATATGATCAGTTAAACCATTACGGCTAGCCTAATAAGGTAAAAGCGGTATTTTATGTGCTTTCATTGTAAATTATGCCTTCATTGCTAGAGGTTCTTTCTTTGCCTAGCATCTTCATGCTTTCCTCTCTGCCATTCTGTATCTACCACAGAGTCCTAAAGATTCTTTCTTTAAAATAACTGAAAGGTTTTTCTTTTTCTCTCTATTTACTGGGGCAACCATAGTTCAAATCATTGTCCCTTCAATGAAAGAAAATACAGTGATCTCCTGTTTCAGGTTTTTCCCTGTCTCTGGACCGAAGTGATGTCTTCATTAGACATCAATGACATTACAGCATTTTCTATGCAGATATGTCCCCAATGCCACATAAAATTGGACTGCCTCTCTGATGAGGAATGTGCTCATAATCTGATTTACTATTTGAATGAAGTCACATCATTTGTTCTCAAGGATCTAAGATTGCCTCTTCTTTAAAAACAAAACAAAATAGCCTATCCTTGAGTTTTGAATCAACTAGAATCTAAACACTCATAACTTCTATTCTATATAATTCCTAGACTCTCCTTAATGTATCTTCTCTTCCTTTCAGGTTGGCCACCATATTGATTCACTTCTGCTCCACACACTATTTTCATTTATGGATTTTTACTTTGGATTATATGGTTCTTGCCCCCAATGTCCAACCTCTTCCCATCCGGACATTGTTTGCCTTATGCCAAACAATGTAGTCACTCTACTTAGTAATGATTTCATCCCTTCTGGAGCTTCCATACCACTACCTGGGAATCATACACTATAGAACCTGGAGATGTTCATATAAAACTTAATTATGTGCTACATTGTATCATTTTGCACTTTCATGAACTTCATTCATAAAACAGAGATCCCAATATCTCTCTTGAAGGGTTGCTGCATTAAATGTGAAGTGCAGAATTGTGTTTGGTAAGTACTGTAGTTCTTGATGCGTTCCCATCTCCTTCCCTTCCACTTTATTAGAGGGTTTGGGTTATAGCTGATGATATTGTGTCCTTCACAACAGGTATTAGATTCAAGCATATAGAAATTCTTAATCAATACTCACTGACTAGAACATAGTTGATCTAGAGACCCACACCCATGAATTCTGATATCAAATACATATATTTATGTAATATTGGTTCACAATATCTCCAATTTCTTAAATCAATATTCTAAAATTATAATATTTAGTAATTTATGGCTACAAACTTTTACTTTACCCCACTGACTGGTCTTTAAACTTAAATAAGTTTCTGAGATGTGTACAAACCAAGAATCTCTCTCGTGAAGGCACGGCATTGCCATTACTCATCATGCCCTTTTCTCTGAGACACATCAATACTGAAAGCTGGCAAGTCTTACTATGAAGTGCACATTTCCTTTTTTTATGCCTTGCTTTTCTGTTGGCAGCAGAGGAAACCAGAGCTCCAGAAATGAGGAAGCTTGGCTGAATTGAGTCCAACTTTCCAATTCTCAAAGCCCTCCTCTGGATAGCTGCCCCTGCAAGGGAGTGGCCAGTTTTTACCCTTGATTTCAAGAGCAGTTTTGTTCTACTCAGATCCTTTTTTCACAAATTTTTTTACTCACTTAAATTAAAACATTTGTTTCTGACTTCCCGGACATGGTTTATAGCTCTCAACTGCTGGCCAAGGCTGTGCAATTACTCCCTGGAATAAAAGTACCCTAAATCATATTTAGTTCACTTTCAGCTACTATCTAGAAAATCTTGTTTGAGCTTTCTGTGTAGCAATAAAATTCATACTAAATACAATTATCATCAGCCATGTATATTCTTCAAATAATTCCCGGTTTAGCAGTAGTTGTCTCCTAAAGCGATATTCCTTTGCTAGATGGTATTGTGCAATAAAGCAGATCTTTGCAAAGTTTTTGAATCACCCGAATCTAAGACAACATATTATTTACCTCAGATCATCAGCGGCATTCCAAATGCCACAGCAAATTAGATTAGAAATTATACAGTTGGTGTGTAAACATCCACTAATTTACCCTGTGTCTGGTTCTTTCATTTGATATTCAGGAATTTAAATAATTTAAGGTTGTTTAGCTCTCTGTTCAACCTTTGCTTTCTGGATATTTACTTGGAACTTGCCAGTATTTATTTAAGGATATTAGAAGTGCTTGGGGAGGATTTTCTTTATTGCCCAGGAGGGTGGTACAACTATGTTGTAGCATTTGTAAAGATAAGGTGGCAGGAGGTTTACAACTTGCCTGCTTGGTTGGGAAAGCCATTCTCTAAATTTTTTCTCTCAGGAACCTACCCACCCTGCTTATCTCTGTATAGAGAGGGTGACCAGTACCACTAGAGTGGCGGCTCTGAACAAAACTGAAAAGGCAACCAAATTCCTGTACAGAGTTCCATATCTCCTATTTAATTAATTCATTTATTTTCCTAGGTGGTTTGGAGTCAAAGAAATCTAGACTTTTCCTTTTTCTAGCTGTTAGATCTTCAGAAGACTCATCTTTCTGAGCCTCAGTTTCCTATCTGCAAAGTAGGGATAAGAAATGCCTTTCTTGAAAGATCATTGCAAGAATTAAATGATATAATATGTGAGACTACGTAGCAAGATTTTAGGTTGTTTTGCCCTCAAAACAATTCTTTCTTGTATATTTACTAGGAACTTTGAGCTGTTTAAAACTCACAAAGCAGTAGTTCCCTTTTCTTCTTTTAAGCACCTTAAAATGTTATTCTTGAGCTTCTTTTCTCAGTCATAACCCATTCTCAAGAACCTGAGGCTCATTAGACTAAATCATAAATTACTGATAACAACTTAAACTTTTAATCCATAAATGAGAGGTTTTTTTTTACTCCGATATTTCTTCTAGAGCTTTAAGTCAAAGAAGCATATGAAGAGTTACAGGATTACAGGCATTAAATTTTAGGTTCCTTCAATCAATAATTATTTGAGTGCCTACTATGTACCAGGGGCTGTTTTAGCTGTTGAGAAGAATTGCAAAGAATAAAACACCCAGACATTCCTGGTAGTCCTTCAGCTAATCTCTCAGAAGTAACAGGTATGGTGGTTAATTTGACAACATCCAAGGTGAACAATAAAGGAAGAGCGACATACTAGAATGAGACTACAATTGAGAAGGCAAGGAAGCCAAGCATGTCTGATGCAGAGGCAGCTGTACTTCTCATAGTCCATCCACCCTTGCCCCCCTCCACCCACCCCACACTCCTTACAAATAGCTCTTCTGTAGCCAGATGGGGTTAAGGACTGCATTTACAGTTTAAAATGCTCAAAATATAGCTGGTGGTGATGGGGGATTTGGTTTATTAGTTCATTTTTATGTATGAGAGAAACTGCAGTAGAAAAAAATTCAGTGTTCATCTTTTTTCAATTTAAGTCTCAGAGATTTTTTGGCATTAAAGCTCTTTCAGTTTCAGATGTTCCAGCGTTAGCTTATTTATGTGATGCCAAACCAACTAGTTGAAAAATTACAAGTATGGGAAATTAGCCAACTCCTTTGTCTACAAACTGCCAACCAACCAGGTTGCCTGTTTTTTTTTCTTCTTCACTAAATTATCCCATCATTCAAATGGAATTGACTGACAATGCCCTGCAAGACCTAAACAAAGCACAAATTCTGCTTTGTATAATCCAAAGCATTGATTCATTGTCCTCTGGTAGAACATGCTCATTGTAGAAAATATAGATAGTACAGAAAATATGAGAAAACAAAAATTATCCAAAGTCTCGTCACATACAAATATTGATACATATACACTTGCAATATTTTTCATGTATACCAGTATATATACTAGAGGCTTAGTATATAACATTCGTGAATGGGAAGGGTCCCTAGGTTTGGCCAGTAATCAGGGCTGATCAGGGCCTTCCTTCATTCCACATCACCCCCTGATGGTCAGGGCACGTCATAGTGAGCAGTTGAACTCTGGTTGGTCAAACTCTTGAGGGGGCAATTAGTATATTAGCCTTTTATTATATAGAATATACATACACACAAACACACAAATATATATATATATATATAGTAGAACACTGCTATAAAAATAATTTTCAAACAGATTTTTATTTACTGGCATATAATAAACATGTTGCAAAGTAATTTTTAAAAATCATGATTATTTTGCATATTGTTCACATATTGGATGTTCCATCACTTATTTAACCAAGCCCCTATGGATGGATATTGAATTATTTTCAACTTCTAGCTACTATAAAATTCTGTAATTAATTAAAAAATAGAAATCATTGTGTGTATCTCTGATTATTCCTTTAGTCCAAAACTTTAGAAGTAGAATATTTGAAAACTCTTATCCCATACTGACAAAACTTTCAACCAGCATAGTCAAAAGATTCTAACAAATTTATATCTCTACATACAAGCTGTTTACAAGAATGCTGCCTCTACTCTTCCTAATTTTTAAACTTTGTCAGTTTGATAGGTGAGAAAAATGATATTTCCTTGCTTTCATTTATATTCCTTAAGTTACTAATGAGAATAAACATTTTTTAAATTTTTGTTGGCCATATGCATTTTTGTAATCATTCTTATTTCTAAATGCCTTCTCTTCAAAATGAGGCAAAGCAAACAGCAGCAGCAGGCTAGTAAAATAATGTCTCAAAGTTGCTATCTCCAGATAATCAAGGAAAGCACTTTAATAAATATTATTTTGTTTTCTTTGGGTAGATGCAAAGATACAAAGTTTTTTACTCATTTGCCCTTACAGCAATTAATTTTGGAATTATTAGCTTAGTCCTTGTTAAGGGACTTTAACAAAGTGTTAGCGTTGAGCTGAAGAAGTTTAAAAAGATAAACCTTCTGCGAAGTGGGTGCTGATTTTGAGGCTATCTTGGATGACAGGTGATTCCAATGGTATTCATGTCTGTTGGTCATGCTAGACTTCTTTTTTGAATGTGACTTCTGATCACCTTCCCAGCAGAGGCTTGTGGGAAAGCTATTGAAGCCTGAAAATACTTATTGGCTGCCTCCCTGAAGTCATTAACAGAAGCTTCATGTCCTGAAAGTGTTATTCTAGAAATTATGTAAGGCAAAATTAACAATTGTCCTTAATTACTTGTGCTCATGTGTTAATTAAAATCAAGTGTTGTCATCCTGTGTATTATTATGGAGTCATAACACTGATATGGTCATTTCCTTTGATTCTGCCCAAAGTTCCTTTCCTTTGTGCCAAAATAAGCAGATCCCATGCTCGTCTATAAAGAGCAAAATTTTGGGGTAGTTCTAAGAGAACAAACTCATTTGCTTTCATAGAGGCTTTCTTCAGATTTCATTTTATTTTTAAAATAATGTATTTTTTCTATGTTGCTATAAATTTTAAACAAGAAAAGAAAATCAAAATCAGCACATGGCTAGCATGTCTGGGCCCGGCCCTATAAATAACCATGCCAGCTAGACCTAATGTGGAAAATAGAAAACCAGATCCTGTTAACAAAGGGAAAATTCCATTTTTCATACATGGTACTGCTCTTATTCTTGGCCAGTGAAAAACAAGCACTTTCTTTTTCTCAGTATTTATTGCATTAATGTGCTGGCAATATAGATGTTTCAATCTTTGGAGTAAAAGCACAAATCTATCACCAATGCTCATTTCACTGAAAGTGTGCTCTCTGCAGAAGTGAATTGATGCTATCCCCCACCTTATTCTCTCTCTTAAACTAGTTGATATTGAGATGGAGGTCTTGCCCAACAACCTCCAAGTCAGAACACAAATGGGCAGGACCCCCCACTTTTTAGATAGGACTTACTCCAGACCAATGGAAGAGTGAGAAGGAAACATAAAAATGAAAAGGTGATGAAATAGTACCCAATTTTAATTAGCTCTGTCATTTCAGGACATATTTTTGGCCATTTCCCCCTTAAATCCAAGCTATTATACATTTGCTATATCCCTTTTTTAATTCTATGGAATAATTTCCTTTAATAGAGAGAGACTTTTAAGAAAAAGAAACATTAAAGCATTACTCCTTTAGGTAGGAAAAAACTTTGCCTCCACTATAATTTCCCCAACATTTCAAATATTTAAAACATTCAAATATTCAAAAGTAATCAAACACACATTAGAGTTGAAACAGTGAACATCTGTATATCAAACATGTAGTTTTAACATTAACATTTACTCTATTTTATCACTGTCTTACCCATTTATCTAAGCTTCTATCCATCTGTTCATCCATCTTATTTTTTGAGGCATTTCAAAATAAATAGCATATATCAGTATATTTCATTTAAAATACTTCAGCCTGCATATAATTAAGTACAGTTTGCTATTTGCTTAGTTTTGTTCATTTGATATAAAATGTGCATATGATGAAATGAACAAATCATTTCAAGTATATGCATTTCTGCAAACCTCTTATGAAGATAAAATTATCATTATTCCAAAGCATTTCCTGTTCTGCTCTTATACCTGAAGCAACTGCTGTCCTGAGTATTTTCTACCATGGATTTGTGTGGCCTGTTATAAAATGTCATGAAAAAGGATTTGTATGATATATTCTCCTTTTGTAGGGCTTCTTTCACTCAGCATTGTTTTGAGATTCATGCAACATCTGGTAGTTTGTTCCTTTTTTTTTGTTGAGTAGTAGTTCATCGTATGCCATAGTTTATCCTTTCTCCTATTGATAGATATATGGGCTGATTCCAGTTTTTTTTTTTACTATTTTGAATAAAGTTGTTCTGACCATTCTTGTAATGTATTTGTTTTTGTTTCCTTTGGGTAGATACCTAGGAGTGGCCTTGCTGGGTCACAAGGAAAGTGTATGTTTAATTTTATAAGAAACTAGAGGCCTGGTGCATGAAATTAGTGCATGGAGAGTGGGGGATGTCCCTTAGCCCAGCCTGCTATCCCCCAAATGGGCAGTTGGACCCCTCGAGGATGTCCAACTGCCCATTTAGGCCCATTTAGGTCAGACATCCTTCTCACAATCCAGGACTGCTGGCTCCAAACTGCTTGCCTGCCTGCCTTCCTGATTGCCCCTAACTGCTTCTGCCTGTCAGCCTGATCATCCCCTAACCACTAGCCTGTCAGCCGAATTGATGTCTAACTGCTCCCCTGCCAGCCTGTTTGCCCCCAACTTCCCTCCTCTGCCAGCCTGGTCACTCCTAACTGCTCTCTCCTGCTGGCCTGATTGCCCACAACTGCCCTCCCTTGCAGGGCCTGGAACCTCCCAATGGCCCTTCCCTGCTGGCCACCTTGTGGTGGCCATCTTGTGACCACATGGGGGAAGCCTTCTTGTGTGTTGGAGTGGTCAATCTGCATATTACTCTTTTATTAGATAGGATTGCCAGACTATGTCCCAGAATGTTTACACCATTTCACATTCTCACCAAACAAGAGGCAAGCATTCCAGGTGCTCCACAACCTTACCAACATTTGTCATTCTTTTAAATTGGGCTATTTTCCTGGGTATGGGCATCCCTATATTTTAATACATGTCTTTATAAGGCGACCATTAATACTCTTGGTACTTAAAGTTTGTAGCTATCCTTTATCACCTTGGGGAAAAGTGGCCCAAAAGTGACTTTTGGGAAACTTTATATCTTTTGTGCTCTTTGTATTGAGGTGATAAACACATAGTGTAAAAAAAATATAGAAAGAGACAATAAAGCATGGTAATATTAACAAATTTTCTGAAGGAAGACTGCTAACACTATCTGCTACTATGGCAGAGAGTATAAAATGCACAGTGCACTCTGCTAAATGCCTATAGAAGCTTTTGCCACTTATTTTCCCCCCCAGTGATCTTGTGAGGTAAAAATACTATCATGTATTTTTTTTAAAAAAAGAAGAAACCGAAGATCAAAAGTCTAAAAAATAAATTTGCTCATGGTCTCACTGCCACCAAGGGACTTGCATAACTCACAAAGAAAGAATTTAAAAGGCCACCTAAAATATTATTTAACTTAACATAATAAATGGAAAGTGTATATTTTCCACCAACTGGTAAAGACATTCATAATTTCAGTGACCCTCAAAAGGGCAAGCAGAGGAAACAAGGTGTTTTTTCTCAGCATTATCTGCGGCATTCACACAACACTGACTTAATTCATTATCAGACCTCAGCATAACCCCTTAATGGGTAACTCAGGTTCATACAGTTCATTATCTTTGAGTTTCTTTTGTTTGCTTCACAGATGGAGTGCTTTACAATGTCTAAGAAAAATTTTCCATCTGGATTAGATCAACCTCAAATGGAAGTCAAAGAGAGAGGTACATGCTCCTGTGCATCCACTGGGATATCAGGAGAGGAAGACTTATCCAAAAACAACACAAGTTCAGTTTCATAAATTGGACAACAGGGAGAGCTAGCACAATGACTAATAATCACTCTTGTGTTTTGCCTCTGGTAGCGTCAGATTGGGTCTTCCTCAGCTATCAGTAGACCTTTGTAAGATGGCTGTGGTGACAGCCAATGGGCTGTCAGGTGGATAATTCCTTTAAAGTATTTCTTTCCTTCATCTGCTCACATTCCATATTTATCTTGTTGTCATTGTCCTCTAAGTGATTTCTGGTGATGCATTGCCTTTTAATGACACTTTTACCTACCTTCATTCATTTCACTCTCACGATGGCTCTTTAATGGGGAATAAGAAAGGAGATTGATATGCAAAAATTTCATTTGTTCACTCATTGATTCAACATTTAAAGGTTCCCTATTATCTCAGGCAGTTGCAGAGCTGAAAAAGATGGAGTTTTTCATGGAAAATATTATGGTTGTGTTCAGAAAAGGTATGTTAATACTTTCAGATGCAAAAAGTGGTAAATAAGTTTTAAGTAGAGTGTTGGCAAGGCAGAGAAAAATGGATGACCAAGGTTAGGTTACTCTCTGTTGGTAGCAAAGTCTGAATAGCGATGCCAGGTGGTCTCATTCTTTGACTAAGGCTTCCTTCATTAACAAAAATAAAATTTATTGTTTAAAATTTATTTTTTACATATATTGACTGTTCTCAAAAATATTTAAAGAGGTTTACAAAAATATACAAATAACATATATTTCAGGTACATGGATTTTTAACCTTTACAAATCAGATTCCTGACACTAAACCTTCAAACAAACATGAAAGGTATTTTTTTTCTTTTCTTTTCTTACATTGTTTCATCATTAGCCTGAACACAAAGTTGGCTAGGTCCATCCTATGATGTCAAGCTGCTTGGGAAAGTTTACGAGGGAGTCGATGGCTGTCTCATAACCAAGTTGTGCCCTCCTCCATCCGTTAGCCTCCCCCCCCCCCCAAAAAAAAATGAAAGCCCCCTATAGACCAACAGATACGTGTCCCACTGGCTCTCGGCTTTGTCTAATCCTGATCCAAAATACCTTCCCTCAATTCCAACATTCTTCATTTCTCAAATGTCATCAGTCTTTACTGTTTACTCTACTTCTAATGTCTTTCCAAGGAATGACTGAAGAATGGAAAGAGTAGAAGTACAAGTGATGAAGAGCCATTCTTTATACAAGTAGAAGCCAAGGGACCATTTCATATGTTAACATTTTAATATTTCACTGAAATGGGTTCAGTTACTTGCTATTCCTTTGAAAGTTAGTAGCAATCTAGTTTCCATTGCTGGGATATGGTGTCCAGAAAAGGAGGAGGAGAAGGAGGAGAAGAAGAAGGACGAGAAGAAAGACAGAAGGAGGAGGAGGAAGAGGAGGAGGTAGTGGAGGAGGAGGTAGAGATGGAGGAGGAGGAGGAGGAAGAGGAGGAGGAGGAGGTGGAGAGGAGGAGGAGGAGGAGGAGGAGGAGGAGGAGGAGGAGGAGGAGGAGGAGGAGGAGGAGGAGGAGGGAGAAGAAAACAAGGAGACAGAGGGAGAAGGACCTGAAAAAGAGGAAAAAAGTGTTGGAATTCAGTGTAGTAAAATCTTGTGAGAATTTTGGATGAGAGTTGGACATGGTACTTAATCTGTTGGGCTAAATTAAACCAAATGAGAACAAGCTGTTACTGAGCTTTTAAGTAACATGTTCAGTTTTTGTTATCTTTTACCTCTTTCCTTAGAAAGATGAATGCATTAAAAATAGAGTCTCTTTCTTTTAAGGAGGTGACTATTTTATTTTCTGGTTTAATCTCCTATCTATTTTCACTTCCTTTCTGTCTCAGAGCTTTGAGAAATGTCATGCTGCCTGGAAAAACCCATCTCCACAACTTGCCATCCGCTTCCCATTCCATTCATTTAGGCTTCAGCCACTAGAGTTACTGGAAACTATTGTAGCCTTTTAGCTATCCTATCAGGCAAACTTCAATCCCAGCAACAAACTGTGCTGGATTCACTGTTTACATTCATGGAAAATCTTTTCAAAAATGGTGTTTGGAACACTCTGTTGGCATTTCAAGCTTCATTTCTGGTATGTTTCAACAGAATTCTATTTGTGGATTCTTTTTCTCTTCTTACACCTCCCTTTTCTCTTCCCTTAAAAAACCTGGAGATCCTGTAAGGTAAATTGATGCTTGATGTAATTTCCTGTAATAGCAGACATAGGCTCCAGCATTAACTACCCTTTTCATGGAAAAACAGCTCACTGCCCCTGAATGTGGAGCTACACCCTTGAATTACGAGTCTGGATCATTTCAGGGTGGATCACTGTGGAGCCAGAAATGAGGGTGGGCAGCAGGAGAAGGGAGCTGGCAGCTGGAGGGAGGGAGAAGGTTTGCTGGGAATGAGTGCCAGAGCAGTGTTTAAGAAAAGCAGAAATGTAGTGAGGCCAAGGGAGGGACAAGGAAGCTACAGGGAGTGATTCTAAAAAGCCAGGAGAGATTCAGACTGCTTGGGGCTAAACTTGATCCTGCCATACAGCAATTTAATTTCCAATGTCATTGATAAATGGAAAATCCCAGAATCATAATGTTTTCCAATAGTTGGTACAAACTACAGTCTTTGAAATATCAGGTGGACAAGTAAGCTGATGGGTAAAGATGTTCTGTGGGATGGGTTAAAAGCAATCTGTATACATTTGTACGTCTGTGCTTACATGTCTTTCTAAACTCATCTCTAATCTCTTAGGTCTGGAAATGAAGCCTTCAAGCCAGGCTTTCCTGTATTGATTTGCCTGTTTATCCTGATTTATGTCAGCTCAGATTGCTGTGCAAATAGGATTTATCTGGTGGTGGATTATCATAGTTTATGTTTCTTCCTGAGTCAGTCTAAATACACATCCAGAAACATTCAGTCAATTTACTGTGGTTAGCTCTTCTTAACTTCCAGGCTCTATGAATTTAAGTGGATCCGATATTTGAATAAAGGGTCAAATTGGTGGGCTAGCTCTCTTTTGAAATAATCTCAAAGGCCATTTTTCTGCTCAAGGCAAGATACAGTCATACGAGATGCCCATGTGCCCTTGTTACCCAAAGAGCAGAGAGCAATAAATCAGACTACATAGTAAGGTATGTGGATGGCTCGGAGACTGGGATAAGATGGGCACAGGAATCTTGGGATAGTAGTAAAGCTTTAATGCATACAATTTGACTTATACTTTACTCTAGAGATCATGTGCTACCAAAAGACAAAGCGAGACACTCCATCCATCCACATGCCAGAGCAGTATTTCTCAGCCGCAGTACTACTGATACTTTGGGCTGGATACGTATCTGTTGTGGGGCTGTTTTGTGTGTTGTAGAATGTTTAGCAGCAGTCTTGACCTATATCCACTAGATGCCAATAACACCCCCTACTATACTTGTGACAACCAAAAGTGTCTTCAGACATGGCCAAAGGTTCCCTGTGGGGGAAATAACCTCTGAGAATCACTGAGCTAGTGTAACCGACAAGACTAGTCTAGACACGAAATGAAATAGTTCGACTTTTATTTGATGGTATCTCAAGCAAAATGTAATGACAGACAGAATGGTGTAGTTGAGAGGCACAAGTTTTGGAGTCAGGTAAGTAAGATTTCTAAACTAAGATTATTTTATCTAAACCACAGAGTTTATAAATTGAGAAGCTCTGGAGATTTTGAAATGTGAGAGAACTGAGGAAGAGAGGAAAGGGAATACTCAGTATCAAGGAATGGATACTCTTTTTAAAGAGAGTTTCATTCTTATGTTTCCAAAAGTATCTGTGTATGTGCATGTGTGTGTGTGTGTGTGTGTGTGTGTGTGTGTGTGTGTATTTGTATGTGCATGAGAGATTTACCCGAGCCTCTAGAATATAATATCATTCATTGAGTTAATCATTTAAGTCTCTTAGTTTATTTGGGTTATGAATTGATCATCTACCATATACCATGTACTGTAATAAGGATCCAATGGTTGAAAACAAATTTGGTCCTTACCTTCCTAATAATCCTAGAGGGATATCCATGTTGGCACTGATGGGATATTGGAACTATTCAGAAGAAAATAATAATTGAGTAAAATCTGGGGAGTACATAGATTGGGTGCAACACACACAGGTGTTGAGAAAAGCAATCTGTATGGGTTCTGAGTGTCTCTACACATTCTCTCTCTTTTTGTTTTAATCCTTACCTGAGGATATTTTCCCATTAATTTTTAGGGAGAGTAAAAAAGAGAGGGAAAGGCAGAGAGAAACATCGATGTGAGAGAAACACATCGATTGATTGCCTCGTGCACAAGCCCCAGCCAGGGCCCAGGCCAGGGAGGAGCCTCAACCAAGATACGTGCCCTTGACTAGAATCACACTCAGGACCTTTGGTCCACAGGCTGATGCTTTATCCCCTGAGCAAAACCAGCTAGGCTCTACACATCCTTTTTGACTTTGCCAAGAATATAATTTCTTAATGATCTTCACTATCACCATTTCTTAGTGTTAAGTCAGCAGCAAGCAACTTTCAGAGATGAGGCAATGTTTCCCTCTAAGACAAAGATCAGGCTTGCTTATTGTTTGCTATAAAACAACAAATTCTCAAGCCCAGTGTTCCTGTCCTATAAAGCAATTCACTATGTGCACAGCATCAGCGTTCACCTGTTCCCCTCCATATTGCTTCCATGGAAATTGGGGGCAAGTGGTACTGACACAAACAGGATGCTCTTGTTGCTTGCTGTGCCATGATTAATATAATCCTTTGTTTCTGACCCAGGAGTCTCTTGTCTTCTCTCAATAGCCATTAAACAGCAATAGGCTAACTTATTATCTTAAACATAGAGTAACATCAAATTCCATATCCTAAAAATGGGATTCAGTACACAGAGACTTTAAAAAATCAGCAAGAAAATTTTTTTCCCAGAATATAAAAACAGACTTTTGTATTTTATCTGTGCACCAGGCCTAGAGAGTAACTAGTCCCAAATGAACTAGGAGAACATGGCTCTAGGAGTGACAGGAATAAGCTCTTTAAGGAAAAAAACCCCTAAAATTTAGAAGTTCTGGGGTATGCTTAAACAAAAGAAGGTGATTTACACTTCTGATGGAGAGTTTGAAGATGAAGTATTTATAGATTTTAGGAAACTTTAATATTTTTCAGTTAATGAAAATGATTCAGCCTTACAGCAAAGACCACATTTAAGTTATTACCTTCTCAAATATGCCTCTGGTTTCATATGACTTTCAGATAGCAACCATGACTTGAGAGAGAGAGAAACAGAGGTGAGGATATACAGTTAGGATTGAGAATGTAAAAAAAGAAGAACTTTGAGTGAACATGGAAATGACTGGAAGCAAATCAGTTTAGAATATAATGATTTTTTTGGAAAATTATATTGTCAAGGATACTATATACCTAGCCTCAAAAGGCTTATGACAATTAGATAACTCTTGAAGCAACCCCAACTAGAAAGTGTGTTCTAAAACTGATACAGTCCCCAAGGAAGACATATATATCAACACCCACTTCAGGTGTGTCGATGGAAAACATGGGACAAGAAAGAATTTCTCAGAGGGCAGATTCAGGAGGCATGAAAAACAATGGACAAGGAAGTTCTTTCCAGAGAGCAGAATCAGTGTCTAAGCAAAGCTCCTTTGCTACTTTTTAATGGAATGTTTGTTAATACCTAGGAGCTGAAATCTTACTGATAGGATTTCATAATTGTTGTGTACCAATGACTGCTCCGTGCCTTTTATTCTTCCATTTTCCTGCTCTGACATTGCCTATTGAGTGTGTGTATTGGGAAAATCGAGGGGGAGGAGTGTAAGTTACTTCTCTTTTAATTCATAGGTTCATTAGACCTTGAGAAGTCATATCTGGACCTGAGAGAGGACTGTGCAGTACCCGAGGATCATATCCTTGATGGGGAAGCAGTGACTGCCAATATCTTCTTAATGGAAAGACTGGTTTTGTTCTACTGATTTTGTGGGAAGAAGAGTAAAACACACACAGGATGATTGGAATAACAAAGACAGCAATATGTTTACCAAAACCAAATTCATTTTTTCTTCCTATGAATACAATTAGACTCCATTTCTAACCTTCCTTGCATATAGTTTAGGCTGTATGCTTTGAATTCTGACCAATAGGGTGTAAGAGGGAATTATGCATACCACTTCCAATTTATCTCATAGAAATGTTCATCTCAATTGTCCAGTTTTATTCCACCCTGGTTTGCCTGCAGAATATAAATGATTCAAAAGAGAACTCCAACGTCTAAGGGGATAAAGGAGAAACACATTGAAAGAAGCCTGGGTCCCTGACTCAACCCAGAAAGGACATTCTGCTAACTAAAAACGTGTGTATTGAATTTCTTATGTGTAACAAACTTCAATTATGTTAAGCCACTGAGATTTGACGTTTTCTTTGTTATAGCAGCAAGTAAACGTAAGAAACACAGAGGGAGACAGTGTGGCAATTATTAATACTAAGGGAAACAAAAATGCATAAAAAGGAATTGTAATCTTAGTATACTATATAAACATATGAGTATAATTTTAATGGGGTAAATACTGATTATTGATTTAACCAAAATTCATGCTATAATTTCTTAGAAAGGTGAGAACAAAAGAAAGAAAGATGAGATGAAGAAATGGAGAGAGAGTATGTTTGACAGGAGAAGAATGTATAAACAACTTAAGTGCTCATCTTCCTAGGTTGGAAATCTAAAGTGGAAAATCCAGACATAGTGTGTCATATAGAAACATGGATACAAGTATTAGAGCAAACACATATAAGTGTGGGAAGAGGAAACCAAGAATAGAATCAGAAGCTGTGTTTTTCACTCTAAGATTTGTAAAACTATTGGTTCAAACCATGCGTGGCATAATGGATAAAAATCAAAGTGAAATAAAGGAAAAATTGCAGAACCTGAAAAATGACTGAAAATTAAAAAAACTATTGATGTTGGAGAAAAGATGGATCTGTGGTACTCTAGAAACCAAGAAGAGAGCATATTTTGAGAACAGAGGATTGTTAAGAGCATGAAATGCCACTGAGATGTTTAAGCAAGAAAAAGAGTGAAAAGTGCTCATTGCATTTGGTGTTAGTTGATGTCAGTGAGAGAAGTTTTAGTGTTGCATGGGTGGGAACAAGAGGGAGGTGCAGAAACGGATGAGTACATTTGAAACTGTTTTAGAAAGGGTTAAGCTCTATGTATATGACATGATTTAGATTATTGATTTTCTAAGATACATGATTCATTTCTACATATGAACCTCACATCAACGTGTAAAAAAGGGAAAAGATAAATGAGCTTACTTAACATTTACATGAATCTTCTGCCATACTTCTGGAAGATAGGCTCCAAGAGCTTTATAGTCCTGAATGCTTAACCAGAAAGCTTGAGGCCAAAACACCTGGAAATCTGTGTTTAAAGAGTCACATGACTTCTGGGATGAATGTTCACTAGATGTTTCCCGCTAGTGATTATTTCTTTTATTTACTATTTAAATGAAGACAAGATCGATTCACTTGGAATGCATCACTCTCAACAAAGATAATATGATTAGATAACCAAAACATATCATCCATCTTCACAGTAGTTAGTCCTTATGTGTATTAACTCTGATTGCTTTTCATAGTAAACAAATTTCCAAATCACTTTCTAAATTTCACACACACATTGGAAAACAGCAACCCAGGGGAATCCCTGCTTGCCATGAGTAGAAAGAAAAGTAAAAATTCAAAGGTAGGGAGAGCCTTTCATATTTTTATAAAGGGGAAAATATAGACCCTCAGTCCTCTTACTCTTGTTATAAATGTAATGCATTTCTGTTTGTTTCTAACATAGAATAAAGGGATATGCCTTTTTCTCATATAAAATAAGGTTACTTCTCAGTCTCAAGATTAGAATGTACCAAGAGTTTTTTTTTAAAGAAAGTATGCATGTTTCAGTTAAGTGAGACTATAAAGGTAATCTTTCTGAGGGAGAGAGAGCCTTATTGAACTAAATTTGCAGAAGTAAGACAAGCTATTTTGAAAACATAACTGAGATAAATGTCTATCTCTCCAGATGGCCTATTTCCTTAAAATAAATATTCTTGCTTTGGATAACTTCACTTAGATATCCTGAGAATCACTTTCTCTTATTTACCTCCAGGAAAATCACTTTCTCTTATTTACTCTGGGATAAGTCCTACATTAGATATACCCCTGGGATAACTTCCCCATTAATTCTAGTGCAGTCTGACAGAGCACTCACTACATGTTAGGAACAGTAAAAGGCACTTTACTTATATCCTCCCATGGAATTATCCCAACAACCTAATAAGATTGGTACCATCATGCTCATTTTTCAGTTAAGAAATGTAAGCTCAAAGAGTTTACATTACTTTCCTAAAGTCAAAGAGTTTGTAAATGATAGAACCAGGATTCAAACCAGGCCTAGAAGCTCTAAAGGGCCCATGCAGTAGAATGTTCTCACTGCATCGAAGGTAAGTCTTCCTCTTTCTTACTCATGGGCTATTCAATTCAGTGTGTCTACCATTGCCATTTAGGAAAACAGTAACCACTGACAGCCATACTTCATCTTTTATTATTTTCCCTATTCAAACTCTTGTCTCTATATCTTTAAACAACTGTTTAATGAAAAGTTTAGCATTAGTTTATATTCTCCCTTCAGCCACTGACTAATGGAGCTGACTACCATACATATAAATGGAGAGACCATTTCTAAGGTTGAACTCCGACTTCCAGGACCCAGAATTCTTAGATACTTCACCCAAATTGTAGTAGTTTGTTATGCATTCTAGCAAACTAATACACCTGCCCATCATTGCCCCTTCAAGTCCCTGAATTCTCCCTCTAATGAAAGGGGCCTCTGGAGAGTCCAGGAGAAAAGCCAAGATGGTAACATAGCTAAACACCTAAACTGCTGCCTCGCACAACAATTTCAAAACTACAACTAAAAGATAAGATGGACACCATCCAGAACCACAGGAAAGCTGGCTGAGTGGAAATTTTACAACTAGAAGGAAAGAGAAAAGCACATGGAGACTCAGAGGAGATGCAAAAGGCTGAGGTATGGAGATGTGCACACAGAGAGGATGAGCGATTGAGTACGCGGCTGGCTTTCTCAAGCGGGAGGGAGACGATAGTTCCTGACTGCACTGAACTCCAGTTCTGGGTGAGACTTTGGGAACACAGACTCATTTGGGGAGAAACTGGACTGTCTAGCAGTAATCAAAACTCAAGAGCAGCTTTCTCTCAGAGGTGCTTGCAGTGATTACCAATGACTAAGGGACACTGAGACCTGGGGGCCTCAGAGGGAAGGCTAACAGGAAGCCAAGGCTATCTGCTCTTCCCTGAGACTCTGCCTCATCCAAGCTGAGCACAGAGGCTTTTGCAATTTTGCAAGTCTTATCTCATAAGGCTGTCTCCAGCACAGAAGTTCTCCCACTGTAGACATAGCTGATCCTCACAGCCAACTGGCCTGGAGTCAATTCCTCCCAGTGATACCAACAGTGATCAAGACTTAACTACAACAAGGCTGTGCACACAGTCCACAAAGGGGTGCACCAAGAGTTTCCACTTCAGGTCACTGGGGAGGCTGAGCCACTGGGCTTTATAGGACACCTAGCACACAAAGCTACTCTACCAACTCAGGGAAACAGTGAAAATGCAGAGACAAATGAAAGAAATGGAGGAAAGCAAACAACTAAAGTTCAAAACCATGGTTATAAGCTTTTCCAAGAATTTCCTAGAAAAGGCTGATAAATTTAGTGAGACCCTTGAGGATGTGAAAAAGGAGCAACTAGAAATTAAACATACACTGACTGAAATAAACAATATTATACAGAGACCTAACAGCAGACTAGCAGACTGCAAGAATCAAGTCAAAGATTTGAAATACAAAGAAGCAAAAAACACTCAACCATAAAAGCAAAAAGAATCCAAAAAATTTGAAGATAGTGTAAGAAGCCTCTGGGACAACCTCAAGTGTACCAACATTGAATTATGGGGGTGCCAGAAGAAGAGAGAGAGCAAGATACTGAAAACCTATTTGAAGAAATAATGACTGAAAACTTTCCCCCACCTGGTGAAAGAAATAGACTTACAAGTCCAGGAAGCACACAGAACCCCAAACAAAAGGAATCCAAAGAGGACCACACCAAGACACATCATAATTAAAATTCCAAGAGCAAAAGACAAAGAGATAATCTTAAAAGGAGCAAGAGAAAAATAGTTAATTATATACTAGGGAACACCAATACAATTGTCAGCTGATTTCTCAACAGAAACTATGCAGGCCAGATGGGAGTGGGAAGAAATATTCCAAGTGATGAATAGCAATAACCTACAACCAAGATTACTTTACCCAGCAAAGCTATCATTCAGAATTGAAGGGCAGATAAAGAGCTTCACAGATAAGAAAAAGCCAAAGGAGTTCATCAACACCAAACCAGTATTATATGAAATGCTGAAAGGTATTCTTTAAGAAGAGTAAGAAGAAGAAAAAGGTAAAGATAAAAATTATGAACAACAAATACATACCTACCAACAAGTGAGCCTAAAAATAAAGTGAATTAAAAATCTGATGAACAGAATAAACCGGTGAATATAATAGAATCAGGGGCATAGAAAGGGAGTGGACTGACAATTCTCGAGGGGAAAGGAGTGTGTGGGAAGAGACTGGACAAAAATTGTACACCTATGGATGAAGACAGTGACGGGGAGGTAAGGGCAGAGGGTGGGGTGGGAACTGGGTGGAGGGGACATATGGGGGGAAAGAGGAACAATTGTAATAATCTGAACAATAAAGATTTATTAAATTTTTTTAAAAAGGAGCCTCTGACTCTTCTAAGAGCTCCCTCTCTTGGCTGCACTCCCTATCCTTCTGTCCCACCTTCCCTTCCTCAGTGCTGTACCTCTAGGCATGATGCATTCAAGACCTGGTATGTTTGCTGCCTTGCCCAGTGCTCTGGAGAGAATCTGTCTATGCAGCTCCTGCCATTTCTCCCCTGGGAATTGGAAGGGGTGCTAAGCAGAAAATACTTGAATGCTCTCCAGAGTATTTTTTTTTACCTCATCGCATTCTTTAATGTCAATGAGACTGGAGCTTGCTCTTGAACCATAGTCTCTATCTTTCTTGAGGCTTTCACCACCAACTCCATCTTAATAGGTCTATCCTCTGGACTGGATTCAATCCCAGACACTCTAGCAACCTGCTGCTAACTCCAGCATTATCTGGATGAATTCTTTTTAAGCTAATGTGTTGTAATCCAAAAGCCTTTGATTTTTCCCAATACTTTATTATGTGCCCTCTACCCTAGATCAACCTCTTGAATATCAAAGCAAATTTAACATGAACATTAATATTTAATGTTTATTGAGCTTATGTTCTGAGAATTTTACATAATCTATTATCTTATTTCAAATGCACACAACCCTATGTGGTAGGTACTATTATGACCTCATTTATTTTGTATTTTCAGAATTATTGTCCTAATATTTCATGTTCATTAATTCAGTCATTCAATAAACATTTATTGAGCACTTACTGTTTTGGAATTGGGAGGGCAGCAGTGAACAGACAAGATAAAGTTCCTGCTTTCAGGCAGATTGCCATTCAGTAAGAGGATGTAAAAAGTTAGTAAATAGCCCTAGCTGGTTTGACTCAGTGGATAGAGTGTTGGTCTGTGAACTGAAAGGTCCCACTTCGATTATGGTCACGGGCAAGTGCTCGATCCCCAGTGGGGAACTTGCAGGAGGCAGCCAATCCATGATTCTCTCTCATCATGAATTTTTTTTCTCTCTCTCTCCCTCTTCCTTCCTCTTTGAAATCAATAAAATATATATTTTTTAAAAAGTTAGTAAGTAAGTTAGATGGAGTGCGAGGAAGTACAAGGAGAGAAGATGAGAGTGCTGAGGGAAAGGTTGATGTTTTATATAAGAGAGTAGAGGAAGTCTCTATAATAAGGTGACATCTAAGTAGAACTTTGAAGTAAGGGAGAGAGCATGAGAACTAGCTAAAGAAAGAAAGTTCAAGGCAGAGTGAAGAGCTTTTGTAGCTCCTTCTAGAAATTGCAAGTTGTTCATTTTGGCTGGAGAAGAGTGAATACTAGTAAGAATAGCAGGATTGGAGGTTAAAGAAATAGTAGCGAGTCATCTGGGAGGGTTTTATAGGTAGTGGTGAGGATTTTAAATTTTACTCTGAGATGGAAAGTCATTGAAGATGTTTGGGCAAAGGTATGACATATTATGAATTGGGCTTAAAAAAGAGTATTCTAAATGTTCTGAGGAGAAGGGACTCTCTTTTAGGGGCATGGGTGGGAATGGAGAGACCACATTTGAGATGAGAGATGATGGTGGACTAGGGTTGAGGTAGTGGGAGCAATCAGCTTGGGGATGCATTTCTAAGATTGAGCCAAGAGGATTTTGCTGACACACTGAATGTGAGGTACGAGAGCAAGAGAAGAGTCACAGATGACTCCAAGATGTTTTTAGTAGAAGGAAATTTCCTTTTATGGAGTTATGGAAAACTGTGGGAAGACTACATCTGTGGGGGTGGAAATGAAGAGTTTGTTTTTGGACATGCTAACTTTGATGTGTAAGTAAAGTTGTTGAGAGGGAGGCTAGCTATACAAATCTGGACTGAGACACGGAGTGGTTAAGTAACTTAACTCAAGGTCACATTGCTATTAATGATGGAGCGCTAGTGGTGACATCTGAACTTAGGCAGTCTGGCTCTTGTCTTACTCTTAAATAATGAACCACATCCTGAATCAGAATCCCACACCTTCCTTTATGCAATATTTCTATGCTGATGGGTACATTTCTCATGGGCCAGCTTGTCTATCTACCCTACAAATCTCTACATGTCTAACCCCATTCCTGCAGATAACTTGCTCTCAGTACTCTCTTTTCTAATTGAAGAATTGTTATTTAAGTGAGTTTACCTTCTATAAGAGGATATGATAACCCAAAAATGGCTTTATGTGGGAAAGGAAAATTGTTACAGAAAAATTAGAATACCTCCTTCTACTCTTGGACACTGGTTCCATTGCACTAGGTAGGATGAAGGAAGAGAAACAACATTGAGATACCACTACACACCTATTAGAATGGCCCGAATCCAAAATGCCAATTACACCAAATGCTGACAAGGATATGGAGCAACAGAAACTCTCATTCACCACTGGTGGGAATGCGAAAATGGCACAGCCATTTTGGGAAACAGTTTAGTGCTTTCTTATAAAACTAAACATACTCTTAATAACAATTCAGCAATCACACTCCTTGGTATTTACCCAAATAAACTGAACACATGTATCCACCCAGAATAAACATGTAGATTTTTACAGCAGCTTTATTCATAATTGCCCCAAACTTGGAAGCAGCTGGATGTCCTTCAGTAGATAAATGGGTAAATATACTGTGGAATATCCAGATAACAGGATATTTCTCAGAGCTAAAAAGAATGAAGGAATAGAAGAATTTCATTGACACCTTCTTTCTGGACTATCTTAAAATTCTGTGTACGCTTAGTTATTTAGGCCTGTTTCATTTGGCCTAAAAGTAAGTATTACAGAAAACAATAATATTCATAAGAAATATTAAGAACAGTGAAGCACCTTGTTTTAAGAGACATCTAGAATGTTTGCTTTTATACGACAAATCCCCTGGAAAACACTGTTAATAGTGCTCTTACTTGCATATAACTCTCCATATGGAAGATATTTAATGAATGAATATTTCTTATGCATTGCTATAACAGTGGTTGAAACTAGATTTCCCTGGTGTTTTACCATGGAACAGAATACCAGAGCTAGCAGAGAATTAGAGTCCCTCCAGCCCAGTGCCCTCATATTACAGATGAGAGAACTGAGGACAGATGGTGGTAGGGCTGGAGGGAGAGTCCAGACTCCCTGAGCCATAGATGGCCCTGCTGTGCTGCGGTGATTATGGACTGCCTTTTCACTGGGAGCTGGGCCTTTTGCTCGCAGGTCCTTGCTCTATTAATTCCCTGTCTATTCCTTTATCAGGCTTAATGGCACTTCTGGATTACCATCACCATGTTTCTGAAATCTTGTTGCTTTTACAAGTGGTGGCCCATGTTCTGAAAAATAATACCTCCAAGGCGCTTTGTTCAGTTTCTCTGGCCCGATCACGTGGACATCCCCCATGAGTGTCCCCAGTCTGCGAAGTTTCAGACAGCCTGCTCTCCCGATCCATCCAGTTCATTATGACATAAATATTCAGAAGCTCAACTTTGTTTCAGTCCATCAAGAGTTTATGTTCTATAAGAGATTTTGAGATCGACTTCTTCCCTATTACACTTAATGTCAAAAAGTGCTAGTGGAAATAAAAAAGCTCATACATCTAAATGATTTAAATTAAGTAAAATAAAATTTTCCACTCCTTTGAATTAGGCCATTAAAGCTATAGCTTCGTCTAAGTACAATATTAATGAGCAGTATTGCAAGGAGAGTTTTAATTTTGCATTTCCTGACATAAAAAATTTAGAACATGCAATTTTAGCTTTGCTTTAGGTAATAATTTATAGTCCCTTGACTTTTATTTGGGGACATCAGATATTAGGGTCAAAAATGAGATAAGTTCAAAATTGGATGCGCTGAGTCCTTATTTAGAGATATGCTACCCTCTTACCTAGATGATATATTGTAGGCTTAAACCAGAGATTGGGTTATGCGGCATTTTATACCATTGAAGCATTAGTGGTGAAAGTATAAATTAAACAGACCTTTTAGATATGTTGACTTAATATTTTCAACATTTTTAAGTGGACTAAAGAATGGTTTAGCAAAGATAGGCAAGGGTACAGACTAGTGACATCCTCAAAACAATTGGATCCCCTAGTGGTTGGGTGGCTAACATATTCTCATTCCATTGTTACTGGGGTTCACAGGCAGGTGCAGTCTGGCATCCCTGCACCAGGGCAGCCCTCCTGATGTTGACCAAACATGTGTAAGACTCTGTATCTGGACTTTGCAGAGCTTTGCAGAATCCCTGAGACTGTGCAAAGACTCTTCTAGCCAGTACAGGTGCTTTGAGAAGTCTCATGGCTTTCCCTCGGATTTACATGTCACTAATCACATCAAATCAGAGGTGTAAGATGACACACCTGAGGCCTCTCCAGCCACCAGAAGGCACCAGGCCAGCCATCGCTATCTTGGAACAACGGCCATTTCCTTTAATCAGGCATCCAATTAGCCGCACACAAATTAGGAAGTTGATGTACCTAAAGCAATTTGTCTGCAAAAAATTTAAAGCCTCCCATATGAATTTGCAATCAAGGAAAACCTTCTTTCGATTTCATTTGTTGTGGTTGTTAAACTGACAGTTGGACACAGGACAGAATAAAGCAAACATTTCTAATTTCTAGTGGTGCCTAAGAGATTCCAGAGTATTTTATTAGCCAACCTTTCTTGCTTGAATAAGTTGTGAGTCAGAGAGATACACAGAGGGTAACATTGGTAGTTTAACTGCATCATGTTCCCTAACAAGAGATGGCAAATAGTATTTGATAAAAAATAGAGGAAGTCTTTTTGGCATTGTCATCTAGTCTTGTTGACAAGATTGGCTTGTTGTAGCCTACAGCATTGTCAGTGAAAAAAGAGCAAAGTTAATGCTTGCTTTCCAGATCTTTGCAGCGTCAAGCTTCTCTGGGCAAATAATAAGAGTAATAATAATAATAATAATAATAATAATAAGCCTGCATGACAGAGTACTGCTGCTTATTTATTTTTCTGTTCAGTCCATGCATTGTTCTTTACCATGCAAATCACCCTGTATTTAAATATGTCTAAGAATTCTCCCCTATCCAACTCTTCATCAGAAAGGAAATATTCCTGCTTCTCTTACAGGGTTTCCCTATTTGGTTTATATAATTTTAGGGTCAAATCCAAACTTCATTTTACAATGAAGATTCTGTGGCCCAAGAAGTAAAAGATGTTTTTTACATTACACAACTAATTTTTGTGTTTTTTTTAAATTAAATAAATTTTCATTGATTTCAGAGTGGAAGAGAGAGGGAGACATAGAAACATCAATGAAGAGAGAGAATCAATGATTGGCTGCCTCCTGTACAACCCTCACTGGGGACTGAGCCCACAACCTAGGCATGTGCCTTGACCAGGAATTGAACGTGGCCGCCTGGTTCATAGGTTAAACCTCAACTACAGACCCACAGTGACCAAGCTACCCAACTAGTTTTTGCAACACTAAGGATTAATTTTCAGAGTACCTAAATCCACAGCCTGTGCTTTATAATACTGCCATGAACCAAATTGGAAGCTGGTCAGGAATGAGGGTACAGCTCCCCAGAGTTGTATTTATAGACATCTCTCTGACATATAAGGAAGGATTTTTCAAGGCTGGCATTATAGCCTTAGGAATGAGATTTTTGAATGGCAGAGAGACTAAGTGATCTTTTTTATTCAGGTAACCCGGGGGTGGCTTGAATATGTACTCTAACAGGGGTGGGAGCCTGTTCAGGAAGAAGTGTCTGGCATGGAAAAATAAAAGAAAGACTATGCATAGCTCTGGAACTCTGCAAACCCATGTCAAACTCAGTCTAAAAGTGTGAGAGTTAGAATAGTCTCAATGTTCTTATATGGTTAAGTCAGAAATAGTGAGCAGGGACTGGCTATCGCACAGCTCAGAGACAAGCCGTGGGTTGTATAATATATATTTGAAATACCAAAGAATAAAAAATAAAAATTATATACTCTCTAGTTATGCTGTACTAGATTTTATCAACTTGGCTAAGGCTCAGAACTGTTTCTTAAAATTCTCTTATCTATATAGTTCCAAGTTGGTGTTGATCAAAAGGGGAACTTGTGTAATATTTGGAAAGAAGAGCTGAAGCAGAAGCAAATACTCCTCCTAAAAGACCATCATGGTCAGATACTGTGACCATCAGGCAAGAGGTTCCCAGTAAGTCCACCTTTCCTTCTCAGGTCCATGTCAAGTTTGTGATCTGACCCTAGCAGGTCTGCCACTAGGAGCCTGATTGCAGAGCCACAGAAGTGACAGCTACATTGAGGCAATAGTCTACAAGATGTGGTGGTTTTCATGGCCCTCACCATGAACTCTTCAGTCAACCTCATTCTGATGGCCAGACATATTTTCATCTCTTCCTCCTCTATTTCATCCTCTCTGGTGCAGATGTTGATAGTAGGGGAGGTTGTTTTAAAGTTGTAAAATAAAATAAAAAGGAAATAGAAGTCTGGCAGAGATAATTACTGTGAATATCTTTGGGATATTTCCATAAAGTCTTTTTTCCATGTCACACAAACACATACTTCTATTGTTGTTGTTGTTTTTACTTTTTGCAAATTGCAATTAAACTCTATATTTTTTATATCCTTCCTTTTTCACTAAATGCTATGACATTTTTATTATCCTTAAACATCCTTTAAAACAGTGCTTGATCATATGGTAAAGCATAATTCACTAAAGCAATTCCCTGTTGTTGGGCATTTAAGCTGCTTCCTTTTATCCTCTTACTATTATAAACAATGTTATAATAAACATCCCTTTCCATAAATATCTGTGTGTCTTCTTGTCATACTCTGAGGATAAATCCTGAGAAATGGAATTTCTAAGAAAATATATGACATTTTAAATACTCTTCAACTTTTACAATGGTTGCATTCAGCTATGCTTTCATCGGCAGTGTGTGTATGGTCCTATTGTGATACATTCATTTTTATTCTATCACAATGGTATAAAACACTTGAAAAATAAAGCAAAATTTTTATCTCTCAAACTTTAATCTGTAAAAATCAAGAGTTTGGCATAAAATAATAATGGCTATTTATTATTGAAATAATACTTGCATTAAGGGTTCTTAAGTAGAGGATGTCATAGTAAGAAGATTGTTAGTAACTTCATAGGATGGAGTTGAAGAAGGTGAGAAGGAGAGGGAGTTATTGATGAGTGGTCAGAAAAATCTAGAGTATCACAAGCATTTCTGAGTTCACATTTTCGACAGCATAGGTGTCATGCTAAAGAATCCTTATGTATGTTTAAACTGAGAAAGAGAAGATGGGGCAGGGACATGATACAGTCCTTAGGCATCTACTGGTAAAAGGACTTTCACATGGCTGAGAGATTGGGAGTGATTCTGGCCAGACTACAGAGCCAGGACCTATGGAGAAAGAGAAAGGAGAGGTGAATTAATTCAAATTTGGAGATCCTTTTCTAAAAAGTAAATCAATTTCTGCGTGGAATGAACTTCCTGTGTGACTCAGAGGTCCCCATTCAGAGAGGCTTATTAAAGAGAACAGATGACTAAGGGGGACGGTGGTTGGCATGGAGATTGGACTGGTTGACCAAATGGATCTATGGGTTGTCTTAGCTCAAGGGAACTAGAACATTAGGAAGAAAAGCACAGCAGGTTCTTTAAGAAAATGAACTTTTTCTCAAAATACAAAAAGTTGGATTATCTGGAGAAGTCCTGAGACTGTCAATTACTATAAGGGCAATAGCTGGCATAGACTTTATTCTCATTACTTTTGAGACACTGTTCTAAATTTATTATGAGCATTATCTCATTTTGTTCTCTTAAAAACCCTTGGGTGGCATGGAAAATAGTAAGAAGAAGAATGTTCTCCTCTTCCAAAGATATCCATGGATCTATGATTAGGCTAACTTACATGGCAAAGGAAATTTAGAGCTGTGATTAAATTAAGGATTTCACATGGGGAGATTAACATGGGTTATCTGAGTTGGCCCATGTAATCACAAGTGTCATGGACAAATGACAGAAGTCCCAGTGATGTGTTTACTGATTTTGGAGATGGGAAGAGGCCATGAATCAAAGTATTGGGCAGTTTCTAGACCTGGAAGAGAGGAAGAAATAGATTCTCCCCTGAAACTTTCAGTAGAAATCAGCTCTATAGATACTTTCACTTCAGACCTTTTTTTGACTTCCAATCTTGAGAACTGCAAGATGATGTGTAAATTTGTGTTGTTTTAAGTCACTAATGTTGTAGTAGTTTGTTACAGCAATAAGAATCTAGTACAGAAGGTCACTATTATCTTCTCCATTTTTCATATGAAAAAACTGAGGCACTAGTAGGTAAAGGGATTTTCTAAGAACCTTACAACTAGTAATTAGCAGTAAACCATTCAGCTCTCAAAGCCAGTAAATTGAGATAAAAACATTTCTATTTATGTTTTCCTTATGTCAGCATTCTCAGGGCTTAAGTAACAAAGTCCTTATGAGATATCCTGAATTCATTTTACAGTCAGATCAAGAACAGAAATATAAAGTTTTTATGGGTCAGACCCAGATTAATCAAATCCAGCTTTCTTTCTCTCTCTGTAGAATATGCTACAAATCTCCATAGTTCCTCTTAATCCATTTATGGACCTTGTATTCACAGATTTAAAAAATATAACTTTATTCTTGCTGTATGAAATAGAGTGCTCTATTGTTATACTCAAATATAACCCTTGTAAATTTAGTGTGTGTCTCTCTGAATGCCTTAGTATTTTATGAACAAATCAGTGTTCAATTTATCCACTAACATATTTACACTGAAGGTCTTAATATTTTTCTTTTTTTCATATAGTGTCTTCCCATTGGCATATCACTGTGCTAATCTGAACTATTTCTAACTTTTTATTTTCAAAGACTTAGGGAGAAAAGTTAAACCAACTGAAATAATGACTTGCCTTCATTATGTTGGAAGTCATCAGGAAAGCCAAGGACAAGGCCCAAGGTTTCTGATTCTTGGTTAATTTCCCAAATCCCAGTCATAAGTGTCCCATTACAAAAATGTTCAGCAATATGCTGCTACAAGTATCAAAAAATCCACATGTCAATAATCTCAGTATTCAATGGTAGAGCAACACCTTCTGAAATAAATGGAAATTCATGTTGGGATACTGTAGACTATCAAAGCATAATGAGGAGGGGAATATTTCTGCTGGTGAAGAAAGCCATGTAATCACTCTACTGGCCAGGAAAATACAAGGGAAAAGTGTAGATAGATATCAACTAGCTATTTTTCTATTGTTCAGGACAGTGTCTAAGGCATGCAATAACCGGGAGTCCCCAATCTTATGTGAGAAAAAATACTTTTCATTTTCCTCAATGTCTTATCATTGCTTTCTCTTTTCTGCTGGCTAAGAAAGTTGGATATCCTGCAAATGACATTTCAAGTGAAGATGAGAAAAAAAACAAAACAGTTTTGTCATTGAGAACCCACTATGTGCCAGTTACCAAGTTAGGTTCTGGGGAGTAACATAAATAAAACACAGATTTTTCCGGCATTAGATAGGCTCTTTTGGTCACCAGGGATCAAAATTCCAACCCAAAATGTCTGGAGTAAAGCATCCCATTTAGTGGGTCCCTTAACAGTTCAGGGCACTGGTTGACCAATGTTCAGCTAGACCCCCACTTCTCTTTTTCAACTCTAGCTCTGCTTTTTAATACATTGATGCTATTTTTAAGTAAGGATCTTGTGCTGCAAAATGGCTGTCCCTGAACCAGAACATCAAATGAGAAAGATCAAGAATTTCATCATATCTAATTGGCTATCACTGAGCCATATATCCATTCCTAAAGAATGCAACATTTTGACAAATTTAGTTTTGGTCCTACCAAACAACGTGGGCTGTACAGGGGGAAGTGATTTGTTAGAGGGAAACTGGAATATTGTTACCGTAGGAATAATGCATATTGAGCACCAGATTTCCATTCTACTGTCCTTGAGAAGCATACTACCTATCTGGTAGACATGTTTTCTGTCATTGCCATTGCCCTCCTACAAGATACCTGTAAAGTACACCAAAGAGCAAGAGAAAAGAAGGCTTATTGTGTTTAACAGCAATTAGGAGATCAGTCAGTGGGTTGTCATTTGCTGACTGGAGACACCCCAAGTGAACGAACAACAAAGATCATGATAATATTATCATTGTTTTAATCATCCCACCAAAGCAGCATTGTGCACACCAACTAATTCTTGTCTAGTCATATTTGTACAACTATCTCTTTGCCTGCTATTGTCTACCTCTCTGATCTCTCAGTTCTTTAAAAATATTCACATTTTGTACCTTCCCTCACACTCTGCCTCTCTCTCCCCTCTGGCTTTTACTTATAATGTGTGCCTAAACTTCATAGAGCAGAATTTTCAACAAATTAGAGTGCATTGCTCATTTATAATTTGGGTCTCATTTGCAAGTTGGCTCTTCATTACTGAGAACATTTTGGGAGACAGGCTGTACAAAAGATCTGATGTGCCTCAAAGCTGTTATATATGATCAGTTTTGAAATGCTAATCAGAGTCTATGGAAAGAATAGTTTTAAAAAATAGTGAGGTTAAGTTGGGAAAAAATAACAAGTTTTGAAGAGATGTGAAAGGTGGTCCAAAAAATGATTGTAGTGCAATAATAGTGGGAAATTCCATTTATAGGAAAGAAAGAAAAATGTATTTAAGATTCAACCGGGACACTTGAATCAACATTATTTTGTATAATAAAAAAAACCATAGGGCTGTTAAACCAGGCTTGTAGGAAAGTGTCAGCGGCCTGAAAAACAACAGTAAGCACAAATGTGTGAAATGCATACACTGCCCACCTCAATGAGGTATTCATTTCAAAGTGGAGAAGGAGACTGGAAACATTATTAAACATGTCAGGGTATAGATTGGATCTCATTTTAAGGTTAACATAAACTTTTTTGAGTGCCTTACTATTGTTCGGCGTTTTATAGATCTTGGCAGCGAGTTTCAACGTGTGGCTCATTAGAAGAAATGGAATGCTGGGATTTACTGGGTAATACTTGAGAGAAGTCTCTCCTGGGAAAACTTAGTATTTTTCCCAGAAAGACAGTACTTTGATAAGAATAAAAATATCGATTTGTTCCAGCACCTTCCTTCATGACAATAATATTACCTTGATTTAAGTTATGCCTGTGTCTTTGTAGGAACTCAAACTGAGTTTTATGTGGAATGTTATTTCTGTTTATCACCACAAATTTCCTTTGAGGAAAGTAAGGGATGGGTATTTATTATTCCTATTTTAACATAAGCTTGGAGAATGACTTAAATAAATTCTGTGACTTTAAGATGCAGGTGATAGCTTAATGCAAATCCAAACATCCTCATTAATCTAAAGAAGTTAAACTAGCCCCCACCCCCCAAAACTATGTGATCCTTCTTAAGAAATTGCCCTCTAAATTTATAGAACTCAGAACCAACTCCTGCTTTTGATGCCATAAGGAGAAATTTATGATATTATACCACACAACTGGATGTGCTGAATTGGTGTTCAGTCTCCTAATTGCTCATTTATAATTTGGGTCTCATTTGCAAGTTGGCTCTTCCTTTTTGCCCCATTGGGAGCATGTACCTCAGTCTGAACTCTAATTCAGAATTTCAAACTTAGCTACCCAATTTTTTGTGTGTCCTAAAAGAACAGGGGGACCTTGAGAAGCCACTGGAGAATTAGCAAAGAGTTACCTCCTATTTGCCACCATCTGTTTCAACTCTCATGGATCCTTGTTGCTCTGCTCTGTGATGCTCCCTCCCATTGGAAATTTACCAGCTCAAGGTGGAGGTCGAGTTGAGAACCGTTCTTCCAGAACTCTGCTCACAACCTATAGAACCTGAGTCTTGGTAGAATCAAACCATGGGCCAACCCAATTGCTGACAGTCAAAAAGAAAATAAGTCCAATCAGGTTGTAAGACACAACCAACAGTGTCTGTATATCAGTGGTTTCAACCTTGGTTGCTCTTGAGAATCTGTTTTGAAGTTTTAAAAATATATCAGGGTGTAGGTCCTACCTTCTGTTTTGAACAATTTTTTTTATCTTTATTGTTCAGTTTAATTACATTGTTCCCTTTTTTTTTCACCCTATAGTTCCCCTTCACCTGGTACCCATCCCACCCTCCACCCTCACCCCCCTCCACTGTCCTCTCCCACAGTTGCATGATTTTTGTCCAGTCTCTTGCTGTACTTCCCACACCCCTTTTCTCCCCAAGAGTTGTCAGTCCATTCCCTCTCTATGTCTGTGATTCTGTTACATTCACCAGTTTATCCTGTTCATCAGATTATTAATTCACTTGATTTTTAGATTCATTTGTTGATAGATGTGTATTTGTTGTTCCTAATTTACACTTTTATCTTTTTCTTCTTTCTCTTCTTAAAGAATATCTTTCAGCATTTCATATAGCATTGGTTTGGTGGTGATGAACTCCTTTAGCTTTTTCTTATCTGCGAAGCACTTTATCTGACCTTCAATTCTGCATAATAGCTTTGCTGGATAGAGTAATCTTGGTTGTAGATTATTGCTGTTCATCACTTTGAATATTTCTTGCCACTCCTGTCTGACCTGCATCGTTTCTGTTGAGAAATCCGCTGACAATCGTATGGGTGCTCCCTTATAGGTAACCATCTGTTTTTCTCTTGCTGCTTTTAATATTCTCTCTTTTTCTTTTGCTCTTGGCATTTTAATTATGATGTGCCTTGGTGTGGTCCTCTCAGGGTTCCTATATATTGGGGTTTGGTGCACTTCTTGGGCTTTTAAGTCAATTTCTTTCACCAGGTGTGGGAAGTTTTCAGTCACTATTTCTTCAAATAGGTTTTCATTGTCTTGCTCTCTCCCTTTTTCTGGCACCCCTATAATTCGGATGTTGGTATGCTTGAGGTTGTCCCAGAGGTCCCTTACACTATCTTCAATTTTTTGGATTCTTTTGGTTTCTTGCTTTTTCAGCTGAGTGGATTTTACCTTTTTGTATTTCAAATCTTTAACTTGGTTCTTGGGGTGCTCCAGAGCACTTTTAGGTCTTTGTATAATATTTTTCAGTTCAGTCAGTGTATGCTTAATTTCTGGTTGGTCCTTTTTCATATCCTTGAGAGTCTCCTTTATATCCTTGAGGGTCTCCTTCATTTCCTTGTAGGACTCATTCATTTCCATGTTGGTCTTGATCATTTCCTTGCAGGTCTCATTCATATCCTTGAGGGTCTCATTCATTTCCTTTTTGGTCTTGCTTATTTCCTTATAGGTCTCAACCTTTTGTAGGAGCCTCTTGAGAAGCCCTATAACCGTGGTTTTGAATTCCATGTCCAGTCGTTTTTTTCCCTCCATTTCTTTCACATCTGATTTCTTTCCATGTCTCTGCATGGTGGCTGCTTCCCTTAGTTGGTCAATTAGTTTTGTGTGGTAGACTTCCTACAAGGGACAGTGGGACAGCCTCCCCAGTTACCTGAGGTGGATATGGGTTGTACAGTCTTGCTGAAGTTAAGCTCAGGTTAATCGTTGTTAGCACTTGGAGAGGTTGACCTCCAGGCCAATTGTCTGTGAAGTTCAGCTGTGCTCAGGTTGGATGGGCAGAGTCTCCGGGCCAAGAAGACAGCGTTAGCTCTGCCCTATGTGGCCCCAGGGACTCTGTGCTGGGGGCAATGGCCGCCAGCACCTCTGAGAGAGAGCCGCTGCCAAGTTCCACCAGCTGCTGGGAAATTCAGACTCTCCCCAAATGAGTCTGCACACCCAATGTCTCACTCAGGGTCGTAAAATAAAGCAGTCTGATGGTTTTCCGAATGAGAGAGCAAGTCGTGAGCACTCTCTACTAGGTCAGGCAGCTGCGCTGTTCCCAAGTTCATGCGCAAGCTCCCTTCTGCACAAGCCGGGAGACCCTTGCAGCACCCAAGTTTCAGCATGCCCTCCCACTGTCCAGTTTTTACCCCGTATGATAGTGGGTTCCCTGGACTTCGCCCAGAGCTGGATAATCAGTCCAGTGGGACGTCTTTGTCTCCCCATTCGAGAAAACTGGCCAGTTTTCAGCCACCCGCCCTATCCGCTGGTGTGCTCCAAACCTCTCTCCACGCGAATCTACAATGGTGTCCACCGCCGCTCCTCCGAGTCACAGTGTCTTATCTTCACTTTTATTTGTGGAATTTTCACTTGGCCAGCTTTCTGATGATTCTGGACGGTGTTTGTTCTTTTGTTAAGTTGTAGTTTTAAAATTGCTGTGTATGACGGCAAGATAGGTGTTTTACCTATGCCGCCATCTTGGTTCTCCTTCTCTACCTTCTAATGATGATAATTTAATAGATCTTGTGGAAGGTCTAGGTCTTAGTATGTTTTTATTATTATACTTTTTATTATTATTATATTTTATTATTATTATTATTATTATTATTATTATTATTATTATTAAAGAGCAGTTTCAGATTCACAGCAAAAGTATGAGGAAGGTTCAAAGATTTCCCATATACCCCTAGCCCATACATATACACAATCTCCTCTACTATGAATATCTCCTACCAGAGTGATAAATTTGTTACAGTCATTAAACTCATCATAATCATCCAAGGACCATAGTTTACCTTAGACTTCATTCTTGGTATTGTACATTCTGTGGAAAAGTGTAATGACATATATGTAACACTGCAGTATCATACAGAGTATTTTCATTGTCCTCAAAATCCTTTGTGCTCCACCTTATTTATTCATCCTCTCCTACCTCCAATTGCTGCGAACCACTGACCTTAGTAGTATTTTTTTTAAAGCACTCCCTGTACATGAGAGCTACTGCTCTAAGTTCTGAATGTGAGACAGTGCATCTGTGCCATCATTAACCATCCCTTGTGCTCTGCAAATGCAGGGAGCCATAGTAAGAACTTATAGTATCACGGACCTCGTTCTATGCTAAGCACTCTGCATGCATTCTTTTATTGAATTCTCTAGCCACCCCTGGGATAGCTACTATTATTATCTTTATTTTACAGATGAGAATGGTGAAGCACAGGGAGGTTGAGCAAGTGGCCTAAGCAGTAGCACTTTGCCTCCAAAACTGAGACCTGTAGCAGTAACACTTTGCCTCCAAAACTGAGACACATTGACACCTGCATTAAAAAAGTATTTGTAACAGGGTAAATTCTGTGTCTCTAAATAAAACACACACACACACACACACACACACACACACACACACACACTCACACACACCCCAAAAAACTGAACAACTTTTGCTGTTGTTAGTTCCCCCATTTCAATGGTTGTAGACTGTTCAAGTCCAGACAGGAACATTGGGAATATGCCAATCTAATACCTAGAAACTTAGGAGAAAGTTTTTTTTATTATCTTCTATTATGGAAACTAAGCTATATAGATGGTTCTAGCCTATTTCCAAAACACAAAAGAAAATAAGACTCATTTACATTTTAAGTCCCCTTCTTCATTTTAGTATTTTCACAATTAACTTGCAGTTTGGGGCCTCTCCCTCCACACAGTCAGGAGCAAGTTCAATCTCTAGAGCTCTTTATTATATTTGTTTTTTTTTGTGTGTTTTAATGTTTATGTGACATCTACTCAGAGCACTGCAAAGTATCAGGGTGAACCATGGCTTCCACTGTACCCTGACACCAAGGCTGTCTTTATTGTCTTATTTGATATACAGGTGCAAGTACAAAATGGCAGTGTTCTAGATCATTGTCTAATGTAGAATAACAAAGTGGAAGAAATCTTACCCAAGAGCTTTGAATCCATCTGCCCTCCAAACTGTTCCCTGGTCAATATCAGATGACTGTATACAGGAAAAGTCCTAAGGCCATCAGTTTAAACCACCTGATGTATTTCTATCAACATTTATATATGAAAGCTATTAAAATAGGCATCAAACAAGGCTAGAAGGGAAAAATGATAGCCTGACCGCAATAAGTAGAAAGAAGGGTAGAAGACAAAATTTGGGGTCAGGGGAGGGTAAGCAGATGGGAATGACTGAAGCACTGGGGAGTTTATGGGCTGGTTGTATTTAAATACGTAAAAAAACAAATAAACTATCATTACCTCATTCTTCTCCTGGAAATACTGACCAATGCTCCTCCCTGCCCCGCTCCCCTGCAGGAGTTTATTTCTCTCCACTCCTAACCCCATTCCAAAATTTGGGATCCTAAAAATGCCCTTGTTATTTAGACCCAAAGAGTTGCTTTGTGTTTAAATAACACTAATTTGTGAGGCCCCAAATACATGCCATCAAAAATGGATAGTCTTATCATCCTGGTGTATCCAAGGCTGCCAGATTTAGCACTGAAATCTCACTTCCTGGGAAACACCTCAGTTCCAGGCAAACCAGGAAGGACTGTTGGTTGCTCCACAATATCGATCTCCATAACTTTATTATGGTGACTCCATAGCAAAAGAGAATAGTGGCTGCAATTTAGTCACAAAGATTTGCACTCCCTTTTTCTTTTTTTCTTTTCTAGCTGTTATACAAGAGCTCATTGAAATTTCTTTTGGTGCTGTCGGAAATTCAGGGGTTGTGCCCTCTGGCACATCTCTGAATTAGGTGAGGAGAGAATCGTTTCCTACAGCTAGTTTAGATCAGGGATAATTTACAGGATAACCCTCTCTCCTGCCTCCAGAGACATTTTTGTGACTGTGTGATTCTCATGAATGCATTTGTGTTACCCAGGGGTGTGAATAACCATCCGCTCCTGGTGAATTTGAGTTCTCTGAGGCAGTTGTGAGAAACCTTAGCTGCATTGTGACTACAGACGACTGCACTGACATTTTTTCTCTTCCTAATGCAATACGGAAATTATTGTTGATATTTAATGACAAAGCCTTTCCTGAGGAAGAATGAAGAATGAGAAACTCCACTTTCCTCCCCAGTATCCTTCTTCCTTTTCCTTCTAAAATATGTAATTTCACAAAGGTAATTTTTTATCTCACTTCTGAAGCAAAGAGCATTGTTATATTTAAGAGCCAAAATGTAACCAGTTGAAATATGATCTTTCCCAATCAGACAAACAAAACAAAACAAAACAAAACAAAAACAACAACAAAAAAACACAAATTGTGGATTAGCTAAGAAATGAAAATCACATTTTAATAAAAATTCTCGTTTTTTAAAAAAAATCAATAGTACTAATGGTAATTACTGAGCATATTTCATTTTAATGTAAATTCATTCATGGCTAATTTCCTCTTTCCTGTTTTTGTGGTAAGGTGTAATCAGTACTTAATAATTCTTTCTTCTTATGGGACTAGACTAAGGCAACACTTTTAAGAAAAGCCATTACAAGCGTCTACAACTTAATCCTCACTGCTCAAGTTACTCATGTGAAGTGTAACTGAATGTTAAAAACAGATGTAAAAACTAAGCGTAAAAAATTAAGGGTAAGTGATGGAGTGGGGTGATACAGTTGACTCATTCATTTGCGTAAGCCATGGAGTCTACATTAGGTACAATGAGCGTGGACTACACAGAGCTGAATAAGACATTCCTTGGCCCCAGGAAGCTACATTAACATGAGTACATCCATGCTTACCTAAGGCACCACCCAGTTTTAGAATTGAAGCCAATACTTTTTATTTTTTTAAAATCTTTCACCCAAAGATATTTTTTCTATTGATTTTTTTTTAAAAAGAGAGAGTGGAAGAGAGAAAGACAGGAAGAAATATCAATGTAAGAAAAACACATCGATTGGTTGCCTCTTGCACATTCGGGGACCAGGGCCTGGGAAGGGGAGGAGCCTGCGACCAAGGTATGTGCCCTTGACTGGAAATGAACCCAGGACCCTTTGATCCACAGGCCGACACTCTGTCTGCTGAGCCAAACCAGTTAGGGCAAAGCCAACATTTTTTGTTGTGGTGGTGGTGAAGTGATTTCATGTTTAGAATCTTACTTTACTCTTATGCAAATTTAAAATTTTAAGCCCCTGAAATATTCCTCAGTTGTGGAACATCGGCTTGGACTGAGATGCTGGAACGGAGGACCCAGATTCAGAGTTCAAGAGCAATGTGCAACCTCACTCTGGCTCACCTCAGATTAGACAATTAGTCCCACATTATTTGAGTACCCAATTTACTGTTAAAGTTGTAAAATGCAAAATGATTTTTTTCACTTCCTAATTACAAGTAATAAAAATTTAAAGCAATATCAAGTTTAACTTGTCTGTTAATTGAGGGGGAAAAGTCATGCTAAATCAGTCAAGAGCAGAATGGTCATTGAAGACACCCAGAAGAAACTGTCATGAGGATCTCGGGTGCTATTTTAATTAGCAGCTGTCAATTAGAAACGAATGGGGGAGGGAGGGAAGGAATCCTGATTAATAAAATCATCACCCCAAATTGAAAGGGAAGGTCAAAAAGAACATGATGTCTCATTCGACTTCCTCTTGAGGGTCTATACACCTAAATTTCTGGAATCCTCTTTTAGATCTCATGGGACTACATTGGTAATATGACCACTTAATTAACTCTGGGTATAATTAACTGCCTGCATGGCCCTGCCTAATACCAAAGCTCTCTGTCAGCAAGATTAGAGCAGCTGGCTCACGTGAGGGGGCTGACATGGTTTCCTCTCCTGCACACTGGCTGAGTGGGGTGAGGGAGGGAACATTGCTAGTCAGTCCTGACCCCAACATGTCTGCAGGACATGGCTGGTGTTCTATGATTGGTCCATAACATGCAGAGAATATTTACAGCTGTTTGAACAAATTTCAGCTTGTTTGGCAGCTAACCTAGTCTAAGTCATAAAAAGAGAAGCTTCTAAAGCGTATTCTCTCACTGAGAAACAGCCAACCCAGTTTCCAACCAGTGGGACCCCTCCTGTGAAGTTGGTTAGCAGGGCATCTGTCCTTTGTTTTAACAAACAAGGCACAGATGCCAGTCAGTGCTCAGCTGGGCTCCATGGAATCTGTTGGCAAGCCACCACTTCCTAGGCTCTCCTTCCTGCAAGCTCAGCACAAAGTAAAATCTTTTTTAAAAAGAATTAAGCATTTTTAAAATGGACTTTTAGAGAAAAGGGGAGAAGAAGGGGGGAGAGAAAGGAGGGTAGTGGAGAAACATCAATTGGTTGCCTCCTGTATATACCCCAAGTGAGGATTGAATTCACAATCTGGGTATGTGCCCTGACTGGGAATTGAACTGACAACCATTCGCTGCATAGGATGATGCTCAACCAATTGAGCCACACCAACCAGGGCTAAAATCTTACTTTTTTTGGCAAAATTTAAATTGTATCCTTCAAAACTTTTGCTTATTCAATGCTCAGGTTGGAGGAATCTCTCTTAATGATAATGTTTTTATGACAAGAGCTTTGTTCACATCTCATGACTCAACACCACATAAACCTTTTTCTAAGAGGGTAAGCATGGAATGAGGAGAGACACCAGATGTAAATAGCATTGAAAGAGGCACTATTTGGAAAGATCCAGATGAATGCTGAGCATGTTAAGAACAGAGATAAAAATATTTGGAAAATGTTACGAGAACCATAAACACATAAGCTATTGGCATCTTGGCCATTTACAGATGCAGTCAAGGACTATTAGTTGATGATTTAGAAATCATTTAAGACAACTGAAAATATTCTAAGACAAAAATGGTTCATTGCTCATCTTAGTGAAACAAATAGGAAGCAGGCATGTGAGTAAGAGGCCTATTCGAAGTAATTCTGTTTTTAAGTAGAGAAGGAAAAGATGAGGGAGGGAGAAAGAGAGAATAAAATGAGCCATTAAATGGTAGAAGAAATATATTTTAAAATGTGATGATGTGAACATATAACTTACTCAAGCAGTAGCTGATGGGAGAGGTTGACATCATTTATGGAAATACTACCAACTCCACAGAGAACAATAGACTGAGAAGGGCGGGTGGGAGTGCATATGCAAGCGAGGATATGAAAACCTGAGAAAGAAAATTGTTATTTTCCAAAGTTTCCTCACAGGTACAGTTAAGTCTATATGACTAATGTTTTTAAGAGTGGCAGTATTCAACTGACCAGAGACTCATGAGATGGTGTTAAAATCTGAAGCGAGATTTTAACTGTGCCAATGCTGCTTCCATACTTACCATCTACATGTCTCCAGGTAAGTTATTAAACCTCTTAGTGCTTCTGTCTTCTCACCTGTAAAATGAAGGTGGTAACAGTACCTAGTCCTTAGGCTCCACATGAGGACTCCATTGGCTAATACATGGGGAGAACTTAGTATAGTGGCCTCCCACAAACTAAGTGCTCCATAAATGTTAACTTTTACTATTTCAATCTGGGACTGATGAAGCCTTGTAAATCCTGAAATCTAAAAATAGCCAATGCATGTGATGATGGCTGGGCAACTCTGCGAATATACAAAAAACATCGGATTGTATACCCTACATGTGTGCATGGTGTAATTTGTGCATTATAGCTCAATAAAGATATTTCAGGAAGTAAAAAGAGTAAGAAAGAACCTTTCCTTTTTATAATGAAAGCTTTTCCTCTCTCCCTAATGTGGGGCTCTATTTCTTTATAGAACAAATGTAATTTTTCTAAATCTGAATTTCAGTGTTTTCTTGAGCTCTGAGGGATACATGAAAATGAAGTATTTTGAACTACTAACTAGAGTTTGAAATCATGGAAATAAGTGAAGAAATGTATAATAGAATTGAGGGGGTAAAAAACAAAAAAAGAGAGCAAGAACAAACAGAAGCTGTTTAAGTCAGTTTCCTATATAGCAAAGAAGTCAGCCACCATTGATTTTGTTTTATTAGATTCAAAGATGGGCAGTGCAATGGGAAAGCTTTAGAGTTAAAAAAAAAAGGAGAAGAAAGGCTTCACGTAAGCTCTGGTTGGAGGAGTTTGGCATGGAACCCAGAGGTGTGTGTGCTAAATAGGAGTGGGGTGTTTTATGAGATTGATTTGGGGAGCCTATTTGACTTTTGCTGGTTGATCCTGAATTAACATATTGAAGGGAGCAGGGAGAGTCCAAAAACAGGGAAGCTAGCAGTCACAGACCAGTGTTGACCCTTCTGGGCCAATTGCTACACAAATTAAGGTTTAGCTTCCTAGACCAGTGGCTGCAAAGGTTGTGAGCAAAATTCTGTTGGTGCATATGGTATGGCCACTGTCATACAGCCAGTATTCACACAGCCAGTCTCTCAAAACAGATCACAATTTGGCCAAGGATTCCTACTAAAAACCATAGAATGTCCTACCAGAATTCTTTATAATAGCTTCCTATGGCTCTGATGATAAGAGGTAGGAAAGGAGGAGGGGGGAAAGGTGAAAAACAAGACACAAATCACCTAAGTTGCAGTTGAAGGTTTTAAAAGTGAGTACAAGCACAATATTGCAAATTAAGAACTTTAGCTGCTCTGCCGCCTAAGTGCCCAGACTATTTTTTCATCTGGCTTCAAATTGCCCCACGTGGCCCAGTTCCACGTTCTTTTTCCTTCTTGGACCGTATAGCTGACGCTCACAGAAACCCACAGAAGCCTGAGCCAAGAAACAGACTTAGTGGTCTTTGAGGATAGAGCTGGGAAATGCACCCAGAGGGAGCAGGCTTTGCTGGCTCCCACTCAGTGGAGCCCCTACAGAGATGTGATGCTGGAAAAACAGCCTCAGGAGGCTGGCTTCAGTAAATTGTGACATTCAACTTAAATCCAACGATTTAGTTGCTTGGCAAGATATTCATGGATAAAGAAGTTCAATAGAGAGAAAGTAGAATCATGGATGAATAACTTCTGTTTCTCCATTTTAGGAGAAAACTGAGAATATCTTGTCATTAAATTTTAGCACAAGAATAAGGAGAGATATTGGAGAAATCATAAGATGAAAAGCCTCTGTGAATGTAATGAATGTAACCAATGCAGAAAACCCTTTAGCCATTTTCTAAATCTTACTATGCTCAAGAGTTCTCCCATTGGAGTAAAATTCTATGAATGCAGAAAGTATGGAAAAGCTTTTATGGGTCATTTTATCCACTGACAATCATATCAGTTCTCACCTGGACACAAACCCTATCAGTGTAAGGAATGTGGACAAGCTGGCCATTGTATCTCATATTTAAGGACAGTTAGTCATTTTTTCATATGTGATAGGCAGACTCTAAGATGTCCTTGTGACCCTATTTCCTGATATTCACATAGTTGGTTAATTCCCTCCCTTTGGGCTGGCCTAATGACTTACTTCTAACTAACAAAGTATAGCAAAGTGATAAGATATCACTTCCATGATTTGGTATCTCACTGTGTTTGGGCTGCCATTAAGCAAATAAGCTATTACAGACCAGCTAGCTTATAAGCAACAGAAATTTGTTCCTCATAGTTCTGGAAGCCAGAAGTTTACAATCAGGGTGCCAGCATGGTTGGGTGAAGGCTCTCTTCAGTGTCACAGATACTTCTATTATATCTTCCTGGTGGGAGGGGGAGGCAAACTGTCTGGGAATCTCTCTGGAACCTCTCCTATGAGGCACCAATCCATTCAGGACGGCTCCACGTTCATGACTTAAGCACCTACCAAAGGACTTGCCTCCTAATACAATCACATTTGGGGTTAAATTTTAAACATATTAATTTTAGGGAAACGCAAACATTCAGACTGTTTAATTTGGCTACAGAAGGTAGTGACTTCTGTCTTCCCAGCACACTCTCTCTCTTGCTGACTTTAATGAAATAAACTTCCATGTGGGAGAGGACATCACGGCAAGGAACTGAAGGCTGCCTCTAGCCCATAGTCTGCAAGAAACAGAGACCCTCAATCAAACAGCCTGCAAGGAACCAAATCCAGACAACAACCATCTGAGTGTACAAGCAGCTCCTCCCTCAGTTGAGTCTACGGAGGAGTCTTCAGCCCTGGCTGATGCTTCAACCTCAACTATAAGAGAGACCCTGAATGGTAAGTTAAGCCCAGACTTCTGAACCATAGACACCATGAAAAAATAAATGAGTGTTGTTTTAAGATGGTAAGTGTGGTTATTTGTTATGCAGCAATAGATAACTAAGGCATTGTTCCTCACTCAACATTTAAGGACTCACAGTGGATAGAAGCCTTAGTATAAAATTTATGGAAAAGTTTTTTAATGAGTTTTCAAAATTTGCTCTACACATTAGAGCATGCACTAAGGAGAAACTATCAAAATGTAAGGAACATGGGATTGTCCTACACATGTTAGAACTCACACTACAGACAATACACAGGGATAAGGTGTATAGGAACACTTTCACTAGTTGTTTATATCTTGTTGTGCATATGAGGTGTCAAAGTACAGATAAGCCATATGAACATAGGGATTTGAGGCTGTTGGATGAAAAATTATTTTTTCTATTATGCTACAAGGTCCTCTGGCATAAGCCCTGTAAATTGGACTAACAAAAGACAGATTAACAAAAGAAAAACAGATATTTATTAGCATGTGAATTGTGCTTTTATATATATAACTCCAAAGGGTGGTTAGAACTTGAGCTTATATAGCATCTTAGCAAAGCAGCAATAGATTTTTAGAAAAGTGTCAAGACAAAGGACTTGAGTTTCTAGGGGTGGCAAATTGTGAGAAGATAAATATAAGGGAAAATGTGAAAGATGAGGGCTAGTTGGTAAATGTTGCTGTGCAGATTCCTCTGGTGCCTTCTGTAGGCTGATAAGGGTCTAAAGATGTGTCCAATGATTAACTTTTGTCCCTTCTGGTAGAGAGGGGAGGGGTCACACCTTTACAATTTATGTCCTGCTTTTAGGCAAACCAAGGGAGGGTAGAGAGCTCTTCTGTATCCGCTTCTTTTTCATTGCCATTGGCTCATATAATCCTTATACGGTTTTGGGGTGGCATACTCTGTTATCCTACAAGGCCTATTTTCTTCTAATTGTAGGCAACATGTGACATCCATAGTGTGGAGAGACCTTACATATAAGTGTGAATGTTGTAGGAAAGTCTTCAGTAGTTCCTTGTCCCCAGGACCCATATGAAAACACCTCTGGAGAGAGAGCAGTGTGGGAAAGCCTTCATGCACAGCATTTCCTTATTGTCCACAATAAAACACCAGGTCCTTTTAAAGATGGGTTACCTTCATCAACAATTCATCCTTTAAAAATGGATTGCTTACTTATTAATTTCTACTTTTTAAATCCTGACTTAAACATTAAGCTAATAAATATTCCTCTGGGAACCTTTTCAGTTGTAGCATATACGTTTTGATAGTGTTTTATTATGTTTGGGTCATGCAGAGATTATTTTATTTCTAGTAGGAAGTCTTTTGGACCTGTGAGTTGAAGTTCATTTTTTTTTCATTATCTCATTTTTTAATGTTTTAGGTCATAAAATAAGTACATATTCATAATAGAAAATTTAAATTTTACATTGAAATATAATCTAAAATTCACTTGGCATCACCTATAGTCAATATTTTAGATTATTTATTTTCAACTTCCTTTCTGTTTAGAAAGAGGCTTTCACTGGTGGTGGGTAGTGGTGGGTGGGGGTGGTGTGTGAATACAGGGAGAGTTCACTGACAAGAAGAGAAAGTCTTTTCTTTTATGAGTACAATAAATTATCCCTTGTAGATGATGGTAGTACAGTAATAAAGGGCAGAGATGGAATATGTACAATGAAACACAGGCTACGTCCCTGGAATACTAAAAAAATCACGGATTTTTAGTTATGTATTGCCTTGTGAAAGCAGTTTTGAATTTTTTACTTATTTTATGGCCCAGGATGGAAATATATCATTTTTCTTTTCTATCATTGCAGTTCCTGCACAGGACAAACAACTCACCTTTGCTTAGCCCTTTGGAGTCCAGAATTTGGTCTAAGAAAGCCACGTCCCAATCCCACATGTGGCAAATATCTGCTGTTTCTCCTTCTGAGCCAGTGAAGGGACCCATCTTAGATGCACAGTCCTCTCCATGCTTTATAATTTCAAATATATTATTTTCTTTTCCAATTATTATAATGACAGAAAAATGCTAGTCTGCTGGCAGTTACTATAGTAACCAGGAGCAACTCTCTTCTTTTAAAAGGGAACTGGTCACTTAGCTATAAGTTTTTGCTTCATTTTCTGAAGCCAAAAATGCAGTCACATGCTTTGTAAAGACTATACTTCTGAATAGCGCATACCATAAATTGTGTGTATTTGTGTGGGTCTGTGTGATTTGTGTATGAATACATATGCATAAATATTAATGCAAATCCATAAGAGACACCAATCATAAATCCTTTTTTTGAATTAAATTACTTTCTGACAGACACATGTGAAATTAATTGAAATGCAAAGAACATCCAAGAGATAGATTTAACACATGACTTCTCTTTATTATGACTTTTTTTTGGGAGGGAAACTTACAGAAAACTCTTCCTTTCCTTAAAGAAATAAGGGATGCTTGATAGCTGTGAAGCCACACAAAGACATTTTTTTTTCAAAGAAAAAGAATGAACTGCCATTAGTGAGATAATTGCCAATATTTACATTATTCAAGGTAGCCTGAACAATGGTGAATGTAGATGAGAAAATGCTAAGTATTTTTAATCAGGAATGAAATAAACTAAGAGAGAACCTGAAATGTAAGATAAATCTGATAGCTAAGTATGTCCAACCCAAATGTGGAGATGAACAGGTCGGGTTCACTCAAGTAATTTGGTCCTTGAAAAATACACTTTGAAATAGACAGCTTTATAATGTAGAATGATTGAAAGACTTTGAAATTCCAAGCAAATTCATAAAAATATTTCTGCTCTAAAAATATATATTCCTGTTTAAATCTATCATGGCATTTTAAGGAGTGCTGACTCTATAAATTCTGACTTTTATCAACAGCACTTCAATAATGTTCAGAAAATAAACTTCACAGGAAAACCTCGGGTGTTCAATTAGTGTTAAACGTTTTAGGGCAGAAACCGAGATAATGAAATTATGAGGACAACGGCAGCTTAACGTTTTTGTGGCTCACAAGAGATTTATGCATTCCAATATAACCTCGAGCTATGCATATGGCATAATAAAAAAGAATGGATTCCTGACAGGGGAACACAGGGCAGGGAATTTGACTGTACTTGTCTTAATACTAGTTCTTTGTCTTAACAGAAAGACTAAAAACGTTATCATTTCCTTACTCTGAGTACAAATTCAGGCTTTACTCAAAACCCCCCCATCATTATTACTCAGAAAACATTTGAATGGAATCTAGCTTCTTTCACAAGAATCATTTCCTCTTTAACACAATTGCATTTGGTCCACAGGGGTCCTGTGGGAATTGCGGGACTAGAAAAAGTCAGTGAAGAAATGCCTGGCCTCCTCCCAATTCCTTGCTAAACAAGAGTGAGCGGTCACCCTCACATATGGTTTCCAAAATTTCAGCAGGAGGTGAAAGCAGGAATCAAATGCGATACCAGTCTCTATGCCAGAGGCATCTGGCTGTCCCCTCACCCTGCTCGCTAGCCCTGGCGCAAACACACTCTTTTTCGGGGGGTGGAAAAGTTCCTTCTTGGAGCAAGCTTGTGAATCTTTCAGGATTTCTCTCAAGGCTCATTAGCTTGGAGGACTGCTAGGAAAATTGGACAGCCTTCTGAAACATTTCCCTGTCAGACTACCAGGGCATCCCCCAGCAGTCTGCAGAAATTAAAGGACTGAATGCAAAAGGCTGCCAGCGGGCTGGTTCCTAGTGGGCTTCTCAAGCAATTTAACAGGCTCTAAAAAGATAATTTTGAAATGCTGGAGATTTCCTTTTGCCTGCTGAGGCTCCTCTTTCAAGGTTAGGGGTTGTGATGATGAGGCAGGGTATCACCTTGGTTTTAGAATACTGTCCTTGGATAGAAATCATCCTTTGGTTTCAATGACCTTGTTGAGATCGACATTTTTCTTTTGAATAATGGTTATTCTTCAAGGTGATGTGCATATTCATACATGGACATGTATACACTCCAGCTCTGACAGAGGCAGAGAAGTTAAAATGTACCCGAGGTGTGTTCTCTGATATTCCACATGAAATGGAGGGTCAGGGGGTTGGGGTCGTGGAGACCAGGATCTGGCCCCATCACTTGATTTTAAAAAATATATATTTTATTGACTTTTTACAGAGAAGAAGGGAGAGGGATAGAAAGTCAGAAACATCGATGAGAGAGAAACATCAGTCAGCTGCATCTGCACAGCCCCTACTGGGGATGTGCCCACAGCCAAGCTATATGCCCTTGACCAGAATTGAGCCTGGAACCCTTCAGTCCACAGGCCAATACCCTATCCACTGAGTCAAACCGGTTTCTGCACATCACTTGATCACTCTCTCTTTTTTTAAAAATATATATTTTATTGATTTTTCACAGAGAGGAAAGGAGAGTGATAGAAACATCAATGAGAGAGAAACATCGATCAGCTGCTCTTGTACACCCCCTACTGGGGATGTGCTTGCAGCCAAGGTACATGCCCTTGACCGCAACTGAACCTGGGACCTTTCAGTCCGCAGGCCTATGCTCTATCCACTGAGCCAAACCGGTTTCGGCATTTTTTTTTTTTTTTTGGCGCATCACTTGATCTTGAGAATGTTACTTAACAATTGCTTTGAGCCTCATTATCCTCCTCTGTAAATGGTGATAATGCCTGCTTCCCAGGACTGTTGTGAGGATTAAACAAGGTACCATAAATAAAATGCATGTGCTCAATAAATGGACCTTATTTTGCAAAACTGTTAAAATGTTAATATTCTCCTTAGAACCAGTAGCTGGCAATTGCCTTTGGTGATGCACATACCTGTAAAAAGCTCTCTTCTTCCTGGAAGGTGATGGTGGTGTGCCTTTTACCAATTCTTCTGGTCCCCACCACCCCCATAATGATGTACCCAGAATCCTACTTCCAATGCTAAGTTTCTAAGCTTTGGGGAAATGTGGGAAGCAGAATATAATTATAGAATTTCTAAGGGCCATTCTGCATTCATAAATATAAAAATCTGTAAAAATGATTATTATTTATGGATTCCTTGCTTTGTGCTAGGAAAACTAACAGATTTAAATTTTACTTTAGCTTTCCAACAACAAATTGAGAGTATATCCCCATTTTACAGATCAAGACATTGAGATAGATGCAGCCCATGGGAAATTCAGGATTGAAACCCAGGATTATTTGAGAGCAAAATCCATTCTCTCATTTGTAGTATTCTACTGCAATCTAGGTAGCTCTTCACGCCCCTTGAAGTGTCTTCAGGGATGACAGACAGCTTCAGTGTTCAGTCACCTGTGTAATCAGGAAGACTTCTCTATATCTATCTGTGATTTTCTCCCCGTATAGTTCATTTGTGTTGATTGGTAGTCTATTGAAATGGAAATAGAGATTGCTTAGTGTGCTTTTAATCATAGCAACCATTTGCAATTATGTGAAGTTTAAGTCACCCTTTAGTTAATTTTCCTTTCTACCAGTGAACTTTCCAATACTTCATTAGTCTAGGGGAGAATGCAGGGGAATAGGAAAGTGGGACCTGGAGAGGCCAAACTATCAAAGTCCCACAGGATAATTTTGGTTTAATCCAGCAGAGGGAGTCATTGTAGATCACAGGGAGGGTGTCCTATTGGGATAAACCAGCAGGGTATTTATTTCTCCTGACCTGTCAGTCATTGGTAAAGCGCCTCTATGGAAACATAAATTTCCAAGTACTTTATGGTGCCCCTGTGAACAAAACAGGCTCCTTCAGCCTAAGGGCTGCCGGCAGACAAAGAGTTGCAGGTGCCGGCAGCTGAGAGCTGGTGTACTTAAAACATGAAAGAGACCCGAGGGATTGTGGGTGGAGGACAGACACGGCTTGCCATGCTGACTAATGCTGAGGGAAGCAAAAGGATATCTCCCTGGTGGGCATTTCACATTCTGTGAATACTTCTCAGGGCCTCGTGTACTTCTTTTCCTCTCAAGCAAGGGGAGAGCATCCTTCCTCTATTTGAGAAGCAGTAGAATACGGTTGAAAGACCATAGGTTTTGACAGAACAGTTGAATCATAATCTGTTACTTCTTAGCTATGTGTTCTTGGGCAAGTTACTTGAAACGTCCTGAAGCCTCAGTCTCCTCACCTGTTAATTAGTGATATAGCACTTACTACACAGGGGTGTTCTAAGGTTAGTTGAGATAATGATTGTAAGGGGCCTGGCACACAGCAAGTGCATTGAAAATGGTAGGTGTTATATTACTTCTCTTCCTGTCTCCTCCCTCTACTCCCACTAAGGAAAGCAGATAAGATGCTTCTTTTAAATTCTGACCAACACAGCTGCTGATTTGTCCACCATCCAGATATCATTGCTGACATGTACATATAAGGAACTGTTTGACATTGAAACTGGGACTCAGAACTGTTGGACACTGAAATTGGGACTCAAACATTTCTTGTTCTCATATATTTTTAATCTGCAGAGACAAAATCTTTTAAAGAAAAGAAATGGGGGGAAAAAGATACAGAGGCAAAGAAGCATGGAACAGACTGTCACACTATAGCAGGAAGGCAGGGGAGGTTGCAAGAGATCAACTGAAGGACCTGTATGCATGCACAAAAGCATAACCAGTGATACAAGACACTGGGGAAGGGCAGGTGAGGGCATGTGCTGAGGAGTAGGGGAGGCCGGAGGGAGGTCAATGGGCGGCAAAAAGGAGACATCTGTATTACTATTTGTAATACTTTAAACAATAAAAAATTAAAAAAAAATTCTCACCAACACTACAAAATGAGGGGACACCATTCCTAAGAGTCCACTCCTGAGTGTACATGTCAGAAATACACAGAAACAACACTATTGAGAGAGTGTGTGTGTGTGAGTGTGTGTGAGTGTGTGTGTGTGTGTTTGTGTGTGTGAGTGTGTGTGTGTGAGTGTGTGTGTGTGAGTGTGTATGTGTGTGTGAGTGTGTGTATGTGTGTATGTGTGTGTGGGTGAGTGTGTGTGTGTGTGTGTGTATGTGTGAGTGTGTGAGTGTGTGTGAGTGTGTGTGTGAGTGTATGTGTGTGTGAGTGTGTGTGTGTGTGAGTGTGTGTGTGAGTGTGTGTGTGAGTGTGTGTGAGTGTGTGTGAGTATGTGTGTGTGTATGTGTGTGTGTGAGTCTGTGTATGTGTGTGTGAGTGTGTATGCGTGTGAGTGTGTGTATGTGTGTGTGAGCGTATGTGTATGTGTGAGTGTGTGTGTGTGAGTGTGTGTGTGTGAGTGTGAGTGTGTGTGTGTGAGTTTATGTGTGTGAGTGTATATGTGTGTGTGTGTGTGTGAGTGTGTGTGTATGTGTGTGTGTGTGTGAGTGTGTGTTTGAGTGTGAGTGTGTGTGTGTGAGTGTGTGTGTGTGAGTGTGTGTGAGTGTGAGTGTGAATGTGTGTGTGAGTGTGTGTGTGAGTGTGTGAGTGTGTGTGTGTGTGTGTGTGTATGTGTGTATGAGAGTGTGTGTGTGTGTGAGTGTGTGTGTGAGTGTGTGTGTGAGTGTGTGTGAGTGTGTGTGTGTGTATGTGAGTGTGTGTGAGTGTGTGTGAGTATGTGTGTGTATATGTGTGTATGTGAGTCTGTGTATGTGTGTGTGAGTGTGTATGTGTGTGAGTGTGTGTATGTGTGTGTGAGTGTATGTGTGTGTGTGAGTGTGTGTGTGTGAGTGTGTGTGTGTGTGTGAGAGTGTGAGTGTGTGTGTGAGTTTATGTGTGTGAGTGTGTATGTGTGTGTGTGTGTGTGTGTGTGTGTGTGTGTGAGTGTGTGTGTGTGTGTGAGTGTGAGTGTGTGTGTGAGTTTATGTGTGTGAGTGTGTATGTGTGTGTGTGTGTGAGTGTGTGTGTGTGAGTGTGTGTGTGTATGTGAGTGTGAGTGTGAATGTGTGAGTGTGTGTGAGTGTTTGTGTGTGAGTGTGAGTGTGTGTGTGTGAGTGTGTGTGAGTGTGAGTGTGAATGTGTGAGTGTGTGAGTGTGTGTGTGTATGTGTGTATGAGAGTGTGTGTGTGTGTGAGTGTGTGTGTGTGAGTGTGTGTGTGTGTGTGAGTGTGTGTGTGTGAGTGTGTGTGTGAGAGTGTGTGAGTGTGTGTGAGTGTGTGTAAGTGTGTGTGAGTGTGTGTGTGTGAGTGTGTGTGTGCGTGTGAGTGTGTGTGTGTGTGTGTGTGTATTTTCCTTGAGTTGTGTCAAGATCCATCATTGAGCTGAGGAGTAAAAAGCATTTCCAAAAAGTCACTTCTGTTCCTCAATGCTACAGAATGCTTATGTTTGCAAGGCCAAATTCTACAAGTCGGGGCTGGAGACATGTGAAGATTCCTGTCAGTAGCTCAGGAGCTGTTACTGCCACAGGCCAGGGCCTCCGATCATGGAAGTCTGCCCTCATCATCCTCCAACCAGGAGCTGATTTATTTTTCCTCGATAGAGCATGGTTGTCAAGGCTGCTCACGAAGTGTTTTCTAATTTGAAAATAACAGCATGACCCTGTAATTGTTAGTAGCCTTACCATTAGCATCGTGTATAAACACAAATGAAAATGTTACTTTGCAAGTGCTTGCCATGCTTAAATGCAATAGCCATTTTCCAGGGCTGTTAGCCACTGGAGCAAATCTTGACTAGAAGATCTATGGGCCTAGTTTTGATAAAATCTAAAGTGCGTCCTATAGCCCAACTTAATCCTTCTGGAAAAGATAAGAGGGACTTACTAGTAATACCTCTGCTTGGTCAGATCCAATATATTTAGGTTAGAACCTGTTAATTGTTGTCTTTGCTTTTTGTATATGATAAAATTACAATCATACACTGTATTAGAATATACAACCTACAGATATAACACACACACACACACACACACACACACACACACACACACATAGATTTCTTCTTTATATGTTGGTCTGGACATTTACCATCTAAGTACATGCATGTGTATAAATGAATCCTGCAAAGCAATCTTGGTTCTATTATTTCCTCCAAATACAGGATAATCACAATAGCCCCATGCTCTCATCTCACAAGTTGCCAAAATTGTGTTCTGTTATGGCTCACTGTGGGGTCTCAGAATCTTCCTCCCTGTGCACATGTTTCTCTCACGGATGCTAATAAAAGTTATGCATGTGTGTTATGAGGAGAGAAAACCCTGTGGATGTTCTCTCCCACATACAGATTGAAAGGCTAGACCGAAAAGCAAAATACCGCTTAACTGTTTATCACACCAGCTTTTATTAACCAGATCTCATCTGATGTGGTCCAGGCACCTCACCAGCAAGATTGTGCTGATAGAGAACATGTGTAACTAATCTCCATATGCTCTGTTCTATAGGCTGTGCTTGGGAAAGCTGGTCTGCAGGCAAGGCTTCCAACTCTCCACATCTATGATGGAAGGGGAATTACACAAATCAGTTTTAGATTATTTGACTCACACTGGGATTTGCTTCGTAACTGATGAGGGTTGTAGAGACTCTTGGCTAGGAAACTGCAAAGGTCTCTAGATAGCTTCAAAAATTCTCTTGTCCTTCCACATCCTGAGAAGAGCTGTTTCTAAAAGAAAACTACAAAATACATTAATTAACTTTTCCCTCTGACTGAATTTTTAAAAAATAATGATTTTCCCGCTCATCCCCAGAAGTTGAAGTGACTCTTAAACAAGCCAGACTTGTAGCAAATTTGATCCTCAATGCAATTTCCAGGGTTTAGATTATTAGAGCATTCAACCAATTAAAGAAAATCAATAACTTTCTGAGCAACCTCTAAAGGCCCTACATACTTATAATTCTGCATTATTTAAGCTTCTAAAGGCACTTTGTATATTGCATTTTGAAGAAGACTCTGAAACAGTGACACATAATATGGAAAGAGAGTCCTTTATTGTCAGGTGGGAGTTATTTGTTTTTCCATTTTAATATATGATTAAATGTGATTAAAGGTATTGCATTGTAATAGGTAACCTTGGAAAATTGCCCTGGGGGAACCATAGCTGATGGATTCATTAAAGTTGGGAAATGGATGCAGCTGCTAAGCTGAATTCAATGAGTGGAAAACGGGAACAGTAGGCAGGTGCAGGTCCTCCTGGCAAGCTCTGCGGTTGTAGCTGAGCTGGGAGCTATCAGTACAGCAGCTTTATAGAAAAACTAAGAAAATAGCAGAGCCAAATGCCTAGAGAAAAACCTATGCAAGGGACTGAAACAATCAACATTTTAAGTCAACTTAAGAATCAACACTCTCAAGGCCCCAGAGAGGACAGAGGCCACGGATGAGATGGGTATACTAATAGCGTAGAACACCCATATGGAGTGCTTATGTTGAGCCAGATACCATGTCTAATTCTTGTTAAATACTTTGTCTAACACCTTGTTAAATTCTTACAATAACTCTCAGAGGTAGGTATGATTGGTTATCACCTCCTTTTTCCAAGTAAGAAAACAGAGTTGGAGAAGGTAAAAAGAACTTGGCCAAGGCCACAGAGGTAGTCACTGGCATTCAATTGCAATTCAAATTCAGGCAGGTAGAGGTCAGGACCATTTTTTTCACTACTTTGCTGTTAAGACTTCATTGATGCAAAGCGATAAAATGGTTTCAAAACCATGATATTTCCAGAGGAGAAGAGAAGTATAAATCTCAGTGGGTAGGAGGGGTATCTACCATAGCAGGTAGTGGTCAAGGCGAGGCAAAGAAAGAAACAATTAGGAGGTATTTTTTAATGTATGAGTCTGGTGAAGGGCTACTGTCTTCACTTCTGACCAATAGTCAAGGAATATAGTGGTGAAATGGGATTGCCCAAACCAGATAAACATAATAGAAACGAGAAGCTCTAGCAGAAATCATTTAATGTGAGAGATCTTTCCACACATTTCCCAATTATTTCTCACACTCTTGGCCACTAAGTATTAGGAAATATTAAAATACTAAGTATTGCCCAGTTGGCATGGCTCAGTGGTTGAGTGCTGACCGATGAACCAGGAGGTCACAACTCAGTTCCCCGTCATGGTACCTGCTTGTGTTGTGGACTCGATCCTCAGTGTGGGGCATGCTGGAGGCAGCTGATCAATGATTCTCTCTCATTATTGATGTTTCTATCTCTCTATTCCTTTCTCTTCTCTAAAATCAATAAAATATATTTTTTAAAAGATACTAATATTAAGGCACTAAGATTTTAAATATTCTATCCTTAGGAGATGGGAAGCTATTGGAAGCTTCCTGATTTAGAAATCCATTTTGTACTCATTGGGTTATTGTCCTTACCTCTCCAGGTCGGGTATATTTTGTAGAGCAGAAAAACAAACCAAAAGGGCTCTTATCAGATTTCTCAAAAAAGTCCCAGAACTTTGTGGTCTCAGAATTGAATTATTACAATGTTTGTTATCAGGGTCTCCCTTGATCCGTGGGTTGGTAATTCAGACTTCAGTTTAATAGTCTTCCAATTGGTGTCTCATATAGAGGTTATTGTATCTGTGTTTGAAGACAGCACTCACTGTTATCTTGCTCCAGGTGCAATTCAACTCAATAACTTTGATCTTTCCACTCACTCAAACAATTGTACAGGCTACTTTCTTCCTAGGGTTCTACTTAAATATTGAAATAAACAAAGGACCTTTGGCTAACAAATGTCAACCTGGGAACCTTAGAATGTACTTTCATTCAAACAGACAACTTTGAAATTATAATTTCCAAAAAGAAGCCCACATTTTCTGACCTTTCTCATAGCTCATTGCAAATTTCTCTTTTCTCTTTGGCTGACATAATGACAATATCAGGATTTTTGTACTTAGCAAGTTACTTTAAAGATATAGAGAAAAAAGAGAAAAGAATGACAGTGATGGTTTCAAGATTATAAGCCACTCTTTGGTAGCATTAGCATTTGTGGTCACAGAAATGCTGTTTAGTTAATTAATTCAGCCATTCAGTCAATGCTGTCATGAGAAGAAGCACAGTTTCCAGCATCCAACTCTGCCCCAAGAACACATCCCTCATCTAGCAAGATGTGCTCCACAGAGACACCCAATATTTGTATTATAACTATAAAAGGCTAGTTTCAGCTATGAGATTAAGAATCCTATATAATAAAAGGCTAATATGCAAATGGACTGAACAGCAGAACGACAGGGCGCTATGACGCACACTGACCACAGATGTTCAATGCAGGAGCTGCCCCCTAGTGATCAGTGCACTCCCACAGGGGAAGCACTGCTTAGCCAGGAGCCAGGGTTAATAGCTGGCAAGTGCAGCAGCGGTGGAAGGAGCTGCTCCCGCCTCCACAGAAGTGTTAAGGATGCCCGGCTGATGGCTCCGGCCCACTTCCCATGGGGAGCAGGCCTAAGCCATCAGTCAAATATCCCCCTATACTTTTATATCTACTGGATGCTTCACAGAAATATCAAACACCGCAGGATGCTTCTCCTCATGCATATCCTATGCATTTCCTATTACAGTGAATTGTGTTTCATTCATATTGTGTCTTTATAATAAGAAACACATTGTTCCATATATGTTTATAACATGAATGAATATAGATTTTGATGATTTTATAAAATTCCTTACTATGCATAAGTATTTATTCTGGGAATATTAATATTGTTATTGCTGTCATGTGCATACTGGTAGAGCAAAGTAGTCTAAAGTTACTTTGGCTGACATAATGACAATGTCAGGATTTTTATACTTAGCAAGTTACTTTAAAGATATAGAGGGGGAAAAAAAAGAAAAGAATGATAGTGATGGTTTCAAGATTATAAGCCACTCTTTGGTAGCATTAGCATTTTTTCTCAGTATTTTTCTAACTCTTAAGATTATTTCTACATGCAATGGTTTGAGTGTATCTGTAAATGCATAATATGTATGTATTCCTGTATTTTCTTTATAGCCTCCAACTCATGAGATCAATTATGTCTTCTTCATACAATAAAATTCTCATACTGGTGTTGTTTGCCGTCAAAGATAATCAGCAGAGGCACCTAGTACATTTTTTCCTGCTAGATGGTATATTTTCAAATGTTATTTAAAAATTAGATACATATATAAATATGCATAAATGTGTGTGCTCTAAAGTCTAGATTTTTGTGTATATATTTACATATTTATAACATACCTTATTTCAGAAAGATTATAAGACCTCTGTACAAGGTATGTGTGTGTATATTGTAATGCTCAATTCAATTCAAAATGAATAGTAGAGAAAGTCAAAGCAATATAAAAATAAAGGCAACTAGAAAAAAAAAGCCTAGGGTACAAAAATATTAGTCACAAGGTACAACTTACTTGCTCTAAGCTCTCTAACAGACAATGTGTTCGCTGGAACTAAATGCTGCTACTCTTTGCAAGATGAAAATAGGTGCTTGGGTCTGGCCCAACCATTCTGGGTACTGAAGCCTGAAATAAAATTGTCACAGAAAAACAGTTCCTCACAGACATGATGCTATGGAATGCATTTGATATTTTTACAAACATCCTTACACAAAATACAACGAGCGTCATAGGACTGCTTCTGCTAATGTCCCTCATTACGGGCTGATGACATTGAAGTCAATGTAAAAGCAATTCTACAGAGGACTAATTTGATGAGGTCCAGGGACACAGCTCTCTAGCATCTAGCTTATCTCAAGATAGATTCTTAAAGGGTCAGAGTCATGGGTGGACATCAGGACACCTCCATAAATTATTTCTTTCAATTAGGCTTTGGCTAACTATGGGCTGACACTGAGTTCAAGATAATGCTGTTATTGATGGGGCCTGCCCTAAGAGCCATGGACGCCTGAGCTCTCAGGAAATGTCATGAAGATAGAGGCTAATCAGATTCAGAGATTCTAGGAAACCTACTGTCTATTGGATGTTCTCCAGCATGAAGTAAAAACCATGATTCAAAAATAGCTCTAAATTGTTCAATGTAAAAGAAAATTCAAAGCAGCATCCCTGAAAAACATTTAAACTTTTTCATTGTATAGGGGCATGCATAAGTGTTAAGTATACTACTGAAAAGTAAAGGGTATTCATGAAAAAGTAAAGATCTAAATGAAAGCTTGCTTTTAAATAAATGATAACATTTTATTAATTTTGAGGTCAAAATTACTTAACAAAAGATGAATTTAGAATCTGTAGACTCACAATATAACTCCAAATATGCCCAGGCAATTAATCTAAACTCTGAGGAAATGACCCAGAAAAAAAATAAGGTTTTCTATTATTTCCAGTAAATGTGTAGCATTTAGAATATACTTACAGAGCAGCGTATATGCTTAAGTAATAGAGGAAAGAGTCCTGGGGTGTGTACCAGTGATGTTCTAATGGTTACATAGAGAATTCAGCAACTATGGCCTGTCCATTGGGTAAGTGGCTGATGGGGGAGGCAGAAAGAGCAGACCAATAGGGTCTGTGACAATGAAGAGAGCGATGCTATCATTTATATTGGTCTTGCTGAATCTACACAAAGCTCTTCCTTAGTACTTAGGGTTTAAATATCTGTCAGATGGCACCACAGCAGGCTAATGTGGTGGCATGTTCTGAAGGCATTCATTTTTTCCCCCATCCTGCTAAATAGTGGGGAAAAGTGAATTTTAGTAATTAATAGGCACTTACCCTTCTTTCCTCATACTGTCAGCTTCAGTTGGTTTCTGTCTTGCCATTAACATGTCTAATGCATATGTCAAGTGGAAGCCTGACATGCTAGTGACAAACAGAATGTTATGTGAAGGCGGCAATGTGTTAAAACAATTGAGCGAACAAGCACTAAAGTTTGCTGCTCAGGCCATATGTTGCAGTGTTTAATTTCCCGTAGTGGAGAAACATGGCTGTCAGAGAAAAAGATGATGAATACATTTACTTTGGGCAACTTATTACAATGAAGAATGACTTTCCAGGGGAAGGGAACAGCGGAATTAGGCTTGCATGGAGAGCATATGGGAGGCATTCAGACATAGGCAAGGAGAGCAGGACTGCGTGCTTTTGAATGAAAGACATTTAATCAATGCATGTGGCTGGTGTTGACATATGGAAGTGAGAAATGGGTTTTGATTTGGAAGACAGGAAGAAGGTTAACGGTAGTACAGGTGGTTACAGAATGATTGATGCTTTGAGTAACTAACAGAGAAAGAATATGTAACTCTCTCAGTTGGGCAACAGACTCCAGAGAACAATGTAATTTAGAAAAACACAGAACATGAAATGATCCAGGGCAGGTAACCTGGCTACAAGAAGGGATGACAGAAAGAACAAGCTGATGATCAATGGCAGTCAAAGGGATGCACTTGGGAAGGAGCAGTCAGCAGAGGCCAAGGGCTCCAATGGGGAAAATCAGAAGTGGCTTAGGCTGGGGATGAACACTGCCTACACCTGGGGGAAATGAAAGCTAACAATCTTCCTGGGCTTCAGTTGGTGCAACTTTGATTTGCTCACCTACACCCAACTTGAAGCATCAGACATTCTACTTGAAGCTCTAGAAAACTGTCATCTGCTGATATCAATTTCTTGTTGTGGAGGCATGAAAGCAAACAAAATATTGTTGTGTATTTTGTTTCCCATAGCAAGGATTTCTAGATAAGCCTATGTAGTCACTTTCTTTCCCTGGCTCCAGAAATGTATAGGAGAGAGTCTTAAGTGACCTTTATCCAAGTGGTATTTAATCTTATCCTTACAGAGGTGAAAGGTTAGATCATGAACGCAGGGAAGCTACATATAATTTAGTATTCAATTCCTGTTTTCTCCACTTGTTTTTGTTACTAGGTTAGAGAGATGGCTTTGGGAAGATGGTGTTTCAGGAGCAGTGATTTTTATCACCAATGATTATTACAAAGAATATGTAATGATCAGATCCCACTCAAAATACCATAAATACCTACACCCTAGAAATACTGAATTGGAAGAGACATAAATCAGTGCCTTATAATGGTTCATTTAAACTGTGATTAGAGTGAGGGGTTTAGCAGTCAAAGCCAGCCCATTGTTCTTTTCTGAACTGAAAGCACTTGATAGACACTGGAAGTGTTGACCTAGCTAACAAAACTTTCCTTTGTATAAACTCACACTTCTCATGGGTCAAAGGAGTTAGAAATCTCCCTTAAGATGTTTCAAGAATGAAACATTAAAATAAATGCTGCTTTAACACTAGTCTCAAACCAGCGTAGGAGGGTGTGAGAAGGTGAAGAGGAATAACCAGGGACTATTAAAAAATGGAAGATGGCGATTTTGATACATTGGTGATTACCTATAAGTCAGATTGCAGCCCACCTGATTTTATATTTTACTTGTTTATGGTCTTTAGTCCTTACACTTTCTGCTTAAGAGTAAGCTTTAGCTGACGAGAGCAGAGGGTATTGATTAACTTCTGAAAGTGAATCTAAATTGATTTCACATAAATTACCCCTGAAACCAAAGAGTAGGAATGAGTGATTAGGGAAGGGGCCAGAAATGAAGATAATTAAATTTAACAACCCTTCCTCTTGCAGAGAAGTCCTCACAGCACACACTTATGTATGCCTCAGTTTCCTCTCTCAAGAGAATGAAGACACTTCCCTTTTCATCAAGTGCTGTGAAGCTCCATTACTGCCTGTAGTCTACATGGAAATCTTCACACAAGAGGTGCTATGGATGTGAAATGAAATGTTAGCATCTAATATCACATAGGTGTCACTCTCTATTTCTTTTCAAGTGTCTACCACTTCTGCTTTCAACAAGTATGCCTTTTGTCTTGCCACCCTGGATCCCTTGACTAATTTTCTAATGTTTGAAAATGGCACTTAAACAGATAAAGTGGTGATGGACATGGAGCTGCCAATACAGCTCTTAAAAACACTCTAAATCATATTTTTATCTGAACTTGTGCGGCACTCTTGGGAGTTTGATGAGTGGGGCAGAAAGTAGCAGGCCAAACAATAACCATTAAAGTAATTGGAACCTGTATTATTTAAAAATAGGAAATATGAGCCTCAAAAAGGGTGTGGGTGTATCATTATCTTTGCTAAATGTTCATGGACTCTGTGCACATATGATTTGAGAAAAGAAAAATATGTACATTGGTCTGGTCCTTATAGGGATCTAAGAACAATAGGCTAGTCAGTGATCATGGTGAATTGGCAAATTGCCAGAGGTAAATGAGTTACTAACATGCCAGATCAGATTTTTTTTCCCCAAGAAAATTTGAAAATGTGGATTTTTATGTGAAGTATCCAAAAGTGTTTAATGTTGCTGACAATTAAAAAACAACCTTGTGTGTCAAACAAAATACGTATGCTGGCCACATGTGCACAGATCACCAGTTTGCCACCTTTGACTTGAAAAATGTTGTATGTCATAATAATGTACTTTGCAGATAAATGCTTAGGCCTGCATTGGCTCTCTTATGTTCTGGAGCAAAATATGTCTTTTATTGATCATAGCTGAAATATTCTCCCTGTGTAGAACTGTCCTTAATCCAATTCGAAGACAATAACTCCTAAAGACCAACCCTGTTCCAGGCACCATCAGGCATACAGAATGTGAGTAACAGAGTTCCTATTCTCAAAGGGTTCCAGATAGGTGACAAGATCAGACAAATTCACCAATGCCCACAACATAAGGAGTGAAACAAGTGCCAAAACGGCAGCAGAAACCAAGTGCCACGGGGCTCTGAAGGAGTGGGCACACGCAGTTATAGGTTCCAGGAAAAAGACTTCAGGGAATGCATGGCCTGGAATGAGCCACGCTGGGGAGATGGAGTTTTGACAGATGGAGATGCTGGAGGAGGACATTTCTGACAACAGCTTCAGCGAGGGCATGGATGGGAGAGAGGCTGGGGCATGGTTAAGGAAGCTTACACAGCCAGTTTGGCTGGGGCATAGATAAGTGTGGGCAATGTGTGGAGGCAAGCTGAGCAAAGCAATGGGCTGGCTCCAAGTTGTGGAGAGACTTGAATGCTCAGATTGGGTATGTGCACCTACAGTGTAGATGATGAGGGGCAAATGAAGAAGGTTAGATTAGATAGACTTGTCGCTTGTCAGTTTCTGTGTACCTGAGCCCATTTACCGACAGAGAGTGGAGACTTTCTGTCCACTGGCATAGCTGCAGTCAGGTCTTGAGCTAACATATGCCCTGGTTAGGCCTCTATTTCCATAAGTGAGTGATGTCTGAAAGTTAGTTTATTCTCTTAAGGCTGGCTTCTGGGATGTGCCTTGAGTATTCATCTCATCCCAAACACAGACTGGGGTGCTTAGTCCATGCGATGGCATTTTCTCCCAAGTTCCTGATGTGTTCCCCTAAGCACCGGAGTTTAACCTTGAACCCCAATGAGCCTGCTTATAGTTTTAACTAAACCTCCTGGTGCTTGCTGACTTTTATTTATTGAGTTGAGAGAGAAAGGATATAAAAACAGAGACACACACACAGACACACACAAAGAGAAACATCTATTCCTCTTTCCACCTATACATGTACTCACTGGTTAACCCCTGTATGTGCCTTGACCAGGGACTGATCCCACAATTCTGATGCATCCGGATGATGATGCTCCAACCAACTGAGCCACCCAGCCAGGGCTTGATAACTTTTAAAAAACGACAGAGTGTGAGATAAATGAATTTTTTTTCCTGACTCATCTCAGCAACTACCTACAAACCATCTGCAATCTGTGTGGACTAGTCCTCACAAATTAAGAAGCCTTCACCATCGGATTGGACTAGGTAAAACTCAGAGATTCCCACTACTGTGCCCTTGGAGGCTACAATTTGGATAATTGGCCACTCTCTTTGGGGCTGTATACCTTGCATTCTTATATTATCCCTCTCTTCCCCGCTTTCAAATTTTAAATTAATTTAAATAAAATCAAACTGAAAATAGGATTTTCTAAGTTGCTCTAGTCACATTTGAAGTTCTCAATAGCCACAAGTTGTTACTGGCTGCTATATTAGACTGCCAAACTAGAGAATATTTCAGTCACCAGAGGAAGTTCTATTGGACATTTCTTTTTTTTTTTAAATATATTTTATTGATTTTTTACAGAGCCGAAGGGAGAGGGATAGAAAGTCAGAAACATCGATGAGAGAGAGACATCGATCAGCTGCCTCTTGCACGCCCCCTACTGGGGATGTGCCCTTGCCGGAATCGAACCCGGGACCCTTCAGTCCGCAGTCCGACGCTCTATCCACTGAGCCAAACCGGTCTCGGCTCTATTGGACATTTCTGAAAGGACTGGTGTTCTCTTTCGTTAACCAAATGGGCTCAGTCCTGAAAGATGTTGATGTGATCACTGATGTACACGTGTCATGCACAAATAGTCATTGAGCTGGTAGAGCTTTACTCTCAGCTCTCATCTGGCCTGAAACAGCATAGGAAAATAGAGGAAGATGGAAATGCTATTCAAGGCATTGGTGTGAACACCAAGGAACAGATATTTGACTTGAGAAATTAATCATAAAGGAATGTAAACCAATAAAACTAAGAATAAGAAACAGAAAGGAAAGGAATGCAGTGGCACACTGTATAATTTTAGAGAATAAATAAAAAGGTATCAACATAAATCTCAGGAAATTATTATATCCCTGGATAAGTATAAGCAATGGCCATATTTGGAACAGAGATTCAAATTGTATTGTATTATACACAATAAAAGATACTGTGAAGTTCCACAAAGAGGTGCCATTGAGAGAAACCAAAAATGTTTCCAGCTTGTATGCATCTTGTTTGCTCATAAAAATCAAGGATATATGAATTTGTGAACTCTGTACCAATGGAGATTTAATGTGCTTACACCGAAGATGATATTGTAGTGAAGTGAAACTTGTTGATGTGCATCCTAAGGTCCTTTCATGCTGATTAGAGACCCCCAGAGTCCAGATGGAAAATACCCTGAAGCAGAATGTAGATTCCTGGGAAGCATAGATCTCGTGGGTCCTGTCCTCCAGACATCTGGGGAGCCTAGTACAGCACCTGTCACATAACAAATTGTAAATAAGTATTTGTTGACTGAATGAAGGAAAGAAGAAAAATGAGTGCATAAAGCGTCTGGGAAGCCCCATGTTAACCTGGAATTCTTAACCTTGATACTAACATAGAGACTTGTTAAGCATCCTCAGAATCAAAAAGAAAACTCAGATTTTTTTCTTTGACTTAAAAATATAAAATTTTTGAAAACTTAATTTTCATGGTTCTAAATATACATAGAAAGATGAATAGTGAAAAACCTTATTCCCCCTGTCCCCAACCCCCAGTTCCTATGATTACCTGTTACTAGTAACTATTATATTTAGTTTCTTGTAAATGTTTCCAGTTTCTTTTATGTGTATAACAAAGACAAACTCAAGTTCTTATTTCTTGTTTTTACAATATAAAAGGTAGTTCACCTAACATACTATTTTGTTTGCTTCTCTTCATTCAGTAAAGTCTCCAGGATCTTTTAATGTTGTTATACATCGAGTATACTCTAATTTTTTAAGTTTCCTAGTATTCTGTTGTATTAATGTATCACAATTTATTTAACTGGTTTATTTAAGCAAAATTACTGAATGTAGCAATTTAGGTTATTTGAATTTTTTGGTCTTATGAACAAATTGTGTGATGATAAGCTTAAACATATGTCCTTTCATTCATTTGCAAGTGCATTTATAAAATAAATTTCCAGAAGTGAAATTGCTGGGGGAAAGGATATATGCATTTGTAATTTTGATGGATTTTGCTAAATTGCTCTCCATATGGTACTATGCTAACATATACTCCTACACCCTCACCAATGGAGTGTTATCAAACTTCTGGATTTTTGCCAACCTGATTGGAGAAAAATGGTATCTCATATAGTTCTAATTTGCATATCTTTTATTATGAGTGAAATCGAGCATATTTCCAAATGTTTAAGAGCTATTTGTATTTCATTTTCTGTGAACTATTTTCATATCTTTGCCCAGTTTCTCCTATCAGCTTGTTGTGCTTTTATTTCTCCATTTGTGGGAACTTTTTTATTTTGGGGAAATTAGCTTTTAGTTTATACATGAGTTGTAAATATTGTCATAGTTTGTGGGTTTTTCCAACTTTTGACCTTGCTCATGAATGTGTGTGTGTGTGTGTGTGTGATGTTATTTGTCATGTAAAAACATTTATTTTTATATATTTAAACTTAACATTTTCTTTTACTACCTCTGGATTTTTTTAAATTAAATATATTTTATTGATTTTTTACAGAGAGGAAGGGAGAGGGATAGAAAGTTAGAAACATGGATGAGAGAGAAACATCGATCAGCTGCCTCCTGCACCCCCCCCCCCCACTGGGGATGTGCCTGCAACCAAGGTACATGCCCTTGACCAGAATCGAACCTGGTACCCTTCAGTCTGCAGGTCGACGCTCTATCCACTGAGCCAAACCAGTTTCAGCTGCCTCTGGATTTTGAATCAGTTTTTTTTTAAAAAGTCTTTGCTTTCCAAAGATTAAAATTATTTTGGCTTCTTTTAGTAATTTATAGCTTTATTTCTAACATCTAAGCCCCTGATCCATTTAGAATTTATTGTTGGGTAGAATGGGAGGTAAAGACTTAACTTTATTTTTTTCAGATGCCTACTGTTTTGTGTTAACACGATGTATTTAATAGTCCATCTCTCCCTGACTCATTTTGAAGTGTTCTTTTAACATATAGCAAATTCAGGAATATTCATTGAGTTGAGTGGAGATTAAAGAACCACATTGAGTGTCTTTTTTGCCCATTGTAAAATCTGTTGGGCTTGACTTACCAGGCAGGTTAGAGATCCTGAAGCAGAATGTAGATTCCTGTGAAGCAAAGATCTAGAACATCTGGGTCTCCTAGCCTTGTCACAGACACCCAATAGGTCTTCTAATGGTTCCAGGAAAGACAGACAGTTTTGCTCTCTTGGCATATAAACCCTTACAGCTTAAGTTCCCCATAGTCAGTGCCACTGGGCTCAAGGTTTGGAAGGAGTACAGAACACATCTTCTTAAAGCAATAACAGGGATAGGCATTCCAGACGTGGAGAGAGAGGAAGCTCTCTTTGGTGCGTAACCTTCAAGGAAATTGCTTCGCCTGAGTTTTTGCATTTACCTGCAAAAAGAAGGAGCTGAAGCAAGTGTACTACAAGGTCCTTTAAGCACTGAAATGCCATGAACGGTAAGCAGCAATGGTCTGATGAGAGAATTTCAGCTGCATGACAAGAGGGCTGGATCATATTCCACACCTGGTCACTGGCTCCATCACATAAATCGTGCCCTCCAGTGAGTTCAGTTCCAGGGCTCTGTGTGTAAATCTGAGGCTGAGACTGACCACTTGTGAAATGGTTAGAGAATGGGGCACAGACATAGAAAGATTTATGATGTAGCAAGAGATTTGCAAGACTATGAGGGAATGAGAGAAGGCATGTATGCTCTCCCTCGTTGTAATTTCTAAACCTGCAATAATCCATCTACCTGCAAACTTTTGAACCTGTCCTATTGCCCTCCTAGGGCTTATAGACTTTGACATTTTCAAATATGGTATGAGCTCTTCTGATGTGAAAGTAAAGACCCCTGTTCATTGCAAGGGCAAATTTTAAGATAACATGATCAAAGATGGTAGAAAGACCAAATGTTGGGAGTGGTTATTTATATCATCTTGGATAAAGAGCCTCCTGGGTACCACATCAAAAGCTCTGTTTGTGACATTCAAAAACCCCAGCCAAATAGCAGCAGGAGGTACTGGGTAGGCTGGCAAACATTTGCTTTTCATGTAGATCCTTAAAAGCATCATACATTTAAATCATAGATCAGAATAACATATCTTAAAAATGGTTGGAAGGCAAACATATTTGAGTTTAAACAACATACATTAAAAATACGAATAACCATCTTTATGTATTAATCAAAGCAAATGATTTTGTTTTTCTACAGTATGCAGATGTCTCTCCCTAAGCAAAGTAACACATTTCTATTTCAAGGCTATTAACAGTGGAGCAGCTGTACACTACCAGAGAATTTTTAGAAATCATAATGAAATTAAATAGCAGATAGAAAGAAAAAAAAAAGGAGACACATTTTTAGAGCTATGCTTGGTTGATGATATTATCATATTAAATATATATTTCAAATACATGATACATTTCCACAGAGTGATGTGAGATCAGTATATTACAACTAATTAGAACAGAGCCCTGAGGTCTAAAAATTCCCCATGTTAAGAGAGGAAAATATTTTCTCACAAATCAAGACAACCTTTTGTCCACAACCTTCTGACTCTGCATTGAATGTGTAAAGTTGCTCTGTAGGTGAGGCTGCATTGATGCTTAAGTGTGCCCTGTGAAGGTCTAGTAGCAGCACTGGTCACAGCATTTGCTGAATAACCATTGTGTACAAACATTATTCAGTATTCAGCTCTGGAGATTAAGTATTTAGGTTTTACTCATTACTTCCCAGGAGAGGGATGTTCTTTGTTTCCTTTTGTTTTTGAGAGAGAGAGAGAGAAATATTGAGTGTAATTGTGTCTAATCTTTCTATATTCTAACATGACTTATTAACTCTGAGTTCTTTCACAATTACCCCATGTTTAGTTGTGCTTATTTTTCTCACCTCTGAAAAAAGTCTTGACAAAGTCAAAAAGTACATCTCTGCTCACATATCGTAACATGACTGGGGGGAAATATCTCAGATGATACGTTTTCTTTAATATTTTAATTTCTTAATTACAGTTGATGTACAATAGTATACCAGAAATTAGACATTACTATAACTTACAAAGCAATCACCCTGATAAATCTAGTACACAGCTGACACCATACACTATTATTGCAATAGTGACCCTGCTCCATTTGCTGTGCTTTATGTCCCCATGACTATTCTGTAGCTACCAATTTGCACTTCTTAGTCCCTTTACCTTTTCATCTAACCTGCCAATTCCTTTCCCATCTAGCAATTGTCAGAAATTTTCTCAGAAGGTAAGATTTTATAAATAGAAAGTTTAGAAGGAGGAACCAAGATGGCAGCATAGGTAAACACCTATTGTGCTGCCCCACACAACAATTCCAAAACTACAACATAACAACAAAACAAACATCATCCAGAATCACCGGAAAATTGGCTGAGTGAAAATTCCACAAATAAAAGTAAAGATGGGACACTGAGACTCAGAAGAGCGGCAGAGCGCAGCCTTGAAGATACGCGCAGAGCCAGAGGTTTGGAGCCGTGGGCGTGCATGAGCTGTAAGGCTGGCAGGAGCAACTCCAGCTGGATTTCTCCAACGGGGAGGGCGGAAAAATCCCACTGCATAGATTCACCAGTGTAAGGAGAGGTCCGAGGTCCGGGGTATGCACCCTAAAAGCCAGGCACGGCAGAGGTCTCCTAGTCTGAGGAGAGTGTGCGTGGCTTAGAACAACAGTTTGCGGGTAAAGTGCGCGACAGCACAGACATGCAACTTGCTCCCTAGCGACCACCAGACTGCTTTGTTTTACAACCCTGGGCAAGACTTTGGGTATGCAGACTCATTTGGGGAGAGGCAGAGTTGTCTGGCAATGGGTGGATGGATACCAGTGGCGGCTTTCTCTTGGAGGTGCCTGTAGCCATTACCACCCAACACAGAGACCTGTGCGCCGCATAGGGCATAGCTGATGCTGACGCTGCCTACTCAGCTTAGAGACTCTGCCCATCCAACATGAACACAGTGTCCCTGCCCAGCCAATTGGCCTGGAGGTCAAACCCTCCTAGGGCTAACAACAACAAGCTGGACTTAAATTCAAAAATACTGTACAACCCATAAAGGGTTGGAATAAGAGTATCCACCTCAGGTAACTGCGGAGGCTGAGCCACTGTCCCTTAGAGGACATCTACCACACACAGCTAAAAGACCAACTCAGGAAAGCAGCCACAATGCAGATAAATGGAAAGAAATCAGGTGTGAAAGAAATGGAGGAGAAAAGACAACTAGATGTAGAGTTCAAAACCACTGTCATAAGGCTTTTCAAGAGGCTCCTAGAAAAGGCCGATGAACTTAATGAGCACTACGAGGAAATGAACAAGACCTATGAGGAAATGAATAAGACCAATGAGGAAATGAACAAGATCTATGAGGAAATGAACAAGACCTACGAGGAAATGAATGAGACCTACAAGAAAATGAATGAGACCTACAAGGAAATGAATGAGACCTACAAGGAAATGAACAAGACCTACGAGGATATGAATGAGACCCTCAAGGATATGAAAAAGGACCAACTAGAAATCAAGCATACACTGACTGAAATAAAAATATTACACAAAGTCCTAAAAGCAGTCCAGAGGGCCGCAAGAACCAAGTCAAAGATTTGAAATACAAAGAAGCAAAATCCACTTGGCTGGAAAAGCAAGAAACAAAAAGAATCCAGATAATTGAAGATAGTGTAAAGGGCCTCTGGGACAACCTCAAGCATGCCAACATCCAAATTATGGGGGTGCCAGAAAAAGAGAGAGAGCAAGGTAATGAAAACCTACTTGAAGAAATAGTGACTGAAAACTTCCCCCACCTGGTGAAGCCCAAGAATTACACAGAACCCCAAAATATAGGAATCTAAAGAGGACCACACCAAGACACATCATAATTAAAGTGCAAAGAGCAAAAGATAAAGAGAGAATATTAAAAGCAGCAAGAGAAAAACAGTTACCTATAAGGGAGCACCCATATGATTGTCAGCGGATTTCTCAACAGAAACGATGCAGGCCAGACAGGAGTGGCAAGAAGTATTCAAAGTGATGAATAGCAAGAATCTACAACCAAGATTACTCTATCTAGCAAAGCTATCATTCAGAATTGAAGATCAGATGAAGTGCTTCGCAGATAAGAAAAAGCTAAAGGAGTTCATCACTACCAAACCAATATTATATGAAATGCTGAAAGATATTCTTTAAGAAGAGGAAAAAGAAAAAGGTAAAAATATAAATTATGAGCAACAAATACACATCTACCAACAAATGAATCTAAAACTCAAGTGAATTAATAATCTGATGAACAGGATAAACTGGTGAATATAACAGAATCATGGACATAGAGAGGGAATGGACTGACAATTATTGGGAAGAAAAGGGGTGTGGGAAGTGCAGCAAGAGACTGGACAAAAATCTTGCAACAATGGGGAGAGGACAGTGGGGATGGGGAGGTGAGGGCAGAGGGTGGGATGGGTACCAGGTGGAGGGGAGCTATAGGGGGATAAAAAAGAGGGAACAATGTAATTAATAAACTGAACAATAAAGATAAAAAATAAATAGAAAGTTTATATTCTGATTTTAAAACTGGATACTAATGGTGAGGATATATGCTAGCAAAATAAAATGAAAACCCCATCACTACACACTATCTATACTATATCATTTGTATAATATATAGTGTTAGTGATGGGATTTTCATTTTTTTTTTTATTTTGCTAGAAGATATATGTATATACCCATCAGGTCCATAGTTTCAACTGTTCTTAATTTGAATTATATCAGTCACATAAAATCCAAATAAGATAATAACAAATGTTGATTATTTTACCTATAAAAATAATCTATCCTATAGGAAAGTACTATCCTGTAGGAAAAATAATTTCTTTTTAAAAAATAATTTCTTATTTATCATATGCTAATATCAATTATCTTTAGCTCCAAAAAAGCAAGACTGTAAGTTGAATATGCAGATACTACAGATTGAATAAAACAGACAAAAGGTCAAGAAATGAGTAAAATCAAACCAGTTATATTGGTGGCTGTGAGGTTCCATGTTGTTTTCATTTGAATTGGAGAAATATTTTAAACTTTCTTATTCATACTATGTGTCATTATTTTGTTCTTACAAAGTACAGCTCAAAACCTCTTCAAAGCTTTGTACATGCTATAGAATAATTTGTTATTGCTGAGTTCCTTATGCAAGTCAAACTCCTGTGGCAGGGGCTTCATTTTAGAAAAATATTACTCTTCAGTTTCATGTACCTGAACTTAATCTTAAAGTGAACTGCCCAATTTATCACTCTTTTGACTTTACAACATATTTTGAATATAAAAATATCTTACTGGAGTTGTCCACACTAACTTTACACAAAGGAAAAATAAGGCATATATAATGGAGCTGGGGGATAAAGCATACTGTTGAATTTCCTTGCAAAGTTTTGATAAAGCCAACCCATACAGTAGACACCAACCAAAGAAGCCAGCTGACAGTCTCTTCCTCTGGCAAGGGCAGAGGGGAATATACTCATATTTTCAATGCCAGTTTTCCCCAATTCCAATTTGATACAAATTAAAAGCAAAATACATACCCAATATGCTGGGAGGCCACCCCATTTCTTTATGTAGGAGATGTGGGTATTGAGAGCAGGGCCAGGAAAACATAACAGAAAGTCACCATTTCAAACGGGGTCCCCCAAGGAAATCAGAATAGAACAATGTATTTCAATGGAATCCAGACTTCCACAGTATTCTAATTCTCCCAGATGTGCTTTTTTGTTTACTTATGTAAACAAAAAGCTCAGGTTCCCATCATCTTTTCCTACCCGACTCCAGAAAATTTAAGGGAGCCAAGCAAGAGAGGGCTCCAAGTTATTCCCAGTATCTCAGGAAGCCTTCTATGGGCAAAACAATTTGTTATACAGCAAAGCATCTCCAACACGTGGTCTGTAAGAGAACTTTGATCATGTGCCTGAGATTCTTCTTACCTATCAAATATTCTGCCTCCCCTTTTTTTACCCCTGCAGAGTCAAGACACAATATTAAAACAGCCTGTCTGCAGTATCTAATTAGCAAACTGACTGCAGAAGATCACTTACAACATAAAATATTAAATCATTTTAAAACTAATATTCTCCACACCTCATAAATTTAAAAAAAGCAAGAGACTGAAATGAAATAAGACCCTGATGCATATCATTCTGAGCCTGTGCCCCCTGAAGAGGCTCTACTCCTTGAAGCATTTAACCATTTCAAAGAAAAAATATGTACACAGATGCAATTTTAAAATGCTTTCTATCCCCAGCCTACACTTCATCATAGCAACCCTAACCTGAGACTCGAGTCTGTACTTCTCTTGATCTTAGGCTTCACAAATCATTTGGAGTTCAGATATGGAGCCCATCAGTTATGTGTCTTTTCATTATAATTTCAACCCAGTCTTGGAGCTCAGTTCTGCTCCCATTGGCTCAATGGTCATCATTTATCTGCTTTGTATATTTAGGGCATTATTTAACAGAAGCAGCAATCTGTTTGAAGAATGCAAGTGCCGTTTGATATTAATACAGAGAATGCTTAATCAAAGAGCTCCTGGTCCTAAAGCATCCAGAGAGCGCTAAGGTCATTAGCAGGGCAAAACCAGGAAGCAAGCTTTGACTAAGAAAATGAGATAGGCCAACACTTTTGAGGATTAAAAATAAATAAATATACGGTCATTCATTTTCAGAACTTTCACTTTAAAAGACCACTGCAATAGATCTGAAGCAATATTACAATATTTCTAATGCTAGAAATAATTTCATTTACAGTAAAATATGAAGCTATTTGCATCCACGCAATAACTGAACCAACCAGTGCCTCTAACAATAATCGTTTTTTAAATACTGGAATGTTTAGCTAATTTCATATTTTAAGTGAGAAATATCAACAGATGCAGAATCAGGTGTCAGATATGAGAAAGAGCTGGCCTAATTAAAACTGCTACCCTAGGGAGACTTCCTTGGCCCAACAAGGTAAGAGCTCCTCTGCCAGAGACAGAGGTTTAATGTAATTAGCCAGACATCATTCCAAACCAGTTCAATTTTCTACATTGTTCTGGCAGTCAAATCCACCAAGCATTTACCCCATCATGTAGAGGGAAAGTGGGACTGAATTCTACAAGAATAATAAGAAAAGCAGTTGTCATCATTAAATTTGGGTTTTCCTCAGAGCGTATCCTGAGACAAGGTGTATTACTTTTTCACTGCTTCTATAACAAATTATCACAAACTTTGTGGCTTATAACAACAAAAGCTTACCTTACGTTTCCACAGGCTGGAAGTCCCACAGGAAAATGTCACCGGGTAACCTACCTTTATGGAAGCTTTAAGGAGAATTCGTTTCCTGGCCTTTTTCAGCTTCTTGAGGCTGCCTGAATCCCTTGGCTCATGGCCCCCTTCCTCCATCTTCAGAGCCAGCATGAACAGGCCACGTCCTCCTCACAGTGCATCTCTCTGGTTGTCTCTTCTGATTCCTTCTTCCACTTTTAAAGACTCTTGTGATTAAATTGAGGCCTGAATAATCTCCCAATATTGAGACCAGCTGATTCCATCTGCAAACTTCATTCCCCTCTGCCTTGTAACGGAAAGGATTCGCAGGTTCTGGAGGTTAGGGTGTAGGCTTTGGGTGGGGGCATTACTCTTCCTGCTACCCAAAGATTTGGTGTTAAGCATTTTGTTTGGGAAGTGATTCCAGGAAGCACGAGGAGGGAGTGAAGACATGAGATGGAGACCAGCAAAAAGCAAACAAAGGGAGTGTTCATGAGCAAGTTGCTGTTGTGGGCAATTGGGGCACAATGTACTGGAGACCCTCGAGAGAATATGTGAAACATGTCCCAGAATTATAGCACTGAGTGGTGGAAAAGTTGGGTATTTACCGACCTACTTTCATTGTTTATTGTTTGAGAGTTATTCCACAGGTATTATTGTCTCATTGAAGGTATCTCTCTCTCTACAGAGCTTGAAAAGATAGCTGCCAAGTAGACCTGATTCACATTGTTCTCACAGCACTCAATCCCGGAAAGCAGCACCTAAATATTAAAGCTCATTCGACACTCCAGCATTATTTGAGTCATACAGTTACCCTTGAACCAATCAATGCCATTCAGGAGATAAGATGTGGTAACTGGCTAGGCCTGGGTCCAAGTGCCATCAAGCACACGATTGGCAACTTCACCAAATTCACGTGAGATGAAGGAGGAGCAATACTCCAAAGATATTAGGATTATTGTGAGAAGAAAGCAATCCAATGGTCTCCAGAAGAATGGAAAAATATCTGTAGAAGGCTCAGAGAGGACAAGATCAAAGAGCAAGCCTCAGGGCTCATAGCTGCAGTGAGAACCCCTGATATCCAGAGGTCCCAGCCCTTAGCGATATGTTTATAGAGACTAGGAACAAGGCTGCCGGGAAGAAGCAAGCGAATGACTCAGACACATACATTACTAGCCTCAAGCCACAAAGCCAGGTGGTGGGCTTTCTGAATATGCTGCTTTAAGCTCAGATCCTAGGTGTTTACAGAGAGAAGCTGCCCTGGAGGTGGTGGTTTAGAAGGAAAAGACTTGAGAAAGAGCAAGAAAAAATGTCATGGAAAAGAGAAAACACAAATAAAAGACACATTAGAAGATGAGTAGATAATGAAAATAAAGAGAAGAATATACATTGAAAAATTAGGGCAAATTGGAGGAGGAAAATATTTTTTAAAAATAAAGTAGGCGAAGGGCACTCATTAGGAAAACAGAAAGATCGCATCATTTAGGAATAAAAGAGATATTTCAACAAATAGAAACTATTTGTTAAGCTTTGTATTTATCAATCAATCTGTTTTCTCCAGCTATCTAATTTAACATCTATTTAATCAGAACCTTCTAGAATTAGGATTTGTCTCTGAATGGTAATGCATCTTACAGAAATTTAAACCTGAGTCCAAAGTGACTTAAAAAGTTAAACGTTGCAACGGGAGAATTTTAGGATATAGCACACTGAAAGAAAAAAAAAGCCTAAAATATTTTTAGCCTGTCTCCCTCCCCAAACATCCATCGTGTCTCGATCTCTCTGTCTCCCCCATCTCTCCCCTGCTTCTAGCCCCAATTGGTCCCCTAAGTTTTTTTATTTTTTCTCCCACTCTCCAGATTTTCTCTTTTCCTCCGTGGATAACCCCTTGCCCTCATCATCTCAGTGGAGCCAGGAGCAGAGCATTCTCTCAGGAAGCCAGAGAAGAGAGACTCTGAATATTTCCGTTTCCGTCTTCTTGGCTCTGCTTCCCATGCATCATCTCGTTTAATCCCAACAACAGATTTAGGAGGTAGGGATGATTATCATCGCTCGATGGATGGGCCAACTGGGGTTTAAACCAAGGTCTGTCGGATTCCGAAGTCCAGGCTCCTGCTCTCTCTGCTGCACTATTTATCGGTGGTCCTTATGTTCTGGCATAAATTAAAAGTCACCGGGGGGATATTTGTTACATCTGAGGATTCCAAGACTCTCCCCCTGGAGACTCTACTTTAATCGCTTTGTGGTGGGGTCAGGAATCTGCATGTTTAACAAGTACTCAGTGACTCTAATGCACGTGATTGTAATGCAGGTCAGACCCTGAACACACGAGGAGGAACATCATTAGTAAATCTTTCACTGGGCGGACCATTTGGAAGTGATGTAATCCTGAGTCATCAGATGCATACCTGGGTTTATGCCTATGGATGTATTTTTGTATTTGAAACTACAGCATGTGCTACTTCCCACAGATATATGGATTTTATGTGTTTGAATCCTACATAACCATTTGTGCTCGCTATTGGTTCCGGGCACACTGCATTCGTAAACATAATATTGTTATTTAAAGCCTTTCACAGTCTAAGAAAAGAATTCAGTCTCTTTGCTATGATTCAGAAATCATACACAGAAATCCCCCAGGGTGTTTCAGGCTTAGAAACCATTACAAATAGTCGTTTGTGGTCTCTGACCCTGAGCTTCATTCAGAAGAGTGCTGTTTCTCTAGGGGAATTTAGAGAGAGAAGAGAGAGAGAGAGAGAGAGAGAGAGAGAGAGAGAGAGAGAGAGAGAGAGAGAATTCAGCTAAGTGACAACCCTCAGAGGTTAACAGCTCTGAAGAGTTTATTTCTAAATTGATATTCGTTTGTGGAAATTTTTCATCTTTTGAAAGTAGAGAGAGGTCAGCCCTCTCAGAAGCACAGAGCGGTGATTCAGTGAATTCAGTGAGTTCTTAGAAATGGCCCAGAGTGCTCAGGACAGGGGGACCCCTGCGATGCCAGAGGTGAAGGTCACTACAGTAGTGAGGTCTCTGAACAAAGCCCCTCCCTGCTTCACAGTTTGGTCTTAGCTCAGCTTTTCCTGGGCTTTGGGTGGGAAACCAGGAAGGCAGCCCACAGGGCACCTTCTCTAGCAGTGAGGAGTCCTACTGGGCGTGCAGACTCTTTTGGTTGCTCTACAACCTTCATTTTAATGAGCCCCCACCCCTAGGGGTGACTGTAGTCGAGTGTCTGTTATGAGTTGAGGCTTTGGTGCCAGACATATGGGTCTGAATCCTGGCCCTGTCACTTACCAGTTGGGGGAATGCGGACAAACCTCAGCTCTTCCTCTGTGAAACAGAGATGATAGGTCAGGATTTCTGTGAAAAATTAAACATAAATGGAGTCTTTAGCAGGGTGTCCACAATATAGCAAACGACTCCATGCAGGTTAATTTATAACTAAAACTAAAATTTACTGTATGCCATTAAATACCACAAAAATGTGCATTTGTGCAATTTTCACTCAACACCTATTTTGAGCATCTATCCTAGCCCAACTCACAATGAAGTGAATTTATCGCACACATCCCTACCTGGGGCACCTTACATTCTAGGGAGGAAAATAGACATTGTCCAAATACTGAGCACATTTTGATACGACAATATCTGTCTCAAATGATAGGGAAACAAGCTTAGAGAAGTTAGAGAACTTGGTAAAAAATTCAAGGGCTGTGTGCAACAAATTAGAAATTAGAATACAATTCTGCCTTCCTCCAAATCCACATTCTCCCCAGCACCCCGTGGTTTTGGCAACAGAGGAATTATCTCCTATAGAGTTTTAACCACTTTCCCCTTCACCACTATCAAAGAGCCTGGCTGCATTAATCATGCCATGTGTATAATAAGCAATTTCTAACAGACAGGAAGCTTGGACAATTATGATTTATTTCCTTTTTAGGAAATGTAGAGGTGAGGAAGAACCTTCTATTTATGTGATATTTTTGTTTGTTCAAGCCCAAAATAAATAGACAAAAGTCAGAGACCGAGAAGAGAATGATCTGAAACCATGTATCAGGTATTTTAATTATACCTCAGTAAGCAATAAAGAGCTACAAATAGAAAACTGCTTGATTCTATAAAATATCCCTTTATTATCAGGGGGTACCATATTATACAAACATACCCAAATGTCATGTAATAGCATAAATAAGCTTTGATATACAGGATGTGGCAAATGTAGGTTCACACTTGCTTGTATGGTGAATAATATGATAATTAATAAATAACAATACAAAAATAAACTTTCATGTACTCTCAAGTGTAAACCTACATTTGCCACACCCTGTATATCAGGGGTCATGACTAAATCTGGTGGGGAAAAAATCCACAGTATTGACCAATCAATGAAATAAAATGTTCTTTTATTGTTCAGTTTCTTAATTGAAGCTGTATAGTCATTCCTGCGAAGGGGATTTTTGTATATCCAAACAAAATTAGGGAGAAGCTGACTTAAACACCTACAACAAATATGTATGGACAATGAAACATAAAAATAACCAAAACATGCCCTGGCCAGGTGGTTCAGCTGATTGGACCATTGTCCCATACACCAAAGGGTCGATAATTTGATTCCCTGTGGGGGTGGGTACAGGAGGCAACCCATTGATTTTTTTGGTATTTTTTTATTTTATTGTTTAAAGTATTACAAATAATAGTACATATGTTTCATTCCCCCCCCCCATTGACCTCCTCCCAACCTGCTACACCCCAGCACATGCCCTCACATGTCTCCCCCGACCCCTCCAATGTCTTGTATCCATTGGTTATGCTTATATGCATGCGTACAAGTCCTTCGGTTGATCTCTTACAGCCCCTGCCCCCCACCCTTCCCTGCCTTCCCACTGTAGTCTGACAGTCTGTTCAATGCTTCTTTGCCTCTGTATCTATTTTTTTATGTTTCTTTCTCACATCAATGTTTCTCTCTTCCTTTCTCTTTCTGTAAAGTCAATAAAGACATGTCCTCTGTGAGGATTGAAATAATAACATTTTTAACTATACTGTTGGGTTCAAACTTTTTCTGCATGCAACATTTTCTAAGGAAGTCTAGGATTTCTTCTCTGGCTCCTGATCACCTTCTAGTGCTAACAGAGAGACCAAAAGTAAGGCAGTAGAAAAGAAGTGAGAAGATAAGGTAGAAAGGTGGAGTACAATCTAGGAGAATGAACTAACCAGACCAAAATGTGAGTGAAAACACTTCCATTCACATTCACTCTGTCTTCCAAAGCCTTTTTGCTATGTTTTGTTTTTCTGCTTTCAGCTAGTGTCACTACCACAAAGTATTTAGCAAAGAGGGTCATAATTTCATTGTCAAAGCTAAAATTATTTTTTTTAAATACTTAACAATGAAAACCATTCCTCTTATTGGCAAAAGCTAGATCCATAGGGAAGTGCATTGTTTTTTTTTCTTCAAGTCACCAGGACAGAATTAATTAATCAAATGTTCACCCCAGGGGTCACCCAGAGATTTTCCAGGCTCACACTCAGCTCTGCATCCCAGATGCACAGTACCCAACACCTGACGAGTTAAAATAAATCATTGTCATTTTATGTAGATGTTCCCACTTAAAGAATACACTCTTGTGGCATCGCCATTAGTGCTGATACAGACCCTCTTCAGAGATGGGGCCGCAAATGTCACAGGTCTCCCCAGTGCCTGTCAAGTTTCCAGAGTAAGTCACAACCAGAAGGACTTCCTTTGAAGAGGCCGTGCATGCTGCAGCAATCGTGTGCATTTTTGGTTACAGCAACTGGACTTCTGAATAGGCAATTGTCCACTTTAAGTTTTATAGGAATATCTCCCATGTGGGACCACAGCAGCCTGCAGCCCTCCTCTCTTTCTTTTCCCAGAGAAGTGCTCTCAGCCTGGGCTCTGTGGATGGTGGGAGAGCTCTGTGAGCGTCCATAGTTGTGCATGCACATCTAAGTACCTATTTTTCTTTCTTTCTGAGAAGTGGATCCACTAATTTCATCAGATTCTTAGAGGTCTGGGAACCAAATCAGATGAAGGAGGCTGGCTTTCCAGTCTCTACTTCTTATCTGTTACCTAGAAGCCCACTCACTCTCTTGACCCTTACATACTCAGCAGCATCTTTAGTTCTTGAATTTAAGCATCAGTCTTTCCTGGTTTCCTGATCACTACTGCTCAGGAATAAAAGTCATATGCTGAGGGTTCTGAAGAGCCTTGCCAGCTTTAGGAAGCTACAGATTAACATTTTTGGATCTTGGTCCATTTTTCCCTAAGACACCTATGCTACACATTAAAAAAAAATTATGCTTAAAGCTGCTGGGCTGGGTTCAGCCTACCCACAATCCTTGCTACAAATAAAACGTGTGTTGAAGTCTAATGCACATTTTATTTTCTTTACAGAGAAATCAAAGGCAAGGAGGTCCTCCTATTTTTCCACAAAGCCTCTAGGACAGTGATTTTCAACCTATTTTATCTCATGGCATGTATAAGCTAATTACTAAAATCCTGTTGCACACCAGAAAACGTATTTTTGCCAATCTGACAGAAAATATGTATAATCTTGATGGATTTACCACCCCCTCCAAAAAAAAAAAAAACAACAACTAATCATAATTACCTACTCTTTCTGCTCCAGAGTGACTGTTAAAAAAAAATCAGATGGCTATACTTGCATATAAGGATTTCTGGTTCCAAGAATTAACCGATCAGATGCAACCGTACAATGCGACGGACCATGCAACTCTATTATGTGACCTGTACCATTATGGTTCAAGATGGCACTCAGACCTGATGCCACTGTTGTGTGGGCTGTTATCATTTTTTATTTGACAATCTAAGGGAAAAGAGGTCAGTGCTCCTGACTAAATAGTCAGATACTGCCTGTTTTAAAAATGTTTGCATTTCACCGGCTGAAAATCTCTGCTCCAGGAGCCTCCCTGATATCTATGATCCGGAAGAATGCCCAAATCCTCACTCCTTCTCCAGGCCTGGGGGTGCGGCCAAGTCCCCCTGAGAATTTCCCCACTCGGCCTCCAGGTGTCAGTAGAGGCCTACACAACTGCCTGCCTCCCTGCCCCCCTCCTTGTCCATTCATAAAGTGGCGGGTGATTTGTGACCGCCTCGCTGTGATTGCAGAGGCAAACAGCCATCTTTGCTTGTCTCTCTACTAGATTTGTTTTTCTAATTTCTTTTTACTTGAAGGTTTACCAGCTGCTTTATTACCACAGCGAGGCTTCCTTGCAGTCTCTCTTCTTTTTCCTCTCCCCCCTCGGCTCCCCTCCTTTTTGTTTCTAGAGACAATCAGTGTCTCTGGTCCCAGCTGCCACTGCTGATTTTTCATTACAGTTTAATTTAAAACTGGGATTGGAATGGAAATGTCTTTTTGCCATTTGGGGTTTGCAAGGCCTGTGGTTTTATTGCCAAAGGCACAAATGTTAGTTACTACTGTTTTTCCAGAGTTTGCTGGGGAGGGCGAGGGGGTGTTGGAGGATGGGAAGGGAAGAAAGACAGACTGATGGAGCAGAAATGGGAGGGAGACGGGAGGGAAAACCCCTCTCAGAGGCAACACGATTCTGTGTTCTGGGTATTGTTTTGTTTGATATTTTAAAGAATGCAGTTGGGTCAGAGGAGGGAAAAATAGTGTCCCGTCTCCCCAAATGAGTGTTTATGCAGGTCACAGACCTGTCAACCCTGGGAGGAAGGAGACTGAGGGAGGGATGCCACACATAGAATGCGAGACCGGCATCTTCGTGGAGAAGTTCTTGTGTGTGAAGTAATAGCCACATCTCCAGCTGTTCACCCGGCCACAGCGTGGAATGGGAACACCCAAGGAGGGACCACACTAGACACAACCCCGGAGGGAACAAACTATTTATATACTTTCACCTAGAAGGAGACCTCCGACATCTTCCTCCACTAACTCCTGCTTTCTCTCTCCTTTTACACTCTTGGGCTCAAGTCTGAAGGTTTATTTATGAGTCTCCCTCCGGTCATGAAACCCAGTCCGGCTACACAGTTAATGTTTCCTATAATCTCTTAGAAGACTCTTTGTGACGTACTGTATTGATCAGATTAGGGCAAGACAATCCTCTACAATCAATTACTTTTTACCTGTCTCCCTGTAAAATTAAAGAGGAAGGAGGGGAATTCCTACTTAAAAGCAATCTTGCAGGAGGAGGTGGAGAAGTGGTTTTGCATGCCTGCATTGAAGTATTCACCGCTGGCATGGGAAGGCATCGTTTCCCAGGTGCAACGAATCGGCAGAAGCCAGAGTGGCTTATCTGTCATCCTAAAAACAATTACTGCCTGCCCTCCCGGGGAGACTCCCTCTCTTTCTGGATTCACCAGTTTCGGTTGTCAAATTGAACGCTCCATAATCTCTACAGATCCCGCTGACTCCCCACACGGGAGAGCATTTCTAAGCGGCCTCGGGCGGCGGTGGGATTCATAGACCTGTCTGGGGTGCAGGCATTTCACTGTCATCTGGCAGCTCTGAAACTGGGGGCTCCTGGAGGGATGCCTCAGAACCCCTGCTGCCAGAGTGCTCTTGGTTAACTGGCTATGGGGCACATTTTCTCTGAAAGCATACATTTTCCATGGCCAGGCCTTGCCACTAGGTTCCCTCTCTTCCCAATTTGCCCCATCCTCTCCTGTCCTGCGTGTCTGGGGGATGCTATTGCTATGTCAGAGGGAGGAGGGAAGTGGCCCGAGAATCCAGCAATCATTGCACACACAAACCTCCAGGGCTGTTGTGGTTGTCTCTGCCACTCACAGAACCTTCCAGCGGTTGGAGTTTCCTCCCAGAAGCCATGCCCCTAGCACAGGTGGAGCTCCCATTTCTGCAGGTCAGAGTTCAGGACACCCAGAGGCGGACGGAACACAATCATGATGGAAGAAACCCTTTGAATCCCAACCGCTGCCCTGCCTCTACTCCAGCAACATCAACAAAAACAGTAAGAATCACAGCCAATCTTGTCCCCACCCTTTGCCTCATGGGGTGAATGCCAAGGTAGCCACAGCCACTGGGCCCAGGCGGGGAAAGTGTGTGTCACTCAACTGCCCAGTGGCACCCTGAATCCTGGGCAGAGGAAATGCCTTCTCTGACCACAGAATGAAGTCTGAACCTTCAAAGAGCTGATGGACATTCACGGAAAACAGTTACTTGTGCGTCTGTACAGCCTTCCTGGATGAAGGAAATTTCATGACTTTTGCCTCGGGTTGGCTAGCCCTCCCACCCAGGGTAGATCTCACAGCAAGCAATGGCTCCCAGGGCTGGTCCATTGTGCTGGGAAGAAGCAGGTGGCATCTTTAAATGCCTTCTTGCTCCGGATTAACACATGCTGCCCTCAGCTCCTTGCAAGCAGGCATTCCAGCCACATTTTCTTCCCGTGTTCCCCGGGGCACACGCAAGGGGAGCTCTGGAGTGAGCGTTCATTGGTCTGTGTGACAGGAAAGTGAGTGTTTGATCTTGTTTTGGGCTACAAGGTTCTCTTCCGAAATCTCTTGAAAAATCTCGTAAACCTAGGGTTAGTGGCCGCATCTGGGATCCATTAACTCCTCATTTCTGCTTGTTGTTAGCAAATTTTTGTCTGGTGACAACACATGAACTCGGGGGTGTCTTTGTTTTGCTTCACACCACGGAGAACGCTGCTGACTTGCTTGGGTTTTGAGAAAATATTAGCAAAATGCAGGCTGTGGTTGGGGTGAAAGGAACTGCTAGGAAGACGTGGTGGGATGTTTGGCTCCTGAGGAAGCAGGGGGACCTTTTTTCTTCTCCAGATTTCAGGGGGACTCCAGAGTGGCCAATGTTCTGGCAAGAATTTTCTTGAAATTGAGTAAGAAGTCTGGGTTCTCTTCCTCTCTTCATCCATAGAGTAGTTTTGGGAAAGTGGATTGGTCTCTCTTAAGTTTCTAAACTTTTGTTTTCTAAATGTGAGAAAACCAAAACAGCACTGCATTTTATTTATTTACTTTTGGTAAGACATGCCAATATCTCCACAGATTAAAAGGCGTTAAGTAATTACGTCACACTAATATTTAGAAATAAAGCTACTCGGGTATGACAACAAAACAGATTGGAGAACGTTCACTCCAAGACGAAAGACAGGCTGAGAAATGTAGTAGACAATTAGCTTTTATTTTTCCTGTTTAAAGTAATTAATAAACTAACCACAACAATCAACTCTTTCACCCACAGCCAGCATCAGGGGACTTCAAACATTGCCTTTGAAGTGGGCCCCCAGTGGGGAGGACCCCACTGTTCAGGCTACTTTATAGTGGTAATACGCTGTCTGGAAAAAACAGATGCCAAGAAAAGTGCACAGATTGTATCTCTAAGCGTCTGAAAGCCTAAAACTTCAGGGGGCCAAGGAAGGTCCCAGGCTTTTGATTTCTCCCTCCCACACTCCCCCCCTGCAAAATAAAAAGCCTAAAGTATTAAATTGAAACAGGCATTTCATTTCTTTCCTTCATTTCTCCCTTCACCTCAGGAGACCCACGTTAAATTCCACTTAGATCACAGCTAGACGTGGGTTTGATGGTCTCAAACCACCCTTTAACTGTACGTTCATCCCATAAATAGAAGATGAATAAAGATGTCAAGCTTCATCCGTATAATATTCTGACATGTGTGGATCTCTGTGAAAGAGGAGAGCAGATGAAGGGGGCTCAGTGGATTCTGCAGAGGGAGAACATACCAAGGTGGCTGCACCACATAAACAAGAAGGTGTGGCAGAGGAGCAATCGCTAGGGGAGCTTCAGCAGTCCACAATCTTCTGTGTGGACATCTGCAGCTGAGCACATTGTGCTGGTGTGATATGCGTCCAGTGCGGGCCACTTCTTAAAGCCAACCTTTAGGTTTAAATGGCTATTTTCCGGGGTAACCAAACTTAGGCTTATGCTTAACACAATCAAGTCCCGAGACCAGATTCATTCAGTGCTACATGTTCTGAGTACAAATATCTGGATAGTGATTTGGGGATGATACTAAGACTTATTCATCTACCTGGATGAACCAGATATAACAACTGGAAAGCAAGGAATCCACTGCCAAATTGTGATCACTCCTTCCCTGGAATACGCCCGGCTGTTTTACCTTTGTTAATGTAGGAAGCCAGAGAAGTGGAAAGTGAGGTGTCATGTCCAGAAGAAAAACCAGTTGGAGCTTCATTAATAGTCCCTTGTAGAATGCTCCATGGCCCTTTATCAGACAGCCTGGCAAGCTGGACTAAACAACATAGACTGTAGGAATGTAAAAGACAGACTTAATACCAAACCTTCTGAAGACTTGGCTGTCATTTGACATTAAAGGCAAAGTGTAAAAACCTCCATTGAAACAGAGGGTGCTTTCACATGGTTATAGTGCTAGAACTTAGTGGGGGAAGAGGCAGCTTCAGAGTTAGCCAAGGGTGGCATTGAATAGTGCTGAGTGACCAAGCTTTCTTTCCATGCCTGGCCTGGAATTTTTGAGAGGAAAAGATGACAATGCAGGTATGCTGAGGTGCAATTGAGCTATTCCTAATGCCAGTGACAAATCTCCATTTTCAGTAAAGACTGGGTAACAAGTGTTGGGCATAGTATATAAACTAATTCGAAGATCTAGATTCTGCTTATGTGTCTATACTAGTTTACACCTTCTGTTGTATTATCGCATTGTAGGGTTTCATTGGGTTTGTATGGCAATGCCCTGGGGCAGTTGGGATAAACATTATTGCCCTGAACAAGCCATCCTTCTGAAATGAAGGAACTCATCCAAGGCTAACTAGCTGATAAATATCTGGGTTGAGGATAGACCCAGGTTTCTGGCTTTTATTCCTATACATATTCTCAATATAGTTTATAAATAAAAAAACAGGTGCAAGTAGCAAAACGTGGATAGTCTAATGTCCATCAAAAGTCAAGCTCTGCAGAAAAATATGAGGGCCAAGTGACAGGCTGAGGGAGCGTGGGAACGTGTGGAGACCACTGCTTCTCTAAGTGGAAGGTCTTTTTTTTTTTTTCAGAGAGGAAGGGAGATAGAAAGACAGAAACATCATTGAGAGAGAAACATCGATCAGCTGCCTCTTGCACACACCCTACTGGGGATGTGCCTGCAGAAGGTACATGCCCTTGACTGAAATCAAACCTGGGACCTTTCAGTCCACAGGCCAATGCTCTATCCACTGAGCCAAACCGGTTTCAGCAAGTGGAGGGTCTTCTTGCCCACACCTGAGCACTATCAGGGAGGGAAAGGGTCGGTTATCATGGCATGCTTACCTCCCTCCTCCCATCACATGAACAGGTGCTAGTAAAATTCAAACTCCATTCACTCTTAAGAGGTACTTACTTTATTTCAGTCTGCATTCTAAGCCCTTTTGTATTGATTAATTCTTCTCCTTCCTATGAAAACGGCTTTAATATCGTCCCCATGTTGTAGACAAGGAAACTGTCCTCACCTGACCGAGTCCTTCCCTGGGCAACCCTGCAATAGGGTGAGATGCATTGCAGAAGCCTATAGGGCCAGCCTTTAAAATGGCCCACAGGCCTCCACCTACAGAAATGGGGGGAGGAAGGGATGTGTGAGAGGGGGCATCTCTTCCTCTCTCCTCATTCTCTTTCTCACTTTATCAATATTTCCTGAGCACCCCTGTCACGTGCCCCTTTGTTAATAACCCTCCTTGCTGGCGGGGCAAAGGTTGGCGTGCAGCTTTCTCCCCTTCCTGCCGCCTGTCAGGAGAGGAAATCGCAGCCTGCGGAGGGGCCTGACACAGGGGGGACTGGATAGCACCAAAGGGTCAAGGGTAAGAATGCAGGGAAGAGTGAGAAATCCCAGATAGCGTCCAGGCGGTGCGAGGCAGGAAAGGCTCCTTCCCACGCCGTTTCTCCTGTCTGCTCTCTGGTTGCCCCGCAGGAAAGAAAAGGGCAGCCGCTTGTGCTGTGACCGTGTGCGCACAGGCGTCCACCCTGCGGGAGACACGGGAGGGCCTTAAGGGGGCTAAATCCTGGGCTCCGGGCTTGCCGTTCCCCTGTGTGCATTTAACTGAAGCTACCTGGTAGGGGTTAAAAGCCACTGATTTAGGATATCGTTCATCACCAGGGCTTGTTGACCTAATAACCAAATGGCAAAGCAGGCTGTGTGCTTAGTAACATGGGTGTGCCGGGAAGAGGGCCCAGGATGGAACCTCCCTGTGCACGCATCAAACACGTTTCCTTCCACGCATCTCCTCTCACCCCCGGCTGGGTTGTGGACATGGTGGTGAGGGTATTGGGATTCTAGTTTTGAAAATTGAGATCTAAGACCCTTGAGGATGGGGTGAGAGACACGCACCTCTCCCTTCTCTATCTATCTTGGCTTCTGCTCTGCCACCAGCACTTGGCCTTGGATGAGAAAGCACCTTCCCCCTGAAGACCAGCGTGTCCTGATGCAGGTCTCCTTGCAGCTCCTTCTGCTCAGGGGTAAAGTATCTCTGGAAAGACCACCTGGAGATACAGGCAACACAGTGACAGACCTGGGGGGGGGGGGCAGGGGTTCAAGTTTTGGGCATTGATTGTTTGGCTAGTGATGTCTCTCATGCCCATGAACTTCCGTGGAGAATTATGGGTGTGGAGCATGAGGAGAAGGCAGGATGCTTAACTGAGTCTTGCTCTCCTACTGGCAGGGAATACCGCTGCTTGTTAATGAAGCTTCGTGTGGCCAGAGTACGAAATGGGAAGGACCACAGAATGTGAAACCCAGAATGGGCAATAGAGATCATTTAGCCTAACTCTCCCGCTCTAAAGAAGAGGCATCAGGTGATGTGAGGCTAATCACTTCCTCAAGGAAGGTCATTTAGTTGGTTGGTGGCAGAGGCAGGGTACCCCAAGTTTTATTACCCCCCCCCCCCACCTATGCCACAGTGACAAACTAACGAGTATTACACAGCCCCTAGCGCCTCCAGAGCCAGCGCACTGGTAAATCGGGGTTGCTTCCAGTGTGTAGGGAATCAGAAGCATATTGGTGGCTGGAGGCTATGCATGCTATCTTCCAAAAATGCATATTGCTATCTATGAAACAAAACCAGTATAAGTTTGAGGAAGTTAGTTCCGCTGTAGCTAATAGGCAATAGTGTTAATTAGTCCAAGGGCATGGGTCTAATCTCCATGAGGGCCAATTAGCTCACACAATGAGAAAAAAGGCTGTTTCCTAGAGTTGGACCATACCCCAAACTCAGCCCGGGGGAGGGGGGGTGTCCTTGGGGAATCCAGGTGAGAGAGTGAGGATGACATGCCCCAAACCCCTCTCCCCTGCAGGAAAAAAGAGCTCAAGGCATTTCTCAGTGGAGTCACCATACTGCATTGAGGGCAGATGTTTTGTAAAACGTTTTATTAAGGGTGAAAGATGGGGATTCCTTGGAGCACAGTCTCACATTCATTCTCTTCACATCTTTGTGTAATGGTAGTGAGGGTATTGGGATTCTAGTTTTGAAAATTGAGATCTAAGACCCAGAGAGGTAAAATAATCTTCTCCTTTCTCCTCTTCCTCCTCCTCCTCCTCCTCCTCTCCCTCCTCCTCCTCCTTCTCCTCCTCCTCCTCCTCCTCCTCCTCCTCCTCCTCCTCTTCCTCCTCCTTCCTTTTCTTCTTCTTCTTCCCAATTATCAGGCAATCAGAGAACATCAGACTCCAGACCTAAACTCTAAACCTAGGTCCTTGAGACTCTCCACTAACTAGATGCCACAACCTCTTACTAGCTCAGAGCAACTGCTTTGCTGACACAGAGAGGAACATCGAGGCCTTCTGAGCTGCGTCTATGTGCAGGCTGTTGCTCAGCTGAAAAGCCAGCTCCATTCCTGAACTGGGCCAAAGGAGGAAAAGAAACACGTGGTCACAATGCATCTATAACCAGGCACAAAGGTAAGGTCTCCTGCAATCTTGCCTGGAAGGCCTCAGCCCTGGTTCACAAGTCAAAATCAGAGACATGTGCATGAGGACAGAACGAAGGAAAGAGTAGTCACAGCTGAGAAAGACACTTGACAACAAACAAGCGAAGGCACATCACCCACTACATGTCCCTATGGCCCATTCAGTCCTTCATTGTCTTACTTCAGGCCACTGTCTTTTTCTGGGACCTAGTTATCCAGATAGACTTTGTCTTTTATAGAGACAACTAAGAAGTTGGCAATATCAAACGTGGGTAGTCACAGAGAGGCGCTGGGGCACTGCGTGATGTCTGGGGAAGTGGAGCCAAGCAGCTAAATTGTAACCTTAGCCCTCCAACAGAAATACAGCCATGCACATCACACCATTCCCGAATAAAGCAGGTTTTTAAGCTTCATAACAGCGATGGCACCTCATTTTACATAGATTGTCTTTTGACAACTTGAGTTAACCCAGCCATGCCTCAGAAATACTGTTACACAATGCTACACACTTCAGCCAGCACTTAGATTGAATTTTGTTTAATCCAAGAATTCCTGACCATGATGCAGAGTTCTGGCAGCCTCTCTTGTACTCCTACCTAAGGTATTTGATTAAGTGCTTATGGTTTCCTTAAGACTTATACTCATAATCGAACAGAAAGCAGCCAAGACAAGCCCTAACAGTTTCTCGGCGGATAAGGAGTGACAACCTCTCCCCTTCTTCCCCCTGGTGTCTCATATCCGTGTGTGGGAGTTCCTCTCAGGTAGGCTGGCGAGTTTCTCTCCTTTGCTCATCCCAGAGGCCTGATCTCACCTGGTTGTTCAGTGCCAGGATGATAAGGTTGGGAAGACCTTATTGACAATTGGATTTTTGTTTGATATAAGCTGATGTGGTAACAGAAAAGTAAAAACCACTGGGAGAGTTTCAGGTATCCCCTAGTCTAGCCCTTTATACTAGTCTTCTCATCTCTTTTCCACATCTCAAATCAGAGCATATTCGTTGACTCCCATGGAAGTCCATTCCAGATTGGGGCAGTTCTAATTGCAGTAAAGTTGTTTCTTAAAAAATACGGAAACAGCTGTTTCCCATGTAACTTTGAACCACTGGTCCAGGTTCTGCCTTCTAGAGCAAAAAAGAACAAATTCAAACTCTCCCCCACTTTATATCCAATTATGTATAAAAACCCAGATACCTTTAACTTATGAATTAACTCATTCAGTCACTCAGTTTGCATTTTATAGTGTCTACTGAGTCCCAGACCAAGTCAAATAGACCTGCCCTCTCACGTAAGGCGGTATCGTTAGTCCATTTACGCTCATTTCTCATTTTCAATCTAAAAATCACTCAGTTCTCTCAGCTTCTCATAAAACATTGAGGCAACCACCATCTAAATCTCTTCCTCCAGACTTCACAAGAAAAATGCAATTACTAAGAAGAGGTATTGAGGATCCTCCGTGTCTGAGGTCCTAGACTAGCTCCTATAATATTCTCAACTACCCTGCAAGTGTTATTCATCATGTGCTAGCTACAAGGAACTGGCTCAGAGAGATGAAGTAATGTATCTTGGTTCCTATGTAAATGAGCCAATACATGGTAGGTGGTAGGTGGGGTGTCTGAACAAAGATTGAGTCCAAAGTCTCCAGTCGAAGGAGCTCCTTTTAGGAGCAGTACCAGGAATTGTAGACAGTACTTCACATGTGTCTTCTCCACAGTAGAGTAGACCATTTCCTCCCTAATGATAGCAAACAGCTCTCAGCAGTAGCCCTTTCTTTAGGAGCCTGTATCATAGGAAACACTAGAGCACAATGATAGCCCACATGAACTGTTATAAATTTTCTGAGGGGATTTAAAAAATTATTTGCTTTTGAAATATTTTTTTAAATCTAGGAGTAATCCATTTAATTTATGATTGGCAATGATGTCTTGGCAAGCACCATGCATACTCAGGAATTCTTATAAAATGAGAGAATCTGACCTACAAATTTTCAAATGCAATGAAATTTTTATGAACACTTAATATAACAAATAATGAAGTTGAAGTCATGTTACATTTTGTAGATGTTTAATTAAACATTTATTAATGTCAGTTTATCAATTTTGTATTTTGGAAACAGTAAATCTGTGGAGATCTTAAAACATTTTTATAGGCCTTTGAAAAGAGCAAGACTGCAAGTGCTGGGCTCTTCCTGACTAAATGATGCTGGGTCTTTCACGTTCTTTGACAGGAAACAGAAGAGCCAGTACAGCCCTGTGTGTGGCTTAGATGGCCTGAGCTTCCTTTGGAGAACACAGTGTTGATGTTTCTTTCTTTCTAGCTCAATGTGGCCACTTTGGTTGCCCTGTCTGTCCATCATGCTGAAAATCAGATTAAAGGGTATTAATTTGGACAACACTGTGTCTTTCAGCTTCCCTGGATCACCTTCTCTTTCCCCCTTTTGGTCAGCACCCCACCCTTTTGGTCAGCTGAGTTGCTTCTTTGCTTCCAATCTGGGATGAAAAGTCACACTGATGCATGTGGTTTCATAAGCGGCCACCGAAGGGGCTGGATAATGCAACCTGAAAGTGAGGGGGGAGTTCACTTGGCTCGGGCCCAGTAGGAAACTGGAGAAAGGAAGGAGGCAGATAAATTCCCCATCCTTTCTCCCTTCTAGACTTTCTTCCGGAGAAGGCCTGTCTGCCAAACAGGAGGCTGCTGTGCTTTTTCGTGGCTTGTGAAGCAGGGCCAGCATGCAACGCATCACGTTGTGTTGGGGTGCATATGTCTTTACCTTACATTTATTTTTCCTTCACTACCAACACTTGGGGTTTGTGCCATAATTCTTTCATCTGGCTCTTCTAGAGAACCTTCTAGAGAACCCAGTTAAGAGAGTGCCAAGCACCAAGTTGTCATTCACAGGTTTTGTACCAAGTTGCTTTCCTTTACCTGTTCTTTACATTGTGCCTTTACTGGTTACCTTTCCTGGCTTTGTACTATTGCTGATTGTTTTCCTGTTGGTTTCCATTCCCACCTCATCCTGGGATATCACTTTTTATGGGGTAGACCCAGAAAATATTAAATTTTCTATTGACTAAATATCAAAAGCTGCTAAACTAGGTCGCTCTGATCCTGCCTGCATTCAATTAGATTTTTGAGCCCAATTGCAATGCCTTTTATTTATCTCTGTTAAATGTAATCATTTCAGTCAGTTCATTATTGCTCTCGCCTGTCAAAAACATTCAGAATCATGATATAGTCATTTTCCACATTGTCCTCAGCTTTGTGCCACTCATACATCTGATGAGACTTTTTTCCTTTTGTTCACTGATATTATATTCTTCAGGCCATGATTGATGAAAGAGCCCCGGAAAACCTGCAGAAGACTTCCAAACCCTAATCCTCACCACTTGGACATACTTGTTTATTTACTTACTAATTCAGTTGTCCTTGCCTTCCGGCAAAGTAACTCAATTCCATTTCACAAACCTACATTTCATGATTGCCTAATTTGTGCAAACTACAGTGTTACATGTCTCTTTTTGGGACCTAAGATAAATAAGATACTAGAGAATTTTTATTGGTGAGGATTTCTATTTTTTGAAGGAAGATAAGCCAGTGGTAGAGACATTGCAGAAAAAAACTGGTGGGCACCTCTTAAGTCACACAGAATGGTAGCTACCTAGTTCTTCTCCATGAAATGCAGGCTCTGATGAAGGTGAAAAAAGAAATGCAAGTTAAGAATGCTCTGAGAACCTAGATAAACCAGTGCAAGAATCACCTTCTCCCACCAAAAACTGAGTTTACAAATAAGGTGTGAATTTAGAAATTAAAGATAGCCTCCTTCCTAAGCACCTATCGTTGTCGATGAAAATGCTTTGCCAACTCACCAAGTCCTATCATGGTTGCAAATTACTCTGTCACGATAACCACTTCCCGTTAACTTTTAAGGGAAGAGTGAGAGGTTTGTTGAATGGCAAGAAGAGCAGCTGGCATTTCGGGTTTAGTACCTGGAATTTCAGCAAATGTCAAACATATATTGCTTAGAAGGAGAAATGGAAAATGTCATGGGGAAAGAAAATAAAAAGTTAGCAAAACTATTGGAAAATAGCATTACATCTGTATTCTCAGAAGTGTGTAAGGATTTTTCTAAAATTTATCATTACATTTAAAAGTGAACTTTTCTTGCATAGAAAGATGCTACTTCTAAGAAACTGGTGCAAACAGTCATAAGGGGGCAAAACAGGAAAAAATACAAATCTCTGAAAAGCCAAACAATACTAGGAATAAAAGTGATAGGTTCAATCAGCTGGATAATTTGGTAGGCACCCTGGTGAAATACATGGAGAGGAGCAGAAGGCTAAACATAATTTGATATACAAGTCAAAGGATAATCCTTCACAGGTGACTCAGTTCCAGAGAAAGCCATTGGTTACCAGAAGCCATTGGTCACCAGAATGCCAACAAAACACGGTAGAGGGTGGGGAGTGGGCAGCACACTATTTTTGAAAAGGCTCCAAATTCTCAGACATGCCTTCCTCCCCTTTTATTTGTCGTCTACTTTATGGGTTCAGTCTTCAGTATTACTAACTGACTCTAATCCTCACAAAAAGCAGACAAGCAATAGCTACATCAGCACATACATCAATAATGCACACATACGGGGAGAATATTTTGTAATAACTCTGATGACGTCTGGACTATGGCAGAACTGAGGTGAAGAGACAAGCCTACACCAGACATGGGGAAGGCGGTGGGGCTACATACCTGGTCCCAGCAGCCACCCAGTGGCTTCCTGGCAGTGACCTCACGGTGGCAGCTGGGTGGCAACTGGAGGGGAAGAACACAGGAAAAATTACACTGTTTGCAACCCAAATAAATCCCTAAGGATTTATGACTTAATCTTAGCACAGCATCACTGAAAGAAACACAATCCAGTTAACGGAAAGTAATTTAAAAAGCAATTTTAATCTTTACTTGTTCTCCCAAGGAACATTAAAGGGGATCCAATTCATAATCTACAGCGATACATGAAAAAAAATCCCCTTTCTTCTGCTTTTTAATTCTTGAACACACATGACACCCGACACATGGGTCTCTCGAGCTTCTTTTCCCCAAACCCCTCATGCCCAGCCCTCTATCCCTCCTCTCCCCCAGCTCTCAGACACACACCTGCAGCCTCTTTTTCCTTTCCCTGGGGCCACCCAGACACACCTGCATGTGATGCTTTAGGAATGCCATACTCTGCAATCCCTGCTGAAGGCAGCTCAGAGTCCTCCTCTCTACCTCTCCTCCCTCTTTTTAATTCCTGTTGTGGCATTGCCAGATCAAACATAGGACCACCCAGTTAAATTAGAATTTCAGAAAAATGACAAATAATATTTCAGTATAAGTATGCACCACAAACTTCATGGGACATACTTATACTGAAAATTATTTGTCATTTTTCTGTAACTCAAGTTCAAATGAATGTCCTGTATTTTTATTTTCTAAATCCAGCAACTTAAACATTTTGGAGAATATTATTCACCAAAAATTCTTGTTCAAATTTCTTGTTCAAAATTCTTGCTAGGAAACAAGTAAGACCCACTTTTTGGCATTTTCAGAGCTATAAAGCCAAAATAGCCTGAAATTTCCACAAAATTAGGCAGAGAATACCATTTTATTTTATTCTTGTGGACATGAATCATTTTGTCCAGCTTTACCCATAAGAAAATGTTCAGTCAAAATTAATTTACAAGTATAAATTAACTATGTCTGCATACTCTTCATCCAGAAGTTTAGGATCTGTTTATCATAGTAGTTGATATACAATAGTATAACCAACTAGATCTTTTTTAGTTAAATTGGAGATTTCATGTTACCTAAAAAAATAAAGTGCCTCATACACATGTCAACAGTGTTAATTGCATGTTAAATTTCAGCAAGTGTCAACACACATTTCTTAGTTTGGTCTTGAAGGCTATGAATATATCCTAACATTGTTGTTCCCAACGTGTCAGGTCCTCTGCAGTCACGTTCAGCGCCCGTCCCTCCATCACGCAGAAGAATCAAGCTTGTTTTATGTTCTCTCTTGTTTTGCGCTCAGACTGTACTCTCTCAGCTGGATCTCCTGCTTGATCCATCCGCTTGGTTCTAAATGACTTTTGGTTATCCCCAAAAGGTCACAGCCATCCTCCAAGGATGAAGATTCACAACCTCTGGGAACCCAGTGACACCTCAATTAACAAACCCCCTGGGAGCAAAGTACTTCTGTAATAAAGTGCCAGTATTAAAAATGGATTAACTCCTTCTAAATCATACAAAACAGCAGCCTGCCCATGCTAACTGAGCAAAAATGCCTTCTCAAAGAGCTCCTGTTTGTCCCTGTCCCCATTCAAAAGACTGATTCCACTCCAATGGTAAGTGTGAAGGGTCATTTTACCCACCCCCTCCCTGTTGGGTACCCTTCCTCACCTGCACCCCAGTGGGGATCTCCTTGCTTTGCACGCCACCTCCAACTCCAGTACTCAATATCCTCTCCACACTAACAACCATGATGCATTTACACAGACTCATTCTTCACCAGATTATATTTTGCTGGGAATTCACTTATTGAAAAATAGGTATTTAGAGTAACTTTTAGGCAATGTGTATATTTTAACCAGAAACTTGGATGATAGTTGGTATTAAAATCTTTGTCCCTGATCCAGCAGAGCCAAGAATCATCAGACATATGTGGATATATTTTAGGAAATGAGAATGTATCTGAAATTACTCCTGAGTGTTCAACCTGGTTTGGGATGGGGTGAAGAGAGGGTCAAAGGTCTTTTGACCCTCTTTTATAGGCAAATGGTTCCCTTCTCTTACAGAGATGGAGGAAGGTGGGCCAAGTTTGTGTTTCTAGAAGCTTATTTCTCATAGCAACAGGGAGCAGAGCAGCCCGTAAGAGACTTTATAACTATCTTCTTTGAGGACCCCTCCCCCGTGACCCTCTGTTGTGTCTAAGAAAGGAAATGCCCCCAAGATGATAGAGGGCAAAATGAACAAGACTTGTAGGTTTTAGTGAATGTGCCTTCCCATTAGTAAAATGGACAAGGCAGTAGTGGGTGCATCTTCAAAGCCAGTAAACATTCCCTCTTGGCATCAGTAATTACATCATTGTAATTAAGACAGATTACATGATATTCTAATTTACATCACTGACATTGTTAAAACTAACCAAAAATAATGATCTTAATGTCAGCACAATGTATTTATATATTTTTTTAAAGAAGCAAACATCTATCTTGAACATTACTGAGAACATCTAGCATTTAGAAGCTCAGGAAAGTGACATGTGGGGGCAATGGTGGATGCTTGAATATCACTCATTCTTCTGTACTCAGGGAGAAGTGGAGGTGTTCCTACCCTATTCATGTCTCTCTCTAGGCCATAAAAAAAAAGAAAAAATAAAAGGGTGATGCATTGTGATGATCAATAATAATAATGCAAAATAGCCAGACCTGTCTTCAGTTTGTGCCTGCAGTTTCTTAGCCTTTTTGTATGCAGAGGAAGAGGTGGGTTTTTATAGCAAATCTGCCTTTAAAACTAAGTGCCTTCCCACATCTCACACCCACTCCCAATACATCTTCTCACTTTGGGGCTCAATAGGGGACTTTTTTGTGTGAAAAATTTGACATTTTCCAATTTCTAAATTTAAGGCAATCTACATGGTTGGTCAGTGATAAGCAAAAATAATAGCCAATAACATCTAGGTTTATCAGAAAGGAGATTTTTTTTCCTGGCAGGCAAGTAAGCAACAAAATGTGTGAGTATGAAGGAAATTACTCTTTTAATGAAATCCAAACTCTTGATTTTTCTCTCAATCTTTTCAGCCTTTCAAGGTTTTTCACTAAGTACCTATGAGGTTATATCACTTATGAAATGAACATTGAGAACTCAAATGTTTGTGCAAAGCATAAAGAGTGAAGACCGTTTCAATGTTCATCGGAATAAAGCCTTTTGTACTCATGGGTGCGTAATCTCATTGGGAGGTGGAACATTCTTAGTCCCTGCATGTCCCTCAGAGTGTACAACTGCAGCCAGTCAAGTACAAGCTCACTGAGTTGTCTTTAACTTAAACTATGGCTTACATAAGGGTGGGGATGAAGTTGCGGGAGGGTGGAAATCTGCTCATAACTCGTGTTTTAATGGTAATTTTGTTTAGAAGCACTTTTGGCTTCACCTATTGACTGTAGAATCTTGGTTAAGTCAAAATCCTACATAGCACCCTGACACTAAACTTTTGGATTAAATTTGGGAAACCCTGAAGATATGTCAGAGATCTTGCAGCACACGAGTACTGGGCTGTGGGAGCACGGTATTCTGGAAATCCTGCTCCTCCCTTGCAAGTGAAAGCCAGGACCTTTTTTTCCCCCCAGAGATTCCTTCATGCTGGATATGAAGCTGGATCCAGACTAAACAGGGCTCAGGGTGGGTGACACTGGATGACGTTTTACAAGATTAAAATAAAAAATAATAAAAGTTCTTTGCCTTGGTGCTAACTTTCCAATAGGTTCAATCTAAATAATTTAGGTCAATTTGGGCTCAGTGTCAGAGAAAGGGTCAAGAGCAAGAGGGCAAAGAGTGAGATCTCAAATACTGCTCCAGGCCTCTTGTTTTAGGTAGTGCATGAATGGAAGTTGTTATTTATCTCGCTGGGCATCTGTCGAGCTTCCTCCCCAAGAGATGCCATTTGGGGTGTCACATCCAATTTCAGGGATGTCAGACAACAGCCTGTAAAATGTTCCTGGGCTAACTCTTCTCAATAGGAAACGCCTGGACACGAATGACCTTGTCATGGACACACACCAAGACAGCCACGAAGCAACAGCATCCTTTTCTGCTCCTCTTTGGAGTTCTGAGTGACAACTGTGGTCAAATGAAGGTGGAAAGAGAACAAAAACACCAAACAGTGATTTCCAATACATTTTTTTCCTTATCTTCAGGCACACAAAAAAAATCACACCATTATGTCATTTTTGTGACGTGCTCATCAGCAGGATGCAAACCTCATTTGTCATCTTTGATCTTACAGAAAATCAGAATTTAGGGAATTCAGCCGGGCTGTCAGCATTCTTTGCTCTCAGGTAGAACAGCTGAATGAAGGCAGCAAAAATATAGGCCGGTGAGAGCTGCTAGGCCCCCATGCCGATTCCGCCTGTGAAAATCCACAGAAAGATCTTCTGCTTCTTGGCATCCAATTTGCTGGAGCTGTTTATCAAGTCCCCATGCAGACAGGATGTAAATATGCCACTTAAATCTTCAAATACAATAATGAAAACTGATATTTGTAATTGTATCTGTGTGGCCCCACTGACTCAAACCTAAATGGATTTCCAACCTAATATTGCTAAATGAATCCTTGAAAAATGTGAGGTCCATTACAGGGGAAGAGTGGCATCGCTTCTCACATCCTGACACGATAGGGACATCTCCATCACTTTGCATGATTGAAATACATATTTTGTATCTGTCTCCTGAAATTGCCTTGCCACAGTGTTAACCCCATCTTTTGTGCTGAAAAAAGTATATGCCACACCAGTTCCATTCGCTCTAGTCTGGGGGACAGTGGTTGTGTGGTTGTGTCCTGCCAAGGAGAGGGTTCTAGATACAGAGAAAGATATATGGACATTTTTCTTCTCATCCTTAATTCAAATATCTCCCCAGAGAGGCCTCCACAGAGTCCTCCCTTATTGTAACAGGTTCAAAGACTAGTTCTGTCACTTAACCATCAATGTGTCTGGCAAATTACAGGAATTTCTGTAAATCCCCACCACCTCCTGGTAGGTGCAGTGCCACAAGCCAGATACCAGATGCTGACATTAATCGTTGTTAAAACACAATTGAGTACTTACTGTTTACTCCATTAAATAGGTAGAGCGGAGAATCCTCTATAATAAAAGCCTAATATGAACGAATGGCAGAACGGCTGGTGGAATGACTGGTCACTATGACACACACTGTCCACCAGGGGGCAGACGATTAATGCAGGAGCTGCCCCCAGCTTGCAGGCCCCATGCCAACCAGCAGGCGGTGTCAGGCCAGCCCAGGTGGGTGCTGGACGACTCCTCATGACAACTTCACCAGTCACCCCACAGGTAGGCCCTGATCATCAGCCAGGCCTAGGGACCCTACCCTCTAGGATAGTATAGTCATAATGACCATCATAACTTGTTTACCATCTATTTCCCCCTTTCTCTCCCCATATGTCTATTACAGGGTTTCTTTTCCCACAGCAAGTTCCTTAGAACTCTTCTTTGTTTCTGCCCATATGGATTCTCTTATCCTCTCTCTTCTTTCTTCTCTGGCTCCACTCTTTATTTTGTACTGTGACTTGAGCATCTCACTTCCTGTTCCCCTGGTTCTGTGACACAGAGGACCCTAGACTGATGGAAGGAGAGTGAGAGAAGAAGAGAATGGGAGGATCACAAAGTTGTGTAACTTTTTTAGTTAATTTTTCTGAAGTCTCCAATGCACTCTTGAGCCTCAGCTTCCTTACCTATGGAGAGGATAGAATGGCAATATGCCCAGCGTGTCAGGGTTACTGTCAGGAGTCAGTGAAAATGAATGTATAAGCTCCTCCCACAGGATGGTGACATGCATGGTTGCACAACAACAATTATCTCTTTCCCCTGTTCCCACTGATATTTCGAAACACTCATCTTTTATTATGATGACTCTCCTTTTTTTGTGAAAGATATTTTTAATAGTTGCACTTGTTTGGGAGGATTTTCTGATATAGGAGCTGTCATAAAAGCATGCTCTAGTCTCTACTATTTCATACATTTACCATTTTAAGGGAAGGAACAGTGTTTTGCTCATTTTGATATCTCCCATGGCACTCATCAAAATGCTTTAAACATATTTACTACCCAATAAATGTTGAGCCAAACTGCACCAGTGGATTATGCTCTGGATTGGATCTCAGCATATTACCTGGACATCTATGTCACATCTGGCTGGACTTGGAGTCACTTAGAAGCCCGGGGAAATGATTAGGTACACGTATTGTCAACATTGCTGGAAATGACAACAATGTCCCTCAGTTAAAACGTAGCATCGCTCCTTCCAAGGGAGAAGGTTTCCCTGGTTATTTTTCCCACAGCTCATGCATTTACTGTCTCTAGGCATGCAGCTCTGCAGTGAAACTTGGCAAAGAGTCCTGTGATAGCTTATACCATAAATTATTCAGACAAGAGGAAAATCTTAATTCCCTTTAGCAGAAGTTTCTGTCCAGCATAGTTATATGTTCCTTATTGATAAAGTTCAACTTTGACTTTACTTTTACCCACACAGCTTTCTCTCTTTCCACCTGTGGAAATCTCAGTTCCCAGTAAACAAAGGACTCTGACTCACAAGTCTTGTCTGAGAGTAGCATAGACTTTCGCAAAATTAGTCATTTTGGTGCCCAAGTCTATAATATAATTGTTTTTTTCTCCTTGTATATGAGAAAAAAATATGTTTGGCAAACTTCATTAAAAACTTCATTATATTGCTATGCTGAGCTGTTTTTTTCTTGTGTCTCCTACTCTACTTTCTCTCTGTAACTTCCTCAATAGAAACAAAGTTTTAACTATTCAGAATCTGCCATAGACTTTTTACTCCTATATATTTTCAGGCAGTTACCATCAACATTTATAATATAGAGATGCACGTATAATTGCATCAATAATAGGCAATTGCATGGTGAATCATCTGAACACACAACACTGTCACAGCTCGAGATTCACATGTAGCCATCACAGAAAAATTCCATTCCCCTGGAGTCATTTCTGCCTCTTTGTTGGAGGGGAAGTTCACGCTTGCCAGCAGACAGAGGAGGCATGGAGAGGGAGAAGAGAGGCAACCCCTCCCCTCTCCACCACAGTCCGTTCCTGAAAATGAGGCTGAAACAGACAACACCAGCAAGTCTCTCAAGCAAATTGGAAGACACTTCCAGAAATATAAACAAAAATTTTTTACAGGGGAGAACCAAGATGGCGGCATAGGTAAACACCTGTACTTGCTGCTTCTCACAACCACATCAAAACTACAACAAAAAGACAAAACAAATATCATCTAGAGCTACGAGAAAGCTGTAGCTCCTGCTGGGTGGTCTCAGGCAGTGACTGACTTTGCACCTCATTGGAGACCCAAGTGCCAGTGTACCTCATGGTCAGTGTGAGATCATACCAGATTACAACTCTTCACATCCATAAGAGACAAACTGTAGGGGAAGACTCAATGAGCACCAAAGCTCCAGTGAAGCAAATCTTGTCCCATAAGGGCACAGCAGTTCTTCCATTGTGGACACACCTGGTCCTCACAACCAATTTGCCTGGAGATCAATTTCTCCCATGATACTAACAGTAATCAAGACTTAACTACAACAAGACTGTGCACCCAGCCCACAAAGGGTTGCACCAAGAATATTAACCTCAGGTGATTTGGGAGGCTGAGCCAATAGGATACCTAGCACACAAGGCCACGCTATCAACACAGGGAAGCAGCCAAAATGCAGAGACAAAGAAACATGTCACAAATGAAAGAAATGTAGGAAAGCAAACTACTGGATATAGAGTACAAAACCACAGTTATATGGTTACTCAAAAGTTTTCTGGAAACCTCTAAGGAACTTAGTGAGATCGTCAAGGATTTTAGTGAGAATGCCAAAAAAAAAAAGGAAAAGGACCAGTCAAACATTAATCATACACTGTCTGAAATAAAGAATAACATACAGAAATTCAACAGTAGACTATAGGATCCCAAGAATCAAGTCAAAAATTTGAAATATGAGAAAGCAAATAACACCCAACTGAAAAAGCAAAAAGAAAAAAGAATCCAAAAATATGAGGATACTGTAGTGAGACAACTTCAAGTGTACCAACATTTGAATTATGGGGGTGCCAGAAGAAGAGAGAGAGCAAGATATCAAAAACCTATTTGAAAAAATAATGACAGAAAACTTCCCTACCTGGTGAAAGAAATAGGTTTCCAAGTCCAGGAAGCACAGAGAACTCCAAACAAGAGGAATCCAAAGAGGATCAGATCAATACACATCATAATTAAAATGTCAAGAGCAAAAGACAGTGATAATCTTAAAAGCAGCAAGAGAAAAACTTAGTTACCTACAAGGCAGTACCCATATGACTGTCAGCTGACTTCCCAACAGAAACTATGCAGGCCAGATGGGAGTGGCAAGAAATATTCAAAGTGATGAATAACAAGAACCTACAACCAAGATTACACTACCCAGCAAAGCTATCATTTAGCATTGAAGGTCAGATAAAGAGCTTCACAGATAAGAAAAAGCTAAAGGAGTTCATCACCATCAAACCAGTATGATATGAAATGCTGAAGGGTATTCTTTAAGAAGGTGAAGAAGAAGAAAAAAGTAAAGATAAAAATTATGAACAACAAAGTGACAACAAATACATATCTATCAACAAGTGAATGCAAAGTGAATAAAAACTCTGATGAACAGAAAAAAATGGTGAATATAATAGAATCAGGGGCATAGAAAGGGAGTAGATTGACAATGCTTGGGGGGACGGGGGTGTGGGGGTGCGGGAAAAGATTGGACAAAAATGGTATATCTGTAGATGAGGATGGGGGTGTGGGTAAGGGCATGGGGTAGGGTGGGAACCGGGTGGAGGGGAGCTATGGGGGGGGGGTGGGGAAGAGAAACATCTGTAATAATCTGAACAATAAACATTTATTTTTTAAAAATTATTACATCATAGACCTCTCTTTCCTACTTCTCTTCAGTCATCCCCACCAAAAATAAAAAGTAATATTAACACCTGGTCTCCACAATAATCTCTTCACTTAAGACAATGACTCATGGAAAGCAAACAGTATTTAAGATCACTTTCCATGTAAATTTCTGACTATATTAGTGATACACGATCAAGATTTAAAAAATGAGGAAATACAGAAAAAAAATCACTTTAATCTCAATATTTTGAAGCAGTAATTTACTTTGACATATAACTCTGTATGTTGTGTGTGTATGTGTGTGCACACACACGCATGCATTTTGCATTAACTTTAATTTGCGTAAATTATCGCTTTAAACAAATGAGAAAACTGCTTGAAATTACATTGCCATTTTCTCCCTTCTACTCCTAACTGTGCGTAAGAGAAACATTTTTTTTATATAAACTGCATGCAAAGTGAGCTTTGAAGGCATATCTTCAGAGAGCTAGTAATTTTAGAGCTTCTAACAGCCAGATTTTTTGAATGGTAAGAACCAAGAAATAAAAAAAGCACAGAAGGCAGCGAAGGGTAGAGAAAATGGTGAATAATCAGCTGTGTTGTTGAAGTGGGTGGAGGAGGGAAGACATCAGCCTCTCACATCTAAGCCTATTCAAAGGGAAGTGGGCTCCACTTGTTGGGCACGTTGCCAGGATGCGATAATAAAGGAGCGATGTAGGACTGCAACATGGTGCTCTAGAAATGCATTTTCCAATTAGTCATAAGTGTTTATTCATCAAGGCGCACCACAATGCTTCCCATAACTGAGTTGTACAGCATCTGTAATTGGCAATTGGGAAGCATCAGTGCAAATGTTTTGATGTCTAATCCTGAAACTGTTCACGCTCCACATTGCCACTGAGTGGTCCCCCGTCCTGGAGTGGTGGCGATGGTGACTGCAGGTTTAGGTCCTTTGTAATCATCAGGCATCCATCTTCCCATAGTCTTTTTCCCTGATTGGCTCAAGGAAGAGAAACTGAAGCGGTTGAAACAGGTTCTTTCAGCAAGGGTCAGAAATATTTTGTTTAAGCAGAAAAGGGGGCTTATAGGAGGGCCAACTTAAAAATATTTTTCCAGGTCTTCAGAGGAAAACGGGGTATCAAGGATGCTCACTCCCCACAAATTCCAACAAGAAGCTCAGGCGGACTCCACAAAGGACTTCAGACTCGCCTGGATGGTAGGGGAGCTCCAGATGGCTCTGCTTTGGTGGCATACTGCATTTGCCTCCTGGCCGTTAATCTAGAACAATCTCTAAAATAGATAAGAAGCTCCAGGGAAAAGGAGAATCCCACGGATATTTCCAGACCTTTAAAAAGAAAACCATCAGGACTGACAGTCTTTCAAATTAAAAATAAATCTTTTTTTTTTTTTTTTTTTGTGCACTTCCCAGTAGCACAGAACTGCAAATGATTACTTAAAGGGCTCTCCTCCCTTTATGCCCCAAAGTTTTCAGGTACTTAGCATGAGAGGCTTGTGACAATTAAATATATTTCTACTGCAGTCCCCACAGGTGGGGCTTCTCTCTGCTTCCTCAAGAACACTTCTTAGACTAACAAGAAGCCAGCAACTCACCTGGGAGGAGGCTGCAAGGTAGGAAAATAGCATTTCAGAAAGAAAAACTTTGTAGCAGAATTACCACTTCTCACAGACTGGAAATCAAGCTTATAATAGAGACTTATTTATAATAGGAAGAAGAGTGTAGCCAAAATTAGGCTTTGAAAATAGGCTTTGAAAATAGTGATAGCACTATCTGACTCTTGAACAAAAAAAAAGAGCTGTCATTAAAAAGAAATTTACTCCCTTCTCCTTCCAAGTGTAAAGGGTACTTTTTAATTTCCGGGTGGGGGACGGGGGGGGGGGGAAGAACGCACTGATTTTGGTGTATGAAGCTCATGCTATATGGAAAGTTATAGACACAATAGTCTGAGCATTCATTTTACAATCATGGAAACAAAAGCAAATTAAATCATCACCCGTAACCCTTTGCCTGTGTTTAATCCCAGTAATTAAAATGTTAACTTCCTTCAAAACCATAAACCACTGTCCTCTACTTCTGCTCCACATTGCTCACATACAGTCCAACCAAGGACCCCAGTGCCCATCTTCTCCATCACCAGGCTGCCTAATCTGGCCAGTGAGACTTTCCAGCCCTTCTGTTCAGCTCTATTGGGCACCCTTTATGCATTCAATACATGCAGCCAGGACGATCACTGTGGAACTAAACAGCCAAAGGATGAGAAGATGGGGCATACATTCTCTCTGGACCACCCATCTGGCCTTGGAACTGATCAGCAAGCACCTGAGCCACTTTCCCAGATCACCAGGCTCTCTTCCCACAAAGCATCTGTGCTGGATAGGTCAGAGTACAAGTAGACAGTTGGCTGACAGCATGCAGGTATGGGAGGCAATCTGAGCATCTAATGTAATGGAGAATCTGTTGGGCAAAGTTGGGTTGTGACAAAGGTTTTTGAAAGCTAAGGTCCTAGCATCCAGGGAAAGCTTGCAGAACATCCTCTGGCCCAATATTCTGGATTAACACTGTTCCATATCACTAGCTCTGCTGGGTTAGAGTCTCATCTACTCAGGTCTGTCACTCACAGTATCTGTTGTTAGGATATGGTCTTCACATGCAACAGGATACAAACCACCTGGAGATTCCAAGTAAGGCCAGAGAACAACCTGTGCACCCTCACTGGGCTCCACATCCAGAAAGGCCCCAATGATGTATTAATTAAGTGCCATCTTGAAACTATATTACTTTAGTAAAAGGGGCCCTTCATCTCCATGTTGCACTGGGCCTGCAAATTATGTAGCCAGTCCTGACAGCAAGCCTGCATTTCAGGCTGCCACTGAAGCCTCTCCACCTAGAACTTGGCTACTCCCTCTTCAGGAAAGGGAACTGCTGGATTTAAATAAAGCCAAAAGCTCTCCTTGAAATACAGAGAGTAGCCATCAGCAGCTCGTGTAGGGCTTTACTGAGATGCCATCTGGTCTCTTCATGTAGAACAGGAAAAATGAAAGTGGCTCACTCATCATAAGCATCGGGATCCATTGATTTGAAGGTCAAGACAGGTATCTTGCTAGCTCGTTGGGTAAATGTTGTTGTTCTTTTACCCTATGGATTTAGACTTCACTCCCAGGGGACAATTCAAGGTTTGTTCTTGGAGATCAAGTAATAAGTGGCCGGTAAGTCTATAGCACATGGGAATATTGAAAAGGAATTGAGTGTGAACATGAAGCCCAATCTTTGGAATAGGAGCCTTTCCTCCAAAACCACAAGACTAGACAGATAAAAAAGGCAGCAAACCCATAAGGATACCCAGGCCACAACTCAGGAGAGCAACTGTGGTCTCTGAGTTGGGGCAGTGTTCAAGGGGTAGGACCTAGCAGTTGAGTGTTTCTAAAAGCACTCACTTAATTTTTAAGAGAAAGTCCTGCACAAACTTCTGCACTGAGTGTTGAGATTTCTCAAAATTCTTCTCCCATCTCCAGATCTTCTTCCTTTCACCACATTCCAGCTATAATCCTCTCCACATTTCTAGATCTTTTGAGTGTCAAATTCCCAGAGACAGTTATAGCACATGGGGCTGAGGATGAATAGAAAGGGTGGAGCTCTGGCATCCTGGATGAGGCTTGGGTGGAAGTAGCGATGTCATCACTCCAGTCATTCACCTCCAGAAAACAAGCCTCCAGGACCTGCATCTAAAACAACCTCGTACTGGCCTCAGAGAGGGGAAGCCTAGAGGTGGGGAAGGTGACCCCTACACTTTTCCTCTTCCCAGGGCTCTGCACAGACTTTTCCCATCTCCTTCTTTGCAGTTGTCACCGGTTGTGTTGACCTTTGCTTTTTCACAAGGGACCTTGTTTGGCACAGGAGTCCCACCTTTCATTTTTGTATCCCCAGCATCCCACATCAGTGCTTGGCTCCCAACGTTCGTGAAGTTAATTGTTAAAACAGGTTTTTCTTCAAGACTTTCAGTGATTAGTTTGGCAGAGTAGAAATCGCAATATTCCTCATGGGGTTGGCAGAGGCCGACATTAACTGAAATACATGAACAAAGAAAGGGGAGGAATCCAAGACCATCAGACATAGTCTGCTTTTTTGTTTTGTCCACTTACTTCTCACTCATCAAAGCACAAATGGAGAGGGACTCCTGGACTTTGAATAGCTCTACACTTGCCTGGCAGAGAGAGAATGCAACATATCCCTAAGTCTTTATAAAGTCGTAGGTCTGAGGCGAGTGCATGGCAATGCAGCAGACAAGGGCTCAAGGACCAGACCATACTCAGAAACCCCGGGTCTGGCTTCTGGACCTGCCACCTACCAGCCATCTGATTTGGGACATCACCATCCAACGTTTTCCTACCTTTTGAGTTTAACCTATACAATGGAGATCATAATACACTTTGCACCCTGGGAGAGTCAGAGGAGATAATTGCAGGAGAAAGCACTGGCCAACTGAAAAGCATGAGACACAGGTGGAGTTCCAGTATCAGTGTCTGCACCCCAACTCCCCAAGGCCAGAAGAGGCCCAGCTAGGAGACACACTGTCCTTGGAAGAAGAGTATGAGCACCGAGGAGGAGGCAGGTGTGCTGATTTCATTCCAGCAATTAATTGTACATGCTCTGGAGACCCCTGACATTCTCCAGCCCCACTTTGGGGCAGTGGATTACTAGGGAATTTGTGTTTCTGCCCATGCAGATTCCCTCCTGCTTCCCAGAGCTGTTCCTCTCTGTTTTTCCCTCAATGTGATTCCTCACTAATCCCTTCCCCTTCTCAGATGTCCTGCTGACCAGACCCATATGTTTGACTCGAGACTGAGCCCTGTGGATGCAGGCTTGGGTTCAAGACATTTGGTTGGAAAGACTCTCAAGGCCTCTACCATGAGGTTTACAAATACATTCTCTTGCAATGATCAAAATGTCTTAGGTCAGAATGTTTTCATATCGCAGTTGTGTGTGTGTGTACCCATCTGAAGGTTGTATTTAGTTGGAAGAAGGCTCCTGGGCCAAAAAACCATTTCGGTTTGTTTGGATGTGAATTCAGAGTGTACAATATGATAAATATTACAGAGTTTATTCAACATCACATTTACTTTTAGTCTGACTGCCTCTTTACATTTTTAAATTCCTTTTGCAGCCACAGACCCTGATACTCTTAAGGAAAATAACAACAAACTAGCTACTGCTAAGGGAAATGCAGATTGGTTTGTTTGCTCTCTTACACTCCTGGGCAGTGAAAACACAGCAATGGTTATTCCAAAGATCTCAATGAGCATACAAAGTTTTTGTCTTTCTTAGGAGTGGCTTGAAAGGTTAACAACTTTCTAAAGAGTTCCTTGTATCTAGAAACCAATTTTATTCTTCTTTTGTCCAGCTGCAAAGTTCTTCCAAACTTGTTAAAGTTTCCCACACAAACACATCTGCCCTCATTTAGAAAACGAGGAAAACAGTTTGCTTTGGGAAAATCTGTTGCTTGTTCTTCTTTGACATTTGCAAAATCCTCATGGTGGGCTGGGAGCTGCGTGAAAGTTCTAGAAGTGACTGTCCCAGGAGGTGTTTGTGTTCAAGGAAACTGAGAGTGGGAGGGGAAGGTGGGAAGGCAGTAAGGATGCTGAAATACCAGCACTCTGGCCCTGGGCTGGAGCTGGTGTGCACCTGACAGTGGGCCCTGGGGAGCAGTTAGTCATCAATCAGGCTGGCAGGGGAGGGTTAGGGGGTGACCAGGCTGGCTGGCATGGAAACACAGTAGGCATCTGTGCTCAAAATGTGAAGTCTATGCCTATCCCACCCAGTTCCCAAGCCGCGAGGCCCTTCCTTCCTGGGTGATTTTTCTGGTAGCTTGTTTCACTGCATAAGAAAGGTCTCTTCCCACTTGAATCTCTATTCAACGTCTACTCACTTTTTGCTCTAAATGATTATCTTCTAATGATGCTGCCAAAGAGAGGTACTATCAAGTCCTCTGCCCTCATCCTAAGTGGGAGGCATAAATGAGCAATGTAGCTGTCTCCTGCCTTCCCCTGGGATCAGGGACTATTACACCTAAAAATCTAAAACCTAAATTACCAAAAAATTCAGTATGTTCATATACATGGGTGAAAAGGATTCTTTTAACTAGAGAATCAATGGACTTTAAAATGGGATTGGATTTACAGAAATGTCATTTTTATGTGTAAAGGGAAGTACACTGCAATATTGAAATTTGTATACAAGCCTCATACTAAATAGTTCCTGAGCATTTGCCAACCACCAACAATGGTTGATTGTCAAGAGTTGGATATGCCTTTTTTTTAATGCTGTTTTCTCAATAATTCAAAAGAAATCCTCCTTTGCCTCACAATGGGAAGACTTTCTATTTAATCATAATACAGGCCTTTCTTTTGCCCTAATGGTTTATCAAATATATTTTCAAGATCCAACATGAGGGTATGTGGGCTTCCTGTCTGTTTCATAATATACTTTACTTGTTCTCAATCTATCACTGCTCAATGATAGAGAATGCAGATGTAATGATGGCCCATATAGGCTGTGATTGTTTAACAAAGGGGAATTCAGTTAGGTCAACACAGAATTGGAAAGTCAATACAGCAAAGCAGGTTGGGCTGGTGGTGCAGTGGTAACTCATGGCCCTCTGAAGGCCCAGATATGGGTGCCGGACAAGCGGCTGCCAGGACTGGGTGAAAGACAAGATGACATAATCAAGTAGAGATCCTGAAGCCCATTGGGGCTGGTGCAGCGCCCATGGGCCACAGCCAGGAAGAGGGCCTGGTGTCGGCTCCTGGCTATGCCATGATCTTTCCATCTGGATTTAACAGAAAGTATTCATAAGTTAAAAACCCAGCCAAAGTTTTGATTCCCAGTAACCTGAAGATGTGCTCCTGTTACGAGGAAGGGTGGTAAACATCACAGATATCAAATCTCCAGTGCAGCCACTGAAAGGCATACTCAAACCGCACAGTTTGTTAAAGCTGGTGCATGTAACCATGAGAATTTCTATTGGTTATGATGCATTTGGCTTCTTCTAATTCTCTATGAACCACAATTCTAAGGACTAAGTACTCATGCAATAATGTCCAAAGACAAGAAAAAAGGGGGGGGGGGGGCAGTGAGACACCACGCACTCTTGGCCGCCTATCTCAGTGGCTAGCATTTTGAGTCACGTCATATGCCTACCCCTACCCCAACCACTGGGAGAGAGGAGGATCTTGCAGGATAGGCTGGGATCAGCTATTGTTCATCTTGGTAGGACAGAGCAGAGCAGAGAGGATCTCATTTTTCTGGAAAACATCAGCAATGCCATCTGGATATAATTAGGGCTCTAAGTTCTATCCCATCCCCACAGGATATGAAAGAACAGTCACAAGCTACTAAAAACATTGCTTCCTAAGGTATGCCGAAGCAACACAGCCTGGTAGATAAACGCTGAAGTGGAGAGCCATTGCTCTGAATTGCTTTGTCAAGTGACTCTCCCTGCCATGTGTCCTTGGGCAGCTCTCTATAGATCCAAGCCCCATAATGTCATTTACCACCTCCCAGTCTCACGATTGGGTTGTATGATGACTAAAAGGAGCCTAGGAAGGCCTATGAAATCCTCAAGATGAAAGTGTGAAGTGCTGACTTTCCCAGAGATAATACAAATGTCAAGTCGCTGAGCATAAAACTAGTCTCAGTTCACCTGACAAAGGGGCTTTGAAGCTAGGAGTGAAGGACAGGTTTCTCCCTTGCCAACGCTGATGCAAATCCATCAGGCTAGCACCCTCCCCTTTCTCAGCTTTTCTCTGCCCAGATCTCACCTCTCCCCACCCCGCTCCAAAAGCTAGGTGCACAGAGTATGAGTAATAATAACAGGTCAAGGTTAAGAGTGAAAGTGTGTTGAGAGAGTTGGAAGAAGATAGGGAAGATGAGAGCTAATTTCTGATTTCCTCCCAGAAATTTCAAACCCAGTTCAAGCCCATTATTTTAACACTTAAACTAGACCATTCCATGTTCTCATGGTGTATGGGACTGGCATGTTTTGGTCTCTTGACCACAGGGCTCCACATGTTTAGGACCTCAAGCCAGTGTGCCCTGGTTCCCAAGCGCTCCTCTGATGGCAGTGTGATCACTGGTCCAGTCACAGCAGAAAGAGCCGATGTGCACAGATAAGCTGCTCTCTGTGTCTTGCACATGCCAGTCCTCAGTTTTTTCAGACATACCTGTTAAGGATATACCCAGTGCAAACATAAACATGTTGTTGTTATGTTTATTTTTACCTATTCCTAAAACAAGTGGAGGTGGCTTATATTTGAAGGTATGGAAAGTACATGTTTGCCCTAACAGTTAGGGCCTAACTGGTTTGGTCCAGTGAACAAAGGGTCAGCCTGTGAACTGAGAGGTCCCAGGTTCCATTCCGGTCAAGGGCATGTACCTTGGTTGCAGGCACATCCCCAGTAAGGGGTGTGCAGGAGGCAGCTGATTGATGTTTCTAACTCTCAATCCCTCTCCCTTTCTCTTTGTAAAAAATCAATAAGTAATATATTTTAAAAGAAAGAAAGTACACATTTAAAAAAATAAGGAGAGCTTAGAAGTAATTTAGAGCAAAGTTATATCAGATGGTGACCCTAAAATGAAGCAGAATGAATACGAAATCCCAAAGCTAAAGACAAAAGGAAAATCTAAAGGGTTATGCAATTCTCTGTATGGAATTTGTTGTTTTCATTTTTTCTTCTCTCTCACTCTCGTTTTGAAAGACATCTTTTTTTTTTTTTAACCTGGAAAGTTAAACTGATAGCTGTCATCAGATTCATCAGGAAGTTTGATTATGTGTTTTAAATTACTCTTGGACTAAGATAGAGCATTTGTTGATTAATTAGTGGGCCAGTCATGCTGCTTCTTACAGAAAAGACACATGGACCAACAAATAAGAAGATATGTTTAACTCTGGCTTGGCAGAAGATGCAACAATGTTCTCCACACTATAGCTTCTTCAGACAATTTTTAAATAGATGGCATATCCCTGGATTGTGACAGTATTTCCAACAGTATTTCCAAAGGAAGCTAGCTAAGGGAAAGAACCGACTACAAAATGTATAAATTATGTTTCGGTTTGCATTTCTGTTCCTAATGCTTGCTGTCCAACTCTGGAATGTCCCAGTCTGCCTATGGACGTCGTGATCTTAAGCCAAATAGAATAATTCTCCTTTCTTCATTCGTAAGCACTTCTCTGGTTGACTTGGTGAGGGGCCTCTTCTTAAGTTGAGAGAGTAACTTGGCTTATTGGAAAGAATGTAAGTTCTGGAATAAAATGGGCCTGGGTTCAAATCCTGTTCTTGCCACTTAGCAATGGGAGTTTTAGGCAAGTCCCTTAGCTTCTCTTAACTTTCATTGTGGAATAAGTTTTAAAAAAAAGGAATCTGTCACTCCCTGGGTCCTTGGTGTCTCCTCTCCCTCAGCCACCGCACAGAGACCTATGGGTCAGGCCCCTGAGCAGCCTCCAGTCTGCCCTCCTCCTGCCATTCCTTCCTTTCCTGCCTCCACCTTACTTCCCCTTCCATTGTCTCTCCCCATATCCCACAGCTTTCTGTGCTCTTCACCTCCTCCGCTCTGTTCTCAAAGTGAACTTGCTGACACACAATCCGAACTGTGTTACTATTCAATATCCTTTACAGACTTAACAGTGTCTCTGGACAAGGTCCAAACCCTTTCATAGGGACCTTCCTAATCTGGCCCCGTCTTTCTCTCTTGCCTCGGTCATCAATCCCAACTTGCCCCATGTTCCGGCCACAGTGAGCTCTCTCCTCAGGGAATCTGTCAGGCTCTGATCCACACCCAGGCCTTGCAAGGGTGTCTCTCTCTGCTCAGACCACCCCTTCTCCCTGCTCTCTGATGAACTTCACTGTTCCTAGGCTCTGCTTCCACAGAACTCTCCACCACGTCCCCACCCCCCGTTCCAGGATGGCCCCAAAGCCCAATGAGAAAGTCTTTCTCCCGTGAGCTTCCTTAGCCTCCGGCCCTGTCATAAGCCTGCATGGGCCATGAGCTTAGGGAGAGACCACATTCTGCCAGCCTGATATCTTTCCGATGCAATTCAGTGACTCATTAAAGGTGCTTCATAAGTATAAGATAAATGAAAATATGAACTAATGAATGTCTTTCAGGCTTTTGTGCGGCCTCAATGAGATACAATAGGAAAGGCACTGAATACATCGCATGAAGATGGTCCCGACCATTGTCGTCGCTGCCGGTTCTGCCACGGCTACTGCATGAGACCACACAGCTTTCACAAAGGGCCGTGGCCTTTGCCTGCGGAAACCCGAGTGCAGCTATCTCAAAGGCTTTTTGACATTTTTAACACCAGAAACATCATGAAAACTATTACAGGAGTAGCTTTGTTGGGTCTTTATAAAAATGTGCCCCTACCTTCATCTCCTTTATTTTCTGGTTGCAGTGTCTCTTGCAACCTTTTACAAATAAGTGGGTTTATTCATTCGAACGTGCACTTTGGCCAGTTGGTTCACTTCTATGTAACCCCTCGCGTCCCTATTCAACAGGGCTGGTAATTACCATAGCAACCAGGACATGTGGTGCCTGTGCACTCTCTCAGAAACAAAGCCTTTGCTAGGGAAAAGGAAAATCACACACACACATTAATTTGCAACATGAAATTCTATTTCATGGTCCTTATAAAGGGAAATCATGCCTCCGACGAAGCAGACCTACCGTCCTCCCCGGACTAGGGACTCACACTGTTCTTCCCCCTCCTCCCCTGCACTCCCCGCGCACACATTGATTCATTTTAAAAATAAAAGTTGTGTGCAGCGGGAGGGGTGGGGGCGAGGGGAGGATTTGGTTTCAGCGGGAAGGTGCAGAGGTCAGGGAGAGGGTGCAGAGCCTCGTGGAGCAGTTGTTCCTGTCTGAGTGATGATTATACTACCAAGGGGATTTATTAAAATGGAGCCTATTGCTGTTCCACTGAATGAGGCTCTCCATAAATTCTGGGGGAGCCTGTCAGTGGCTAAGCCCATATGCAACGCTCACGTACAGCGCCTGCATCTGCTGGCTGGTGTCTGCAGCCCAGCCCATGTATGCCGCCCCCCCCAACACACACACACACACACACACACACACACACACTGGCTGGCCTGCGCACACACGCTGCAGTCCCACCGAGAACCCAGAGCCCAGAAGGCTGTGCATGCCCAGAAATGGAGACTCCCTATTCCCACCGAGGTGTGTGAGTGTGAGTGTGTGTGACTGTGTGTGTGAGTGTGTGAGTGTGTGTGTATGTGAGTGTGTGTGAGTGTATGTGGGGGGGAGTATGTGTGAGTGTATGTGTGTGAGTGTGTGTGTGTGAGTGTGTGTGAGTGTATGTGGGGGGGATGTGTGTGTGTGTATGAGTGTGTGTGACTGTGTGTGAGTGTGTGTGTGAGTGTGTGTGTGTGTGTATGAGTATGTGTGAGTGTGTGTGTGTGAGTGTGTGTGGGTGTGTGTGAGTGTGTGTGTGTGAGTGTGTGTGTGTGTGTGTGTGTGTGGGTGTGGGTGTGGGTGTGAGTATGTGTATGTGTGTGGGAAGGGAGTGTGTGTGAGTGTGCGTGTGCGTTTGTGTGTGTCCAGCAACGCATTATGTCGATAATCCAATGTGACCCAGCCACTTGTCTCCATCTGTGGGGGGAAGGGAAGGGGAGGAAAGGAGTTTGGCGAGAGCCATCTCAGGCCGCATGTTCCTTGACCTCCTCATGCCCATGGCTTACAAACAGAAGGAGGGAGATAGGTGCCAGGGAGAGGTCAAGTACAGGGGACTAGCAATGTCAGGAATCCTAATAGACAGGCTGCAGCAGAGGGTGTACTCTGCCTCCCTCTGTCCCTGAAGGGAGAGGAAGCCTGGGGACTCTGCTTCAACCAGACCTCTTCTCACTGTGCTTTAACCTGGGCCGTGGGAAGCCTCTTGATGAGTTCTCTAGTGGAAACTCTGATTTTTTAAATTGCTTTGGTCTGGGGGAAAAATAACACATTCCAAGCAAAGGCTTTGCAGGGCCCTGGACTGGTGTGAACTTTCACTGTTGAGCAGGAATTCGGGTGGATGGCCTTCTCCAACAATGGGAGGACTTGCCACTCAGAAAACCCAGCTCAGGGAGAGCTGAGAGCAGGGCCGTGGGCGGGTGCGTGGGGGTGCAGGGGGGTGTTTGGGGGTGCAGAGTAGGTGTGGGGGTGCAGGATGGGTAGCCTAGTCCCATTAGCTTTTATCAAATATTGAATGGAATGCTCTAAATCTACTCTTTAAAGGGGAGTTCCTAGTCATTCACTATGATTTCCCTGCTGGGACTGAGAAGATGCTGACACAGGCATAAGATAACTTGCAGTCCTCTGATAAGCACGCAGGGGATCCCCGAAGATGCACAGCTCTATGGGAAGCCCCTGCCTTAGGGCTTCAGGGTGCAGGGTCTCTAAAACCAGGGGAAGGAGAAGAAGGCTGGCTCCTCTTTGTCTCCTCAGAGCCGCCCAGGCCGCTGCGGCCTTGCAGGAGGAGCCACTAGGGGGCGCCTCGAGCCCAGCGATAGCTCCTAGCGCAAACCTGCTTCTTCAGGAGAGCTCATTTAGCTGAGGAGCCCAGAAGCCAGTGACGTGGGGAATTATTATGCACAGTTCATTTCCTTGTAATTTAACTTTCACAGTAACAAAAGCATAATGTATAGTCTAGTTTTCGGGTCTGATTTACAACAATTTAAACTAAAAGCTGAGTTCGGCCTCACCCCACCCCCCTCCAATCACTTCTGCTGAGATCAGCAGCTGAGAAGGCTGCGTCTCCCCACCCTCCCCAGAAGCCACAGACCCGAGGAGACCAGAGGCCGGAATGCAAAGCAGGGTTCCTGCAAGCCGCCGGGGGCCAATTTTCACTCGCTGCCTCCAACGTCATTACGGCTTCATTGTCCGCTTTAAAAACTTGATGTTTCTATTATGGCGGTTTGGTGCCCGTTCCCCACTGCTTCCAGGTGCTGTGAGGTCCCCACGGGGCAAAATCGCTGCTGTCCTCAAAGGGCGGTGGTGTCCCTTTCAAACCCAGAGGCGACAGGAGCGGCCGCCAGCGCACCCCTGCTCTGCCCTCTCCCCCTCACCCCAGCCCTTCCCTGCAGATTCCAGCTGCTTTGATCTCTCCTTCCTCCTGCTCCCGGAGCACTTACTGACTCTACCAGCAATTTAGCATTTTGTAGCTATTGTCTTGTTCTCTAATTGCTGCACATGCACACTTTTTTCCTCCCTAAGGAGAGGAAATAGCTTTTTTTTTTTTTTTTGAATGCTTACTTTGTCTGAGGCTCTTTGCTAAGGGTTTTTCGTGTAATGTCCTTTAATCTTTTTAACAGCCCTATAGCTTAGATGCCATTGATTTCATTTTACAAAGGAGGAAACTGAGTCAGGGAGGTCGAATAACTTACACGAAGTTGTATTGGAAGTCAGAGGGAAGATTCAGACCCAGGTGTGTTTTTAAATAAATCTTTATTGTTCAGATTATTACAGGTATTCCTCTCTCTCCCCCCTCCCATAGCTCCCCTCCACCAGATCCCACCCCATGCCACTGTCTTCATCCAGAGGTGTAAGATTTTTGTCCAATCTCTTCCCACACCCCTCACACCCTCTTCCCTCTGAGAATTGTCATTCCACTCCCTTTCTATGTCCCTGATTCTTTGTCACATTGTTTGGATCCCACCTTGGTCACAAACTGAAATGCGTGTCTCTCTTCCACACTTTCAGCAGCCAACATAGAGGTAGGTGCACTCACAAATATTTCTTACAAGGTTTAAGATCTGTCTGTGGTTGGCCCTGATATCCGGTAAGAAAGTTAGTATCGTCCCCATTTTAAAAATGAGGCAACTTGCTGAATGCCAGCCAACATTTCAGCCCCATGCGACAGGGCTGTCTCTATACACTTACCAAGTGCTTAATATTACCTATCACAGTCCCATTTCCTTGAACCTGCTGTGGTATCTTATCTGGGCCGTCCCATGCAAGGGAAGGAGGTCCAGATTATTCCAGAGATTGATCAGGAAACATCAGAACCACAGCCCCTTTTATGGGGTCTAGTTGTCAGCGATCAGAGTAGTGGACTACCTGGGACTCAAGTGAATCCAAATGACATTTATTGTCTTTTCCCCTTCGCGATGCCTGACTTGGATAGGTTAGTTTGATTTAGGACTTGAGTGTTTTCAGACCCCAAATCTACCCCATCTCAAATATTGGAGGACAGCTCAGTCAGGAGGAATAAAGGGGGGCTCTGCTTCCTTGTCGGTGGGAAAAAAATACACTGCCTAAGGATAGCCGGGGGCCAATGGATCTAAGGCTGTTTAGATGAGTTCTGTGGCTGATATGTTCAGAGGGCACATGGTAGATAAAGAGGACTGAGTCAAGGTGTGTATAGATATAAAGAAAAATTCTTTCCATCTGTCAATCGGGTTGAGTAGTAAAGTGCCAACTGTGAGCCACAAGAGCTTTTTATAAACTTCTGGTACCTCCCAGAATGGAGTTTCGGGCCACTGGCCCACCACAAAGGCACCCAAGCAAGTTAAGGAGATCCAGTCTCTATTGAATGAAGTCCAGAGGAGGTGGTCTCTAAAGACCCGTGGGGCCTACAAACAGGAGGCCAGCCCTCATCTCCGGTGCAGCTGACCTTGAGGAAGGGAATTGGGAGACAGAGGAATGTTGCTTTCCAACCTCTGCAGCCACATTAGTAAAACATATGGAACCGATAAGGAAATTATCATAGTCCCGATGGGGTGGTTCTATGAACTCAGAATTGTGTCACATTTTGGGACTAAAGATAGACAAAAGGAAACATCGCATATATCTTGGGGTTTGTGAGTGTTGAGGCTACTAAGAAGCCAGCTCACGCTCAGCTTTAAAGGGTGTTCTAAGGGCGGGATGATCACAGCACTCTGCCCACCTTTGACATGAGTCTCTGGCTCTTTGTATCTTTTTGTGTGTGTGTGAAAAGTTCAGGATGGAGGAGAAGGCAAAGGGCTGAGCTTTGAGGACAGAGAACAGACAGGCTTAATTCCTGGCTCTGCCTCTTATCTGTTCTGTGACCTTGCCCCCCTTTGACTATATTTGTCTGAACCAATTTTCTCACATACAGAATGGAAATGGTAGTACCTGCTCCTTAAAGGCATTGTGAACATTAAATCCAATAAAGCATGAGCAACATGGACCCAGGAAAATGCCAGAGCTGGGATTTAGCAAAGCTGACCCACAAGGTACCTACCGTATCACATCACATCTAAGACACCATTGGCTGTGAGAGGCAGCACGACTTGATGAATCACTGTGAGTGGGGGGAAAAGCATTGACATTAAATTCTGCTTTTCATTGATTTGTAAAATATATCCCAGATGTGAAAAATGTTTCTTAAATATTATCCTAACAAAGAAAATCAAGAGAGATAAAGGAAACCCACAGACTGATAGAAAATATTTGACCATCATCTATCTGATAAGGTAATAACCTCTAAACTATATAAGAAACTCCTATGACTCAGTGGCAAAGAAAACAAGTAACCTGATTTACAAATAGGCTAAAAACTTGAGGTAGACATTTTTCCCAGGAAGATATATAAATGGCCAACAGGTATATGAAAAATGCTCAGTCACTAATAGCCATCCTGACATTTAGGAAGTGATACCTCATGAGGGTTCTGATTTGCATTTCCAATGATTAGTGACTGAGCATTTTTCATATACCTGTTGGCCATTTTCCTTGGAAAATGTCTACCTCAAGTTTTTAGCCTATTTGTAAATCAGATTACTTGTTTTCTTTGCCACTGAATCATAGGAGTTTCTTATATAGTTTAGAGATTATTACCTTATCAGATACATGATGTGCAAATATATATATAATATAAAAGATAGGTGTTGGGCAGGATGCGGGGAAGAGGGAACCTTGTTCATTGTTGGTGGTGGAAATATAAAATAGTGCAGCCCCTATGGAAAACAGTATGATGGTTCCTCAAACAATTATAAACACAATGACCATACGATCCCACAATCCCAATCCTGAGTACTTATCTAGAAGAATTGAAATTGGGATCTCAACAATTAGAATCTCAAGGCACTATCAATACTCCAGTATTCATTGCAGCACTATCTATAATAATAAAAGCATAATATGTTAATTAGGCTGGACCTCCTTCCAGACGAAGCCAGGGCTGCTAGGGAAGCCCAGGTCCCGGGTGCCAGAGGGAAGCTGGTGTCAGCAGTTGGGGGTGGGGCGGGGGGGAGGAAGGCCTATTTGTGCATGAATTTCCTGCATCGGGCCTCCAGTTTACAATAACCAAGTTGTGGAAAGAGCCTGAATTCCCATTCACAGATGAATAGACATGAAAACAGGTGGTAAATGCACTCAATGGGAAATTATTCAGCCTTGAAAAAGAAGGACATTCTACAATACGCAACAACTTGCATGAACCTTGAGGACATTATGCCTAGGAAAACAAGGCAGTCACTGAAAGACAAATACTGCACGATTCCACTGACATCAGGTAAATGAAAGTTAAGTTCATAGAGCCTGAGAGCGGAATGGTGGTTGCAGGGGTTTCGGGTAGAAGGAAATGAGGAGTTACTAATCCAGGGGCATTCTGTCTCAGTTAAACAAGGTGAATAAGCTTAGAGATTCTCTGTACAATATTGTACCTGTAGTCAATACTGTACTAGATACTCAAGATTTTGTTAAGAAGAGAGATCTCATGTTCTTACCCCAATAAAATAAAAAACAATTTTTTAAAGGAAAAAAAAGCTATTTAAAGGAACTAAGTCCAGCCAGTGTTGCTCAGTGGTTGAGCATCAACCTATGAACCAGGAGGTCAAGGTTTGATTCCTGGTCAAGGCACATGTCCAGGTTGCAGGCTTGATCCCCAGAGGCGGACAAGCTGGAGGCAGTCCATCAATGATTCTCTCTCTCTCCCTCTCCCTTCCTCTCTGAAATCAATAAAAATATATTTTTTTAAAAAAGAAACTATGATGCACACTCTTCTGACTCACCTGGATGTTGAGGAAGTAGAATGGTGTCTGTGACAAGGATGCTGACACATGGGAGTGAGTCTGAATGACGGAGGGATGGGGTGCGAGTGGGAGGCTCACAGAAATCAAAGTGTGAGGTGGGGATAGGGTGCAGGAGGCTCCTGAGATAGAACTTATTTTATGAAAGCAGAAGTTTGAGTCTGTAAGGGACGCGAGGGTTGGAGGAACGTGCTGATTTTAGGACAGGGACACTGTGGGGAAATGCGCAATAGGAGGAAAGGATGTGGGTGAAAAGAGGAGCGTTTCACCAGACCCAGGAGCTTTGAGCCCAGCTGCCCTGCCGAGGAGCCCCCAATGGGGCTCATGCAGAGTGGGGTGCTGTGCTCTGGTCCCTCATCGTGCAGATGCTGAGCTCCTGAGGTCAGAACGGTGCTGCTTCTGCCACTGTCCCTCCCTGGAGGCCAGTGGGAGGAAGCAGCGGTGGGGACAGTGGTAACGAGAGCTAGCCGCCTAGGGCACACGAGAAAGCAGAGGCCGGTGGGCATCCAGGTGGCAGCAATAAGAAGTCTGAAGTGGCGAGAGGGGACCTGCAGTTGGACTGATCCCCTAGAACATAGATGATACCTCCTAGGGCAGTGGTCGGCAAACTCATTAGTCAACAGAGCCAAATATCAACAGTACAATGATTGAAATTTCTTTAGAGAGCCAAATTTTTTAAACTTAAACTTCTTCTAAGGCCACTTCTTCAAAACAGACTTGCCCAGGCCGTGGTATTGTGTGGAAGAGCCACACTCAAGGGGCCAAAGAGCTGCATGTGACTCGAGAGCCACAGTTTGCTGACCACGATCCTGGGCTATCCCCATCCCAATACCTGGCAGGAGAAGGAGACTCTGGAAATGGGCTGGGAATCCTGCATATGCTGGCGGGAGCCAGGAACCAGGGAGGTGAGATGGCTCTTGCACCCCAAGGCTGCTGAGGCGTGTGGGCTCCAAGTGACCTTTAAACACCTGGTGTGGAGTAAACACCACTGTCTCTTTCCTTCCTTCCTTGTCCTAATTTATTAAGACTCAGCGCACCTGCTGAAACCGGTTTGGCTCAGTGGATAGAGCATCGGTCTGTGTACTGAAAAGTCCCAGGTTCAATTCCGATCAAGGGCACATACCTTGGTTGCGAGCACATCCCCGGTGGGGGGTGTGCAGGAGGCGGCTGATCGACATTTCTCTCTCATCAATGTTTCTGACTTTCTGTCCCTCTCCCTTCCTCTCTGTAAAAAAAAAATCAATAAAATATATATAAAAGCCAAAAGACTCAGTGCACCTACCATCATTATCACAGGCTTTACTGAGTAAAATTAGAGTCACTTAAGTGCTAGACAATTAAACATGATGCTTTCCTTCTCATGCTGTGTCTCTCTCCTCTGCTAGAAGCCGCCATACATCCTGACAGATGAAGACCTGGGCGGCCTTCCCGGTGTGCTCCTGCCTCAGGGCCACTGTCCCTGCTACACCCGCAGCTGAAGAAAGCGCATCCCCATCCCCTGTGGTCTGTGTGGCCGTGGTCTGCGTGGCCCTCTGTCTGGTGGTCTTTGCTCACAGGGCACTTTCCTAGTGAAGTCTTCCCCTCAGCCACAACTGCAGCTGCCCTGGGTCCCTCCCTGCTTTGTTTTCCATAGTCTTCATCACCGCATGCCTGTTGTGCTGATCATGTGCTTATTGTCTGCTTCTTGTCCCAGAAGGACTGAGACCTTCAGTTCTCTTCCTGGTCTATCTGTGGAGTCTGGGACAGTGCCTGACACATTACAAGCCCTCAAATATTTGTGGAATATTATTAAAATATCACCTCTTTCATGACTATTTCTGCCATCCAATGCTGCTTGGATTAAAAGCAACATTCCTTTTCTTCGTATCTTTTTAAAATATATCTAAGAAGGCTCTCTTACCACAATTAACTCCCGGTGAAGAGGAAAAAGGACGTGCATAAAGGAATTAAAAAAAAAAAAAGAAAAAGGCCTTATCAAAAAGCAAACGAAGGCACACAAAGCCAGCCTGGCAACAAAAGCAGAGGAAGAGAATTCAGTCCTGGAAAGCTGAAGTGATAGTATAACAATAACAATAATAATAGTAATAGTGATAGCTGTTAGCGGCACCACCTGCAGGGTAGTGCTTCAGTTTCAAGACCCGTAATTAGTATCACAGAATTGTCTTTCAGGAGCTTAGAATTCCCGTGACCCCACTGGGCCAGTGGGAGGGGAACCCCGAGGAAACTGACAGGAAGATGCATAATAACAGGAAGCAGGAGTATCAACAGGAAAAGGAGGGGGAGAAAGAGGAGGAAAGCAGAAGGGAGCAGGCCAACATCCTAAGCGGCCCCCCGCCCCCGCCAAATGGCCGCCCCTGGAAAGGGTCCCTTCTCAATCCCCGAGGCTTCCGCTCTCTGTCCCAGGATCAGAGCACAAGCAGTTGCTTTTCCCTGAACGTGTCGAAGATTTAAACTCACCACCCAGCCAGTGTGGCCCAGTGGCTGACCATCAACCTATGAGCCGGGAGGTCACAGTTTGATGCATGTGCCCTGACCGGTTTGGACTCCATCCTCAGTAGGGGGCATGCAGGAGGCAGCTGGTCAGTGATTCTCTCTGGTCATTGATGTTTCTCTCTCTCCCTCTCCTTTCCTCTCTGAAATCAATAAAAATAGTCTTTTTAAAATCACCCCCTACCCCTCCCTGGGAAACTGGTGACAAATGAGGCATTGCAAAAAAAAAAAAAATATTTGCTTAAGATATCATGCTGTAATGCTTTAAAACTGTAATGTTTTAAAGACCGGAGCTCACACCCAGTTTGGAAAGTTGACTGTCCTGGGAATGCCACAGGAGAGGAGATCCCAGAATCCTCCTCCCTCTGAGCAAGGCCTGCGTGGGCAGGTTGGGAAGTTGGGCGCTAAGCTTGGGGCAGGAAGATGAGTGGCAAGTTAGGGGCAGAGTGACTTGGGGAACTCGATCTCAGCAGTTTGTCCCATACATGAGTCTTGGAGATTCCTTCGGGCACAGTGTAAAATGCCCAAAGCTAACAGCTGGAGAAATATACCAGGAATCTAGGCACAACAAAAATGCAGCCCTGTCCATTTTCAATCCAAGTGAAACAATGGTCAGGGATGGGAGCTGAGACGCTGCAGTGATAAACCAAAGGGAGGAAGGGGCTCCAAACTCCCGTTTGTGAGGCCTTTATCCCCAGGAGGGGCCGAGTGGCACAGACGAGCCCCTGCCGTTTCCAGGCTGCCGTTTCCAATGGGGAAATCGTGCCAGGAGGGAGCGTTGCCGTGATCGGCTTCAGGTTGCACAGGTGGAACAGTTTTTAATAATTACCGGCTGACAGCAGCTGCGATTTTGATTCCATGGCAACAATCAACTCCTGGTTTATTCTGAGTTGATAAAATTATCCAGGCCGCAAAGACATTATTAACAACAAAACAAAAGAGTCTATTTCATGGCTTGAAGGCAGTGCTTCTCAGTTTTTACTGAGTTTTGGCATCAGTGGGGCTGCTTGTGACAATGCAGCATCCTCGGCCTTAACCTCCGAGACTCCAGATCACAGTCCTGGCAGGTGAGGTCCCAGGAATCTTTATTGTTAACAAGGTCCCTGAGTCACGCAGCCAGTTCCCGAGGCACACTGAGAATCACTGCCTGAGAGGACACCTGCAAACTAATCAGTACCCCAGCTCCAGTGCCCTTCTGAAGCAGCGTGAAGGACAGACCCCAGCCCTGCACCGTCTCATGCGGAAGCCACCAGCCACAGTGGACACAGAACCGTTAGCAGTGTGGCTAGTCCAAACTGGAACGTTCTCTACATATAACATAAACTAAATTTCAGAAACAGTATCCTATATAATAAAAGCCTAATATGCAAATAGACAGAATGGCAGAATGACCGGTGGAATGTCCGGTTGCTATGATGTGCTCTGACCACCGGTGGGCAGATGCTCAACGCAGGAGCTGCCCCCAGCCAGCAGGCCCCAGGCCAGCCAAGGCAGGTGCCCATGGGGTCCTCCCCCAATCACTCCACCAGTTGCCCCAAAGAAGAAGGTGACTGGAAATGGTAGGGGTGAGGCCAACAAGTGGATAGCACCAGGCTCACCAAGGCAGGTGCCAGCAGGAGGAGGGGGAGCAATCACCCTGCTAGTTGCCCCATAGATTGGCCCTGACCATCGGCCAGGCTTAGGAATTCTAGCTGTGTACAACAAAACAGTATAATAGACCTTATTTAAAATTCTTATGATCATATATTGAAATGATAATATTTTGGCTACATTGAGCTAACTAAAATACACAATATATATATATATATATATATATATATATATATATATATATATATTTATATATATATATATATTATCATTCTATATAATAAAAGCCTAATATGCTAAGTGTCTGTTTGACCATTCAACAAGTCACTATGGCACGCACTGATCACCTGGTAGGTTAGCTTGCTGCTGGGGTCCGGCTGATAGGAACTGAACAAGATGGGCTGAACATGCTCTGGAACCCTCCTGTGGTCCCTCCTCAACCCCAATTGTGCACTGGTGGGGTCCCTTGGTCTGGCCAGTGCCGTCTTGCAATCCAGAACCCCTGGGGGATGTTGGAGACCTGGTTGTGACCTGACCCCTGCAGGCCAGGCTAAGGGAACCCACTGGTGCATGAATCTGTGCACTGGGCCTCTAGTATAAGATATACAATAAAATGTATTCCCTGATGCTTGTACCTTCTACCCACCCAATTCTAAGTTAGAATCATTTTTCATAACAAGAGTGGTTTCAGAACTGGGGACACAAAAAGATCCCAAATATCAAAGTGGAAGCAGATGAAGGTCTAATTAGCAAAAGCCTCTTATTTCCTACCTAATGATTTTTGACAATAAATTAGCCATGGCAAGTGATACTAGCAACTGTAACAGACAACCATGGGTGAATTAACATAATACCCTGGTATTGCTTTGCTAATATTACAGCCAACTGCAGATTGGAGCAGGGGCTCTGTTGCATAGTCTTTGGTGGATCCAGGCTTTTTCCATAATGGGGTTCCCCCTCCTCTAGGGACTCGGAGGCCTCCATCGCCCCCTGTGAACCTGGCTGGCAGACAAGAGACAGAGTACAGAAGTTTGCATGAGTGGTTTTAGTTAAGTGGAAAGGAGCATTTATAGATATAACTTTCATTTAGTTTCCATTGGCCAGCATGTAGATCCACGTAATTACAAGAGAAGCTGGGGTATGAAGTTTAGTTGTGTGCCCAAGAAAAGGACCTGGATTTTATGCACCCACATTAGCACCTTCACCTGATCAGGGCTGAGTAAGGAGGGCAGGGAGAATCTCTCTCTTTCATTTAAGCTTTGGCTTCATAAGGCTTACAGATTGCTTTTTGTACCTGTACAGGCAGCAAAATGGATCACCCTACTTTTCCCCAATAAATACAATAAAAAACCCAGGGACCTTTCTGCCTGTCTGTTACCAGGATTCAGTATTCATTTCTGGCCCAGTGTGACCTGTGACTCTAAACATCTGCTCTAATGATTAATGGCACTGAGGCCCCAGAGAAATGTTTCTCCAAATCTTGCCCGGTGTCCTTGAATCAAAAGGCAAAGGCATCTAAATGCCTTGAAGGTTTATGGGTTGTTCTGGTGACATCAAAGGTAGACCTTGCTGTAAACCAGGGGAGAATTAGAACCATGGAAAGAGTAAAAACATTGTCAAATTTTTCTTCTTGATATCATTGAAATAGATTCTTACATAATGAAATATTCTTCAAGAGTGCTAAGCACTAACCTCCTCTCATGTTCCAACTTGTGATTTAAGTAAGGCAGTGCTCACCGCAGTGCATATGGTAGCTGAGGAACAGTTTTTAATGTTGAACAATTTGTATTTTTAATTTACATACATGTAGTTCTAAATAGATGTATGAAGCATGATACCAATCTTTACCTGGGTAACTCAATGGACACCAAATTCTAGAATTGTAAATATTCTTAGTCTTGTAAATATATTTTATCAGGTTTTAGGAGTTTTTTGAGATATAATTTAGATACTACTCAATTCACTCATTGAATGTGTATAATTCAATGGTTTTAGCATATTCACAATTGTGCATCTATCATGACAATCTTAGAACATTTTTATCATCCACAAAAGAACCCTGATCCCCTCAGCTGTCATCCCTAATCCCTTCATTCCTGCACCCAAACCCTTGGCAACTTCAAAGCCACTTGCTATCTCTATAGATTTGCTTATTTTTGACATTTATATAAATGGAATGATAATTATATTTTTTGTGACTGCATTCTTTCATTTAGTATCATGTTTTCAAGGTTCATCTATGTGGTAGTATGCATCAGTATGCCATTCTTTTTTTATTGCTTAGTAATATTCTATTGAATGAATAGACCATATTTTGTTTCTTCATTCATCAATTGCTAGGCATTTAGATTATTTCCACTTTTTGGCTATTATGAATAATGCTGCTATGAACAGTCATGTACAAGTTTTGGGGGTCTTTGTGGACACATTTTTTCATTTCTTTTGGGTATATATCTTGGAGTAAGTTGTCAGTAAGATTTAATTACATTTTCAAAAGTTTAAGATAAAAAATTAGCTTTAGTGAACTAATTTTGACTTAAACATTTGACATTCATTAAATATAATTTGAAATTATCTTTATCTTTAATAGATAATTTTAACTATCTTGAGGAAATAACATCTTGAAAATGTAAGCATTAAGTGTAATTTTATTTTAATTTGCTTCTAGTAAAAATACATTTAAATTGTTTTTGCTTTGAATCTAATATACTTTTTTAATTCTTGAGATTATTACTGTTAGTAGGCTGTAAATTATATGAATATCTTAATTATATCAGTATAATTAGTGATTTTGCTGAAAATGGCAAAAAAGAAATTATATGTAATAAATGTGCAATTATTTTTACTTGATTATATGTATTGTATTATGCACCAAGAAATACAAGACTACCAACACAACACAGAAGCATGAGAAAATATTTAAATTTTGTCACTTAAAATCCAGTCCTATAAAAACCATAGATTTATATGCATATTACCATTTTGTTTTCATTATACTATGTTTTTATGAAAGTGCATTTATCAAGATAGGAAAATATCACAAATGTTATTTTTTAGTTTGTTAGCTTGATTTATAGCTTTAAAAATATTTATACATCTGATATGTGGACTTCTACTCTTAGAACAAAACTGTAGGATGAAGGGGCAAACCTAGTGTTGGGTACCTACATGAAGATCAATGACTACTACTTGATTGATTGGTCCAGAACTGGAACAAGGGAAAGAGGATTAAAAGAGAATGTTAAAGAATTTTTAATTTCCTTAAACCCCATGGAGAAGCATTTGGGTTCAATTACCCTGACTGGGATGACAGGTGCAGCTGATTGGTTTTGGGACCACACGTAACTTCTAATTCACACTAACAAAAGTCGTCTAATTAAATCCCCCACATCAAACTTCCCTAGTTAGGGTCTCATTGCCAATCCTATGGAATTCTGCCTGCCACTCTAAGGAGTAAATTGCCTATTGAGCATTACTAATTATTTTACTTCCCATTCATGTACCTAGGAAGCCCACTGGTCCTGTTGACTCAAGACAATGTGAAAATTGGTTTTCTGTTTTTATCTTTCTCTATATAAATTGCAGTCAGAAACTCTGAATTACCATTAGATAGCTAACAAAGATATCCTGGGTAAACATTTTGAGTACTATACGGGCTCTATGCAAGGCATTAGGAAGCAGTGAATACAATAAAGTAGGAGACATAGCACATGAACAGCTGACACTTTTGCAGGATCTTATCACTGTTTCTACTTGGAAGAAGTCCATTGTATCAGACCATTCAGTGGCCTACAGCTATATGCATTTATAACCATTCTCATCAGTCTGTGGTTCAGCTGGGGCAGCTCTATCTCAACTATGGGATGACAAGTCAGCTTGGGTGACCCTGCACCACAGATGTTCATTCTGGGGTCCAGGCAGATAGGGCAGCTGCTTCTCATAGCATGTTCTTCTCATGGCAATGGCACCAACACAGAGGGCAGAATCCATTAGGAATAGGTTACATGGCCAAGCCCATGATGGAAAGGAAAGAAAAGCAAATGTTGTGGAACAAAAATCCAAATTTTCACAGCCCCTGCATTCTCCACACTTTCCTGCCCCCCATCTCAAGAGCTTAAAGAGGTAAGGCAACCCAGTCCCTGGCCCCTGCCCTGGCTTGGTCACTAGGCAATGCAGAGGAAATCGCTCCAAGAAGGAGGAACAGTGAGAGAGATCACTTACTCAGCAATGATATGATCAAATCCTCAGGGAAGGTAGTCATGTTATCAATAGATTTATCATCAGATTATTCCTCAGAATAGGTACCTCGGCTATATTCTCTTTTGCCTAACCTTCCTTTAGTCTTCTGGTTTCCTGAGCTTAGCCCTAAAGCCTTCTAGATGATTCTGGTATTGACCCAGTTATTTATTTTCTCCTTGGTAGCTAAAGAACGTTTTGGTTGTTTGCTACCAAGAAAGCTAACTAGTGCCAGTAGGCATAATATTTTTCCCCAGAAAAATATTCTGTAGGTTGAGGAAACAATATTCTGAAAGAAAACTCTTGAACAGAATTGTGCATGCACTAATTTTCTAGGAAGCAAAATAATGAAATTTCTATCATAGTAGCAGTTATTTCAAATCTCAACACTGGCGCCTCTTTGCTGTGTGACCTTGTTTATATGAGTTCTCTAAACATTGTTTTCCTTATCTAGAAATAAGAACAACGCTGCCTACCTCACTAGGTCTTTGCAAGGATAAGACAATGATTGGAAGTTTAAATCTCCTACCTCAGTATTGATTATGCAGTAGATATTTAATAACTAGTAGTTATTACTTTTGCCATGATGAGGCATTATTCAGAGTTGAGTAAGCTTCCTGAAGGGACGGGACTTTGAATACAGTCTTCAAGAACATTGGAGTCATGACTGATGAAGGGAAATAGAGGAGCATTCCAGAAAAAATGTATACATAAAAGACAAAGTAAAGGAGCAAGACTTGGAAAGTTATATGTGAGAAATATGGAGGAGACTGTTCAGAAGGGGTTTATTTGCATGAGAAGGAAAAGAAAATTATAAAGCAAGAGAGGGCCTGATGTTAGATCAAGGCCTTGAATCATAGACAAGGTTAAAGGTCATGATTTGGTCTGCGGGAATCCTAGCAGATATTTAGGCTGATAGAAAATGCTGTGGTACATTGATACAATGAATACTACTCAGCCATAAAAAAGAAAGGAAATCTTACTTTTTGAGACAGTGTGGCTGGACCTAAAGGGTATTATGCTAAGTGAAATAAGCAGAGCTGTGTGAAAAAGGTGAAGAGATTAAGTAGCACAAACCTGTAATTGCTGAATAGCCACAGTGATGCAGAGCGGCATGGAGAATAGAGTCAATAGTGTGGAAATAACGGGACTTGGGGTCAGGTGGGTGCTTGGGGCAGCAGGGAGACCTCTCTGTAGAGTGACTGATGTTTTGAGCACTTTGCTGTACATCTGAAACTGGTGTAGAATGGTATTAATTATAAACTGTGGTTGAAAAAAAATACACGTGTAGAAGGCAAGGTTATACCTACAGGATGGGGCAAAAGGAGGCTTACAGTTGTGAGTACATGGAACAGAGTTTATTCTTGTATTATCTGCCATGTGAACAACTGTAAACCTCCTTTTGCCCCACCCTGTATTTGTAAAGTGTTCTGGGGGTTATGGGAGGGAACCTGTCCCCTGCAAGATGGTGACTCACAGCCTGTGGTGTGATTCCAGTCCGAGTTCAAAGGCTTAAGCTCCAAGGGAGCCTATGGCATAACCCCTGTCCAAGGATAGGAGAAGGCTGATGGCCCAGCTCAGGCAGACGGGCAGGAAAGCAATGTATCATTTCTCCCTCTACACTCTCTTCTATTCAGATCCTTGGCATGATGCTCACCCACACTAGAGGTGGGATGGGCTGGGGGTGGGGGGAGAGGGGATCAATCTACTTTAGTGTGTCCACTGCTTCAAATCCTCATCTCCTCCAGACACACCCAGAAGTACTGTTTAATCTGGGCATCCCATGGCTGACTCAAGCTGACAGGTCAAGTTAACCACCGCACGTATCCTACATTGCACAATTTTTAAGACCACACTGCCTTTAGCATATTCACAAGGATGTGCAACAATCACCATTCTCCAACTCCAGGACATTTTCGTCCTGCCAAAAAGGAATGCTACACCTCCTAGTAGTCACTCCCTTCCCTTGCCTCCGCAGCCCCTGGAAACCACTAACCAACCTTCTGTCTCTATGGGTTTGCTTTTCTAAACATTTCCTATTAATGGAGTCATACAAGATGTGGCCTTTTGTGTCTCAGTTTTTTCACTTAACAGAGTATTTTCAAGATTTATCCATATTCCAGCAGATATCAGTACTTCATTCCTTTCTATGGCTGAATAATGTCTCATTGTATGGCTTATACCATATTTGTTTATCTTTTTCATTTAGCTTGTTCCCATATTTTTGCAATTATGAATAATGCTGCCATGAACATTTGTGTTCCAGTTATTGTATATGGACAAGTTTTGTTCATATGGTTTTAATTCTTCTGGGCATACACCTGCCGGTGAAATCACCGGACCTTATGGTAAGTAACTATGTTTAACCACCGGAGGAGCTGCCCAAACTGTTTCCTACATCATTTTCCAACCCACCAACAATTTATAAAGTTTCTACTTAATTCACATCCTCACCAACACTTGCTATTTTTGTCTTTATAGCCATGTTAGTGGGTGTTAAGTAGTACCATATAGACCTTACTGTGTTTTTGAGTTGCATTTCCTTAAGGATAAATGTTTTAAAACATCTTTTTAGCTATTTATTGGTTATTTGTGTTTGGAGAAATGTCTCTTCGAATCCTTTGCCACTCCATAAGACTTACTCTAAGACCATTGCTACTGAATGCTATACTTAATATCTGTTTAGAGTATAATCTGCACTTAATGTCTGTTTAGGGTATAATCTGCACTGTGTAAATCAGAAAATTTGGAGGTTTCCAAGGCTTGTAAGGAACTACGGTGATGCCTGCAAGTGTGTGATCAAAAAATTTAAACTGCCCCAGGGAGTTGTTTCTCTTCTTGCTCCTTCTTTCTCTTTAGCGGGTGTGTTCCTTGAATGTAATTGACATTAACACTTTGGATTTATTTTTTAACCTCCTTTCATCTAATATCAAGGACAAACTGAATAGAATTATTTACAAAAGTTAATTAAGTTAACTTTATTTGAACCCTCTTACAAATGGAGATTGGTGCTTCCAAATTAGTGCAATAGAAGTTAATTACACAAGGATTTTTTTTTAAGTAGCTGTAAAATAAAGAAGTTGGACTAAATTATCTTACACTTTTCTTTCACCTTTCACATTCTAACGCAGTTGGTTGTTCACTGAGGTGGGATGAGAATCTGGGAATGCTAACTTAAGCCCCCTTCCCTAGTCAATGCCATTTTTCTTTGATGAAGTAACATTCGCAAAGTGAGTCTTAACTGGTCCCTTGGAGGCTGAAAACTCTGGAAACATAAGAAAAAGGTCATAAAAGGAAAGGTTCAGGAACTAATGTGTGACTTAAGAGAGTGGTCATAGTAATTACTCGGCGGGTGAAGGGTACTTACAGATAAAAGTCACGATGAAAAAATGCAAACCAGATGGTGGTTAGGCGGTGGGGTGAACTACTCCTTGGGGACCAATGGGATTTGGGCTGAGACATTTTGTGAGAAGTCCAAAATGTTAAGGGAAACCTTGACATTAGATTAAAAAGAAGTATGTGGAAAATGTATCCATTTGAAGTCTGCCTTCATCTAGCTATTAGAATGGGATCAAATAAAACTGAGCACAGAATCAGGAGGGAATGGAAGCCAGCTTAGTGCTATGAGCTGCAGGTAAAGGGGGCTTAGAATCGCTGACCAATTTGGTGCCTTAAATGCGGGGCTTGCTCTGCTCTCAACGCATTTCAGACATTCTCTTGGGAATATTGGGAGAGAGGACTAAAAAGAATGAGGAGGTTGATTTTGAATTGATTGGACATGTTTTGTGCTTAGCATTTTTTGTAGGATTCTTGGGCTATTTGAGCTCTGGACCAAAGGAGCTTAAACTCTTATTTCTACAGGGAAGCCTTTAGCATGCAGAACAAGGCAGTGTATAATAAATGTTAAACTGTCTTATTGTGCTTTGCTCCAGTGCACTTTACAGATGTGTTTTTCGTTGTTTTGTTTTTTCAAATTGAAGGCAAGACCTTCCACCAGCAAAAAGATTGCCACTTGCTGTATTGCGATACTTGCTGTATTGCAGGGTCTGGAACCGAACCTGCAATGTCTCTGAGGTATGTGTGTGTGTATGAGTTGCATGGTATGGAAGTCAGAGTACAGTGATGGAGTCACATCAGAACAATCAGACTCAGGCAGAGCATCCAGGAATGGTGACCTAGGACATGAACTTGAAGATGAATGGACTTCAATCAAAGGAAGGGAAGAGAAGAAGGCATTCTATCTAAAGGGCTTGTATGAGGGAAGATCTGATGTTGGGATGGACATTATGTGTTTAGGGAATGAAAAACAGTCTTCTGTTACTGGAATGGGTTATCTTATTAGATGTGGGAAAGCAAAAGCGCTAATTAGTGGGCCTTGCATGTGAGATGTAAAAGTTTTGGTTTTTAAGGGACTAAAAGAGCAGCTCTGGCTGGGTAGCTCAGTTAGTTAGAGCATCATCCCCAAATGCCCAGGTTGCAGGTTCAATCTCTAGTCAGGGCACATGCCCAGGTTGCCAGCTTGATTCCCAGGAGGATGTGTTTAGGAGGCAGCAGTGATTTCTCTCTTATTAATGTTTCTCTCTTTCTCCCTTCCTTCCCCTCACTCTCTCTAAAAATCAATAGAAACATATTTTAAAATTTAACAGATAGATAATAGACTGAAAAAAGTTGTTTGCAACATAAAAAAAACAAGAAAAGAATACATAGAATTTACAAATAACTCTTATAAAGCAAGCCATCAAGCAAACCAAATTGGAAAAAACAACAACAAAAAAAGATAAATAGGCAATTTACAGAAGGGAAGGTCATCCCAATGACTAGCATGAAAGGAGATGCTCAAATTACCCTAGGAAGCAGAGAACTGCAATTGAAGATAATAAAAAAATACCACTTCACAACAACAATAATGGCAAAGCTAAAAATATAAATAGTAGTAAGTGTTGGTGAGGATGTATGGACAGGGTGCACTGCTATGAACTATAAAATGGTGCAGCCACTCTAGACAGTAATCTGGTAGTATCTGGTGAATTAAAATATGTGTATATGCTATAGTCTAGGAATTCTAATCTAGTCTTCATCTAAAAGTCTTCTTGCAAAGATACATAAAGGAACATGTGCAGAGTTGTTCATTGATGTGTCATTAACTCTGATGAGAAGTTGTAGATAACCTACGGGTCCTCAGTAGGAGAATATATAAATCAAATGTGGATGCATGCTCTGAAACTTTTGGCAAAAGGTAGGAGGAATAAACTCGTTATATCTATAGTAACACGTATTGATACCAAAATATAATGTTAAATAAGAAGTATTGGGAGCGGAGAACCAAGATGGCGGCATAGGTAAAACACCTATCTTGCCGTCATACTCAGCAATTTTAATACTACAACTTAACGAAAGAACAAACACCTTCCAGAATCACCAGAAAGCTGGCCAAGTGAAAATTCCACAAATAAAAGTGAAGATAAGACACTGTGACTCGGAGGAGCGGCGGTGGACAGCATTGAAGATTCTCGCAGAGAGAGGTTTGGAGCACGCGCACCAGCAGAGAGGGTGGGCGGCTGAAAACCGGCCAGTTTTCTCGAATGGGAAGACAAAGACGTCCCACTGGACTGATTCTCCAGCTCTGGGCAAAGTCCAGGGAATCCACTATCATACGGGGTGAAAACTAGACAGAGGGAGGGCACGCCGCAGCTCGGGTGCTGCAGGGGTCTCCTGGCTTGTGGAGAAGGCAGCTTGCATGAACAGCTTGGCTGCATGAGGGCCAGAGAGCGCTCTGCGACTTGCTATCTCATTCGGGAAACCATCAGACTGCTTTGTTTTACGATCCTGGGTGAGACGTTGGGTGTGCACATTCATTTGGGGAGAGTCTGAATTCCCCGGCACCTGGTGGAGCTTGGCAGCGGCTCTCTCTCAGAGGTGCTGGCAGCCATTGCCCCCAGCACAGAGTCCCTGGGGCCGCATAGGGTGGAGCTAATGCTGCCTGCTTGGCCCGGAGACTCCGCCCATCCAACCTGAGCACAGCTGAACTTCACAGACAATTGGCCTTGAGGTCAACCCCTCCAAGTGCTAACAACGATTAACCTGAGCTTAACTTCAGCAAGACTGTGCAACCCATATCCACCTCAGGTAACTGGGGAGGCTGTCCCACTGTTCCTTGTAGGACATCTACCACACAAAGCTAATTGACCAACTCAGGGAAGCAGCCACCATGCAGAGACATGGAAAGAAATCAGATGTGAAAGAAATGGAGGAAAAAAAACGACTGGACATGGAATTCAAAACCACGATTATAGGGCTTCTCAAGAGGCTCCAACAAAAGGTCGAGGCCTATAAGGAAATAAGCAAGACCGCAAAGGAAATGAATGAGTCCTACAAGGAAATGATCAAGACCAACGTGGAAATGAATGAGTCCTACAAGGAAATGAAGGAGACCCTCAAGGATATAAAGGAGACTCTCAAGGATATGAAAAAGGACCAACCAGAAATTAAGCATACACTGACTGAAATAAAAAATATTATACAAAGACCTAAAAGTGCTCTGGAGCACCCCAAGAACCAAGTTCAAGATTTGAAATACAAAGAGGTAAAATCCACTCAGCTGAAAAATCAAGAAACCAAAAGAATCCAAAAAATTGAAGATAGTGTAAGGGATCTCTGGGACAACTCAAGCATACCAACATCCGAATTATAGGGTTGCCAGAAAAAGAGAGAGAACAAGACAATGAAAACCTATTTGAAGAAATAGTGACTGAAAACTTCAGACACTTGGTGAAAGAAATTGACTTAGGAGTCCAAGAAGCGCACCAAACCCCAATATATAGGAACCCTAAGAGGACCACACCAAAGCACATCATAATTAAAATGCCAAGAGCAAAAGACAAAGAGAGAATATTAAAAGCAGCAAGAGAAAAACAGATGGTTACCTATAAGGGAGCACCCATACGATTGTCAGCGGATTTCTCAACAGAAACGATGCAGGCCAGATGGGAGTGGCAAGAAATATTCAAAGTGATGAACAGCAAGAATCTACAACCAAGATTACTCTATCCAGCAAAACTATCATGCAGAATTGAAAGTCAGATAAAGTGCTTCGCAGATAAGAAAAAGCTAAAGGAGTTCATCACCACCAAACCAATATTACATAAAATGCTGAAAGATATTCTTTAAGAAGAGGAAGAAGAAAAAGATAAAAGTGTAAATTAGGAACAACAAATACACATCTATCAACAAATGAACCTAAAAATCAAGTGAATTAATTAGCTGATGAACAGGATAAACTGGTGTATGTAATAGAATCACGAACATAGAGAGGGAATGGACTGACAACTCTTGGGGAGAAAGGGGGTGTGGGAAGTGCAGCAAGTGACTGGACAAAAATCATGCAACTATGGGAGAGGACAGTGGAGGGGGGTGAGGGCGGAGGGTGGGATGGGTACCAGGTGGAGGGGAAATATAGGGTGAAAAAAAAAGGGAACAATGTAATTAATAAACTGAACAATAAAGATACAAAATTAAAAAAAAGAAGTGTTGGAAACAGAATATGATTTATAACACAACACCATTTTTACCAATTTAAAAAAAATATATATATAGGAAACAACATTAACATTTTATAAGATTAAATAAGTATTTAATGATATATATCTGATACATTTGATTTGGTACTTTTAGGGTAGAGGGAGGAAAATAGAAATATAGAAATGCAGCCGGGGCAGAGGAAATAAAAAGTATACAATAAAGTTTGGTAAAGTGATTTTTACCAACTTTTGGTAACAATATTCTGTGAGCTGAAAGTGGAATAAACTTAATTGTGCACCATAGGTTTGTGTTTTTTTTAAACATAAAGGCAAACTTTTAGCTAAATTTTCAAGTAATGAGATTAGCAATGTTCAGCCCTACTAAATGCAGATTTGTTACATAAAAATCATCATTCTGGTATATATACTTACAGAATTTCTCTTCTTTTGTGGATATTTTCTGGATCAGCCAGAAAACTGTCTTATGGGCATTTTGGAGGAATTGAAGATTGAAAGAGTTTTTCTCTGCTGTGGCTCAGAATGTAATATCCAACTAGACTATCTGCTTGGCTATCAGCAACATTAGTCCTCTGGTGAATCAGAATTCAACAGGATGTGGATTAGCATTTAAATATAACAGGATCATACTGAATAGTGGTGTGGATGAGATGCAGAAGCTATTTATTCCCTTAGAAACCAGCTCAGACATCGCATTGAGAATTTCTTTTTATTCCTAATGATGCCAACCTAGTGCTAGGCACACATTTGATATTTTTAAAAAATGTGAAAGCATACTAGTTACATGGATGGGTAAAAAACAAACAAAACAAGTTAGCCCATTGACTTAATTGGGACTTGAAAATAAGTAATGCACTAATAAAATTATACCACTAATATATGCAATAATTACAAACCTTGAAAAAGATATAATTAATGATATAGTTATCATTATGAAAGATATAGTTATCTCTTTCTTAGATAAAGAAAACTCTTCTTTTGCTAGAAGGCTCTGTCATTTGTTTAGTGACTAGTAATATACCCAAAGATGGCTTGCACTTAAGTACAAAGACTGGAATTATTATCATTATTATTTTAAATATATTTTATTGATTTTTTTACAGAGAGGAAGGGAGAGGGATAGAAAATCAGAAACTTCGATGAAAGAGAAACATCGATCAGCTGCCTCCTGTACACCTCCTCCTGGGGATGTGCTCACAACCAAGGTACATGCCTTTGACCCGAATCAAACCTGGGACCTTTCAGTTTGCAAGCTGATGCTCCATCCACTGAGCCAAACCAGTTTCAGCAAGGCTGGAATTATTAAACCGAATGAGAGATCTCAACTAGCCATGAACAAAATGACTAGGGAATAGGAGGGTCAAGAGCAAGCAGACTGGGAGAATTCTCTGAAAGCTATGGAGCAAGACAGGAGCTGGCTTGGGCGTTCAAGGCTTGAGCTGGCTAGGAGAAGGTAGCTGCCCCTTCCCACATGGAAGGTCAAATGGAACTTAGGCCAATAGAACTGGCTTTTTATTTTTTAGCAAATATCTGAGTTAAGTGATTTTCCACTGTGATCTTCTTAGATCCTTACATCCTGATGAGGTGTCCAAGGCAGCTACCCCTGACTTATTTCAGATGGGATAGTTTAGGACTCAGAAGTCTCCAAAGTCTCTTGCTAAGGTCAGGTCAATGGTAGAAGTAAAATATGAATCCACATTTTTCTGCACTCCACATTTTTGGCTATTTCCATAATATCACAGTCTCTTCTTTAGCTTAAGCTAAGCATGAAGGCAGACTAAGGAGAAATATATAACATTTTAATATCGAGAAGAGAAAGATTTGAGTTCCAATGCACTTGCCTGAGGTGAAGGGAGCCTGAAAATATTTAAAAATGAGGACACCTTCACTCTTGTTTATCCCCTAAATGAACTAACACCAATATTTTGTGTCTACTCTGTGTACCTAGGGTTGTCTCCTTGTGCATGATTTTTAACATCTGCAAATTATCAAAAACTTTTATAATGTACTAGAGGCCTGGTGCATGAAATTCATGTGTGTGTGTGGGGGGTGTCCTTTAGCCCAGCCTGCACCCTGTCCAATTTGGGACCCCGCGAGGGCAGTCGGATATCCCTCTCACAATCCAGGACTGCTGGCTCTCAACTGCTTGCCTGCCTCCCTTCCTGATTACCCCTAACCACTTCCCTGCCAGCCTAATTGATGCATAACTGCTCCCCTGCCAGCCTACTTGCCTCTAACTGCCCTACCCTGCAGGCCTGGTCCCTCCTAACTGCTCTCCCCTTCAGGCCTAGCCCCACCCCACAACTGCTCTCCCCTGCAGGCCTGGTCCCTCTTAACTGCCCTTCCCTGCAGGCCTGGTCCCTCTTAACTGCTCTCCTCTGCAGGCCTAGTCCTCCCCACCCCTAACTTCCCTCCTCTGCTGGCCTGGTCATCCCTAATTGCCCTCCCTTGCAGGCCTGGTTGCTCCCAACTGTCCTTCCCTGCTGGCCATCTTGTGGGGCAGGATCTTTGACCACATGGGAGCAGCCATCTTGTGTGTTGGAGTGATGGTCAATCTGCATATTACTCTTTTATTAGATAGGATAGAGGCCTGGTGCATGGGTGGGGGCCAGCTGGTTTGCCCTGAAGGGTGTCCTGGATCAGAGTGGGGGTTCCCTTGGGGTGTGGGATGGCCTGGTCGAGGGGCCTGTGGTGGTTTGCAGGCTGGCCATGCCCCCCAGTGACTGAAGCGGAGGCCCTGGGTTCTGGGATTAATTTATGGTCTACAATTGAAACTTTGTAGCCTTGAGCAGAGCTATGCCTTCTGCTTGCTCTGTGGCCACAGCCATTTCTGTTGGGATTTATTTATGTTCTATAATTGAAACTTTGTAGCTTTGAGTGGAGGCTTGGGCCCCGCCAGGGTGTGTGGAAAGCTGGGCTTCTTCAGCCTCCCACCTGCTCTCTCTATGGCCAGAGCCATCTTGGTTGGGGTTAATTTGCCTGCTTGCTCCTGATTGGCTGGTAGGCATGGCTTGTGGGTATAGCAGAGTTATGGTGAATTTGCATATTACTCTTTTATTAGATAGTATGTTATGTAATGTAGAAGACTTTACATGTTACTGGGCCAGGAGTGGACCCAGGACTCGAAGAAATATTCCTTATCCTCAAGATGTTTGGAAAGTAACTAGGAAGACAGAAGCGGTAAAGAATGGCAACACAAGACATAAGGATGAAACAGACAAGGGCTGTTAGAATACAAGTGCAAGGATGGTAACTGCAAAGTGGTTTAGTAAGAGAAAATTTCAAGGAGATAGTCTGATTTAGGAAAGGACATAAATATGAGAAAGGTTTAGATCAGTTGGTCTCAAATCATAGTCAGACAACTCTTGTGGGTCCTTGAGATCCTTTTAAGAAGTCTGCAAGGTAAAAATGATTTTTATAACAACAGGAGACTTGTCTTGTTCTCTGTATTGACCTTTGATAATAGTGCAAAAAATGTTTGGTTAAAACAGCGGTGGCACCAAACCATAGGGTAGTATATAGGTCTTATCCCCTGTTACACACACAGTTTAAACAAATTGCCAATTTTACATAAGAATGTTCTTGACTAGAGAACAAAATGTATTAACTCAATTCTTGAGTAAAGATCGTTATGATATGCTATGCAAAAAAGTGGGAAGTATGCAAAAAGCACTTTTTCTGAGTTATAAAGAAGGTTCATCTTGGGGGAAAGTAGGGAATTGTGCAATTGAATTGCAAGCTGAAATAGCTGATTTTTCTTCAAAGAACACCATTTGTTTTTTCTTTTAAAAATGACAAACAAACAGTTGCTATCCAGGCTTTGTATTTGGCAGACATTTTCTTAAAATGAAGGGAGTGAGCTCGTCACTTCAATGAAAACAACTGACAATATTTGTTGCCAAAAATAAAATTTGAACTTTCAAGTGAAAGTTAGAATTTTGGCAAAATATATTCACTACCATAAGTCTGACAGCTTGCCAATATTTGGAGACTTTTCTGGTGAGATAGGTGATGATATTAATGAATGTAACATAATATATGTGTGTATATATATATTATATATATAAATAGTACATATATGCATATATGTTAATATATGTAAATAAAATAATAAAATGGGCCAACATTAGGAAGATCTGCATAACTCAACTAGTCAATATTTTTCAAATGACTAATGTATCATCTTATTAAAACTATAAACCAGTGAAAGATGCATTTAAAGTATAAGATATATAAAACCCATTGGTCTATTTTACATTTTGTAATCTGTTATATAAAACCCATTGGTCTAACAGATTACAAAATGTTTTATGATATGATTTTAGATTTCATATTGTAACTATCTTTTAAAAAAAAACTACTGCTTGGAGAATATTGGTATAGTATCAAAGAGCAATAGCTACAATTATCTGAGAAATAAGAAAATACTCTTTCATTTACAAAATACATATTTGGGTGAAGCAGGATTTTTTAAATAAACTTTAACCAAAACAATTTACAATGACAGATTGAATGCAGAGCAGATATTAGAATCCCAAAGCATCTTTTTTTGTTTTGTTTTGGTTTCAGTAATCCTCACCCCATTGATTTTTAGAGAAAATGGAAGGGAGAGGGAGAGACAAAGAGAGAGAAACAACAGTGTGAGAGCAACAATTTGAAGTGTACATAAGAAGTTGAAGAAAATGCAAATTCTTCACTTGATCTTAACCAAAAAGCCAAGAAGCAATAAAACTTAAATTCTTAAGGAAAGGAAATGTTCAGACTGGACTAGACCACCAGATGGTATTTTATGAAAAAGAGTTTTGCGGGTCATTCAAGTTTAGGACATGCTGCATTCTTCACCTTAATTATGCGAATTGTTAAAGAAGTTAAAGCTCTGAGAAGTCCTGCAGCAAAATAACCTGCTTAAATGTATTTGATTCAGAATTTCCAGGACTTATTTATGACCAGAACCCTTTTTCAGGTGACCCCTATTTGCATCACACACACACACACACACACACACACACACACACACACACACACACACACACGGTGCCATGGTGGAAGAGGCTTATGCTAATTGAACACTCTCCTCAGGTTGCTTTTGAAAGAAGCAAAAGCCAAGCACCGTTAGTCCATGGGTTCCTGTAAATGGTTGAGGCTGGCTGAGCTAGAGTGGCTGTGTTTTTAATCCTTCATCACATCTCACCAAGGGGATCAAACAGAGCAATGAAACATGACAATTCCCACCGAACAGGCTAATTCTCACATTCTGACTCATTTCCCTTACGCTTTTGAAAAGTCTGGAGGCCAAAGAGAGCCCCGCTTACAAAGCAGAGGAAGGCCCCTTTCCACATTTCATGCGACGCCTGGTCCAGCCGTGTGGCTGCTACAGGGAACACCTGCTGCCCGTCCTGCAGCTCCGCAGCCCAGCCAATGGGCCCAGCTGGTCCTCCCTCCAAGCACATGAGCTGTTTCAGGGGCGAGTGAGGAAGATTTGACTCATCCCCAAAACGGCCTGCCACCTCCTCCCAGCCCCCTTTGGCGATTGTTTGGATGGAGGTGGTGATTGAATTAACAAAGCTGTTAGAGGCAGAGATGGAACACATGGAAAAGGACTCAGAGCCCTCAAAAGCAGCATCGTTAGCTCTCCGCTCAGGAGCACAAAGAGGAGCTGCACTTAAGTGGTACCTGGTGATTACAGTGTTAGGGGAGCTCTGCTCCTCTGTGCCTGTCACTCAAGCTGCTGAAGAGAGGTCTCAGCCAGGGGCCGCAGAGTGGCTGGGAGGAGGCTCAGCCCTGCAATTATGATGCTAATTCCCAAAAGGTCAGAACTCCTTAATCAAATATTAATCAAACCGTTTTGTAAATGATGATGATTCTATCCAGGGTGGGAGGTAGAGCAGTCAGGGGCAGGGCCCTGAGTCCACTTGAGCTAGAATGGATTTGGAGCAAACGTGTTGATAAAAGGAAATAGCTTTACTTAGGAAGGGGGAAGTCAGTAGTAAGCTGTTAATTTGTTGGTGTTGTTGTTTTTAGTTCAAAACAACATCATTTTCTATGACTGTCTTTCTACTTTGAACAACTCTGTTAGAGGACCAGCAAAAGGATAACAGAAGGATAACAGTTCAAATATGCAGACATCCCACCCCCTTCCCTCTCTAAGCAAATTCATGGGTAATAAGGCTGACATTTGTCCAGCCCTCTCAGTCCATGAAACACCTCCATCCACATTGTCTTGTCTGCTCCTTGCAGCAACCTCACAAGAGAGGTTCAATCCATTACAGGGTTAAGGAAACTGAGGCACAGAGAGATCCCGTTGCTTTCCTTTAGCTGGTGCGAAGCAGAGGGGTGGCTCAAATCTAAATCTTTTGATCCAAAATGCAGTGTTCTCTGCACATACAATAACTTCTATTAAAGGAGGTCTTGGCTTCTTAGGTTTCTGAGCCATCTGGGCCTCTTATTTAATAATCAGGGCTCTATCCCCTCCCAGCCCTACTCCAAATAATAATTCAGGAGCTGACTTTGAATAGCGAGGGCTCTTTGTTGCAAACCTCCCAGTCACAAATAAATAAATAAACTCTACAAACAAAGAAATCTTGCACCCTCTCCAATTTCAGAATCAGTAGAAAATATATTTACACACACACACACACACGGCTCCTTTCACATTGAAAAGTGAAATGCATGTTTAGAGATTAGTTGCAGGAAAAAGCATAACCTTATTCACTAGATCACTTAAGTGTCATACTTTTTTAAGGCTTTGAGCCATCTCTGGCCCATATAAAATTTTTAAAATATTGCTGATCAGCCAAGATCAAGTTACTGGTACATTTGTAGACACTCTCATTATGTAACTGGTCGCGGTTATCTTTCTGGGCCAAGTGGGTTCCTTTGTAGCTCCCTTATTATGTGCACCAAGCTGCAAACTCCAGGCAGAGCACATTGGCAAACAGCCTCCTCTTCCAATCCTCATTTTCTCTTCTTCCCAGGGTGTGAGCTCCCCAAAGTGTGATTAATCCATCTATTGATCGCCTCCTGCCATAGTGAGGGTGAGATATGGCTAACAGTCGGTGCCAGGCGCCTATGTGACCGGACTGCTAAGGCGAGCTAGGTGAGGACAGACAAATGCTAGCCGGGACTTTCCGACCCCTCAGCCAGAGGGGGCAGCAGTAGCTGAGCTTGCCACAGCCCTGCAAAAATGAGGCTCCTCGGCAAAATGCAGCTGACTCTTTTTCCAATGAATTATAATGCAGCTCTCTCAATAGGCTTCACAAAGGTCTAATAAAGGTTTATGGCTAAAGGGAAAGAAGAAGATGAGAAATAAAATGACAAGACAGAAACCTCTTGGAAACAGAGCCAAACTAGAATGTGTTGCTTTGATTGAAGCATTTCAGGCAGACATAATGGATGACCAATAGCACGCCAGCCAAGGCGATTAGAAGACTAAGAAGGCGTTTATCTAGTATTCAGAGGCACTGCAGTCGGGGGATGGTTAGGTGACCATAAGCTGAGGGGGTAGGTAAAGATTACTGATAAAACCTTCTACCTGCAAACTAAGAGGGCAAAATGAAAACTATGGGCACTAGACTTCTTCTCACAGCCTGTTTCAGCTAGTAAAATGAGGGTAAAAGTTGGTCCAACAGAAATTGGAAAACCTTTTACTTTCCTTTCCTCTCCTTCCCCCCAAACCATCAAGCACACCTCTCCTCAGTTGTCGATGCCACATTTCCTTTCTTTCTGTCCCTACATGCACAAAAGAACCCCCCCACCCCCGACCACAAGTCACACACTCTTCATTTCAGCAACTCCTCTCACAGGCAGGAAGTCACCTGGGATCATGCAGCAACCTCTATGTCCTTGGGATTGATTGTCCATGCACACAAGCAGAAAACAAACAAGCTGAGAAGTTGGTCAGTGGTTTAAAACCTAGTGGCCCTCCTGCACTGGGGGGAGTGGCAGTATACATTTTAAGACAGCCAGACCCCCTCATACTAGCTCTCATTGTCTCTGACTCACATAAGCTTTTCTGCTTCTGTGTTCCAGAGGGAGAAACAGACAGACTTGAGCAAGGACAAAAAACAAACAAACAAAAATACTTCCCCTGAAGCCCCCCTACCCCCCCTCAGTGACAAATGAAATAAAGAACAGAAAGTAAGTCAAATACAGAAATTTTAATAACAACAAGTTAATGCTGATTTATGTGGCATTTCTCTGTAAGGTACATATAAAGAATCTAGTATTTGTTAAGTACCTGCCTGAATATCAATTTCTTGCTAGGGGCTGGGTGTTCCACAGTGAACAAGGCACAGGTCTTGCACTCGAAGGACCATAGCTTACAGGGAAACAGAGGAAAACAGGACTAAAATTGGAAAACGGGACTAAAATTCTATAGTCAGATTTTTAGCTCTGGATGAGGTGGGAATCCTGTCACTAAATATGGTGTTGGTGACTCTGACTTACGGCTCCTGGAGGAAACCACACACAGACTGGAACCTGAAGGGTGGATGGGAGTTGGCCATAGAGCAAAAGGGGCAGATGGGAGAAAGGTAAGAGAGTGGGTAGGAAAGACAAGATTACTGTAGACAGTAGGGCCCTCATCACACAGTCCTGGAGGTAAGAGGAGTCAGGGCACATTGGGGTAATTGCAAACTATGAACACTGACCAGAACTTAGTATGTGAGGAAGACAGTGACAAGCCATGAGTCAGGAGAGTCACATCAGGAAGTGTGAAAGTGTTTGGACTTACTTCTGTGGGCAATTGCAGAACCACAGTGAAATTAAATAGGGTCGAGATGTAATCAGTGGTGACAATGTGGGGAATGGGTTGAAAAAGAGCAACACTAGAAACAGAGACAAATTAGGAGAGGATTGCCCTAATTAGTCAGGTGGCTTGATCTCAGGTGCTGGCAGGAGTGATGGGGTGGATGAAAGAGAGGAAGCCCAGGCGAGTGTCAAGGAGGAACCATGTTCCTTGAGAATTTATGTCAAGAATATATAGTTTATTACAAATGGGTTTCAGGAAGAGCCCAACACTTCTTTGATGTTCAATACATTTCCAACAAATAATGTGTGGAGCAAAAACCTCCTCTTTCCATTAAGTCCTGGGAGTAGGACAACTCCAGGAGACAAGAGAATAATAGCTACAGTAGGTTCATATTCTATTTGGGGAATACACCCAGGATATAAAAGGAAAGCTCTGGAAAAGTCAAGAGGAAAATGGAGTCACAAGGCACATGTGAGGAACTGGCTGTGCCAGATGACACATAGTCACTTCAGTACTGTTACTGTCCCAACCACAAGCCGAGGAAGGCAAAGTTGCTTGTGCTTGGAGATGAGCAAATCATTTCCCACAAAACCAGTGTTTCAATATTTTGCTTGGCACCCAAATCAAATTGGACTGGAGAAGAATGCGGTTTGGAAAGAGGCTGAGAGGTAATAAATGAGACAGTCTGTGAGAAGTGTCAGTGGTTCCAAATACAAAGCACCATCTCTGATAGAAATATTATTTGTTAGTGTCTTTATTAATAATCTGGAATGAGGGATTCTCTAATTGAGGCAAATCACAGATGCTTCTAAATTAGGCAGCAGTGTCAACACCCAGCAGATCACAATGTCCCCAAAGAGGTTAGAAATGAGGGGCAGGAAATAATAAAGCAGGGTTAAATTTGGCTGAATGGGAACTACATCTGGAGAAGGATAATTCAAAAAGCAGATACTCATTGGGCCAAAGAAATCTGGACCACACTGGTGCCAGAGGAGACCAGGTGCTCTACTGGATGGCAGATGAGGTGAACATTTAAAATATGATAGGACAGCCTGAAGCCCATTTGGTCCTGGCCCGCCACATCTGATAAAGAATACTGACAAAGATCTGGTCTGCCTCAGCATCCTATGTTTGCAGGCCATCACAAAAGAAATTCAATCCATTCACTGTTTTTATTTTAGCTATTGAGATGAAATAAAAATTATCTCTTGAACTATAAGGACTCTACCATTATCTCAAGATCATGGTCAATGCTTTTCAGCTAAAGAAATAACACAATGGTGGTGTGCATATAGAAGCTTCAGTCATAGTAAGTAAAATATATTGTTAGTATTCTTTCATTATTCTCCTATTATTGTATCTTTGTAATGGTCTTTCAGGTAAGTGGCTAGGCAGTCATGTGGTCTGTCTCTGTGTTACATATTAAGCATCTGAGGCATGGTTGCTAAGTCATTGGTCTCTTTTCCTGGTGCTTTGTTCATTATAGAGACATGTTATTTCTAAATAATTTAGGGTGTTGAATGGAAATGGAGAATTGTCATTGATGCCATCGCTGGTCTAAAGGGGGCATTATTGAATGACTTTATAGGCAGGTGAAGCAAATGGCTTAAGGTACAGCTATTTAATAGTAATTAAAACATAAATAAATATAAAATAATCCTCATAATAAAACTCAGAACTTTGCTGGACATTCCTTAGTTTAACTTTCATTATTAACCTACTTTGAATCATCAAAGGAAATGTAAATACAGCATGATCATAATATTTTCAGTGCTAAAGGTTTCTTAAGATGTATATCAAGTCTAACTAGAAACCTTGTCAGAAAAGGAGGCAAGAAATGGAACTAAACACTACAATTGCAAGGAAAATTATTTCATTATTTTCTCAATTTGCTTTCATGACCTATCAATCACACTCAGAGGATGTAAATGCTTCTAAAGTAAAACCACAATTTCACCCAACTGTAATGGCTGTTTTAAATACTCCTATTGGCCATGTATGTGTTTGAGCAGTTACTGGTGTGCATGCTCAGAGGCTCTCCCCAGAACTGAACTAGAATTTTGACCTTGATTAGAATCTGGGCACTATGGTTTAGAGCTTTGTTTGAAGTCAGATTCATTTCAGTCATATTATCTGAGTGACAACTCATTATTGCTATTCAAGTAAGGGATAGTTGTGGTTTGCATTTTAGTGAAGAATAGTAAATTTTATAGTGTATATAATTTGGAACATGTTTGTGTTCAGTCCATATGTGAAAATCTGCCTGGCTGCTTATTATTATGCTTTATCTACAAATGACCAGATGGCCTTGTCCAAATGTGGAGAAACAATTTAGTGCCATTTTAAACCATTAAGGCTATTGACTCTGACTCAAGATAATCTTTTGCTTAAAGGGAACTAGTTTTGCTGTCCTTCACAGTCATCAAATGTAATTAAATGTCATATTGAGGAGCAGACATTAATGGACTAAGGAGACAGCACTGTCAACCAGTGCTGGGTCAACCAAGGCAGAGAAAATAGAGAAATAGATCAGAAAGATGATGTATTAGGTAGCATACTGACTAAGCTGCTGTAACAAAGAATCCCCAAAATACAATAACTCAGAAAAGATAACTTATTTTCCTTTTTGACAAAAAAAAATCAGAGATAGGTGAGAGGTCCAAGATAGGCAGCTTTGGCCCAGACAGTATGGCTCAATTGTTAAGCATCAACCTATGAACCAGGAGTTCACTGGTTCGATTCCCAGTCAGGGCACATATCTAGGGTGCAGGCTCAGTCTCTGGTAGGGGTGTGCAAGAGGTAACCAATTGATGTTTCTATCTCTCTATCCCTCTCCCTTCATCTCTCTTTAAAACAAACAAACAAAAAACATATTTAAAAAAAAGACAGGCAGCTTTGTTCCTTAAGACCAACTGAGACCCATACTCTTTCTACCTCATTGCTCTGACAATCATTATAGTCTTTTCCATATTTACATGGCTAAGGCTCTCTCACCAGTGCATATCCATCCCTGTCAGTTATTCAGGGAAAAGAGGAAATGAGGATAAAAAGCCATTTTATTTTAAAGAATTGATGTTAAAATTGTGCACATCACTTCAGATTGCTTTGGGAAAAGAAATTCCTGTCTCTAACAGTAGGGACATGGGAGGCCACTAAAGTTTCTCTCCTTGGGAAAATCTGTGGAAACTTGTCCCCATGTTTCAAAGCTGGACTTAACTAGCTCCCCCTAGGATGTGTGCTGAAGACAAAACTCAATACCAAAGGAATCTATGCTCTTCCATTAATTAATTTACCCCAGAGAATGAAGACAACGTATTTTATCAAGACAAGTTCCCAATGCAAATTCTCTCAAAAGGGGTCCAGACAACTTTTCTTTATAAAACTATCAATTGGCTACAACTGCAACGATGAATAATTACCTTTTGTTTCCTAACCTTCACCTGGAAGAAGTCAGTTCAATGTGACTCACCCTGTTCAGAAAGAGATCATGGGTCACTTTATGCTTTCAAAGGACTACCAGAGATGTTGACAGAAAAAAAACAAAACCACACCCAGAAAGGCCCACTGCCTAGCTATTGTTGCTTTTCCTTCTCAGAACTAAGACCCCTTCTAACTTATCTCCATAAGGCTATTGGCTCAGCTCTGCCCAATCCTGCTTGGCTCAGAGGGCACTAGCTTCCTTTCATACTCCCTTTACGCCAGCTTCCATCCTCACAATGTCCTCAATAGGAATGGATTCTCCCAGCCTGCTGTCTGGCCATGACAATAGAGCTTGATGATTTAATCATGCATTTTGCCAGGCTGCCTAGGAGACAGCTGGCCATAGTGAGGATACAATCTGTGGCTGTGGAACCCAGCCAAGTAAACTGGGGTTGAAACTATGACCTTGGCCTCCTGGGTATAAACTCTGAATCAACTGCACTGACTGGCCCCATGAATAGCAAGACTGTTATCTATGATGATGATGATGATGATGATGATGATAAAAAATACTATATATTACATTTATAGAGTACACACTAGGGGGTCAGGTCTTTATGGGGATTATCTCCTAGAAATCTCTCAAGTCCCTATGAAGTAAGGATGCCTACCATCATTTCCATTTCACATGCAAGGAAAGAGAAGCTTAGTGGGGCTAAGTATCTTTCCTGAGGGCACATAACTAATAAATAGTAAAAAGAGGATTCAAACACAGGCAATTTGATTCCGGATTCCCCATATTGTAGGCATAACAACAGATATGAAAAAGCTGTGTCATTAAATTAAACTAGCTAGCTAGCACGAGCCTTCTGATTTTTTCAATTGAAGACTATTTGTTAGCCTGAGAGCTTTTGACTTGTACATAATGTCATCATTGGTTTTAATCCCAGAATCCCATCTTTAGTGTTGGATGATGACATGCCTGAAAGAGAGTGGTTGACACTAACCATGTTCATACCAACCACATTCTCAAGAAGTATTTTATGAAAAGCTGAGTTTCCATAGAGTAATTGTTTGATCATTATTGTATTACTTAAACAAATTATAAATTGCTACGACTTTTCTGGAAGGTGCTTGGTAATAATATATCAAAATCCTTAACTGGGGGGTACATATTTGACCCAGGCATTCCCTTTGGCAAATTTATCCCAAGGAAATCATTTTGGGGGGAAAGTATGCAATGATGAAATAAACTGAAAATTTTAATTACACTATTGTTCATAAAAATAAAACGTTTAAAATACCCCAACAGTCTGTCAATATGGGATTGATTAAATACATTTTGATAAATTCTTAATAAAAAAGTCTACTTCACCTTTTCAAGTTGAAATGTAAATCTACATGTGCGTTTTTGATGTGATGGTAAATTAAAAATGCTTGTGATATATTGGTAAGTAAAAAAAGAAATCATTAAATAATCTGGATAGTATTTGTTTCCCTGGTCTGCCGTAACAAAGTGCCTCACACTGGGTGGGTGACCTACAACAACCTGATTCTCTCACAGTCTTGGAGGCCAGAAGTCTATTGGTTCCTTCTGGGTTGTGAGAGAGAACCTGCTCCATGCCTCTCTCCTAGCTTCTGGGGGTTGACAGCAATTCTTGGTGCTCCTTGGCTTAGAGATGCATCACTCCAATCTTTGCCTCCATCCGAACATGGCCTTCTCCCCTGTGTCTCTGTGTCTTCTCATTTTCAGCATGAGATTTAGGGCCCAGCCTATTCCAGGATGATCTTATCTCGAGATCCTTGCTTTAATTACATCTGCAAAGACTCTTATTTCACAGAAAGCCACATTCTGGGTAGACATAGCTTGGGAGCTGCAGTTCAACCCATTACATATGGTTCTATTTTTGTTTTATAAAAATATATGCATATATATGTACACACACACACACACACACACACACACACACACACACACACATATATATATATATATATATATATATATATATGAGATTATCATCATTATATTGGACTTTGTAGTCAGACAAATGAGCTTTTGATCATAGTTCTACCTTTGGCTGACCGGCCACAAGCAAATTACTTTTAATCTTGGGAATTCAGTTTTCTAATGGGGATAATTCTTATTAATACCTTAGGTGAGCAATAATACTACACATAGTTATTACAAGAAGTTTAAGAGAAAATATACAAAAAATGCTTAGCATAGTGCCTACCTAACTGGTAGAAAATTCTCCATAAATAATAGTTATGATGAAAAACAAAAGTTCTGGCAGGATAAACCCCAAAATATAACATTTTTCAGGGGGTTAGTCATTATAGATGGTTTCCACTTTAAAAAAAATGTATTTCTGTATTTTATAACAATTTTAAACACACATGTATTACCTTTTTAAATCAGGAAAAAAGAACAATAAAGCCATTCTTATTTGAGGAAAGAACAAGACTTATTAGGCTCTACATCCCCTTGATACTTGCATGCATATGTGAATAAGCCAGGCATTACAGATTAAATTAGCCATGCAACTAATTTAAAAACACACATACATGCAAAAACATTTTCTCCCAGCCTTGGGAGCTCCTTCCTCTCTCTCACTTTTACATTTTTCCACTTGCAAAATTGGTGTTGGTTTCACTACCATTCAGTGCCAGAGCCCAATAATGCTAACAAACATCCAGGGAGAGCAACATTTCTTAAATGTCCACAGTGCAAAGGGTGAGACATGCCATGTTTGAAAGATGGGCTTCTTCTGTGGAAAGAGATGCTGTCTCAACACAGTGATAAAGGATGTCAGAAGCAGGATTCAGGGAGGGAGGAAGGGAGATAGCAAAGTCAAAGCCAAAAGGTTAGGTCAGATGTGATATTGTCTGATGGATTTGTGTCACAGTTGAATGTCCATGTTTAAGGTTAGCTGCTCTTTGAGAAAGGAAACCCCTCACCTAAAAATATGTACTTTAAAAAACACTTTTTAATGTTAAAAGTAGTATGTGGAAAATAAAGAAAGTGTAAAAAAAGCGCGCGCGTGCGCGCGCACACACACACACACACACACACACACACACACACACACACACACACCTGCCAAACACATACGGCACCTGTGTGTGAAGTAGAAAACAGCTCTCTCATTGGGGATCAGATTAGAAAAAGATGAGCCCACTGGGCAGATGCAGCCCCTGTAGCTGCCTGGTTTGACAGGCTGAGAGTTATATTATGCAAATGAAAAAAGGGCACCTTCTCCTCTGACCTGAAACATTCTCTGTAGATCCCTGTCCAGGCACAACTGGGATAGAAGCATGTGATGGCCCAGAAAATGAGAATATATCACATCTACAGTTTATAGTGTTTTATGTAACATTTGATACATACAAAACCAACCAAGTTAAGAATAGAATCATACTGCATCTCCTTATATGGTCCTCAATATCCCTATTTTGAATTTTTGAATGTTGTGTTTGTTGCTGTCTTGATGTGTTGCATATCTGTATATCTATCTATTTATCTATCTATCTATCTATCTATCTATCTATCTATCTATCATCTATCTATCTATATCATCTATTTATCTATCTTGCATCAGGTTGAATCTATAACTTGCTTTTTTTAACTTGTGATGTTCTAGTCTAATACATAACTTAATTTAACAAGTAGCTTTTATGCCATAAAATTTGTACAATACTGTACAAACTACAAAGTATTCTATGATATCTTTGGGCCATAATTTAACTAATTATGTTATTATGTTAAATTAGTTAAATAGTAATTATGTTACATTAACATAATTTAACTAATTATAAAAGCAGACTTTTAGGTTATTTCCAATGTTGTTATAAAACTCTTCATGATGGTTTTTAACTTTCATCTAAAGGAAATCTTAGAAAACATCCTTGATTCTTTTCTTAGAACAAATCTATCGACATAGACTTGGTGTGTCAATAGTACATGATTATAAGGCTTTCACTGTGCATTAATACTTACCTTATTGTTAAGATAATGAAGAAGCCACCCAACTGAGAAGTGATACCTAAACCAAGGAAGTTCAGGGATATGTAAATCCTTTCTAGATCTGGTAAACTCAAAGAAATACACTGTGGAGAAAACCCCACAGGGTGGTGCTATCTCTTCTGATTCCAGAAGGTCAAGGTGAACTGTAATAAACTGAATAATGGTGTCAGTGTGGGGGTGGTCATTTGTGGGAGAATTCTCAAGCAAGAGTTGATAAGCATGAAGAATCCCAAAACCAATCCAGGGAATGTCACGTTGGATTCAAGTGAACCCCAGAAGAGGGCAAAAGCACCTCTCCTTGCTGTAGTCAAGATGAAGGCCATCCCCGGAAAGGAGATTAAAACATGCATATTAAAAGTAGAAAGGAAGACTCTGAATAACCTACTGTAACAGCCCAATGTCATCTATAAGGAGCCCTCACCTCACTGAGCAAATAGGTCAAGACTTTACAAGGAGCAGGAGTCACCAACCTCAGCTTTAGACCCAGAAATGGAAGACAAATGAATCCTTTCTAATAATAGAAGAACTTGATTGGCAAAGCAGACAAAAGTCCACCTAGAGAGACTTTCTTTCTCAGAGGAGAATGGTTGACTCAGTCATTGCCTAGTTTGGCCTCGACAGATATTTAACAAACAGAAACATTACATATATTAGTATATTTGTTGCTTTAAAGAACAATTTTTAAAAGCTCTCCCTTTTCCAGGAAGCATTTCTATTTCCAACTGATTCAATTATTTGAATTCTACGCCTAAAATCTTTACAATTGAAATGAGCACGGCTTCCTTTCTATCGTGTCTGGAGATGAGAAATTAAATTTGTGTGGTAAGTGGATTGTCAATAATGCATTTCCAAAGGTCATAATGTCTGGACTTAAGCAAAATTATGCTTTTATATAAGGAAATGTTTTCTGTTATCAAAAGACATGCCAATAGTTCTCTCTGCCTCAGGTTGTGGCATTGGCCTGCTTTGCTATGTGTTGAAACAGTGTCTGCTCAAAAGAACCAACCAATAACAGCAGTTACCACTAATTGAGCATTTATTATGTCTCAAATATATGTTAAGTCCTATGTATGTATAAAACAGTTTAATCCTTTTAACAGCCAACTGGGGAGGCTGTTGACATTTAATAGAGGAGTGAGCTGAGGATCATTGAGGTCACCTAATGGTTGCAGGTCGCTACCAGATCTGGCTCACTACCTTCCATCTATAATCCACACCAACTGCGAGCAAGGGGGAGAGAGCATCAGCCAGGCCCTAACATGGATGGGGCGAGAAACAAAGAAGAGTAGTGGGCCTGAGCTTACCTAGATGGAAAGAACTATATTAAAAAGTTGCATCCCTGCCGAACCGGTTTGGCTCAGTGGATAGAGCGTCGGCCTGCGGACTGAAAGGTCCCGGGTTCGATTCCGGTCAAGGGCATGTACCTTGGCTGTGGGCACATCCCCAGTTGGAGGTGTGCAGGAGGCAGCTGATCGATGTTTCTCTCCCATCGATGTTTCTGACTTTCTATCCCTCTCCCTTCCTCTCTGTGAAAAATCAATGGGATATATTTAAAAAAAAATAAAAAATAAAAATAAAAAGTTGCATCCCTGCAAGGCCAGTGTGTTTCAGTGGTTGAGCATTGAGCCATGAACCAAGAGGTCACTGGCTCGATGCCAGTCATGGCACATGCCCAGGTTGTGGGCTTCACCCCCCAGTATGGGGCATGCAGGAGGCAGTGGATTGATGATGTTTATCTCTCATCAATGTTTCTATCTATTCCTTTCCCTTTCTCTAAAAATCAATAAAAACATTTTTTTAAAGGCTCAACCTTTATAATTCTTCTATTTAGATGTTGCTTCCTACTGTTCTCCCTAAAGATTTTTTCCCTTAATCATAGTCTTAATATTATCCTGTCAACATACTTACTTTTAAATTTTTATTTTAAAAAATAGCAACCACCTTAAGAGAATATAAATAAGGAAAATGATTGCTCACCTCACCACCACTTCAGCTATCAGTTAGAATTATGACTCAGGATAGAAATAAAATCAAGCACTTCTCATTCTGAGCTCTGCATTAGAACCTTGAAGGATATGTCCATGAAAACTTTTCAGTTGTAGGACGTACTGTAAATTGAGTTTATGGACTTTATAAGCTCTGTCAAGGTAGCTCTGTGTCATGAGTATTTCATTTTGAATTTAGAAAGAATCCTTGACCCCCTACTATATGCCAGTAACTATCCCAGTTGCTGGGAAGACAAAGATGGATAAGGCATTTTCCATGCCCAGGAAGTGAGAAGACCATAACCAGAAGTAAAAAGATTACAACAAAGTGGGGACTCTGGCTGCCTATTAAAATTATCTGGAGAAATAAGCAAACAAACAAACAACCCATGACTGGATTCCACCCTCAGAAATGTTTATTTAATTGATCCTGAGTGGGACCCAGGCATTTTCCCAAGCTTTCCAAATGATTCTGAAGTTCAGCCAGGACTCATGATCAGTGAAACTGAGGCATGTGTAAGATATACAGGGGAGTTGATCAGGAAACATCTGGGGAAATAATATTTGAGTTAGAGTTTTGGAGGATTGATGGGAATGTGCCAGACATTCCGGGGAAGAGCTGAGAATGGGCATTGAAAGAGAACAAAGAACATAGGCAAAACTCTAGCACACAACTCAGAAGGTGACCTTTATGGAGTGGCTGGAAAGCTAGTGGGTCAGAGCTAAATAGAATATGAGGCTGAAAAGGTGATGTGGGCAGGTGGAGGGTGGGCACAGGAAGGGGTAGGGCAAGAAAGATGGCATGCCAGACTGAAGCTATGAGACTATTCTGGAGGTGACATGTGTCCATCAACAGTTTCCCAGTTGCAGTGTGTGTGTGTGTGTGTGTGTGTGTTTGAGGGAGAAAGGGGAGTATCTAGAAAGAAGGTCCCTATAGTACATGAGCCAGGAGATAGAAGCCTGTGAAAAAGTTATTGCAATCCTTCTGATAAGATTTAATTCAAGAAGATAAAATAACTCATGCATTTTTGTTTGTTGCCTTGGGACAACTGGCCAATAACTATATTCTATTAAAACAACAAGTAATGTTTTGAGAACCTACAGAACTGAATGAGGCCATGGGCAGACAGAGGTAGATAAGACTCTAGGGATCAGTATAGATGGTGGCTTCTCCAAACTAACTTCCAGAAATGAAACAAGTTAAAAAACATACCTATATTCAAGAAGGATTTGGATCCATGTAATGTGAAGATACTCTTGGATAGTTAAAGATAAATTAGAGACATTGGTATCAAGGAGGTCAGTTATGGTCTCCCAGAAGACATTGCTTCTTGCCCATATGAATCACAGGATTCATGGTTGAAGGGATTGTTAGTTACCTCCTAACATGGAATTTCTTATATTTAGAATATTTCACTTGCATAAATGTGGCCTAAGAAACTTGAGTTAACTGGAATTCCCAAGCAGCCCTAACTATAAGGTGTTTGTTAATTACCATAGTGACCATTACAAGTGTCTACATGGAAACACGTGGATGCGGTACCAATTGCTTGTAGCACCTTGTGGCCTCTCGGAACTGTTATCCCTCACGTGGACTAAAATATGCAGGAGACCTCTTGCCCTCCAGTATTGTGGAATTGATCTTGAATAATAAGGATGCAGATGATAGGTTTATTATGCTTTAGTAACAAATAAATTCAAAATCCACTCACAAATATCCATTTGTATGTAAAAAGCAGTGTTCATTATAGTAAATATTTTTGACATTAAATGAAATTAGTGAGAGATTGGGAGAAATATGGAATCAATCAGCCATTTCTTTTTTTTTTTTTTTTACTCAAGCTCTAAGAGCTGATGAGGTGTTTTAATTATTTCGTTTCACATGTGGAAAGAATAAATCTGAAGGAAATAGCTTAGGATTCTTTCCAAGTTTGAATTACAAATTATCCCAGGACCCTGGAGAGAAGCAATAGCAAACATGATTTCAGGTGGTTCTTTCTCAGGTCAGCCTTCCAGTCAATATAGAAAACAACCTTGAGGACCTAATTTTTTCCTTGTGCTGTTTCCCAGAGTTGAGGGAAGTTTAATCTTCCTTTGGATCAATCTATGAGATGTGTTCTTCATGCTGTGTGGCTGGTGTCCCAGGCCCAAATCCTATGAAAGCTTGTTTCAGATGACCACAGCTGAGTTCTACAAAATAAATGCCCCATCACCCCTTTAGCTTGACTGTCCCTGTGACCTGTTCCTTGAACATTTGGACCTTCACACTCAAAGAGGAGGAAGCTGGGGCTCCTGCAGTGCTCAGAGAAGAGCTGGCTTATATGCAACCCAGGGTGGGACTCCCATTTCAGAGATAATCCCTTTCCTAAACTCTGCTCTGGACCATTTGTGACCTAAAGGAGGGAAGATCCACATGATGAGAATAACCACGTGGAATAGTAGTGTTCCAGGAGATAGAAGAGAAGGTTGTCCCAATCTAGTTTCACTTGCAAGCCCTTTCGTTTTCTCCCATAAGCTCTGACCCCCATCTTCCAGTGGCCAATTTGATGGCCCCAGAAATCCTCAGTATCTTTGATTCATATCCTTCAATGTAGAAGTGAAGGGAAACCTTGAACATCCTACAGGAATGACAATGTGCTACTAACCATAACTGAAACCTTTTTTTTTTTTTAAATCACACAACTTATTCTAGATGATGCTGGGAAAAACAACATGAAAGATACAATATTACGAAAAAACTGTCTCAATAGCATTTGCCCCATAAAAGGCAGTAGAAGAAACAGAAAATGTCATGGATAACTTGGTCAGCCTTTAGGAATTTTGTGGTGTGAGGAAAACAAAACCAAACCAGACAAGGAGTTAGTGTTTGAAAGAAGCTTGATCTAATTTCTATCCTCCACACTGGTCAGCAAGAGAGGCATTTTTTTCCTGTGGTGGTTTTCGAAGTCTTCCAGTCAGCGGATGTTCTTTTTATCCCCATTCCCATGGATCTGTCTTGACTCTACACTTCCAGCTTGGTACCTGAGCAACCTCAGTGGCATCAAACTGCAAAGGAAAAAGTCTCCTGCATCCCAGAACATTGTTTAGTCACAGAATATCTGCCTGGAGCTGCTGTGTCTCCCAGAGCAACTGTAAACGGCTCTCTGCCTGAAGGACACCTCCCTTTGGCATCCACACAGTTGATTGTTTCCTCTGGTGCAATGCAGCTTCCAGTCAATTGATGCTGGAGCATTCTGCTGAGAAACAGGAGTCAAAGGAAAACCAGCAGCCAAGTGACTGTATCATTTTTTAAAAATACTAATTGACCTTGTCAAGATAATTACTGCAGATTGGGAGACACTGACTTCCTCTGGCAGGTTAGATGGAAAATTTACTGATTCTGGGGAGAATATAGGAAGAAAAAAGTTCGCTGTGTTGAATGAGAAGCCTCAGGCTATTTTTTTTAAGGCAAATACTTCTTATTCAGAGATCCTGAAGCTGAGGGAATATGTTTGCTTTAAATCTGGAGGAAAACTGTATACTCTTGAGGATGTGTTTTGTCTCAAAACCTCAAAGCACTACAGTCCTAAAGTCATTTTTGAAGCCAATAGTATTATTCTCTCTATATATCATTATTCTCTCTATAGATCAGCCCAGTGATTCAGTCATTCAATATCCATTTATTGAGCATCTACTTTTCAAAGTGCTATGTTAAATGCTACATGCTATGCAAAGATGAATCACATATAGTGCCTGCTTTCTAGAAGCATATATTGCCAAGGGAGGCATTATATTAATACATAAATATAATACAAAATGGAAAATTCTATAATGTCCAGGAATCAGGTCAAAATATTAGGCTAAAATATAGAAGAGATTATATCTGGAAATAACTTTGGAATCATTGGAACCAACTATTTTATTGGAAATTTTGAGAAAATTCAACAATATTTTTCAAGAAGCCTTAATCTATTTTTTAAGATCATTAAAAATTATGGTGATTATATTAAGGTACAATTTACCACAAATTGGATTTCCAAAGTAAAATTGTTGCATTAGTTTTTGTCAGATTCCTTTGTCATCAACTATACTCATCATATAACCATGCTCATCGACCATATGAATATTGGTTCATATGCTCAGTGCTCAGTCTGGAACAGGTCAAGGTACAGAATGCAAAGAGGTCTTTAGGTTATTTTCAATGATCGTTTGGTTTCTTCATAAAGAAGCTTTTTTTTTTTGAAATTTTGTCCTATTCCACAGTTATCATATCTTGGCCAAGGATGTAAATGGCATGCTCATCAGAGCAGACAACCTCAACCAGCGATAACCATGTGCTTGTTCTAACAGGATGAAATTTAATAGTGGATAGAGCCTGTGTTTGAATCCAGAAAGGAAGTGTGAATGTGTTCAGATGTCAGAGATGTGGCTGAAGGGCAGTAGGCCTAGATATGACCAACATGTAAGCTTATGTGAGGAGGCATCCAAAACACTAATACACACTTAGTCCGCATTAAGAAAGAAAGACTATTTCAAAAAGAGGACTGAATCCCACTGTAGTCCACACTGGTCAGAGCTGTGCTTGGAATATTTTTGCCACACTTTCGGAAGACCATCAGTAAACTATAGATCACCAAGGCTGGCAAGGGGAATTGAAAATCGTGCTATGAAAGGCATGTGTGAATTAATATAGCCTGCTGAGTCTAGAGAAGAGTTTCAATGGTGAGAACTACATAGAATTATCTCTCAGTAAAGAATAGCTGCTGCGTGGGAAAAGCATTAGGCATTCTGGTGGGCAAAAATAGGATCCTGGGACCCGGGGAAGGTAACCGGAGAAAGAATCTCTAGCTCAATCTAAGAAAGAATTCTGTAATAATCAGCCATTGTAAGAGGAACTCAGTGGTCTTGAGAGATAGCAGGCTCTGCCACTGAGAGCACCCAGGGAGCATATTTAATGGGGATGTTAGTGTGAGATCACCTATCAGATAGGAAAACAGGACAAATGACTGTTGATGTTCTTGATAAATTGGGTTTTCTGTGAACTTATGAACATGGTCCTGGAGAATTAGCCTGTCTGTATTCATCTAAACACCTGCATGCAATCACAACAAATCACCAAGAAAATTGCTGGGGGAAAAAGGACATTTGTCAAAAAGTGCGTAAGATCCAAGACCTGCCTTGTCACCGTGGCTCATGCATAGACACTCAAATACTTGTTGACTGAATGAACGTGGCTTGTAGTGCCGAGCAAATGAAAACAAAACCCAAAGCTTTATGAACAGTGCCATATTGGAGTATATTCATTAAATGCTACTAGCCTCAGTTTCTGTCTGCTTCCTGGGCAAGGAGCAAAAATGACAAACTCTTACAATCCTTGATAATTCTTTTTCACCTTTTTTTCTTACCTGACGTCCCCTTTAGGAATTCAGTTTTAAGCCCTTCAGCTCCAAAAACCTTCCCCCAACTGAAAAGAATGTTCTCTCAGTCACCTAACCTTGCTGACTGACAGATGAATCGGATGAACGACTTTCAGTCACTGTGCCCCTGAGCCAGGTCTGTGCATTGAAAGCCTTTGTCTGTGACACTGGCACAAAGGCTCCAGAAAGTAAACCAAGAGCTCAGCCAGCAGGAAGATGAGGCCAACACTCACAAAGGATCTTGAGATACATTAGATCTCATACCACCCCACCCCCGCCCTACCCCCAATTTCTCAGGGCGGAAGAATAATTCTAAATAATTGGATGTATAGCTACCAATGTTGTATGAAAGTGAGTAAATCCAGCTAGGGAAATCATAAACCACAACTACAATTCTACTTGTTTTACTACAGTAAAAGATAAACTATATATATATATATATATATATATATATATATATATATATATCAATCATATACTTTTTTCAAGAGAGAATATTAAACTAAAAAAATCCATGAGAATGCTGTCTTGACAAAGACCTACTGCTATTATGCATCCTAGTTAGCTGTATTTCCCCTTCTCTCCAATTTCTTTCTTCAGGCATGGGGGGAATGGGGGGATTGATATTATCTGTGTGTATGTATGTGTGTGTTTATCATTCAAACCTTTGAAATTAGAAATGGGAGTAGCAGAGGAAGAGGGAGCCCCTGTCAGCAAGGCTAGTCCTGAAGGTCAAGCTAATTCTGTCCTTTCCACGAGGTTCAGAATAAATCTCCCCAGCTCTTCCCACTTCCATGCATAAGATAAGCCAGGGGTTTGGGAAAGTTGTAGCTGCTGGCAGCCTCTTTCCAGATGTCGAGGGCTTAGATATAGGTCTGTTTGATGCCCACTGACACAAGCTGACTCTGGCCCCCTCTCTGTTCTCAAGTCCTTCCTCCTTTTTGGAAGAGGTCTCTGTTCTCCAACCCTGTGGGCCATTTCTCCTTCCTTTCCCTCTCCTTTCCTTTCCATGCAGGGATTCCCCTTCTCCCAACTTGAATTAATCCCCTTCCCTACCTTTGACCCCAGAGATTCAGATGCACATTTTACATTTCCAGCTCATTTGATGCTAGCTTAACTAAGTTATTTTTATAACCCCCTCTTTCTGACATTCTAAATGCCTCCATGTGTCTCTCTAGGACTTCTGCTCCTGCTAACATAGTTTCTGGTTTCACAGAGGGCACTGCAGTGCATGCTCTGCAATTAGTTGAGGCTTCTGTCTATTAATACCAGCTCCATCCTTAGACCTTCCAGGATTTCACGCATCCAGGAGGGAGAAATGAAGCTGCAGGCCACTTCACAAACAGCCTTTTGCAAATTCAAAGCATTAACGCAACAGCACATCTGATCTTAGCAGCCCTGGCCCCTGGACACTGGGAAATAACTGCTTTAAAGCAGGAGTCGTCCTTTCCAGGCAGACAGGAGCCCAGAGGTAGGCGAGTCCGTGCCAGATCTGGTGAGCATGGAGATTTAGTCTTTGGTTTTGGGAGAAACCCTGCTTCACGTTCTCAGCTGCCTTACCCTAATGATCCTTAATGGCATTGCTATTGGAAGGAGGAAGACATGAGCTGAAATGAAAACATTAAGTACAGAAAAGACTCAGCAACTGCCTTTCCAGCTGTGAGGTGGGCTAGCAAGGTATGTCGTTGACCTGGATACTTAAATCTAATAACACAGACAGATGCGTGGAGCCTGCACCAGAGAGAAGAATAGAAAATTATGTAAAACTCTAGACATTGGAAATGGAAGAGGGAGCATGCCCACTGGGGCATTTTTCTAGGCAGGTGGTCTGCACTTGGGGCTAAGTATTCTCTTTGATCATGACCTGCTTTTAGGAGCCAAGGCCACCTGTGAAGTCACTGACAGAGAACAAATAGCTGAAGAAAAAGAGAGGAAAATTGTTTCAGTGAGAATGGAATCACGTCCAAATAACCCACCAGGCCCACTTTCCCAGGGACCTGGCTCCCGCCTGGCCATATGGCCTTGGCCCAGACACTGCTAATGCCACAACAAAAAGCACATTGCCACTGTGGGCTGAGGCAGCTGCTGTCCATGCACATTAGGGCTCAGAACTAGGCTTTAGAGCTTTGAGGATCTCTTCTATTAATTCAAAGGTTAACCTCTTGATGGCCAACCTGAGTGTTAAGCTGCTGTGAGGTCTTACTGATGATTATATACACTGAGTGGCCAGATTATTATGACCTCTAAATGCATAATAATCCAGCCACTCAGTGTATATCCTATATAATAAAAGGCTAATATGTGAATTATCCCCTCAACCAGGAGTTCGACCAGCAGACAGGTCGACCAACCTCCCATGTCCCCTCCCCCTGGCAAGGCTGGCTGGACCCCAACCATGCACGAATTCATGTACCGGGCCTCTAATATATACTGAGTGGCCAGATTATTATGTTTCAGAGATCATAATAATCTGGCCATTCAGTGTATATACTAGGGGCCCAATGCACAAATTTGTGCACCTTGAAAGGAACTGTGGGCTGAAAGGCAGCAGTATTCCCTAGGGTGGGTCTCAGCCCATCCTCCATGTCCCTGCCCAGCCCCTCTCTCTACATCCCTCTTCTCCCCCCTTGCTCTACTCACCCTCACTGTCCCCTGTCTGCTGGCAGCCCCGCTCCCACTACTGCTGCTCCCATAAGCTGATGGTGCCAGCCCCACTCATACCTGCTGATGGTGTCTAGTGGTCGGGACTGGTACCAGGCAACAGCAACAGGTGTGAGTGGGGCCGGCACTGGCAATGGGTGCAACCAGCAGCTCCGGCTCCAGCAGCAGGTGCAAGTAGGCCCGGCGCCAGCAGCAGGTGTGAGCCCTAGGTGGGACCGTGGCACAAGGGAGCAAAGAATTTTCAGTAACCACCAGACACTCTTCCCAATAACAGCGACCCAGTGCCCTCTGCCTTGGTCTGGTGCTCCTGCTGACTTGCTCCACCATCCTGCCATGGCCAACACCCTCCATGTTCTTCATATGCAGCTTGGTGGCCAACGCACATCATAGCGACCAGTTGTTCCACCATTTGGTCTACTTGCATACTAGACTTTTATTATATAGGATATATATATATATGTGTGTGTGTGTGTGTGTGTGTGTGTGTGTGTGTGTGTGTGTGTTTATTGATTTTGAGTGAGAGAGGAAAGGAAAGGAACAGAGAGATAGAAACATCAATGAGAGAGAAACATAATTGATCGCCTGCCACTTGCAAGTCCTCTACTGGGGATCGAGTTCACAACCCAGCCATGTGCCCTGACTGGGAATCAAACCTGTGACCTCTAGGTTTATGGGTCGATGCTCAACCACAGTAGGTGGGCCGTGATAATATATTTAAAATGGCTCTAGGGTTTGTGTCTGGGAGCCCCTTGCTCCCACATGAACCCCAGAGAGAAGGCTTTTTCAAGTTTCAAGTTTTTACCTCTAGGAGACTTAATAAGGCATGTAAAGAGATTTAGCTGTAGACACCTGTTCTAGAAACGGGTGGAGACAAATAAGCTGGGAAGGGTAGAAAGGCAAGATCTATTATCTCTGTTCCCTACTGTTTTCCTAGGTTGTGAGGGAATCTGAGCTATTGCACCTGGTCCTGTTTACTTTTGCTGCAGTTGTGAAGAGCTGGTCACAGAAACATAATTGGTCAGTCTGCCTCCTTTCCTTACAGCTATAATTTCTCCAAAATATTGTCTGAGTGCATGATGCATTATTACCAAATATATATGTATATACAAAAGCCTCTGGACCTACGTAGTGTTACCCAGCGGCATAGTTCCAACCCTGGTTCCAGTGTCAGTAGAGAGATGGAGAAATCTGCCCTCTTCATCTCCAGCTGTGAGAAAATGAGTCTTATGGCATTTTCCCTCATTTCACACAGGGGTTTCACACACAGACCAGTGGATAGTGAGAGAGCTATAACCAGAGAAGTAGAAAAGCAACAATGGTGTTGTAAAGCATTGGCAATTATAATGCCTTCTAGTTTCCAAGATCCTTCTGTGCCTTATTTCTATAGCTCTCCTGTCCCTATATTCAGAGAAGAAAAACCCCCTTTCCAAAGAGGTTGGAGGGTTACATCCCAAATCTGCAATACTAATTGGGATTTTCTGTCAATGCTCCTGGAAACTGGCCAGAGTGCTTCCTTCCAAGGCAAGTACAGTCACCCTGGAAATGGGCCACAAATGCCTGTCACATTAGTTCAATTTTCTGGGTAGCCATAAAGAGGATCATGCCCTCGTACCAGAAACAGTAGTGTGCACAGCCAAACCATTCATTTCTCTGTTTCTCCCTCCTAGACACCCTCATTCCATCTGACACTTTGAATCAGAGAGACTGGAGTCCATTTGTAATGAGACTCGTCAGGTATTTTCAAGAAATACATGTGGCCAATCCAGCCAATTGTAATCCCACTACTACTATAAATAATGATGATAATACTACCACTAACTAGAATCATAACAACAATAACAACATTGGGCTTTTGCCCTGTGCCAGGCAGTATTCAAACCACTCCCATGCATTATCTCATGTAATCTTGATTATTGTCTACAGACATACACACATTCTTTTGCTGCTGATATTTTTTCCATTTGTATTTTCATGTTTGGACAGATGTGATCCATGGTAATTAATATTAAATATTTTTAAGTGCAAGGTTTCTTATGAAACATTTTATGTGGACCTGGAAGACACTCCTATTAAGATGAAAGGAGAAAAATCTGACATTAGTTGATTTTTTTTACTGCTCACCAAGCACAGGGCTAAATACTTCCATATATATTATTGTATTAAATCCTCATAACAACTGTACTAAATAGATATGCTTATATTCATTTTACAGATAAGAAAATGGGGGTCAAGAGAGATTAACTATCTTTGCCAAGATGGCTCAGTTATTAGGTTGCTGGTTCAGGATTCCCATCCAGTTCTGTTGGATTCCAAACTTCATGCTTGTCCCCAGGACATCATTTCTGTTTTCTGCTCTTGAGCAGCCAGATCCCACCAGACCATTTCTCCTTTGCCCTGACCTGCTTTTCCTCCTACCTTTCCTTACCTCCCCCACAGTGACAGACAGAAATGAGAAGAGGATTGAGTAGTCAGGAACATGGTACCACTTCAATGCCTTGGATCTTGAGAGTATTGTGCTAAGTGATATAAGTGAGAGAGAGAAAATCAAATACTTATGATATACCTTATATGTGGAATCTAAAAACAAAATCACATATAAAGTGAAGCTCATGGATACAGAAAACAAATTGGTGGTTGCCAGAGTTGGGGTTGGGTGGTGTTGGGAGAAAGGTTGGCAGAAATGGGTAAAGAAGATCAAAAGATACAAACTTCCTGTAAGAAAAAAAAAATGGCATGAGGATGTTTTGTGTAGTTTGGTGACTATGCTAAGAGAGTATATCTTAAAAGTTCTTATTATAAGAAAAAATTATAAATATTTGTGATGATGGATATTAACTAGACTTATCAGGGTGATCATTTCACAATACAGAGTGGGGCAAAAGTAGATTTATAGCTGTGAGTATGCAAAACACAGAATTTATTCTTGTATTACCATATTTTATTAACTATTGTATTACTTTCCATACGAACAACTGTAAACCTAGTTTTGGCCCACGCTGTATAAACAAATATCGAATCATCATGTTGTACACCTGGAACTAATATAATGTTACATATCAATTAATTATACATCAAAATAAAAGAATTGGAAAAATAAAAATAAACAAGAGTGGATTTCCTCTGTGCTTATTATTCCGGGTCTGGGCTGGCACCTGAACGCTGCTCTGGGGAGCTGAGATCATAACCATTTAAGAAAGTCACAATAAACACTTGCCTTGCTGTGGGGGCACCCTAGCTTTTTCTGTCACATTTGTGTATAGTTGGCTCACCCTTGCCTATGAAATTTCCATTTGTGTTTTGCATCTCTGGATGCTTACTATACTATGTCACCATAAAAATAATCCTGTTTATTTCTAACCATTCCCCTGATTTGCCAAGTTGATTCATAAGTTTCATCATAGATGCCCCCCAAATTCTACCAATTTTCAAGGACTTGTGAGTTTAAGGAGTGTTTGCGGAGTGGCCAGGTCCTCTGTGCACCACCGTTCCCAATGGCTGATCAGATGTGCGCTCAGCCTGGTTGATGTCACGCATCAGCAGTGGTAGAGCACACAGGTAAAGTGACTAGTTATTGTTACTTATGGTAGAAATGTAAGAACCAGGTAACATGGCTTATGGAATTATGTAAGGAACCCAGGCTGCTTTTCATGTGACATAGCTTCCAGTGGAAGTGGCCTGGTAAGTCCTCAATCTGAACTTCCTATGAGCTGACAGATATCTTATAACTGTAAACCTACTTTTGCCCATCACTGTATTGTAATCCCTTAACCAGGCAGAATCCACGGACTCCTGTGAGGGATTGAGGAGACTTAGGAAGCTGTGCTCACAGATCAGACTCTGTCAAACATCGCGGTATGCTCCAATCTATATGATTGGCTATTAGATGTGTGCATAGTTAGGTGGAAACGCACCCATTGAGATTATGATCAAGACTATCACATTGAACCTTGGCTGGCCGCTCGGTTGGTTGGAGCGTTGTCCCATACACCAAAAAGGGTATGGGTTTGACTCCTGGTCAGGGCACATACCTAAGTTTCAGGTTCAATACCCAGTTCAGGCATGTATGGGAGGCAACTGATTAATTTCTCTCTTCCTCTCTCTCTCACAAATCAATAAACACATCCTCAGGTGAGGATTAAAAAATAAAATATTATCCTATATAATAAAACCCTAATATGCAAATAGACCAAATGGCAGAACGACTGGTCATTATGACACCATTGACCACCAGGGAGCAGATGCTCAATGCAGGTGTTGCAACCTGGTGATCAGTACACTCCCACAGGGGCAGTGCCACTCAGCCAGAAGCTGGCTCACAGCTGGTGAGCGCAGCAGCGGTGGTAGGGACAGGAGACTCTCTTAATTCCACAGCAGCACTAAGGACCCCTCAGGAGATATCTGACTGCCAGCTTAGTCCCTTGAGGGATATCCCTCGAGAGGGCCTGGACTGTGAGAGGGCACAGGCTGGGCTGAGGGACAACCCCCCAGTGCATGAATGACGTGCACCAGGCCTTCAGTACCATTTATAGGAAGAAGTGTGTGCCTGAATGTTTCTTTTTTCACACAAAGATCTAAGAATCATTTTTTGTAAGACAATTTCAGACTGTTAATCAACCAAGGCTAAAGAAATCATCATTAGCACCCCACCATCTTTATGTTACCTTGTAGTTTTCAGAATAATTTCATGAACTGTAATAGATAGATTACAATACAGGGATGGGCAAAAGTAGGTTTACAGTTGTAAGACATAGGTAATCCTATATAATAAAATAGTAATATGCAAATTGACCATACAGCTGCCACACCCACCAGCCAATCAGGAGAGAGTATATAAATTAACCCAACCTTGATGGCTGCAGCCACAGAGAGAGCAGGAGGCTTGGGTTTCCCCAGCCATGGTGGAAGCCAAGCTTCCCCACACATTCTGGCAAGCCCTGGACTCCACTCAAGGCTACAAAGTTTCAATTATAGAAGATAAATAAGTCCCAACAAAAATGGCTGTGGCCACGGAGCAAAGAGGCTTGAGTTTTCCCGGTAATGAGGAAGCCAAGTTCCTAGCCTGCCCTGGCCTTCGTGAAGGCTACAAAGTTCAATTATAGAAGATAAATTCCAGATATCAGGGCCTCCATTTGGGTCACTGGGGGGTATTGCCAGCCTGAAAACCACCACAGGCACCTTGCCCAGGCCATCCCACACCCCAAGGGAATCCCCCACCCTGATCCAAGATATCCTTAAGGGCAAACAAGCCGGTCCCCACCCATGCACCAGGCCTCTATCCTATCTAATAAAGGAGTAATATGCAAATTGACCATCATTCCCAACCCACAAGATGGCTGCCCCCATGTGGTCAAAGATGGATGCCCCTATGTGGACACAAGATGGCCACCACAAGATGGCCAGCAAAGGAGGGCAATTGTGAGTGATCAGGCCAGCAGGGGAGGGCAATTGGGAGGGACCAGTCCTGTAAGGGAGGGCAGTTGGGGGCAATCAAGCCTGCAGGGGAGGGAAGTTAGGGGTGACCAGGCCAGCAGATGAGGGAAGTTGGGGGTGACCAGGCCTGCAGGGAAGGGCAGTTGGGGTTGACCCAGGCCTGCAGGGTAGAGCAGTTAGGGTGGGGAGGACCAAGTCTGCAGGGGAATGCAGTTAGGGGGAAACAGGCTGTCAGGGGAGCAGTTAGGCATCAATCAGGGTAGTGGTTAGGGGTTAATCAGGCTGGCAGGTAGAAGCAGCTAGGGGTAATCAGGAAGGCAGGCAGGGGAACAGTTGGAAGCCAGCAGTCCTGGATTGTGAGAGGAATGTCCAACTGCCCATTTAGGCCCAATCCTACCAGGGCAGTCAGATATACTTTGAGGGGTCCCAGATTGGAGAAGGTACAGGCTAGGCAGAGGGACACACACCCCCCTATGCATGAATTTTGTGCACCGGCCTCTAGTAAAATAAATAATACAAGAATACACTCTGTGTTTCATAATTACAATTTTCCCACCTCTGAGTTTGTTCAAAATTCTTCTTTCCTTCACATCCAGAACACCTTACCCCCTCACTGGCCCTGGCCTGGCTATGTCATTTGCCCTGACCACTCACATGTGGTTTGGAGTGAATGTGTCACTGTCAAGCTCAGACTTTAATAGCCATAGTAAGGTTCTGACCAGGTTTCTTGCATCACAACCAATACTCATGAGAAGAGCATAACCTAGATGAAAAACATAACCTTCAGCCTGGGTCATGGAATGAGAGACACCCAAGCTCTGCTGAGCCACAGCTGATCCAAAAATCCACGAGGGAGAAATAAATGCTGTTATAAATTACTAAAATTGTGGGAGTGTTTGTTTTGTAGCATTATTATGGCAAAACCTGAGTATACATTTCTATAGGTTTGTATTAGCTCTTATTTTTCTTAAAACAGCTCTGCAAATGTGATGGGGAGGAATCATGATTCCCATTTTATAGAAAAAGCTACTGATATTTAGAAAGGTTTTATGACTCATCTAAAATCATGAAAGTAGTCATTTTGGGAGGCTCTGGTCAAACCCAGATGTCCTGATGTCGAGAGGAGTGCTCTCTCCATTTTATATACTGCTTCAATAATGGTCCTTTCTATGGGAAGGCTCCAACCCATCGATAATCATTTCCTCTCCTGGCCTTCCAGCTAACTAAGCACATACCTAATAGACACACAGTTATGAGGTAGGAAGATTCTCTAATATAAAAATGAAGATTCAATTTGCTTAACTTTTATGGGAAAACATACTGCAGAAGTGTTATAAATTATTGAACATTTCCCATCTCAATTGATTCTCACAGTGCACTGCATTTTTCTTCATTTTCTTTTGTAGTTATTGTTAGAAATGGAAGGATTAGCTTTTCAAATGCTGCCTGGGAAACTCTATTCCTATTCCTTTTCTTAAATCTATTTGCTGGACAATTGCATCTCCCTGCTGGGCACTGGGCAGCAATACAAAGTGTTCAAGGGTTGTAGCAGCTGCAGTCACTTCTTAGCAAAGATCAGACTGGATACCAACTGGCTTGAGTCCAGCTGTCCAACTGACCATGTTAAATGGCTACCCAGGCAGAGAAGGTGTAAACACAATGCTATTTCCTCAAATTGTGTCTTACTATTGTAGTTATTGACATGTATTAAGCACTTAGCATGCCCAAGTGCTTAATGCATGTTAATAACAGACTACCCCATACATGTGATTCCATTTGGCATGCACCCCCTATCTCCTTCCCTGTCATTTTATCCACATGCATTCTCTCGGTCTACTGAACCTGACTTTAGCTCCAAAGTGTGAGATGGAAAATGATGAACCAAAGGATCCTACATTGGAACACAGTTAGAGGATGAGAGACCCAACTCTTTGCACCTGCAGGTGACAGTGAACTGGAGAGCATGGTGCCACCATCACTTTGGCAATCAGAATTAGACATCTGAGTGAGTTGAAGAAGAGACCCAGATGAAATGAAAGGCAGGAAGGGCAGTGATGCCAAGTCTGGGCAGCAGGCAAACAAGGCAAATAAAAAAGCACAGGCTAGAACCAAATATATGAAGTGGGTACCATGGAGAACACGGAGAGAGAACCAAGTCAGTGAGCGTGACCTGCAGAGCAAGGAGTGCAGACTCTGAGAATTCCGTTCTCCCCCACAGGTCTCTTCCAATCAGAATACCACAGCCAACACCAAAAAGTTACTTTTCACAAATAAAATAAATTTTTTTTTGAGAAAAATCATCACTTTTAAATCTTATTACTAAAAGTTTTACAGAAGCCCCCTCCCCCCCCCCCCATTAACCTCTTTCAGCCCTCTCCTGTCTTTTCTGTTCCCTGCCCAGGCCCTCACTATCCCTTTGTCTGTGTCCACTGGTTATGCATATATGCATACAAGTTCATTGGTTCATCTCTTCCCACCCACCCTCCCCTGCCTTCCCTCTGAGTTTCAACAGTCTGTTCATGCTTCTGTAGAGATAGAACAATTATTTATTGAGCTTTTTGTCCAGACCCGGCTCAGTGCTCAGCAATGTTTGCATAAAATGGTGACCAAACAGATAAGACATTTGCATAATTGCTTGATTGGATGTTACAATGTTGTGGAGAAGATTCTCACAAAACCACCAATGTAATCAAGTATTAAGAATACTTTATAGGCCCTAACCAGTTTGGCTCAGTGGATAGAGCATCAGCCTGTGGACTCAAGGGTCCCAGGTTCTATTCTGGTCAAGGGTATATGTACCTTGGTTGCAGGCACATACCCAGTAGGGAGTGTGCAGGAGGCAGCTGATCGATGTTTCTCTCTCATTGATGTTTATAACTCTCTATCCCTCTCCCTTCCTCTCTGTAAAAAATCAATAAAATATATTTTTTAAAACTTTGTAGAAATTTTAACATGAACTATCTGAATCACCAAGAGATATGACCCAAATCCATGAAGTACTAAGTTTAGATAATGAAAAAATGGACTTCAAGAAAAGCAAGAGAGATTTGGATTAGTTGTGACAATGGCTGTTAAACACTGAAGTTACTGAATGGATTCAATTTGGATTCAAAAGTTATGGGGCTGGGCCTGAGCCTTTCTAACAAGTTCCCAGGTGATGCTGATTGTCTTAAAATCCCAGGTGAAAAGCCACAGGTTTAAAATTCTGTTTTCTAAATATCCTTAGTGATGAGAATCACCTACAAATGTTGGCTGGGGCTCTCTCCCCTTTTCTCTGTGTCAAAGCGAATCCCTTTGGGTCCACAGCTTTCATCTCCTGATTTGCAGTTAAAGCCGGTCCAGCAGCCCTGGAGAAGGTCATGTGGGCAGAATGACAAAGAGAAAGAAGCTGTTTCAACGTCCCCTTCCTAGGCCCTTCCTGTGGACACTGACATGTAGAAGCACTAGGGTGGGGTATAGAGCCTGCCTTGTTCTCAAGCACTTCAAGAGTCATTTGTGATCAATTAAATCTGGGAAAGGGAATCAGATAAACTCTGCAATTTCCCTCCCATCATTTTATAAACATAGGGTGACAGAGAGAAATACAGGTTTTGCTGTATTTTGCAACTTAGTGAAGTAAAAAGATAAGGGTTGAAGTCAGAGACCTAGACAATATTTACCATGTCAATGCCTATGACACTGGACTACTCTCTCCAAACATCAGGGTTATCTGTAAAATAGAGTGTTATTCATAAAAGAAGGCTAAATACTCATCTATTCTTTCAGCTTCTACCCTGAGCCAGGTGGTTACCAAAGTGGGCCAAGACAGATAAGGCCCTGCCTTCACAGAGCACACAGTCAAGATGCACAGAACATGAAATAAGTGACAGCACCATTGCCATGTGGTCTCAGTGAGACAGGAGGAGAAAATATGAAAATACTAAAATTATAAAACGTGGAGGGCATTTAGGAAGTTACTTGGTCATCTTCATCATTATTATTAGCAGGGGATTGGATTCTGTTAATTGTCATGGAGGAATCAGGTAAGAGGGACCCGAAAAGGGACTAACCTGAAAGTGTTGGCAGAATAAATAAATGGTGAAGGTGAGAGGAGACAGGGAGTCTAGCATTAAAGCAGCCAGGAGGGGACCGAATTTTAAAGATTGTTGAGGAGAGGATGGTAAATAATTTTAAGTGTGACAGAGGGATCAGGAGAATGAGAATTGAGAAAAGGCATTTAAAACAAAATAGATTGATGAACAAAAATAGACCCAGAGACATAGAAACATGAACAGACTGTGGAACCTCAGAGGGAAGACAGGGGAGGGTGGGTGGGAAGAGATCAACCAATGAACTTGTATGCATATATGCATGACCCATGGACACAGACAATAGGATGGTGAAGGCCTGGGGTGGGGGGGGTGCATTGGGGGGGGGCTAGACCGAGGTCATTGGGGGGTGGGGGAAGGGAGGACTTATGCAATTAAGATTTAAAAAAAATAAAAGGTTCTGCTGGGCAATTGGTGACTCGGGGGATGCAGGCAGATGGTAAAAAAAAGAAAAAGAAAAAAGAAAAAAACAGGTTATTTTCCATCAGTGTTATTGAGTAGAACACTGAGCCACAGAGAGGGGCCCCCAGGTAAGTCATTTGCAGAAATCAAATCAAAACCTTTTGCCTTCCCAAAGGTCAAGTTGCATCATGATAAATTGGAGTCCCAGTCACCGTCCGCAGTCTCCACCACGGGTACCAATGCCAGCACTAGCAGTCCTGGGGGACCCCACAGGCAACAGGACTCTCCTTTCGGAAATGGCTTCTTCCAGGTCTGGCGGCTTTGGTTGGTGCCGAGGCAAGTGGCCTGCCTCTCTGGGCTGTGCGTCTGGAAGGTACTTTGAGGTTTAGGAGGCTGGCACGCTGTAAATTGCGGTATCATTAATAATAAATAATGCTCTGCAAGAAACCTGCGTTGCAGACATGCCAGCTACAGTGAGAAAGGGATCTAGCAAGGGCTGAATTTCCTAGGAGGTAGTAAAAGGCAGATTCATGGGGGTAGGGATGGGAAGGAAGAGTTAAAGCATGGAACATGTGTCTTTAGTAACATTTAGAAATATCTGTATTTTTAAAAGCTGTTTTTGCTTTTTTGTGTGTTATTTTGTTTTGCGGTGGGGTGGGGGAGGGATCTATCTCTAGGCTGGCTCTTCTAAATTCCACCCGGTTGTTCACAAAGCGGGGGCGTGAGTACTAAGAGAGTCTGACGCCAACAAAATGTAGATGAACTGCGGGAACACACACAAGGCCACAGTGACAGATCAAAGGGAGGCTGCTGAGGGAGGAGGCTGGGCTAAATATGATGAGGCGTCACCATAATGAATTTTGTGGGTAAGCAACTCACTTTAAAATTGTTCCTTCTGATCTATTAAGAAGGTGTTTACTGTAATCAGGAGAGGGTTTCCTTGGCAGGGGGGAGAAAAGAGAAGACGGAAGCCAGAGAGACAGTTGGGGATCTGGTTTGAAACCATTTCCTTTGCTCTTTCTGGTGTTTATACCCTCCCTCCTAGATCCTCTCCTTCTCTAACTCCCTCATCCTTCTTAGAAAAGAAAACTTAATTGTAATTCAAGTATTTGGGGCTTTACTGGGCCGGGGGTGGAGCAGATGGAAAGGGGATAAACTCAAAGACATCTCGCTCTAGAAAGTGAATTATGGTTTCAAACCAAATGAAACTCCTGCTTGCTGATACAGTGTGCAAAGATAGATTAAGTGTGTTAAGATAAAGGCAAACCTCTGCTCTGGTAACTGATGAGGCTTTCTGGCTTTTAGGGGCTGCAGGGCATTCTGGGAATGTGTCAGTGGAAGAATGGCTTTTCTGCTGCCCTCCCCTGCACTGCAGACAGCTTTTTCCACGTTGTCTCAGGAGAGGCAAAGGCCCCTGCAAAGCTAAACGTTCTTTCTACTGGGATAGGAGGCGGGTTTGTCTGCTCTGCTGAATTGGTGTGTGTGTCTAGGCCTTTTGCATCATGAATGAAGGAGGACTCACTTTGCCAGACTGTTGGATCAAGTCCTCCTTTTCCCTTTTCCCTTCAATCTCTCTCTCTCTCTTTCTCTCTCTCTCTCCCTTTTTTTGTCCCTCCCCTCCCTCCTCCTTCTCCTCTTCCTCCTCCTCCTCCTCCTCCTCCTCCTCCTCCTCCTCCTCCTCCTCCTCCTCCTCCTCCTCCTGTCTCTCCCTTTCCCTCTCATGATCTCCAGGGACCCTAAGGGAAATGGCTTTGGTAATAGTCAATTTTGTCCCCAAGTTGTTCATCGCACAATTAAACATCCATGTCCCTTTTATCTACTTCCATTCCTATTATCACTATGTAGGGGTGACCTAGGAGGCTGGAAGGGTGAGGCCTGCAGGTGGCACCCCATGTCCAGGAGAACCAGGTCTGGGGTCCAGGGCAGTGGACAGGAAAAACCATGAGCTCAGAACCAGCTGCTAATTACATGCTCATGTCCTGTCAGAAGAGTCTCCATTCCTCACTTCCTGCAGGACTCTCTCAGGGGCAGCCCTAGGAATGTGAAAACGTCCTCGGGGGATTTTATAAAGGAGTCTGTGCAGGTCCAAGGACAAAAACCCAACCGTGTGCCCTGCCCTTGGAGTGAGCAGGCTGTGGTGGCGGCTGCCACAGAAACCCGAGGAAGGCAGCAGCTGGGGTTAGTCATAGCTCAGGGTAACACATGCCACGAGAGCCCTGCTTCAGATGAACCTTCTCAGAAAGCAGACACTCTAAGTCCCTCAGTGACTTTCTCTCAACGCATTTAATGCCTTTCCCAAGAAAACTTGCTCAGCCCCCCACGCCCCCCACCTCCCCCCCCCCACTCCCATCCAGGGACTCCCACATCTTAGGGCTTAGAATGCTTTCCTATGAGGTGTTTGGCAAAGAACCTGGGCAGGGTGGGTACTCATAGCTGTTGATGGTCAGACCATAAGACAAACTTCAACTGGGAGAATGTTTTCCTTAGAAGAACTTAAAAATAAAAAAAAATTGAAATATTCCTAGTGAAAAGTGCCTCAAATTGAAGCCAGTGGCCTGATTTTAGTGTCTCTGCCATAATTATGAATTTAATGGCATTTAAATACTTTAAAAACAATTATACAGAGAAGTTCAACCATAAACAGAAGAAATAGGATCAAATATTGAACTTCTATATGTCCATTATTTAGCTTCAACACTAATGAAAACAGCAGGATTATTTTTATTATTTTTTATTTCAGAGAGGAAGAGAGAGAGAGAGAAACATCATGATGAAAGAGAATCACTGATCGGCTGCCGCCCGCATGCCCACATTAGGGAGTGCGGCTGCATGTGCCCTGACCAGGAATCGATCCTTGACCTCCTGGTTCACAGGCTGATCACTGAGCAATGCCAACTGGGCAAAACAGCAGTAATGTGGGGCCATTCTATATCGTTACTTATTTCCTGCCCTTTACCTGGTTATTACCAGTATTCTTTTCATTTTTTGGATAAAATTTATACTGAAATGCACAAATCTTATCTGTACAATTTTAATGAATAGATGCACCTATACAACTCTTATACCTATTATAAATACAATATTTTTTATCTTTCTAGAAAGTTCCCTCAGGACACTTGTAGGTTATCTCAGACAATTTTGCTGATTTTAAATCATCCTATAAATGGAATCAGATAGTGTATATTTTTGTCTTTTTTCTTCACTTTGCATAGTTCATAATTCCTGCATGTATGTGTAGTTGATTACTTTCATTATTTTTGCTGAGTAGTATTTCATTGCACGAACATACCAGGGTTTGTTTATACATTCTTTTCTTGGTGGACACTTGGGCTGTTTCCAGTTATCAGCAATTGTGGAAAAAGCTGCAATAAACATGCCTGTACACGTCTTTGGTAGACACTGTTTTAATTTCAGTTGGACAAATAACGAGGAATGGAATTGTGGAGTCTAAAGATAGGTGTACATGTAACTTTATAAGAAACTACCAAAACATTTCCCCAAGTGGCTATGCAATTTCACATCCCCATCAGCAATGCCTGAGAGTTCTGATTGCTACAGCCTTACTCTCTTTGGTATTTGCCCATCTTTTTAACTTCAGTCATTGCCTTGGGTGTGTAATAGTATCTCGTTGTGGTTTTATTTACTTTTTGTCTATGACTAATTAAGATGAATAATTTTGTGTGTGCTTATTGATCACTTGTATACCTTCTTTTGTGAAGTGACTGACATTTTAAAAATTGGATTCTTGAGTTATTCTCCATACAGGCCTTTGTCAGATATATGTTTTATGAATATTTTCTCTTCAGCCTGTGGGTTGTTGACTCATTGTCTTAACAGTGGGGTCTTTTTTCTTTTTCGTAACCAGGAATTTTAATTTTTTTTAACCCTTACTCAAGGACATTTCTTCCATTGATTTTTAGAGAGAGGAGGGGGGGCAAGATAGAGAAATATCCACTAGAGAAAGACACATTGATTAGTTGCCTCCCTCATGCACCTTACTGGTCTCGGGAATCTATAACTGAGGTATGTCCCCTTATCTAGGAATCTAACCTGCGACCCATCAGTCCACAGGCTGACATTCTAACCATTGAGAAAAACTGTCCAAGGCCAGAAGTTTTTAAATTTGAAAGTTATCAAATGATGTGTTTTTTTTGGGGGGGGGGCGGTTATTGCTTTCTCTTTTTAAAAAGAAATAATTTACTTATCCCTAGGTTATGAAGCTGTTCTATTTTTTTCTAAACATTTTTGTTCTAAGAGCTATAATTTTAGTTTCATGCTCAGATTGAATATCATCTAAAATTAAATTTTTCTATGTCTGAAGAAGAAATTGAGGTTCTTTTTACCTTTCCATGTGGATGTCCATTTGTTGCAGCACCACTGGTTAAAAATACGTTTCATCCCCCTGCTAGAACTGCCCTGACATTTTTGTTGGGAATTAATTCACTGGAAGACCTTTGGTCCTGTTCAAAATGCTCATGGTGACACTTGGTCCATGTCAAACACTCCTGGATATTTGATCCTGTCCTAAACATCCACACTTAGAAAATGTCCTGGGTTCAAATAGCCCATGAGGTTTATTTCTACTTTTGGTTTACAGGACGAAGATACTATCATCTATTATCGGTCTATCGCTGTATTGCCAATAATAACCCTTCTTGCTTTCATATCCTGGCTAATAGTGGCACATGTGGTTAGGTAGGTGGGTCAGGATTTGAATTATGCAGAAGAGCCTCCATGGACCTTTTAGACAAGACCAAATATCAAGGATTTTTTGGCATAGGTCAGATGTTTCTGTGGATGTTTTTGTGGATGACCAAATGTCCACTAATCAATTAATTGACCATGTGAGTGTTGGTTTGTTTCTGGATTCACCTTTAACATATTTGTCTGTCCTTAAGCCAATATCGCATTACATTGATTACTGTAGCTTTGTAGTAACTTTTCAAGGTAGGTAATATATGTAAGTCCTGAACTTAATTCTTTTTGTCAAAATTGCTTAGCTATTTATTCTAAATCATGTGCATTTCATACAAACTTTGGTATCAGCTTTTCAATTTCTCCAAAAACTTGGTGACATGATTTTATTGCATAGAATTTTTAGCTTTATTTGCAGAAACATGGTATTTTAACCCTATTGAGTTATCTAATCTATGAATAGGTGCATCTATTCTTTTATTTAGGTCTTTAATTTCTTTCAGAGGTTTAATATTTTTCAGTACAGATGTTTTACTCACCTTGTGTTATATTTATTTCTCAACATTTTATGTTTTGTGATATTATTAATGGAATTAATTTTAAATGTCCATTTTTTGTTTCTATTATATAGATATATAATTGATTTTCATATATATTGAATTTGTACCATGAAATCTTACTTAGTCCTCATATTGTAATTTGTGTTTTCTCTTTTCCCTTAATCAATTTTATTATGGGAGTATTGATTTTACTAATGTTTTGAAAGAACTGTCTTTGGCTTTTAATTATTTTCCTTATTTTTCTTCTTTCTATTTTACTGATTTAAGCCCCTGATTAATTTTTTTATTCTACATACTATGGATTTATTTTACTCATCTTTTTCTAGCATCTTCAAAGTCATTGAAATTAGATCTTTCAACTTATGCATTTAAAATTTTACATATCACTCTAAGCAGCACTTTACCTGCATCACACAACTTTTAGGTTTGTTGTATTTTTTTAGTTTAATTTTTAATTTATCTTTATTGTCTAAAGTATTACAGATGTCCGCCTTTCCTTCCCCATTGATCTCCTCCAGGCCTTCACCATTGTCTGTGTCCATGGGTTATGCATATATGTATATAAATTCCCCAGTTAATCTCTCCCCATCCACCCACCCATCCCTGCTTTCCCTCTGAGATTCATCAGTCTGTTCCATGCTTCTAAATCTCAGGATCTATTTTGTTCATCCATTTATTCTGTCCATTAGATTCCACATAGGAGTGAGATAATGTGATACTTATCTTTCTCTGACTGGCTTATTTCGCTTAGCATAATACTCTCCATGTTCCTCTATGCTGTCTCAAAGGGTAAAAGATCCTTCTATTTTACTGCTACATAGTATTCCCTGGTGTAAATGTACCACAGCTTTTTTTATCCACTCTTCTACTCATGGGCACTTTGGCTATTTCCAGATCTTAGCTACTGTAAGTTTTGCTTCTATGAACATAGGGGTGCATATATTCTTTCTGATTGCTGTTTTGGGCTTCTTAGGATATATTCCTAGAAGTGGGATCACTGGGTCAAATGGCAGTTCTAATTTTAACTTTTTGAAGAAACTTCATACTATTTTTCATAGTGGCTACAAAAGTCTGCATTCCCACCAGCAATGCACTAGGGTTCCCTTTTCTCCACATCCTCACATTATCCTAATTCCAAAAACTAGAAAAATATACTACAAAAAGGAAAATTACAGGCCAATATCCCTAAAATTTATTTGTAACTCTAAAATCAGCATGTATGGTCCATGCGTGGTCATTTGCAGACATGTGAGGAGAGGAGAGAAATTTGAATCTCCTGAGGTCCACATTTCCAGCTAAAACTGAACAAGGTGACACACTGCTTTCTTGCGTCAGCTCTCATTGTTTGCATTGTTTGCTTTGTGTTGGTGATTAGCTGTTTAAAATGACCCCCAAGTGTAGAACTGAAGTTCTGTCTAGTAGTGTTCTTAAGTGCCAGAAGGCTGTGAGGAAAAATGTTAGATAAACTTCATTCAGGCATGAGTTATAATGCTGTTGACTGAGTTCATTGTTAATGGACCAACATTGGATATTAAATAACCTGTCTTTAAACAGAAACACACACAAAACAACAGTATGTACTGATCAGTTGATGAGAGGTTAAGGCCAGAAGCTTATGGGACTGAGTGTTGGGGGAGGGAGGATCCTCATTTGGTATCAGAGTCACATCTTTCTGCATGTTCATATGTTTAGTGAGTTCACATATTTAGTGACACTGGACATTGTAGATGATATGGGATTCTATTTTGTTCCTCCGAAAAATGAAATTTGTCATATAATGCAGTTTACTTGGCTTGACTCCTGTATAGAACAGGAGCTGAAATCTCTGCTCAATTTTTCAGCATTTAGATGCTGGTGTTTCTTTCTGATTTCCCTAGGGTTTCTCCTAAAAGTTTCTATACTAGTCTTCAGCCTAGGACCTGGCTAGGTTTTTTTATGCAGCGTTTCAGTCTCACCTGTATGTAGGTTCTCCACTTTCTACTTCCTACTGGTCACTATTCTGAACCTTCCAACAATTGTGTGTGTGTTTAAATATTATTTTCCAGATTTTATAATTTTTTGTCAATGAGTTAGTTTGACAAACATACTCCACTGTTACTCAGTTCACTTGTCTATAATGCAAAAATGTGGTTTGATCTTGAAAGGAAAAAGGCAGCATTTATGCACACTGGCACGTTCGCACCTCAAAGCGTTCCCCTCCTTGTTCCCCCTGCCTGGAATTTTCTCCCCCCAGATAGTCTCATAGCTAGTTCCCTCCTGTTTTCAGATGTTTGTTCAAAGTTATATGCTTAAAGCAGCTCCCCACTTCCACTCTACCTAAAATCACATTTCCCTCCCCCCAAATTTTTAGTTTTATTTCCTTTAAAGTAGATCTCTAACATAGTGTGTAGTTTCTCATTCCCTTGTTTAGTTTCTAGATTTATTAGTTATTTATTAGAATGTAAGCTCGACAAATGCAGAAACATGTCTCTTTTCTGTTCAGTCTTGTATCCCTAGATACCTTGAACAGTACCATGCACATTGTAGGTGATAAATAAATGTGTTGAATGAATAAATAAATTAAACTCCCTAGGTATTGGCTGGAATTCTATTAAACATTCAGTAACGAGAACTAACTTTCTCAGTTGACTCATGTACAAGCAGCTTTTGGTATTACAGAAGTTTCAGAGCCTCACATTTGTATTTTCAATTCAGTTCCCATGTGGGGAAACGCTGCCTTTTATTACACCATAGGGGGTTTGTGCATTATTATTACAAGACAAATACCATTAGTATGAATACCGCTGAAACCCAAAATTTAGTCCAATGAAAATATCTCTATGCTTGGACCAATGGCCCCAAGGTAATAATAAGTTGTTGATCTTGTTATACTGAAATTTTCTCATATTTTATGCATGTGTGATTGATATATAATCTCAGTACAATCAATGTTCTTTCACCATCTTAGTGGCTTGTGATAATGAAAACATCCAACACCTAACTGTATGGCATAATACAAGCTGGGAAAGAAATATGACACAGTAGCTCTAGCTAGTAAAGCACAAACAAGAAGTAAAGTGTGATTTTCCTTTAAAAAAAACACAATGGCAATTGGTCCATTTATCTGGGGAATAAGAAAACCCACAAGGGGAGATGTCAGAGGGAAACGAGTATTGGCTTCTGCATTTCTGCCTCGGTCTGCATGCTTGGGCAACTTTAATGACCCCATGAGGGAGGTTGGCTGCTGCTGTGCTTTATGTCCAGTCCTTGACCTTAGGAAAATGACCTAGAAGCTTCCTGGCAATGAGATTGCAAACAATGTTGACTGCAGTGAATTCCAGCCCAGGAAAAGATGTTGTACCTTTCTTAAAGTTTTCCATGATTGGATTTGACTTGGATTGTTTTTACAGATAGCTGTAATTGAGCATCAAGGGGGTATGTGACTTGCACTGCAGGTCGATTTTTCTCTGGTTATTTAACTCTTGACAGTCCAAATTGCCTTCATTTTCTAATACTCAAATGCCCCAGGCAAGCCAACCTCCCCTCCCACTACCACTCCCCCCACCCCTGCATAAGGGTTCCCTGTGCCTAAAGCTCCCTGTGCCCTCTGTCCTTTAGCCAGCTCCTGGGCTGTGAAAAATTGTTTCTAATTTAGTGTCTTATCTATTTCACATATAAATGTCACTCTACTTTCCATATCAGGAAGCATGTGTATAGCAATAAGGCTAACAGGTACAGCATTCTTACTTGTCTCCTTTTTCATCAATTCATTCAGCATTTGCGACTTTATTAAAGGGATTGACCAACCCTTAAATTCTCAATTAGTCATTAGAAATAGTGACAAATTAATGGATTGACCATATAGGGTGAATTCCAAGATCTGCAAGTTGCCACTTCAGTTCCCACCTCAACAGAACCACATTTGGTCTCTCAATTTAAGCCTTCTTGGCCATCTCTCAAATTCCACTCCACTCCTCAGAACATTGTTTTCAATAGTTATTCCCTTTTATCTAGAGCAAACTCATTAGTCAACAGAGCCAAATATCAACAGTACAACGATTGAAATTTCTTTTGAGAGCCACATTTTTTAAACTTAAACTTCTTCTAACGCCGCTTCTTCAAAATAGACTCGCTCATGCCACAGTATTTTGTGGAAGAGCCACACTCAAAGGACCAAAGAGCTGCATGTGGCGTGAGCCGCAGTTTGCCGATCACGGATCTAGAGGGATTCATTTCTTTCATGTTATTTTTCACCTTACTTCTTTAATTAGCTACTCCAATATCCAACTCAATTTCAAGCGAAAATTAACACGTTTATTATATAAAACATATAATCAAAGCTGTCCCCTTGGGAAGTAACATGACAGAGGACAAGTTGGGAATATTTCATGTTGGCCTACCCTGTGTCCACACATTTACATCCTTAAGCATCCCATTTACTAATATAAACCTCAGCAACTTAAATGAAAAGTGCAGTTACAAAAAACACCGGGGCCCTGGCAGGCCAAGACAGCAGAGGAATTTGAAAATTAAACAGCAAATATTAAAACAAATGTAAACAGAAATGCCAGCTCAATACCTCACTTCCATAGAGAGGGGGGAGCTTAAGAGGAACACAATATTAAGCAAATAAAATTAAAAGAAAAGTGAAAACTGAAAACTAAATGGAAAAGCAATCTGAAAGACAGCTTAAAAGCCTTTCCCATGGAAATGCTTACACTTATGGAGAAGTAGAAAGAGCACTACAATGAACACTTTCATGCACCCACAACATAGATGACAAAACGGTAAACATTTTAACATATTTATCTGTATGGATGGATATAATGTTTTCTCAATTATTTGAGAGTCAATACTTCACTGCTGATACTACTACATACATCTCCCAAGAACTCTGACCTAAATACATTATTGAAACACTATCACACCTTAACAAAAGTAGCAGTAGTCCCCTGATATCATCTAGTGCCAATTTCATACTTAAATCTGAGTTTCACCAAAATACTCTTTATAGCTGTGTTTTTTTAACCATTACTCATTTGAATTGACGATTCCTTATTAAAGACATATTATCAACTTAGCATTGTGCCAGCTGTTATGCAATACCAGGGATCATTCAAAGGTTCCTGTTATTAGACAATTTTACTTCTGGGAGAAGTAACAAATAATGACAATGACAGCACAGCCTTACCACACAGAGCTCTGTTTCCCCGCAAGCGCACTCCTAGCTTGCTTCTCACTGGCTGCCTGATGGGATAGATGCAGTAGATGTCAGTTACTGGCCCCTTATAACAGGTGAGGAGGTGATCCCAAGGCGTTAGAGGAATTGCTCAGTCACACGGCTAGTCATTCATTTGGGGTGATTATTTGCAGCTTTCTCTCAACTCAGAGTTTAAGATTCTGTGTAATTCTTGACTTTCCAGCATGGTAGATTTCTTTCCTCTATGTACACATCTACAAGAAGAGAGAATATATTGCAGTACTTTAGGTAATGGTGGAAATGAAATGGACCCTGGAGACATTTTAGAGCCAACCTCCTCATTTTATGGTTGAAGAAACTGAGTCAAGGAGGCTCACTGATGCGCCTGAAATCCGCCAGTGAGCTTGTAGCAGAGCTTCCAGAAATGCTCTCCTCTCTCTCCCTCCAAGACCCAAATCTTCTCCAACCTTTAATCCCATCATTGACTTATGAAAAGTGCACTTGTTTTACTTCTGTCTCAATGTTGGACTCTACATACTCAGCAGGTATGGTTGCTCCTACTATTACTATCCAGGGCAGCTGTGTGTACTCCTCTATGGTTTGAAGAGATTGGGAGAAAGCTGGGAAAGCTGTTAAGCCTTCACATTGGCTGTGATTTTTAAGACCCATAACAGATTCATTACCAAGGGAACCCATAACTTTGCATGATCAAAGTAAAAATTCTGTTTTTATGGCTTCCTGTGTTTTATCCTCTGTAAATTTTATAATAATGATTAGGCTCAAAGTCTGAACATAATTTACACACATCAACATGCCTCACACCATCCTTACAGCCAATGAAACACCTGCAGCAAATACCAGGAAGCAGAGTGCTCCCAAACTCTCAGAGGCATTAATCAATGGAGCTTCTCTAAGGAAGAGAAGAAGCAAGGGAGAGAGAGAGAGAGAGAGAGAGAGAGAGAGAGAGAGAGAGAGAGAGAGAGAGAGAGAGAGAGATGGTGGCCTCCTGTCACCACAGTTGTGTGTCCCCCAGAATTCACATAGGAATAGTGCATTTGGCATTTATCAGAAATACACTTAGTTCAGTTTTATTTTAGATCCCTTCCCAAGGTAATCAGCCTTCTTTCCCAGAAAAGCCTTTCCTCTTCCACAGACTAGAGACTCATTAGAGGCACCAGCACAGGGAGGGCTTCAGAGAGGGTTGCTGTGTCACATGGCTGGGCTCTCCCACCTGTGCCCAGAATATGTCCAGGTCTGTTGATAGATGCACTCCATGGCCCCCTAGCCTCTGCAGCACCTTCTCTGTCCTCAATCCTCCCACTTAGTTCTCCCTTGGATTGATTTTGCCTCCCAGCAAAGATGCAAAGGTTATCAGCAGGGATTTAAGTCCAGGCACGCTGGCAGACATATCCCAAGGCAACGGCGGCTACAAAACGCGTGTGGTACAAGCTTTCAGGGTAAACATCAATTTCTCCAATTTGCTATAGCCCCAGAGCCTTGGAAGCCTGGCGAATGAATTGTGAGTGTGGATTTTGTGCTGGGTGAGTGGAGCAGGGGCTGTGGTTATAGAGCTCTGCTACTGTCCGGGAGCCTTCAGTTTCAATATTTGGAGGGAGGGAGAAGTCACAGCTATTGCACTCACTGCCCTCCTTGCATGTGGACTCAGCCTTCTCTGCCAGAGGCTGCTTTGCCATCTCTCACCTAGATTCCGCTTCAGACTGACGGGACAGGTGGCCTGAGCTTGTCCCCAAACCCCAGGGCTCTCCCCTCATATCTCTGCTTATTGAAAACGCATCTCTATTTCTGAGCCAACTACCTAGACTTCGACTCAATCTATTATCAGCTGCACTTTGATCCATTAGTTGTGCCCTACACTTGAAATTATTATTTTTTAAAAAGATATATATATATATATATATATATATATATATATATATATATATATATTTACAGGGAGAAAGGGAGATGGATAGAAAGCTAGAAACATCAATGAGAGAGAAACATCAATCAGCTGCCTCCTGCACATTCCTTATTGAGTATGTGCCCACAACCAAGGTACATGTCCTTGACCGGAATCCAACCTGGGACTCTTGAGTCCACAGGCTAACTCTCTATCTACTAAACCAAACCGGTTAGGGCTGGAATTATTATATTTTTGTTTCTCTGAGATTCCTCCATTGACCATAACCGAGATGGAGCTCTTTCCAGGTGGAGGGCACTGTGGTTACGTGCTTTACCTGGACTATCTTGTTTAATACTTATACATCTGTGAGGTGGGTACAATTATATCCCCATTTTATAGATGACGAAAGTAATGTCGAAGTGAACTAGATCGCCCAAAGTCATTGGACGTGAAGTGCTGGAGCTGAGAGCCAGACTCAGACTCAGACAGCCTGAATCCATTCAGAACATCATGTTTGCATCTGGGCTTTCTGATTGGCTGTGTGTCCCTGAGACGTGGGTGTTAGTTATGTGTCTTTATCCCCGTTCCCCACCACCACCACCCTTGTTGCCTAGAATGGCTCAAATACGTGTCAGTTTCAAAGCAATTCTATGTAAAGCCAGGATAACAACCAGAACCTGTAAAACCAGTAGGTCATGGAGTGACACTTCTCCCTAGAGAGACCCAGCTTTTCTTCCTAAATATGGTAAAAACTACATTATGATAATTTAGCTTAAGGACAACCTTAAGTAAAAGTTTCCTTCATTGGAATGGGTATTCCTACAATAATGAGTCCTGGGCTGAATTTTAGAGCCCTCTTTATTAGTAACAAATCCGTTGTAAAAATAATTTGATGAGCCAGTCATTGAGATGGTGGACTTAACTGTGTAAAAAAGAATGCTTTAGCCTAGTGTCTGGCTATGCTAACCCACCTATGCTAACATAATGGATTATGCATATTGTATCGAGTTAGAAAGGAAACCCAGTGAAGTATTACAGCAATTTAAAGAATATATTTCGGGGCTTGTTCAGCACAGATATTTAAAATTTAAACCTGTTTAAATATTCAGCTGAAACTAAAATAAATTTCTGAAAAATGGAATTCAATAGAAAAGCTCCATTAAGAGTAAAAATGCTTCTCAAAACCCATTTGGTTCTAATAGAAACCCATCGAGTGAGGTTTTCATTGTTGCAGCACCAGCCAAGGGAAAAATTATACATTCGATTGGGCGGAAGGGAATCAGTTGGACTCCTTGCGGCATGAGCTTTCCTCAGAAAGCTAAGAAAAGAAAGGCCTGCGATCAGGCCACGGTTTGTTTAAATGGTCTGGAGCTCTTTCTTAAATAGCATCTTCTCATTTGCTCCCTAGCTTCAGTGAAACCTCATTTCACCTTCTGCATCAGATGGACTTCCTTTAAAAAAAAAAAAGCACCTTTTGCTGTCATATCAGGAGACTGACCAATTTGCCTCCTGGGAGCCAAGCTTTATTTCTCTGATAAACATCCTGCCGGATGTTTTTATTCAATTAATTGGAATGATTGCTTGCACAGAAATGTACCACTTTATCAAGTTCTGCTGGACTATCTGGCTTGGGCCGAGCTGCAAAAGCACGATGATTCTGAAGCAATTAGAACCATCAGTAAGAATTAGCCAGCTCGGTGAGTGCACCCAAACAGCAAAGGCAAAGCAAACAGGGAGATGAATGTAGGGGTAAGTAAAAGGAGCATTCCAGAAATGGAGAGAAAGCTGGAGGCATAGAGTGTGAGGTATTATGAGAAGAAATATAGGATAATATAAACAGCGTCTCTAATCCAGAGGCCTGTAAATCCCTTTTTCCTTAATTGGTTTAGAAACTGTGGTCGGTGTGAGAAGGAGGGCTCTGGCTGCCTTTCTTCTTTGCTGCCTGGAATCACATTAAGTGGAAAACAATAGGGTTGACAGCTCCCTTTCTGTGGGGCACTTAGAGCTAATCTGCTATTGAGACTAATACAATTATAAGGGATTAGAGAACTGCCAATGATACACAGATTGAGAAATTCTGGGTGGAAGGGGAGCTGGGCTCTTTCAAAGTAGGATATGAAGGTTTAAGAGGGACAGGGGCCTACAGTGCCCCTAATTATTCTAACTCAAGCATAAATCATCATGATTTTGCTATTCAGTCAGGATCTTAATTATGGACTCTAATCCAAACAAAATTCTAGTTTGAAATTTCTTCGCTGGTGTTTTAGTTTATTTTGCTTGTTTTTAGGGTGTGTTTGTTTACTTTTAGATTTCAGTAAATATTTATTCCCTTTGCCCTCTCCCAATCTGAGTAATGGCAAAAAGCCTTTTGAGATGCTAGCTGCATCATTGAATTTAGAGATCTCCTTAAAGATTCATCATTGAATTTAGTGTGCCTTTCAACTTGTTCTCTCTGTATGTTTCATTCCAATTTCTCAAGATAAAGGGAGTTCCTATATTTAGGGATTTAGAAATCAGAACTTATCAGATAGTCATTCCCTGGTATCCATTTGCATTCCTTTTGTAAACTTGATGGATAACATTGATTTTTTACAAAATGATTGTGGAAATCTACCTGCACTAGTGAGCTAATTCAAGATTCCTTGAGTGTCCCGGGGAACCTGACATTAGTCTCATATGCATTACATATGGGAGAGGTGAGGTACTTACCAAATGAATATATGAGAAGGACACAATACATTTTTTTAAAGCAGTTGTTTTAAAAAGTATCACCAATTTCCTCCTTGTGAACTTTAAAAATTATCTCCAATAAAATAAGTACTACATATTATCTATCTATTACTATGTTTCTTAATCATCCAGCAAATAGTTCCAACTATGTTTATACTTATAACTTACTAGAGGCCCAGTGCATGAAATTCATACACAGAGGGGGCATCCCCTCAACCCAGCCTGCACACTCTCTAATCTGAGACCCTTCGGGGGATGTCCGATTGATGGTGTGCCTGATCGTCCCTAACTACTGCACCCCTGCCAGCCTGATCACCCCTCACTACCTCTGTGTGCTGGCCTGATTGCCCCTATCTGCTCCCCCTGCAGGCCTGGTCACACCCAACTGCCTCCTTCTGCCAGCCTGGTCATCGCTTACTGCCCCCGCCTACTCATCCCCTTCTGCTCCCCTCACTGCTCTCCCTGCCAGCCTGGTTGCCCCCCATAGCCTGCTTGTTCAGTCATTTGGTCATCCCTCATTAACCCCCTGCCTGCCTGGTCGCCCCACACAGCCTGCTTGTTCAGTTGTTTGGTCATCCCGCACTAACCCCCCTGCCTGCCTGGTCTTAGACAGCTATCTTGTGAGGCATGGTGGTCAATTTGCATATTACCTCTTTATTATATAGGATAGTTGTATAGGGCCCACCCTCAGAAATAGCAACTAGAAATAGTAAATATGACATGATTTACATACTTAGCATGTTCTGATTAAAACAAAAATGTTCTAATTTAATTCAAATCTCTTGGTCCCAAGTAAGTGCCACTAGTAAGTGCTTTATTGATTCCACCTTCTATATGTCCTATTAAAACGAACACTACATTTTTAGCAGCTTTCTCAAGCTCAGAGTATCTTTTGGGAAGTCTAGCAATGACAAAGAAATGCTGGTCTAAAAAATCCATCTAATCTCTTTGGTGATGGTACTTTCTTCAAAAGGCTCATGTTTTAATGCATATGTAACAATGTGGGATGGTATCTGAATGTGACAATTTGCCTCAATGTGAGGCCCAAGGCAATTGAGTTTCTGGTGATTCTGACCCAGGTATGAGAAGGTAGGGGAGGAACGAAGGGAAGTTTCAGAAGAATAGGTGAAGATGAACATGAAAGGTTTCACATATTAACTAATACGAATTTTAGCCACTTCTCAGAATGACATCAGAAATATTGGTGTCATGATTCAATCATTGAAGTCCTTGTTTCTAATCAACTCCCCTTGTATATATATATATATTTTTTTTGCCTAAGTCAGTTTGCTTGATTATTCATGCAACCCGGAGAGTTCCAACCAGTCCTATCGTACATTGGCTTCTCCAGAGCAAATTCTGAGACAGGGCAATGGGTGCAGGATGTTTACTGGGGATTAACACCTGTGAAGGGAAGGGGGAAGAAGCAGGACTGGGCAGAGGAAGAGGTCAAACTTCCGCCTCCCACAGGCCCCGCGAAGCCTCAGCCAAACTGAGGCTCTGGACTGAATATCGCTTGTCTGATGTGTCCCGTGTCGGGCCAAGGTGGTCAGGCCTTTATAGCGTGACAGGAAAGGTGTGGCTCTGAGTGAGGCAGCTCTCTGTAGCTGAGGCAGACGCTGAAGGACTTTAGAGCCCCAAGTTGTCTGCTGACCTCTCTCTCGCCTTGTAGCTGGGTGGCCAGTCCTTCTTTGGAGAGATCACTGGGGCCACATCTCAGCTTGACTTCTTCAGAAAGCAGAACCCAAGACAAAGCTTTCATTCCGCTCCCGAGTTTTCTCATGTTTCAAGCAGCCCTTCCCCGGGGGTGCAAGGAGAGCACCTCGTAAAGATCCACTCAAAAGGTTGTCAGGCGATATGAAGCAGCATGAACCTACGTGTATTCCAGCGAGTGGAAAGAAAAAATTCCTACAAGAGCCTGCAGAGTGTGTGCCGCCCATGGAAAAGGAGCGAATCTAGATACTTTAGTAAATTTTGTTTGGTCCCTCTTCATAGAGGAAAATGTTTTACACAGTACCATACATTAAAAAAGTACTAGGAACTTTAACTGTTTAATTGTTTTTGTAAATAAAAATGTTATAATTATTGAAAAACAACACCTAAAGTGCATTATGGTCTGTAGTTCTGATGATTTCAATAACACGCTGTTTGCCTAAAAACGTGCAGTCCCTGGCGCATGTCTTAGAGATTTCTATGTGCTATGCAATGTGTTAAGAAGTGCGATGCTAGGGAAGCAGAAATGAAAAGAGGGATGAGCCAAGAAAATAAGGATAGTCAAGTAACAAGGGTGTCCCAGGGCTTTCAGTCCTGGGGGAGAAAGGAAGAAAGGTGGCCTTCTTCTTTGGAAGGAGGAAGAAAGGAAGAAAGGTGGCCTTCTTCTTTGGAAGGAGGAAGAAAGGAAGAAAGGTGGCCTTCTTCTTTGGAAGGAGGAAGGAGCACTTAGTGTCTGATTTGTGGATTCCAGGTTCTGGGAATACTGAAAGGTAATATTTACACTCATCTACCCTTACATTCCCCCACAAGCTGGGAAGAAGGAATCCATACCGGAAATAAAGAGACATTTTCAATTGAGCAGGCAATCAGCATAAAATACTGATGCCAACAACATGTGCTCTAACTAACACCTCTGAAAAGGAATAGGTGTGAGAGACTGGAGAAGCCAGATAAGTGTTTACTTAGCGATGGGACTGGGGCAGGACCTTAAAATTAAGACTTTCCCAGTTGAAGAGAAAATGAGCAGGTGCACAAGAAACAAGCAGATTACATCTTAATGTAGCAAATGGATGGGAAGGCTGAAGGTTCATAGTACAGCAAAGATCTAGTCCTGAGAAAGAGAAAATGGGCAAAGAGAGAGGGAAAGAGGGCAAAGGGCTTTTGGAGATGGGTATTAGCAGATGTACAAAAGCTAATATTATTTTAGGAGTATGAGGTTAAATTATTTTCCAAAGATATCTTCTTAGCCACTCTCACGTATCAATGGTGTTGAATTGCTAAGTGCATATTCTATGTCTACACAGTCTATAGCTATCCATTGTGTATGGGACTGTTTGTAATGTAGGTTTTGGAAGTGCTTAACTTCAGTGTGGTCAGCGATGACCACACATGTTTTTGTCCTTTTAAACAATTTAAACTTTACAATTTGCTGAAAAATCTATCCAACATTCAAGGAAAAGAAGCAAGTATTAGAAACTCAAACAGTCTTGCCAGCTGTGAGAGATGTCGTGCTATTAATGTTTCTTCACATGTGCTCCTCATATTTCTCGAGTGCTCATATGTAACAATTGTATAGAATAAAACACATAAAAGTGAGACCCTTAAGGATGATGCTTATCAGGAAATGGGGAGTTATAGATTCCAGATCTGGCCTTCTGGTTCTTGCCAGACACTGCACACCTGTAGGTGGGGAAGTTCTGTCTTTTCATGAAGTGCATGAAAAAGGTTAAGAGAAAAAGACCATCATTTTCAGAATGATTTCTTTTCCTCTCAAGTACTCACTGTGGGTGCTCACATATCTTTATTCCAGATGATCTTGCTAGTTTGTGCAGAAACCTTGCTGGAGATGGTTTGGGGAAATTATAAATATAAGAGTGATTTGAGCACCTCTCAAGTGGACACTAGTTGAATGAGATAAGGTTAAATTCAGGGATTCTATGTCTATTCCTCAAAAAAAAATCAGAATGAGACTTGTTTGTTGTTGTTGTTGTTGTTGCAGAATAAACAGATTGTTTGGAGATTGTTTGGGCATCTCTGCTATGTAGTACTCACAGCTGTAGCGGATGCAGCCCTGCCCAGCTCATGTTATTCTATTCCCTGATACAGCCCTACCACCTGGTTATGATTTGTTTATTATTTGTTTAAGGAAGCAAAGAAACAGGATCTCCACTTCCAGGCAGTAGGGAAAGGCACCCCCTTCCTCTTTTTATAAAGCTCCAGAGGGAGCCTTTCCTCCTGCATAGAGCTGTCAAATCCCAATTTGAAGACCCCCACTCCTCACAGCCATCAGAGGCTGTGTCCTTGTTTTGTAAATCACCTTCCTGGGGCAGGGTCGATATTATTATTCCCAGTTTTCACCTTTTGCACGGTGGATCGATTTTCAATTCTCAACAACTGAACTTCCCAAATTTTTATATGATGAAACCCAACTCCAATCATATGGGCATAAAAAATATGCACACCCACCAGAGAATCGCTAGACTTCAGGAAGAAATTTTATTTCACCTTAAAGTATGTTCTCTGATAGCCTAATTGTGAAATATGCATTGTGTGTAGGCCTCTTTTACATACTTAAATATGGAACAATGTGAGAAGTCTCCAGATGATATAATTTTTATTCAGTCAAATATCAAGTATAATAAAGAAAATGCAACGTTTGCAGGGTGGTTTATACATGCTTATATACCCTTCATTTGAGTCCATATGACATGCAGACAGTTATAGCTACATAACCAGAAGAATAAAATTTGAAAGTGCAGTAAAACAAGACATGCATTTTAAATAGGCTTTATCATCAGAACTGGGGAATCGTCAGGAGTCCATAGTCACTAATGTCATTGATTATTTGCTAGATGGCCACTCAGATAGAGACCTGACAGGCATGAGATTAAATTCCAGCTGATGGGCATGGGTGATGCTGTGGTGGCTTCCTAGAAAGGAATGAGATACAGCTACACAGTAATCCAGGCTGGCCATAAATCCCACTATAAAGCCAACATGAGAAATTTCTCCTGTCTATGTGAGGGATCCTCATTTTTTTACCTTTACAAGAAGGACTATTTTACAATTTGGCTTAGATAATTGACCATAGTCTTTTCTAGTTCAAATATCGCCAAGCAGTGTTCTGTGTCAAACTTACAAAAGACAGCCTGGCCAGCATGGTTCAGTGGTTAAGGATCAATTTATGGTCAATTCCCATTCAGGTCACATGCCTGGGTTGCAGGCTCGATCCCCCGTGTGGGGCATGCAGGAGACAGACTATCAATGATTCTCTCTCATCATTGCTGTTTTTATCTCTCTCTCCCTCCCCCTTTCTCTATGAAATCAATAAAAATATTTTTTTTAACTTACAAAAGACATACCTTTATTTCCACAAAATATTGGAAGATTGAGGGGCCAATTGACCATCGATGCCTCTCACTTTCAATATAACTTTCTTGGGCATGCATTATAGAAGCCACTTTAAGGCCCCAAGTGATGTGTGAGAAACAGGGAGGGTTGAATATTTCTTGGCTGATGGGTAGTTGGTATTGTTAACCATCTAGCAGTTCTTCTCCCTTGTCTTAAAATAACCTGTTTTTTTTCTTTCCAGTTGGAAATGTGTCATGCAGTTTGAGTGGACATGAAACTACACTCCATCCAACCCCAACCACAGGGGAATCACGGGACCCAAGCTGGGCCAATCAGATCCTCTTAAAGACTTTTCCATGAGCACTTAAAGGGAAGACTGGTTCATTCCAATAGTGTTACTAAGCTGAGGGGATATGGGCTTAGGGATGCTTGCAGACATTTTTAATAAGCACATGGAGAAAAACATTCTCAAAACTAAAGCCAAGCAGTGCTGAGCTCAGATATGGAGAGGAAGCAAACTCATTACCTAATTTGAGTCTAGATCCAGTCATGCTTGATTTCAGTAATAAACCTCATATTATTTTTGTGGGCTAGTAAACATCCTTCTTTTGCTTGATGAAGTTTTAGCTGAATTTCTTCTATTACTTTTCACTCTCCCCAGAACCCCCAAACACTTGCAGCTTATAAAGAGACAATATATTATCTATATTTATCAGCCTTCCTTAGAGCCTACACTGTGATTATGTGACCAGTTCTTGCCAATAGAATGCAAGTGGAAGTGTTCAAAAGCGGAGGCCTCTTTCAGTCTCTCTTCCACTTGTGTGACAACTCCAATACCGTATCTACAGGATCATGGGGCTAGAAGATGACAGAGCCCACATCAGCCAGGCTCACTCAGCAAAGCCCCTGCCAAACTTTCCTGTGGTAAGCCACTAGGATTTCAGGAATAATTTGTTACAGGCACACAGGGGCTTGTGATAGAAATGAACTTCAGCCTTGAAAAAATTAATTTTTCTTTGTTCTGTGAGTTTGACACTAAGATCTATGCCTATCAATTAGTATTTTGTGGTGCTTCTTTCTAGCATAAAAAGTAGAAGGAGGAGACATCAAAAAGAGATTAAAGAGCCAAGAATAAGGAGACAATGCGTACAGGAGGCGTCTTCAGTATTGTGCCTAGAGAGTGGTAGAGTTCCTGACCTCAAACCGACTTTGGGTCAGATAGTTTACCTGCATTGTTTCACTCCATCTTCACCAAGAAAGTATAAAATAATATGCTTTTCATTTTACTGACAATGAAAGTGAATTCCAGAGAGATTAAGTAGAGCCACAGATTCCTGGCGAGAAAGGGCAGCTTTGAGCCCTGTCTGTCCAGCTGCACATTCTAGCCCACATTATTCTGGTATCACTATTAACAGTAGTATAAATGTTACTTGCAGAGAATTCTTTCCAGATGCATTCAAAATACCAGTCTCTTTTATCCACAGAGCAAGCAAGATCCAGCCGTGTCTGGTCTGAATTTTGGGGTTGCCACGCCAGCATTGTAGGAGCAATATGGATGCCTCCCCTGTCCCTGGATTCCCCTGTGCCAGTCATTTTGTGCAACTCCCAATCTGGGACATTGTCCTTAGCTTAAATAATTTTACTCTTGGACACACAGCCAATTCAAATTCCATAATCCCTTGTTGAAGGATTATGCAGTTCCTCATAGTCTTCAGGCTATTGCTATTTGCCTTGACAAATTTCCTGAGTTGGTCACCATTTCTAACTAATTTGTCACCCAATGTCCTCCCTTCAGACTAACCTACAAGTTCCCTAATCTAGATCCAATTATTTTTTTCCTGCCTTATAAAGGACTGCCTTGTCATTCTTATCTCTTTGCAACACTAGCTTTCTTTAAATATATATATTTATAAGGGATCATTTTCTGGGTTCCCAGGATTTAAATTTCAATTCATAATAATTTGGTACAGGATATTATGTCTTCTCAAACTTGTAACTTATTTTTGGTTCAAAAAGTGTCTCTTACTCTAAATCCCATGCATTTATATCAAATATACATTCTAACTCAAATTATTGCTATCCAAAATATGAAATATAAAATAAAATAAAAAACTCATTATTGTAGGATTCCCCAAAACTAGACACCAAACACAGGAATATACCTGGAAGTTTCAAAGGGAATCGGTGGGCCTCCAATAATATAGAATCAGGAAAAAACTATCCACGTGCTTCATTGCTGTAAGTTAAAAATGAAACAAAACCTTGGAGAAGATTCCATATTGTTCCAGAAGAAAACCTCGGGAAGAGACTGGGATTAATTTTCTGAAGTCCCATTAAAGGATACTAATGGTCATGAGTGTCAGGGTGTTCATGCAGGCACACTTAAGTAATGTCATTGTGCTGGAGCACAATTAGGGCTCCTGATGGCCTGCCACTTAGATCAGTATTTATGAAGGCTCAGGCTGCACATGATGAGCCAAATCTGGCCTTTTCCCCACCAGTGACTAAAATAAAGCATAAAAGCTCATTTCGTGCATCTCTGTGAACATCAGGTTGTCATGAACTTATCCCCAAGACAGTGAATTCTACAAGCACTAATGGGTTTTATTCAACAAACATCCGTTTTGAAGTCAGACAACTTTTGCCACTGACACCTGCCAATTTACAGCCTAAGGGGGGGAAAAATCACTGAGCTTATGGAGTTGTCATTTTGAATATGAATATGGCTCATTATCTTTATTTATATCTTTCTGACTGCTCTAAAGTATCATTTTAGAAGACCTATGAAGCTTTTCGGGAAAAATTTGTTTTTCAATCAAAATCAAACACTATACTTTGCCAGCTAACAATGGGTTCTTTTCCGCATTAAGTTCTTATTAATTTTATTAAATTTGGAAAGTAGGCAGAGGATCCTACCATCTGAAATGGCAATACCAAAAAGTTTTAAGTAGTATTGTCCCTATCATTTCATATAAAACCATCCTATACAAATCTAGATTTCTGCAGAGACTGGCTTTTGTTTATTTACTTAAGGATAATTCCTATGAATTCCATAGGGGGGAAAAACAAACATTCAAGCATTGGCAGAGGTACATTATATTATACAGTTTTACTTGGAGCTCTTTCAATGATTTCAATTTAATGCTAAGTAGTCCAGATTTTAGTAAAAATATTATGTGCACTTCATCTGTTTGTTTAAAATGGGTGCTCTAAACAAAAGCCACACTTTGTTGAAAGTTATCAGTGTCTGTGGGTGTGAATGTGTGCATTTACACAACACAGAATGGAAATGGGGGGGTGAGTATGGGAGGGGAGGCAGAGAAGACCACCCATCCGCATCCCCCTTCCAGAGTAAAGGTACAGCTGAATTCCCACTGGCTCCTTGATATGCTTCCATGCAGGCCATGATAGGAACAAGATCACATTTAGCACATGTGTGTCTGCCATTTAACCGCAGATGGTCAGGGCTGTCTCAGTCTTTGTGTGAACAACTGCTTGCTATTCTCTCTCCTAAGAGAGTTTGTTCTGTTGTTGGCAAGTTCCTTCCTCCAAAATGTATTCCTATTCAAAAAGGAGAGAGGACTTCCAGTATTTTAAAGCAAGTTTCACTGAGAGAGAGAAGTCTACAAAAGTCCATTACAGGGATGGCATTAATTCAATCGGTTAGATCCTGCTGCAATTGTTCAAAAACTTACTATCTTAGAGATTCAAATTCTGCTTTTCATTAGGAAATTCATATTAAAATATCCTCCTATATAATAAAGATGTAAATGCAAATGGTAGTTACATGGTGAAGTGTAATGACGAACCGTGTAACGACCAGATCATGATCAGCAGGAGGGTGAGGCAGTGAGCTACAAGCGGGCAGCAGAGAGCTACAGGAGAGGTCAGGGTAGCAAACTATGGGGTGGCAGGGGTCAGAGGGAGCTACAGGAGGGGAGGGCAGCAGGTGGATAGCTATAGGAGAGTGGCAGCGAGCTACTGGCTACAAGTGGGTGGCGGAGAGCTACAGGAGGTGACAGGGCAGCAGCTATGAGGGGAGTGGGGAGAAGGAAGAGTGGGGGGGAAGTACAGGAGAGTGGGGCAGTGGGCAGAGAGCTACTGGAGGGTGGCAGCAAGCTACTGGCAAGCTACTGGAGCATGAATGCATGTGCAGGACTACTAGTCTTATGTAATAAAAGAGAAACATGCAAATTTGACCATACCTTGGCTCCTGATTGGCTATGCTACTAGCCAATCAGGAGCGGGGGCGGGACCAAGTGGCATGAGCACTGGGCCCTGGGAGTGGAGATGAAATGGCAGTGGCGGAAAGCGCCCAGCCCCCGGGCACTGTGAGGGGAAATGGTGGCAGTAGCAGCAGTGGTGGTGGCAGCAGCAGGGAGCCCCTGGCTCCCCAGGCACTGTGAACAGAAGTGGTGGTGAGCGCTCAGCCCCCAGGGCCAGGTGGTCGCAGGCAGCTGGGGCTGAGCTGAGCAGGGAGATGGCTGAGTGCCCAAGGCCTAAAGCCTCTGATGAGGGTGAGCCATCAGTTGGACATCCCCTGAAGGCTCCCAGTATGTGAGAGGGGGCAGGTTGGGTTGAGGAACCACCCACCCCCAGTGCACGAATTTCATGCACCGGGCCCCTAGTATATAATAAAAGGCTAATATGCAAATTGACCAAATGGCAGAACGATCCATTGCCATGATGCCCACTGACCACCAGGGGGCAGATGCTTACCCAGAAGCTGGGCTGGAGAGTGCAATGGCGGTGGAGGGAGCCTTGCCTGCCTCTGTGGCAGTGCTAAGGATGTCTGACTGCCAGCTTAGGCCTGCCAGGGGAGCAGGCCTAAACTTTCAGTCAGATATCCCCCAAGGGCTCCAACACTGCAAGAGGGTGCAGGCCAGGCTGAGGGACACCCCTTCCCCACCGAGTGCATTAATTGTGTGCCGCAGGCCTCTAGTATTTTATATTTGCATCCAGAAAAATCTTTAGAAACCATCAATCCTCAAGTTTGTTGTCTGGGGGGGTTTTTTTTTTTAGACAAAAGAAGAATAAAATTTAGTATGTTCCCACAACTGACCTTTCAATCTCACTGGAGAGATATTACCCACAACAGTGATATATTTGTGTACAAGGCACATGTATTATATATTGTTATTGAAAAGATACACCAAAAATATGAATTGATTTTGGGAACAAAAGTATACATATTCCTTTGCCCCCCTGGAACAACCATTTTTATTTGAATATTTCTATCTTGCCATATGTGGTCATGAACAGGAAAGAAATATGTAGAAATAGTATATTTCAACACCACCATTAGGACCCCACAGTTTGTTTTTTGCTCCTCACATGTTGTAGGAAAGTGGTAATATATTTCGATGTTTATGAACACATTTTTATAATTTCAGCCATTGAGCAGTTAAGAAATTTATGTCTTTCTATGCCTGTCACTTTGTCGTTCAGGTCTCAGCTCAAACGTTGCCTCTTCGGAGAGACCATTCTTGACAACCCAATCTATATCAGCACTCAAACCTGTCATGGCCACATTATACTGTTTAATTTTCTTCACAGTCCTTATTTCAATATGAAATTCTTTTTCCCATTTACTTGTTTGCTTGGGGTTCTCTTCTAGCCCACATTAGAAAATAAACTACATTAAGAGCAAGAAGCTTATCTACTTTTACAGCTATACCAAGGGCCTAGAATAGGACCTAGCCTGTAGTGTGGTCTCCTTTTATACTTGGGACTGACTTAACAAAATACAAACTATCAGTCTTGTCTAATTCATAATGAATGTTAATAAGAAAAAAATACACAAAAAATTGAGAATGACTACAAATTGCACCTGGTAAAATTTCTTATAATTGAAAAGTTGACTAAAGAATCAATCTTGTTTAGTAACATGGAAAATGCAAAAATTAAACTGAAAAAATATATATAGTTTTTGAAATAATCAACACAAATAAAATACACAATGGCTAAAACTGCATATGGAAAAATTTGCCCTTGAATAAAAAGTGACTGAAGAACCAAATCTTCTAAACAAAATTTATATCTAGAAAGTTTGACCATGGACAATTATACTTGGTCAAAGTAAGAGTCACAAAAGAAAACTCATAATAGAAGAAGATATAATAGGTAACATTTGATATGTATGGGAGGAAAAAACGCTGAAGGATAAATCAAATCTTCATCATAAAATTCATGAGAAGGAATTGATTCTAAGGAAAGTAATTTTAGTTAAATGAAAATGGAAAAAATAGAGACTCTTTAAATGGTTTATATTAAAAAATTGATCAAATAATGAAATTGATTCAATGTAGCTTAATTCAAAAAATTATTTCTTGGTAATGGCGATATAACTCTGATTTAAATGACTGTGTTCATAAATATGGAATCAATATATTCTTATGGTCAAAATGGTAGGATAACAACTTCCTAAAATTTGGATCTCTCTCTCTTTCTCTGTCTCTTGTTCCAGAACTTATCTTCTCCCCTTGTGTTCTGACCCTTAATTCAGAATTTCCCTTCTCTTATGGATCCCTTGGTTCTTTACATCTGGGAAATGCTCAGAGCCGTGGGTTCTGCCTCCTCCTCAGCTTGGCACTGAGAAGACTGGGCAACGGCCAGTCTCAAGACCCAGGAAGGGATAGAGTCACATGGAGAATTCTGCTTGTGCAAAGCCCCTCTTTTAGGGCATCTCTCTTTTAGACAAGCTAAAAGGAAGAAATCAGTGGATCTATTTCTGCAAAGATAGACTTGGGGAAAGAGGTAGTTTGAGTAAGGAAAGAGTAAAATAATAAATTTTGGGGTGTGTGTGGGGGAGATGGCCTCAATCTCTTCAGAAAAGTAGAAATCAAGGCCCTCTACTGCTAGGAAGGATGAAAAGTGTACACAAGAGTGTCTTTGTTTCCCAAGACACTTTGTTGCTGCGGCAACAAATTACGTTCTACAAACCAGCTAGCTTCACATAACACATTTATTCTCTCACAGTCTAGAGGACAGAAGTCCAGAACCAAGTGTGGTTAGGGCTGCATTTCCTCCAAAGTTCCTAGGGGAGATCCACCCTCCCCTTTGGGTGGCTGTTGGCATTCCTTACTTGTTCCAATCTCAGCCTCTGGCCTCACATGGCCTCCTTCTCTCTCTGTGTGTTTAATCTCCCTCTGTCTCATTTGTAACTGGATTTAGGGCCCACCTGGATAATTCAGGATGATCTCCTCTCAAGATCCTTAATGTAGTTATGCTCCCCCCCCCCCCCCCCCCCCCGCAAATAAGGTGACAGTCACAGACTCTGGCATTCGAGGTGTGCATTATCTTTTTTGAGAACCCCAATTCAACCCATTCTAAGGGGAGAGGAAAAGGTTTAGAGTAGCTGATATAGAAAGGCAGCCTTAGAGCATGGAACAGGAGAATAAACATGATTATTAAAAAGGGATGATGTCCAAGTTGGAGTTGGACACGTGAATTTTTCATAGGCCAAGACTGCATGGGTTCCAGCAGCTTTTGGCAGCCTAGAAGCAAGAGAAGAGCAACCAGACAGCAGGGGTAACTCAGACTAGCGTGTTTATAAGTGGGTTTAACAGAGGGTTAAGGAGATCCAAGATCTGCCCTTCCCCACTTCCACCTACAGAATGCAACACGTCTTTTATTTGAGTGAAATAATGCATACTAATTATCTTGTAAGCTGTAGATCACTTAGCAAAATAAAGAGGCATAATTTCTATTTGTTCCCTTCACTAGTCCTTATACCCCAGATACATTCTTGCTATCAAACTCTACCTGCCTTTCTACCTCCCCCAAATCTCACATAAATAAAACTTTAAACAAAATCTCTATTCCATTACACCCGAGCATTTCTTTTTCATGAATGATGGCTGCAATGACCATGGGACTGAGCACACTCGTCACTGATGAATGGTCCCAACCTCTCCTGGCTCTCAAGCATTCTGGTGGCAAAGAATCTGTCTGCATCATAAGGTTCTCAGAGAAAAGCATTATAGAATTTTCATTCATTGACGGGAGCAGAAATATCTCAGCAACTAAGCCTGTAGGTCATATTTCCAGGGCAACGCTCAATAGTTCCACCTCAGACTGGAAGGCTTGCTGGGGAAGTGAAAAAGCACAGGTTACTTCACAAGCTGCTAGATCTGTGATTTTTAAAGTTCATTTTTCCTCTTTATCTTTTTTCTGCCTTCTTTTTTTTTTTTTTTTTAAAAAAGCAGCAGAGCTCTCTCCTCAAACAAAAATTTATATCAAACAGATAAAAGTGGAGCTGCCATGATTGTGTGGGGGAGGGGAACTCAGAACTGCCACAGCCAGAGGCTTCCCCAGCCCTAGTGTGTTTCCCACTGCCCCCTTCTCCAATGTCCCCTGAGCACTTCTAAGGAACAATTTCTGAGCAGCTACGCCAGATAAGTGTGGAGTAGGCTTAAGCGTGCAGAGAAGAAAAGCAATCTTCTGGTCCAGAGATTTCAATGTCGTCCCTGGAGCTTAGGACTGAGACTGAGCCTCCATAAATTAGATAACATCTAGGCTAATTCTGTCCTTTCGGGTCAGTTCTGGAAATATTAAGCAATGACAAACTCAAGTTCAACTGCTTTTCCCAATAGGAACATGTAACTTCTTTCTTCTCTCTGTGAACTTTGCAAAAGCAGCATTTAAAGCGGCAAGAGAGAAACAGTTGGTTACCTATAAGGGAGCACCCATACGCTTGTCAGCGGATTTCTCAACAGAAATGATGCAGGCCAGACGGGAGTGGCAAGAAATATTCAAAGTGATGAACAGTAAGAATCTACAACCAAGATTACTCTATCCAGCAAAGCTATCATGCAGAATTGAAGGTCAGTTAAAGTGCTTCGCAGATAAAAAAAAAAAATAGCTAAAGGAGTTCATCACCACCAAACCAATATTATATGAAATGCTGAAAGATATTCTTTAAGAAGATGAAGAAGAAAAAGATAAAAGTATAAATTATGAACAACAAATACATATATCAACAAATGAATCTAAAAATCAAGTGAATTAATAAGCTGATGAACAGGATAAACTGGTGAATGTAACAGAATCACGGACATAGAGAGGGAATAGACTGACAATTTTTGGAGAGGAAAGGGGTGTGGAAAGTGCAGCAAGAGACTGGACAAAAATCATGCAACTATGGGAGAGGACAGTGGAGGGGGGTGAGGGTGGAGGGTGGGATGGGTACCGGGTGGAGGGGAGCTATAAGGGGAATAAAAGGGGGGAACAATGTAATTAATAAACTGAACCATAAAGATTAAAATTAAAAAAGAGAAGATACTACAAATAAAAAATATCTGATATAGAAGTTTCTAGGACTCTATTTTCATTAGTGTTGATGCCTTGCCATTTTTGAGAATACTTACAGCTCTAATTATGGCCTCTGAAGAATAGGTGTGTGTGAGGCCAGGCTCCATTGCATATTAATGCCCCCATTTCCATGGAGCTACTTTCTGAAGAGCATCCTTGTCTCCTTGCCTGCCATCTCTTCAAGATTTTTTTCTTTACAAAATGACTTTCTTCTAATCTAAGGATATACGGACATATGTATTACTTTATACTTTTACATCTATTTATTTCTTAGCCATCTGACATGCCCAAAATAGCACAACCCTTATAAGATCTGTTTCTGCCGCACTGTAATTGGTGATTCTTCCTGCTTAAATAAACTTGCACATATTAAAAAATGTAATAGAGAAGTAAGGACTGCAAGTAGGTCTTAGTAGGGTAGGCCTCCAAAATGAGCCAAGTACATAGTTATTTGGCAGAAGGAAAATAGTTCACTAACTTGAAATTATAAGTTAAGCATCCAATCAAGCTAGATTCAAATGCCATTCTTTGAGAAAGGTATTCAGTGAAGTCCCTTAATACAAATCAATAAACACTCACCCAGTTCCTCTTATGTGAAAAAAAAATTGTGCCCAGACTCAGTTATGGAGGAAGGTGGAGATGGGGATACAAAAGTAATTAATACAATTTCTTTTTACAAGGAAATGATCGTGTTACTGGAAGGACTAGTCAACAGACTGTAATGTGACGCAAAGAAGTTATTTCAGCTAAATTTTGAATACATAGGAGCAGTCATCTGGATATGAAGGGTGGCTATTAGTGAGAATTAAATGGGGAGAAGATGTCCAAAACTTGTTGCAGAGGCAACAGACAGGAAGGGAGAAAGATAAATCAAATGTCATGGTTTAAAGCCTGTATTAGTAAGAGAGTAGAGTATCATCAGAAAGGGAGGCGAGAATAGCTATAAAGTAAGTTTTGCTTTGGATGGGAAACATTCAAGTGTTAAGTGAGCAATATAGACGCAGGCACTGATAATCAAGACATTAGATAAATGGGTTCTTGAGTTCACCCAAAGCACCTCACACTATGACTCACAAAAAAGTTGAATTCCTCAACAAAAGACAAACAACACAACAACAATAACAAATCAAGGATAGAGACAGAAAGGGAGAGGAGATAAAGCATTGGGGGAAGTCACAGTTCCAAAAGTAAACGCATAGATTCCGCAGCTACAAAAAGGATGAGGAAGAGGAAGACTGAGATGTTATTGGAATAATAATTTGCAGGCCGTAGGGACTTCAGTGAGAGCTGTTTCAAGAGGATGGTGGTTTTTCTCATCTCATTGCCCCTGTTTATTGGTAATGTCTGCTACCTCATCACTTGAGTCTGCAATAGCTTTAACTTGATCTCATGGCTTCTCTTTATGCAACTTTTCGGTTCCCTCTGCTAATTGCTTCCTTATTTCCTCAGAATTTTCCAGTTCAAATACCTCAAGGAAAGAATTCACTAGTTCTAGAAGTTCATCTTGGTTATGTGCAGGCATTAAAGTTGTTGTTCCTCTCATGGGTTAATGCACTCCCTCTTCTGATCCAATTGTCTGTAACTAAACAATGGCACCTATGACTGGTATAGGGTTGTCCCTTCAGCAGGAGCTGGGATTAGGCTAGCTCCAAAGGTGACATGTTCAGTGTACTATGTCCACAATATAACACTCTGCATCAAAAATATAAGGGATTCAAACTCTAAATGGTTCCTAAAGTTTTCAATAGTACCTGTCTTTGAAGAAAAGTTCTTTTTATACCAGCATTCTGTGTAAATTTCTCCATAGGTCAATATTAATAACTCCTTGTATTTGCAAAGCACTTTAAACTTTTCAAATGCCTCTGACATGTTTTTCTAAAGGGGTTCCAGAGACAGAATAATATGTATAAACATGCTCTACAAATGCAAATGAATTAATAGAAAAGCATATGATGACTGGGTCTAATCAAGGCCCCATAGCAAATGGTCACAGTTTTAGGTGCTTAACAAAACAATAAAATCTATCAACTTCCTTAGTGCTCTACTTTCAATGACTCTTCTTCTAGAGATTCTGCAGGTGGGGGGTAGCAATTATGAATTTGGAGGCCCAAAGAATTCGCCTCTCCAAATTCCATCTTTACTACTGAAATTGACATTTGGTCATAAGGATCCATGCCCTTCCTCTGGATTTGGTGCCTTATATGTAATGTTGAAAGTAGGAAGAAATTCCAGGCCCATGCACAACAAATGAATCCAATTCAAAGCATAGCAGGTCTTTGGAGGTCCACAGTCACAGTGAGAAACCTGAGGTGTCATGAAGTAGTTGAGGCCATACCACTGCTTCTGGGCAGCAGCTGTACACAATTTCCTATCTCCTTAGTCTCAGCCTGGGAAGTACTCTTCCTAGCACTCTGTCACTGGGTAATGGGATGTAAGAAGATAGAGCAAGAGCAAGAAGAATGGAAAAAAATAAATATTTAAACTTCTGATTCATCCCATATTCTTCATTGTATTGCATGTTACCACCTGGCACCCAATTATTTAAGTTGGAAATATTTTCTTTTTTTCCCCACCCATACACCAACAATCCTATATAATAAAGAGGTAATATGCAAATTGACCCTCATACCCTCACAAAATGGCTGCCTGTGACCAGGCTGGCAGGGGGGTTAGTGAGGGATGACCAAACAACTGAACAAGCAGGCTGCATGGGCAACCAGGCCAGCGGTGGCGGGGGGGGGGGGCAGTTGGGAGTTACCAGATCAGTAGGGGGGAGATATTTAGGGGTGACTAGGCTGGCAGAGAAGGGCATAAGGTAGTTGGGGGCAATCTGGCCAGTAGGGGAGGGGCAGTAAGAGGTGACCAGGCTGGTGGTCTTGGGGGGACAGTTAGGGGCAACCAGGTCAGCGAGAGAGGTGCAGTTGGGGGCAACCAAGCTGGCAGGGGGGCAGTGAGGGGCGACTAGGCTGGTGGGGGGACAGTTGGGGGTGACTAGGCTGAAAGGGGGGCAATAAGAAGTGACCAATCTGGCAGGGGGTGGCAGTTAGGAGTGACCAGGCCAGCAGGGAGGGGGCAGTTGGGGGTGAGCTGGCTGGCAGTGGGGGACAGTTAGGGACGATCAGACAGGCAAGCAGGTGAGTGATTAGGAGCCAGTGGTCCAGGATTGTGAGAGAGATGTCCCAGATTGAAGAAGGTTTAGGCTGAGCTAAGGGGACCTCTCCCTGGTGCATGAATTTCATGCACTGGCCTCTAGTATCCAATAAGTCACTAAATTCTGTCAATTTACATCCAAAAGATACATGCCCTCTTCCCTGTCCTCAATGTCACCACCTTAGTCCATGCCACCATGATCTCTCATTTAGGCCACTGTAAAAGCTTCCCAGTTTGTCTCCCTCCTTCAGTGCTAATCTACCTACATCCATACTAACAGACTGGCCAGGGTAATATTTTTAAACAAAAATCATGTCTTGTTTTTTCTCCCTATGTCAAATTCTTAACTAGCTTCTAGTTTCATTTCGAGTAAAATCTAAACACCGTACTCAGGCTCTGCATGATCTTGGCCACTATGCCAAGATCACTCACTCTCCCCATCACTGACAACTCCAGGCACAGCAGCCTTCTGACAACCACTAGGATGTGCCAGATTCATCCTGCCTCACGACCAGCATGCAGTTTCTTCCATCTGCCTGGATTGTGCTTCCCCAGCTCCTTGCCTGTCTGGCTCCCACTCAATCTTCAGATCTCACCACTTCATGGCAATTCAGTTTATATAGGCATCTACTCCCTTGCCCAACCCCAATTATTCTTAACTACCTGACTCTGTTTATTTCTTTCTAAGAAGAGTTCATCACAATCTATAAACATTTTAAATGTATGTAATTATTTATTACCTTTCTTCTTCTTATTGCAGTATAACCTCCACTAGAGCAGGAATCTTATTGATATTATTTTCCATTGCAGCCTTGGGGCCACCAAGCCCAATGCCTGGCATACAGCTCATCCTGTCAATCGCACCTCTGAAATACGTCTTAAATGCACATGCAGTCTTCCCTATCTCCACTGTCACCATTCTGGTCCAAACTGCCATTAGCTTTTCCCTGGACTAATGCAATAACCTCCCAATTGACCTTCCTGCTTCAGCTCTAGCCCAGCACTTAATAAATATTTGTGATGGAATAAATAAGCCTATTGTTGTGGGAATAATAATATCTAAAAGAGATGGATATCCAGACCCTGCAGGAAAATCACTTCATTTTTTTCCAGGCCCTGAAAGAACATCAAACAATTCTCACCAGCTTTTGCTACTGAGTGATAGCTACTGAGTGAGTAATACGAGGCATCTTATTCAAGCTCAGGCACAACTCAGCCAAAGAGCAGCATGGAAAACAGAGAGCATTCGACTTTCTGCGAAGTGCTATTCTCATCATATATATGGGGCTTCTAGGCTCGAAATTAAGAGGCATATGACAACAAACAAACAATAAAAACACCACAAATGTCCAGAATTTCAACCACAAATAGTCACAAGAGAAAGAATAGCTTCAAAAGACCTCCACAATCCCAACTCTGTCCCTCACCACATAAAAAAAAATTCTGGAGACATTTCTCTAATATCTATATCCATAAGGTTGGGGGGTTGTAGGTCCCAGGCAGCAAATAGGAGCATGGCTGACTAAAAAGACAGCTCAAAAGCTTTCATTACACCTTTGAACTGGTAATAAGAGAATTGTAGTTCCTAATACCGTTTCCCCACTGGCAGCCCCAGGAAGGCTTCTGTGCTAAGAGGGGAGAGAGTGGAATGAAGGAAGGATGCAATGCCCAGGTCAGGATGCCATTTCAATCATGCCAGGCCTGTTCTGCAGTCATAACGTGAATTCCACCCATTTTAAGACACCCCAGGCATTATCTGTGATGCGTGCTCACACAGAAAGTGCAATGTGTGTACATATGGATTTCGGCAGCTGGCTGTGTGAGAGGCTGAGGGTGCTTGAAATGGGTGAGCTAGTGCAAGAAGCACCTGCTACCTGCCTCTTTTGAAGTGACTTAGAGGGAAAAATCATCCCGAGGTGACAGAAACAATTATGGGAGTTTGTCTAGAACTGACAAAAAATGCATTTGACTGGCACAAAGCAATTAAGGCTGCCCCCTTCCATGCTGGCACCAGGAAATAACCCCAGGTTAAACACTCCACAGATTTCATGGCGAATGTTAGCATCCTCTTGACAGGCACCTCTCTCTTCTCCCCACCCCCCATGTTAATACAAACTCAGCACTGTGATGTGGTCACAGAGGCTAGAGTATGTCCTGATGGAATATTCTAGATATTGCCAGTTTCGTTTGGGTCCTCTCCCCATCCCCCGTGTTGATTTGTAGGCTGGCGGTGACCTGAAATCCATCCTCCTGGTGAAACCTCAGCGCTTAATCCACTAAGTCAGTCTGGCTTGGAGCCCCAGAGAAAATGGGATTTCTATAAAATGTTCGCTTTAAAGAGAGATTTGCTCCCTTCACAGCTCCTTTTCTGCGTCACACACCATTAACTCACAAAACGCTGGCTATCGTCTGAGGCAGAGCTCAGGCTGGTTATGCATAAAAGGGCAAACTCCTGCATTTGCAGCGTCTCTTAATGAGGCTCCATTCCCTTCACACGTGCTGGGCTTCTCTGCCTTCTGTATTACAAAACATGCCTGTTCGCTCCCTTTCTTGCCTCCCGCGGGTATCATAATTTGACATGGTGACAAAAACAGGGAGATGCCATTGTGATTTTGACGCTCCACCATCTCTCCATGTTACAGAAACTTCAGGAAAGCTCCCTTCACAGCCCAGCATAAATGGACACGTGGAGCATGCATTCTTTACTGGGAGCCTGGGCAATGTGCCTAAATCCCAAAAAGCATTTCAGAAACACCATTGACTTGACATCGCTGGACTCCTTCTTGCCACTTGGAGAGTATGGTGGTCATTTTCTCTATGTTACCTTCCCTTATTCATTCTCCACTGTTCTCCGTCCATCCTTGTGCCCCAGCAGAATGACTCATAGTGGATGGCATCACCAAGGATCCTAGCCAATGGGCTTCTGCTCAGGGTAAGCCCTGGTGGGAGGTCAGGGGTCGGGAAAGAGCCAGGTCAGGTAGGTCTCCCCTCATTCCCTCTCAGCATCAGTGTTCAGTCTCTTGGAATAGCTGTGTCCCTCCAGAGCTAAAACTATGCACCAGGAAAACCTTTCCCTTTGGCCCCACCTCTTAGATCTCACAACACTATTTCCTCTCCTGGCCCCTTCAGTCCCAGATGTGCCTCACCCTAGTCTGCAGGTGCCTCACTATCTTTTAATTGTCCCTTAATTCTGCCCATGCCTATGCAAATGGTCCCTCCATTAAGGACTCTTTGTCTGAACCTCTGTTTCCCCCTCATTCAGGTAAAAATACCACCTGTCTGGCTGAGAGGCCCATCCCTGCCCCCAGAACTCTAGTTTGAACACTCAAATTTCTGCATCAAGTCATCTTGGCTCTGGTTTGGTTTTTCCTTGGGTCTTTGCCCTAAAATTTTTTTTCCTTAATTTTATTTATAATATAACTTATATTTAATAGTAGTACATATGTTTTCCTCCCCCCCAATATCCTCCCCCCAGCCTCCCCTAGCCCCCCGCACATGTCCCCACCTGACTCCCTCCCCACCTCAGAGTCTTTCATTCATTGGTTATGCTCATATGTATGCATACAAGTCTTTCGGTTTATCTCCCCCAGCATCTGCCTCCCCTCCACTCCAGCCTTCCCCCTGTAGCTTGACATTCTGTTCGAGGCCACCCTGCCTCTATATCAATCACTCTCCCCTGTTTCTTTTCTTCAAAAATATCTTGCCTCTGCATACTGAAAACAAACGTATAAGAGCAAAAATAGTTTGAGTGTCAGTTTCAATGTCCAACTGTTCTGAGTCCCAGTTTCAATGTCAAATAGTTCTTCATGTGTACATGTCAGCAATGGTATCCAGATGGTGGACACATCGTGGCAATGCAAGATCCATCCTCTCTGGTATGTTCCTGGACCGCCTGCAGCCCCACACAGCTGCCGACTGCTAGCATGGCAAGGTGTCGTCAGCGTCCGCCATCTCTGGACCGTCCTCGTGGATGGAACAGGCCCGTCAGTTCCTCACTGTCGCAGGAACCCACATGGTCTTGGAGTTGTTCTCTCAGCAATGTCACTTTTCATTTCTTCTTGGGTCTTCTTCATTTCTTCATAATTCTTCTTCATTTCTTCATAGTTCTTCTTCATTTCTTCCTGGCTCTTCTTCATTTCCTCTTGATTCCTCTTCAATTCCTCATGGTTCTTACTTGTATTGGCTTCTGTTCTCTTCATCCACCCTATGACCATTTCTCTGAACTCTCTCTCTGACAGGTTGTTTGCTTCCATTTCGGTTACCTCTTTTTCTGGTGAGGCTTGCTTTTCTTTCATTGGTGGGCTATTTCTTTGTCTCCCCATAGTCTTTCTTCTCTGTGTGTCTTGTTATGTAGTTCTCACTCTCCTGTGTTGATTTAAAGGCTCAGACTACAAAACAACCAGGTGCAGCACACCAGGCACAGAAGAAGAATGTATTCACAGTATTGGTAACTCCAAATTAAAATGATTGCCAGAGGAAGGTAAATTAGGTGATAGGTGGGGTAAGAGAGAGTAAGAGAAAAAACACTCGCACACACAAAATAAAGAAAGAAAGAAAGGAAGGAAGGAAGGAAGGAAGGAAGGAAGGAAGGAAGGAAGGAAGGAAGGAAGAAAGAAAGAAAGAAAGAAAAAAGGGGAATGCCAAAATAAAGTTGGGAAAAGGGGAAGGAGTAAAAAGAAAGGAAAAGGGAGTAAACTATAAATATGGGTTGGAACCTCCCAGAGGACCACCACTAATCCCAGCAAAAGCCAGCAACGAGTACCTGGAGACTGATAGAAACTACATACAACAACTAATATCAAGGGAGGTTAGGGAACACAGAAGCTTAAATCTATCAAAAAAACAATGTAAACATCACCAATACACAAAACAATGCCAACTCCCGCCCCACAAAACAAATTAAAAGGAAAGAATAACCAAACCAATCTCACAAATATGCATAAAATATAAACAACATCAGCAGGACTGAGAGAAAAACATTTTAGGATAGTGAAGTCGGAGAAGCATTAGATATGTATGGACTTGGAGCAGGTGGTTGGAGATTGGATATAAAAGTGGGGTGAAATTTTAACAGGGGCTAAAAAGAGAGAATAAGGAAAATCTAAACCAGAAAAAGTGTAAGGGGAATAAGACACTAACTAAGGAAAGGTTAGCACGAGAGTGCTGGCATAAGGGGTAAGTTGAAGTACGTTAAAGAGATACTAAAGGGTAGATGAAAAAAGACTATATATCACTAATCTCTGAGTAGAATAAAGATGGAATAAAATGGCACTTAAAAAATTTAAATAGTAGTAGAAATAAAATTGATTCCTTAATTTGTGTTACACAAGAGACAATTTATGATTCAGCCCCTAGGTGGCAGTGTTTCTGAATTGACCTCCGGGTCTATTGGTCCTCTCTAGCCTGGTCTAAAATCCCGCTATGTCTATGGTATTTACTACTGATTTGTGGAAATAGGCTACCCCAGAGCTGCCTCTCTAATGGTGAGGACCTGTTCTGATCCCCAGCGTGAGAAAAACAGCTCGCCCCTGTGGTCTCCCAGGTTCTCCCCCACCAGGGGATCCCCCCTTCCTCGTTCAGCGATGAGAAATTCGGATTTAGAGAGGACAAACGCAGGCGCGCGAACTCACGCCATGCTGGTATGTTTGCGCGAAACCCTTTCTCCCCTTGGGTTTGGCAGCCCGCTCCCTCCCAAAACTGCCAGGCTGGCCCTCTCTTTCAGGTCCAAATGGGTCGCCCTCTATGTATCCCCCCTCCTGTCCCCAGCTCCGAGGACCCTCTTCCACGTTTGCCGGCTCCAACAGCCGCGGGTTTTCCTCTTTTTTCGCCAGACGCGATTCTCCCTGTGTTACCAGCTCCCTCAACCCCCGGAGAAACCTGACCTTTCCGCGGCGGAGCTTAGGTTTCCTCGGAGTCCGCTTCCTCACCAACTCTCTGGTCCTCTTCCTTTGCCCCAAAATTTTTATTGCATTCCAATCATGTTGTGGCCGATTTTGCTAACTAGATGTGCTTCTTGTGATCGAAGGCCTGGTTCCTGGCCTGGACATAGTTGTCTGGTACCTCAGACTTTCTAGAGCTTGAATCCTATGTTCATCTTGACAACTTCCCCTGTCTGAATCTGGCACCCAACTTCCTGCTGAAAGGTTTCCTTCTCGGTATGCTCTCCTGGTTAGATACGTAGATAGCACTTGCCTTTTGTTCCCCTCTGTTGTGCTTTAGTACATTGACTGCATACCCATAAAGACAATGGCTTGCTGGGTCAACCAGGGTAATCACCTATTGTAGTTTTTTCCCTTATTCTTCAGATTGCATGCACTACCTGCTTCCTTAGACCTCCAACCTTAGGTCTACCTCCTAGGACCAGGGGTCTCCCCAATGTGTACAAATTGCTAATGTTTATCTACACATGTCTAAAGACAGCTGCCCACCAGGACAACTACTTCCCCCCATATTTTTCAGATACCATGTCCTACTTTCTATTTGATCAACAGATGACAACTCACCACAATCTAGTTAATTAATAGCCACCTACTTCACTGAACCCACATCTGAGTCCTAACCAATCAGTGACAGTCTCATACTTTTGAGGCTCGACTAATTAGTGGAGTCACTCCAGTGACAGTTCTGAAACCTAAACAATCAATAGATCTTGCTTCCCCAAAACACACTTTTAAGTTTGATGTCAACCAACTACTGCCTCTGTCACCAACATAATCCCCAAACAAGCCTCATCCCAGCACCATCTAAAATCAACAGGCTGCTTTGCTCAGAGATTATGGCTACCGAGTATACTCTTTACTAAGTAATAAATTCAGTTTTTGTTTCACATACTGAGTAATAATACCTTCTTTCCACAATATTAAATAAATCCTTTTAGCAACCTTAGACTACTTTCCTTAGCTTGATAAAGGAAATGTACTATGTCTATAGCAAGTGTCAAATTTAATGGTGAAACAGTGGTGGCATCTCTATTAAAGGCCCTCATTCTACTGTTTCAGTAAGAAAGGTAATCCCAGGGCAATAAAATAAGACAAAGAAATAAGGAATAAATATTAGAGTTATCATGATATGCCAGGAAATGATTTTTGACCAGCCAAATCCAAAAGAATCAAGTTACAGTTAGAACAAAAAAAAAATGAAGTTCACTGAAGTGATTGGATACAAGCAATACTAACAACTTTAGGGGTAATTGTTCATGTTTATTGAGTGTTTGCAATGTGTTGGGCACTATTCTCAGTGCTTTGCCTGTTTTATTTAATCTAATTCTCACAATAACCTTGTAGTGTAAGTATGCTCCCTCTTTAAGAAGTGAGAGACAATGTGATTGAATAAATTGCCAAGAATACCTGGCTTGTGTAGGATGAATCCAGGATTTGAACCCAAGCAGACCAATATCGGAAATAATGCCCTCAACCACTGTTATGGTGGTCTCCAATATTTTTATTCATGCGTCTTGTAAGTGAAAAAAGGTAGAGTAAGCACTCTCAATATAGGTATATTTCATCTTTAAACTGTATGCACATTATAAAACAAAAAAAGAGATAGAAATGCTTAAATAAAAAAAATAAAGACAAAGTAAACAATGTTTTCAAGTAAATTTTATTTTACCAAAAACAGCTCTTTAGTCCTCTGTGAATTAGTAGAAATGATGTGACCAAATATATGTCTTCTCATTTTGTAAACCTATAACGTTGACACCCATCTGCTCTATCACCAAGTCCAGTTTCTTTTGACACAGCAAGTAACATCTGTGAATACAATTAGTTGAGGAAACAGATAAAGGCAAATTTTTGATTTATAGATATTATTTGAATGTTTTAAAGTTAAGAATATATTCATTTATCACTGATATAATTAAAGAAAAAATTTTAAATCCAATTTTCAGTTGATTCCTGTTTGCCTGATCTGGTCCTTGCTTGCCTCTAGTCCCAACCAATACTTTCAACCTCTCTAACTCTGCTTTTCATCCACAGTGGCTTCCTGTTCCTTCAACAATCAATTCCTCCACCACCTCCTAGTTTTAAAACTTCATATATGCCCTTCCCTATGGAAGCTTTTTCTTCTCCCTAGCACTCACCCTCCCCCCAGCTCTTCTTCACCCCTCAGAGACACCACTTCTCTGGGAAAACCTTCCTAGGCCACTAATAGAGGTCAGACCCCTGTTACAGCTCCCTTCACTTGCCACAGCTTATAGCTATACATCTATGTGTATGATTGTTTGATAAATGAGTGTATTCCCCATAGGACACTAAGTTGCACAAAAACCATGTTTTATCCCCTGTCATGTCTTCCGACTCTAGCACAGTATTTGAGCAAATGATAGATTTTCAGTAAACACTAGATGAATTCATAGTTGGCTGGATTCATTCTCATTTTGTAATGCCAACCTCAACCATTGAAGGGATAACAAACATTCCTAAATTAGCTCCCCTCCCATGAAGCTTGAGAAGGAATTTGCCTTGGATGTTTGGTGGCCACTGTGCCATCTTCAATGCTATTTGAGTCCCAGTCAGGGCACATACCTTATCTAGATTGCATGTTCAATCCCTAGTCTGGAGGGATGCATATGGGAAGCATCCAATAAATATTTCTCTCTCTCTCTCTCTCTCTCTCTCTCTCTCTCTCTCTCTCTCTCTCTCTCTCTCTCTCTCTAACATATCCTTGGGTGAGAATAAAAAGAAACGTTTTAATGCATTAGCAAGGTGGCCATTATAGGTGACAGGTGAGTCCATTTGGCTGGAACTTCTGGGGACTATAAAGAATAACTCCTAGAATTATCTGTCAAAGGACGGAGACTAGGGCACATACATATCTTCAGGTTTCCATCCCCCCCCCCCCCCCCTGGTTAAGAGGAAGCCCTTGGACATTAGCTCTTCTGCACTCTCAGGCTGCAAAACTTCTCAAGGATTAACCTAAGTGCCACCCACAGGCATTCAATGTGATGATAATGGGAGCAGCAGTGAACAAGTGGCTCTGATTTGTAATTGCAACCTAACCACCAGAAAGACAACTTCTAGGACAGTACATCTCATACAATAATCAGAAACTCGGCATAGGAAATGCAGGCACTGGATGAAGACACTCTTTGTCTGTGATGATGATCATGGCTTTGCTCAAATTGACAATTTAAGTTGGCAGTGCTGATAACTCCAGCGCAGGCTGCCCTGTATTTCTTAGCAAGATGCATTGATTTCAGTTCTCCCATGAGCCTCTTGACTTCTTTTTCCTCCCCTATCAAAGGGAGTGACAAGTCACAGTGTGCCAGCGAATAAGGTCAAGAAGAAGAAAGAGAGGCTATTTCCTGCCAAACTTCATATCCTTCATGTGCAATTGCAAGCTGTTGGATGACAGCTACTGCCACAATGAGTGCAAGCACACAGCCGAGCTTTAAGAATTACACAACTTGTAATGTGGTTGAACATCTATAGCTCACATCTCCCCTGCCTCTCTTAACCTCCCCACACTCTCCTGCCCCCTTCACTGACTGAAGGCAAAGGCAGCCAAACTGTCAGATTCTCAGGTTTCAAGATTGACTACTGACACTTTCCAATCTGTGGCTGAGCTAGCCACCACCAGTCACTGTGATCACCACCCTCATGCTCTGTCTCACTTCCCTACCTTCCCCCAAACCTCCTCTAACCCCCACGAGACTATGAATCCTTTAGAAAAACAGATTCTAACCTCTTTGTGTTTGCAAACACTTCTGGATATCTCTATCTCATTCTCTTGTGTTACTCACTTGACAAGTATTAAAAATCACAAACTCATCTTTTCCCTTGGGTGATTAATGCACTTCCGTTTTTCTGTAAGCACAAAGTACTCTTCCTTCAGGCCACAACATTTGATAAAGAAATAAATCTTTGACATTATTAATTCCCTGGGCTGAGCTTTTGTTTAATAACTATTCTGTCAGTGATGGATCTGAAGCGGTAGGGTGTGTGCCTGTGTGTGTGCATGAGAAAGAGAAAGAGAAAAGGAAGGAGGGAGAGGTGATTGGAGAAGTGCGGGGAAGAAAGGGGAGGATAATTTGATGGTGGCCTAGAGATTAGGCAGGCTGACATTACAAAGCATTTCTTTATCCAGAACTGGGCACCAGTGTGACAAATCATGGCTTTCTGTCCCTCTCCACCTCACTATCTGATCAGGCCCAAGCCAGCCAATCACAGCACATGATTTGGAAAATATTTCCTCCTTGACATTCAGGGAAACAATCTCTAGTTGAAACACACACACACACACACACACACACACACACACACACACACACACTATAAAATAATGGAAAAGCATCAAACAGCTGAGAATGTGCATTCTACTGGTTGGAGGCAAGTGATGTTTTTATTTAAATGGGACTGAAGGCAGACACCAAAGCAGAGCGGGGAGTATTTGCATATAGGCTATTGCCTTTTCCTCCTATGTGGTAGGTTTCTACAGCAAGATGGGCAACAGATAGTCATCTGTGAGGCATTACATGGCGACTAGGCAATTACTTGTCTAACTGGGTATAATTCAAATACAAAAGTAAAATCAATGCATGTACACACACACACACACCTTCCTCAGATGAAGTGGTCAAATTGCAGAAGAGGAAATAGTTCCCCTTTTGGAATGAGCCTCGGTCAGGGTTTCAGCAATTGGCTGTGGGGTTTCGTACCAATGAGGAATCAGGCCTGGTATAGGAGCCAGGGACAGACTCTTCCAAGACCCAGACCTGCTCAGCGAGTCCCTGAAACATTGATTAACCCATCTCTCCCCTCACCCCCCCTCTCTTATCATGGCATAACCTTCTACCCTTCTGCTGTCCCCAAAGATAAAGAGAGAGATGTGTTTGTATGACTCATAGGTCCATGAACTCAATCCAGACGTACATAACTCAGTGGATGAATGAGATGTGTCGTTTCCGGGCTATAAAAATAATTCACTGCCTCCCCTTTTCCTAAAGGGGCCTCAGGACCTGGTGCTTTCACCTCTGCCCCCTGCAGCTGCAGCCCCACAGCCTCTGCAAAGTCCCAGCAGCCCCAGTGGTGCCTGTGCTGAGGACCGAGGGCTTGCACTGCTCTGAATGACAGATGCTTCCTCCTGGATTTTAAAAAGAAAAATTTTAAAATATGTGTATATATATATATATATATATATATATATATATATATATATATATCTCCTATCTGTGATATACCCAAATACTAACAGGGGCAGTTTTTTTCTCATGTATTAACAATAAAATGCAAATATGCTACAGTTTTTGTTTTCCTTTCTTAGTTAAAGGACAGACATTTCCACAACAGAATACATGGCTTTCCTATTAATCTGAACTGCTTCTGGGAGACGCAGTGCAGGGAACTAAATTCATCATCAGTTGCCTTTCCCTCTGTTTTTCTCACCTTTCATCCTGCTAGCTCCTTACACCCGACCCAGGTTCACCACTGCACACATATACACATACACACAAACTCACACTGGCAAACACAATTTATCTCGCCGGTTCGAATCACCCATTCCTGCTTTTATAAAATGGCCCTTTTAATTACCTCTCTGAGGTCTGCCCTGCCTCCCAGCACAACAGGGATAAACAGCCTTTACTTAATTCCTTTCACCCTTCCAAAGTCAATTCAATCATCTCATTGGTTATTCCTGCTTTCAACTCCACCCCCATGACCAGAAATGGTTAGTTCTCTTTCCCACTCCCTGAAACCCATCCAGACTGGACCTCCGATATTAGTTTGAGTAAGTTTCCTCCTCAGCACCTACCCTCAATATTTTTTCACTCCTCAGTTTTTCAGACAAAATATTTTTATTATTTTTGCCATTGCTCATTTCTGTCTGCCAGATTCTAAGCTCCACTAAAGGCAAGACTGCTGTCTGCAATTATACTGAACACCACACACACATGCTCCATCCAAAAATGTTTCATTGCACAGAGCCAGTGCTTTGCAAATTTTTGCTCGTAAATCTTAGCAATTTTAAGTCCTATGAGAGAACCCTAAAGAATACATTTGGAGACAAACGAGAGTTTGAAATCAGACAAAAAAAAAAAGAGGGCATTAGCATTTGGCAAGTTTTCTAACCAATCTGATGCTTGGTATTCATGCATGTTAAATGGTGATATTAAGGCCTTCATTGGGTGAGTGTGGGAATTGATAGGATGGCGTGTATAAGAGGGGGCAGAATGGCTGGCACGCAGTCCGCAGAAGTCAATCATTGTATTGGTTTCTTTGTCCTCACGGGTCAACCTTGCTCCTGACTCCAGATTCACTTCATGGCCATGCCTCCCACACTTACCATTTTCAGGCTCTCTGATCACGTTCTTCCATCTCCCACTCTTCATTGCTTCCCTTCCTAAGTTTGTCTTTGAAAACAATCCCTTCTTGCCCTGACTGGTTTGGCTCAGTGGAATTGAGCATCGGCTGAAGGGTCCCAGGTTCGATTCTGGTCAAGGGCATGTACCTTGGTTGTAGGCACATCCCCAGCAAGGGGTGTGCAGGAGGTAGTTGATTGATGTTTCCCTCTCATCGATGTTTCTAACTCTCTATCCCTCTCCCTTCCTCTCTGTAAAAAATCAATAATTTTAAAAAAACAATCCCTTCTTTCCAAAGGCACACAGAAAACATTAAATATTTGAAAAACCCTTCAATCATGACATCACTCACTCCAAAGGGGATCAAGCCAGCTCTCGGGGGCTGCCGCAGGCGCACCTGTGCCTGGTAACCATCTCCCTAGCAACAGGCTTCCCGATGGCCAGTTGACGTTCGTTTTGAAGCTCTAACGGGGCTTTAGTTTCCAAAGCATGTCTGCATCTTCTACTTTGATTAATCAACACCACCTCCTTTAGTGTGTGTTTAAATGAAATAATGGATTACTGCTCAACGGAAGTTGAATGACAGAGGGTTTTGATGAATTTTAGAAAGAAAAGGCCAAAAAAAAAAAAAAACCTACAATGCATTGGAAAGGAAAAACCTAAAAACCTTTCTTTCTTTTGTTGCCTGCATTCTTGTAAACAATGATATTTTTAAAAATAATCTTTCAAATCATGAACAATTACCTTATCTCACCAGGGCTTTGAGGGCAGTCCAGTTGTTCCAGCTTTATTTTTTCTGTGCCAAATACTTGAAATCCCACAGATTCTTGTCTCAGAAGAGTCACACTTATCACAGCGGTCGATGTCGTCTCCCAGGGATGCGTAGAACTCTGTGTTCAGAGACTCTGACAACTGTTTCGGGCCGTGTCTTTTGCTTCCTGGCAGGAAACATTAATATGTGTTTTTGAAGATACATTTTTTCAGGGAAAGATTCTTTTTCTCTCTCCCTGGGAATCTTTTCCCCAGCCTTAGAAAGTTCTCACATTTCTATGACACCAGGAATTTGTGTCTCCTCTTTGCCCTTTTATGTTCGGACCAGAATTCTTGATTTGTCCTAATCTGCCTAGGGCTCTCCTCCCCATTTGATGAAGATATTTAAAACAGAGGTATGCCATTACAGTGGGTCACCTATTAGCTGCTGACCTTCTCCTTTAAATCCCTAAAGGCTTCTCAAAAGATAAACGAGGAAAGTGGGATCAGCTCAGTCCTGTATCCAGGTCTAAGTACTTAAATGGTAATTTGTGACTTTTTAAGTAAAAATGGGTTATTCACCGCCCACCATGGGAGAATACAAAAGAAGCCACGAGCTTCGTTTCATAGGTGATTATCACGTGCTGACAATACATTTGCCCCTGTCTTGCAGACAGTCGTTTTAAAGATGACTCACAGAATGAATTAACACTGATTTTTTTTATTATTTATTTTTTTTCCAATCTGGGCATTAGGAAGGAAACTGAATTGGGGCAGCTTCTTTTTAACAAGCAGGTCTTTCAGGGATTCCTAGAAATCCCCACAAGGTGGCACACCAGCACAACATGAAAGAAAAACAGTGTCCCAGGGGGCCAGCTCCCAGGCCCAGTTAATGGCTTGATTTTCCATTTACAAGCAGGGAAATGCCATGGAAACTTTTGTTTTCCTCTTCAAGTGAAGGAGGAGGGACGTGGATGGAGATGGCACAAAGCCCCCTTCCACTGTGCGTTGCGTTCGGCCCGTAGCCACATCGGGGATTTCTACATCATGGTAGTGGGGATCCAGCCTTTTCTGATCTTAGCCACAGCTCCATTCTGAGCAAAAAGGAACCAGCATGTTGTGTTGAGCTTAAGAAACATCCAAAGTCACAAGTTAAGCAGAATCAAGAAACTCATTTGAATAGAGGGGAAAACACCAGTGGGTGTATTTGGACTGCAGAACGGGGCAAGCATCTTCAGGATTTACCAGGTGGCTGGTTCCAGGTGCCAATGGGTCCTTACCTGGAACTTGTCCTGCAGAGACAGGGAACGACTTCAGAGTTTTACCTTAAAAGCTCACCTCTGCTCACAGCCCCTTCCACTGACACCCCCCCCCCCCAACATAATGCCCTTTTCTCATTATTCCCCCGGAACCTGGGCCATTGCTCTCCATTCCACAGAAGCTGCTCAGAAGAGGCAGGCCTTTTTCCTTTCTGGATGAACTCAGATCCCGGCAGCGGTGTCCTACCTCAGCAAGTCCACCGCCTCTGTCTGTCCCCCTCCCACATTCCCAGGCACATGGATGTCCATACAAAGTACCTTTAGGCCATGCGCACCGGGGCCTGCCTAACCTCGTTAGATTTCTCATTTCCAGTGCAACACCGTCGTGCGCCGTGCACGGGTGCCCCAGAGGAGTGGCTTGTCAGGACGGTGCCCCACTAATGAGCTAATCCAAATAACGCTCAAATCCCAAATCAGATTTCAGACGATCCAGGCTGGCTAGAAGTAGAGAGTGAGCGACGCCGGCTGGAAGAACAAGTGCTCGTTCTCTTTGTTTTGCCTGAGAGTGAAACAGGTGGAGCGCTGTCAAACTCCAGAGATGGCTTTCCTGTGCACGGCATTAACCTCCATTACCCAGTTGGGAATAATAAACAGAAAAGAGTACATCTGTATGGATTGGTATAAATTTCCCTCAGAGGGTTAGAAAACACATACACACACACACACACACACACACACACACACACACACACACACATATGCACGCTTAATATATTCAGCAGATCTATGTCCTTCACAGCTTCTATTTTTCCTGCCTTTCCTGTGAGGTTGGCCTCAAGACCTTGCAGATTTTGCATCTGATGTATTTCAATGGCGACCTTAGGATGTAGGGTTAGGCCAAAAAAAAGTTGTCTTAAAGCTTATTTGTTTCCTGATTTTCCCTCAGGGTAAAGCTGGACTCCAGAAATCCCTAAACGTATACTAGCGAAGTTCAGGTCAGGCCCCTAACAAAGGAGCTAGGAAAACAGAATGCAACCAGGGTCATTGTGGTTTCAGGTGTTCTTGGAAATAAAGCCTTGGCTTAAAAAGGGGAGGCTTACATTGGTTTCTTATATCTGCGATTTTCTAGTCTCTTTGAGAATGAAAGAAATGGTTTCTGCTGGCAAAAGGCAGATTTTCAGATGACCAGAAAAATCTGGTCATTCTCCAGATTTTGGTCCATTCTCCCCCAGCACGGCAGCTCGGGCCCTCGCTGAGCAGAGCTGGTCTTCGATCTGGGTGCTGGATGAAGCCCAATGAACACAGTTTGACTCTTTAAGAGTCAAGTTCAGGTAGCCTCTTGGAGTACATATACATACGGACCATTCTGTGCTCTGACTTTTATGTTAGTCCTCACCTCAGTGCTTTTCATGCCTAGGTATACAGAAAAAACAATTTTTTTGTAAATATATTTATTGATTTTTTTGTTTTTACAGCGAGGAAGAGAGAGGGATAGAAAGTCAGAAACATCGATCAGCTGCCTCCTGCACACACCCTACTGGGGATGTGCCCGCAGCCAAGGTACATGCCCTGGATCGGAATCGAACCCAGGACCTTTCAGTCTGCAGGCCGACACTCTATCCACTGAGCCAAACTGGTTTCGGCCAGAAAAGAAACATTATGAAATACTGATAAAGTGCTGTATGTTTAAATCCTCTCTCCTTCCTTTGGGCACTTCCCTTTGATAGCATGTGTTTAGTTTTATATTCAGAGGATCTGAAAGAAGCCAGATTCAAACAGCTATCTATGATTTCACTCAAATAAATTTTCAGAAAAGGCAAAATCATAATAACTGAAATCCAGATCAATGGTTGTTTGGGGTTTGGGGAAAGGGACAGACAGCAGAGTGTCAAGAGGGAACTTTTCGGGTGGGTGGAAATATTGTAGTGCTAATTACACAAAGGTATAGACTTATCAAAACTCATAAAATTGTACTTTTAGTTATAGGTCAATTTTATCACACGCAGATTACACTTCAATTACAAAAAAAATTTAAAGATTCTTTTGGGATGAATATGTTTTTAAATTTTGTAAAACTGCCATAAAAGCAAACACAACAGCCAGTGTGAGCCATTTTATAATTTGTATCTGTTTTGCCTATATCCCATTCACTTCAGGGCTGCGATAAAATTTGAAGAAAATCAGAATGATGTAAGTAGGTAGCTATAAGCAAGTAGGTATAGAATAATACTGTCATATTTTGTCAGGCCTCTGCAGCCTTCCTGAGTTTCTTATTTAAAAAAAAATATTTTAATGACTTTTAGAGAGAGGAAGAGAGAGGGAGAGAGAGAAGCATTGATGTGAGAGCAATACATCCATCACCTGTCTGCTGCATACCCACTACCGACAATCAAGCCCAAAACCCTGGCAGGTGCCCTGACCAGGAACTGAACCGGCAACATTTTGGTGAATAGGACGACCCCCAACCAACTGAGCCACACCAGCCAGGGCCCTGAGTGTCTGTATCCGACACACAGGGAATGTGAACCTGCTCATAGTAACTTCTAGAAGTTGGCTAGTGGATGATCTAAGCACCCACGGCAGGCAGCTCTGCCCTCCTTCTCCCCCTGCCCTCCCTGGACACTGTGACAACAGTCACCACAGGCTGCCTCCTTGGCTTGGCCCAGGAGCAGGGTGCAAATCGATGACCATTTTTCTTGGCGAATGATGACCCACACTCATGGACTCACCCGGGAAGAAAGCAGCCCCTGCCAATACTGTAAAGCAGCCAGGGGAGAGATGCGGCCTGCTAGGGCCTCTCTGCCTCCCTGCTGACTCTAATTACCCAGCTGGAATTTTACAATCCTCCCTTCCCACTCGCCCCCACCTCCCCAAATTGGAGTGGAGGACCCGGCACTCAGCAGACTGGCTGCTTCTTTGTGCGCCCACTGCTGCGGAGTGGATTGGGCTCCTAATGAGCTTTGACACTAATGGAACTGTGAGACGGTGTGATTGTGGAGTCTCCCCCATGCAGCACGGACCTGGCAGGAAGTGACCCCAGACTCTGCACCCTTTCACCCTCCAAAGAATTCTATGGAAACCATCCTCAGCAGCCAGCTGAGGCCCTCCCTCTCTCCCTCCCTCCGCCTCTCCCTCCCCTCAGTTCAGTTTCCTCTTCCCCCCATCATCCTGAATGCAGGTGGCTGAAAAGTAGGTTTTATGGCCTGATGCGTAGTGGGGTGGTTGACAGCGCTGGGGACTGTCTCTAATTCAGGGAGGCCGTGGAGCATATAGGTGAGATTGGAGAGGGGGAACTGGGGCCCATAAAAAAACAAAGACTTTCCCCACTTGAGTTCCAAAAGCGATCCTAGGGGGAAGGGGGCCAGGGACTGGAAGGTTGTTTTCTATTAGATGCTTAACAACGTGTGTAAGTAGAGGCGATTTGAGAGAAAAAACAAGAACATGTGCTTCTGTAATTTCCACGTTGCGTGTGGTACAGGTGGAAGAGGCTGCTGCTGACTATTGAACTGTGAGCTCATTAGAGGAAGAAGCAGATGTTGTCCTCTAACGAGGACACGGAGGCGCAAGATCCTGCCTGGCGAGGAAGCTGGAGGAAGCCTGTTGCAGGGCTTCGTGGCACTGGCTGATTCCTCTTAAAATATTCTCTGTCCCCCTCCCTGCCCCCGCCACACACACACACACACACACATACACACCACACACACACACACACACCCCCCACACACACACCCCCCACACACACACCCCCCCCCACACACACACCACACACACACCACACACACACACACATACACACACACCCCACACACACCCCACACACCCCCCCACACACACACACACCACACACACACACACACACCCCACACACACCACACACACACACACAAACACACACACACACCACACACACACACACACACACACACACACCACACACACACCACACACACACACACACACACCCCTCACACACACACCACACACCACACACACACACACCACACACACACCACACACACACACACACACACACACACACACACACACACACACACGGCCAGCGGCCCGTTCTCACATCCGCTCCAGCAGGTGATAAGTAATTTTCACCTCACTGTGTCTGGGGAGAGGACTAGGTCCCCATTTTATTAACCTCTACGCTCCTGTTATTTTTATTTCCCAGAAGTGTATCATTCGTGACCCCCAGCTGTGTACTAGTGGGAGGGGTACGTTTGCCTGCCCCCCTTTGATTTCTCTCAGTCCATTCCCCGTGTTCTGGGTTTCCAGAACAATCGGATATTCCCAGAGCGGGCAACTATTTATCAGGCAATAGAGACGCTTTCCTAGACCACGTTTTCTGTGTCTTGGGGTTACTGTCTTCTCCCCGAAGCCCCTTAAATGTGACTACACTTCTCTTCAGCGTCACGGAACACCCGGCCCAGAGGGTGAGCTGGTGAGTATAAACCCGACTTCCCAGTTAGATGTCACTCCAAACAAACAGGGCAAGTGTTCGTTTAAGATGCATTTTTTTTACAGTGCTCATCACTGACTTTCACGTGGACAGAAGTGTTCAGAGTGCAGTAAGCCTCCATACCGCACCGGGAGGGAAAGAGTTGAAATCTAAGTGTGCTGAAGAAGCAGGTGCTCTGTTTCATTCCTCAGAGCTAAACATGCCCCTTTTTGGTCACAGGATGAGTAGGCAGTTTAAAGTGACCCCCACCTCCCCCCGTCCCCCAGTGTATAAAGTATTATTGACTGTGCAATCGAATGAAAAACAAGGGCTCGCTATAGCAACCGCTCTGACAAGAGGCACTATTCACGGGCTGCCTTGCCAGCCCAGGGCCAGCCCCACGAAGTACCTTTCTGAAAGCGCTTGTGGGCCAACGGGTGGCACATGCATCCTTTATAGTGTGTACAAGGCGGGGCTTGTCCCATGAAAGGGTTCTGAGCAGACGGGATTGCTTTTGGACGGGACAGGGGAGTGCCCACAGCTATGTTTCTCTGTGCTTTAGGATTAGTGGATGTTTAATTGAAAATAAAACACAGAGCAACTGTAGTGGCCACTGAAAGGGAGAACAAAGGGTTCTTCATCCAGCCAGCCCACCACATGGCGGCCGGGGGAGGCTGCTGTTGGCCTCATCTGCTGGCTTTCATGCTCCATCCCCGGCCTGGGAATAATCACCCGTCCTGTCTGTGCCGTCTGTGACCCACTCGTCCCTGAAAGCCAGGGAGGCGTCTGCCACACGACCCAAGAAGAGTGTGTTTCATTTGTGTGCTGGTGCATGTGTCCCTTAAGTCAATGTCTGTCTCTTCTAGTCTAGTAAGTAACCTTTCCTAAAGTCTCCCTCCCGTACTTTCTATCTCCCTCCCCCCCCCCCCCCCATTACTTTCTAGAGCCTTCTTTGGCCCACCTACTATCTCGAAAATCTTTCTTTCACTGCCTTTTTGAAACCTCTGGGGAAATAATCTCTCTCCCTATGAATTTTCAAGAAGACAGATATTAATTACAACACACTGTAGGTGAAGATTAGGTAAGAATGAAGGGCTGAGAGGACTTTATCTTCCCAAAGACAATGACCCAGTCTTTGGCTCATCTGAACAACCCCCTTAAAGCTTCCTAGGTATGAGAGAGGAGCGTTTCCTCTTTTGGCTGTGTTTCATCCCTTTCTGTCCCCCAAATAATAGCTTCGGGTGTATTCTGCCATGAATGTCTCCAGCTCTGAGCCTCCATGTGAAGGTGACATTTGTCTAAGTATCCCTGTCCCTCCTGCTTTCTGCTTTGGAATGGCAAATGTTATCCCTCAGGAATATCACTGCTCCTCACAGCAGCTCCAAGGCAAAGCACCTTCCAGCTGCTGACACCTGGGAGCTCGGAAGGCCAGGGCCTCAGTTGGTGTATAATAATGTTTGCTGCCTTGGTTCAACATGGCAGCATCCTAAGTAGGGCTGCTTCGTGAATATTGTGCTCCATAGTTTAAATCCAGGCCTTCTCTTTGTTTTTACTCCCTACAGCTTCCACTCCATTCAGAGATTGTCAGTTCTCAGCATAGTGTTTTGCATCTACCCAGTGTTAAATAAATGTTTGCTTGCGTGAATGAATGATGAAATGCATGAATGAAAGGGTTGTTCTGCATTGGAAAATAGCAATTTGGCTTAACCTATTCGCAGATGAAAGGAAGCAGCTGAAAATATAACTTCCTAAAAGTACCAACTAACTACTTCCAGAAGATTACTTATAAAGGACACTTTGATTTACCTTCTACTTGGAAATATTTCAGTAGTGGGAACATGAGCAGAAGTAGCACAGTAAAGCATTCCGAATTTTGACCCTCTTGCTTTTGGAGGGGAAGACAGATTCTTTGTTCATAGCTCCAGATTCCAAAGTGCTGGGGTCAACACAAGTTGTTCATAACTTATCTGGCAAGGGACCTGATTGAACTGGCACAAAGCTAGTGAGGGCCTCCCTCCAGGTGTGGCGGGGCTATTCCCGGGCACCTCTGCAGAAATCTGATTGTAGGAGCTCCAGATGTCACCGGCCTGTTAGGCAATAGGTGGCATATTCACCACATTATTCTCTTTCCAAAATCTACAAGATCCTGAATTTCAACACAGATGGCCTCTAGGAGTTCAGCAAAAGGATCAGGGATATTTTTTAAAAAATATATTTTATTGATTTTTGTACAGAAAGGAAAGGAGAGGGATAGAGAGCTAGAAACATCAATGAGAAGGAAACATTGATCAGCTGCCTCTTGCACACCTCCTACTGGGGATGTGTCCGCAACCAAGGTACATGCCCTTGACCAGAATCAAACCTGGGAACTTTCAGTCCACAGGCCGACGCTCTACCCACTGAGCCAAACCGGTTAGGGCCAGGGATCTGTTTTAACAAAATGCTTTGGTAAGTCCAGGTTGATTCAGTAACTCGAACAGGTTGCCTCCAAGACAAGGCATTCAGAGGTCTTAAATACTGTTTAGAAAACATCTCAGTGCTGGGGGCTCTCCATCAGTACCCTCTTAAAGCGCGGTTTCCTCACACAATGAGCGGACCAGGAGCAGAGACCAGGAAGCCAGCCTCCTCCTGTGGGAAGACGTCCGGGAGAGTGGCTACCCTCTTGCACTCAGGAGCTCAGTGTCCTGAATAATTTTGTATCAAGTGGCATAAAAATTACGGATGGGGGGGGGCTTTAAAACGTGCCTGCATTGTATGTAGATCTCTTGGAAGCTCTCTTTGCTCCTTTTAATTCCTTCTCCATTAAGACTTGCAAAAACACCACTAAGTGATTTCTTCCTCGTAACCACATTAAGTGACACAGAATTTTAAAGTCTGGGACATTTTCAATCACAGTGAGGACTTGTCTGGTGCTTCTAGGACAGGGTGTCTTCTGTGGACAGCAGTCCCCTGGCCACTCAGCACATCAACTGGGGACACAGAAACTGGGACAGGCATGGGTCAAAGAAACCTTGAACTCGCAGCTCAAGATGATAACAGGCTCTTTCAGCATGCAGTTCTGCCTCTAAAACCCACAGTCACTCCTGAGTGTTCAACGGGTTTGAAAAACTCAACCCCCAGCACCAAATCCCAAGTCGCTCTTTCTGACATGATTGGGAAAACAAATGTTTGGGTGAGGCCTGCCAGGTGGGATCCTGCAGGCTGGGAGGGTTGGGAGGGAGGGAGGAACGGGGGAGGGGGAGGCAGAACAGTTCACTCAGCATGTCTGGGGCTGAAGTCTGGCCTTAAGAACCCAACTTATTAATGGTTCTGTTAATGCAAAAGCTATATAGTTCACTGCGTCAATAACAACGGATGTTGAGCAAATGACGTGTGTGACAGGTGAGTGCCAAACCCTGCAGCCTGGGCTACATCTACTGGGAAGCCACGTGGCGCCATGGAGCTCACATGTGCAAAGCTTCTGGACAAAGGTGACTTCTGTGCTCGTGTTAGTCTGCACGTGGAAGAGCTTTGCTGCGTGTTTAGAAAGTTTGCTGCTCTGTGATTCCACGATCTTTTAGGACGTGCCTCTGCTAGTGTGTGGTCTGTGCCCCTTTTCTGTAGCAGTGAAAAGGCCCCGGAACCTACAGGGCAGGGTACAAAGAACAAAATGCTCACCTAAACTTTGGCCAAGGGGACACATTTGGATCTCCTCAGTGTGTCCCAGGGAGAACCAAGTGCTCATCTAAACCTTGGCCTAGGGGACACAGTTGAATCTCCCCAGTGTGTCCCAGGATGTCTTTGTTAATGGGAATTTGGGTCCAGTCCTGGGATCCAGACAGGCTGCTGGCATGCATATCTCCAGGGGGCACATTCAGTTTCAAGAAAAATAGCACCTCCTCCCACAAATGTGAGCGGGGTGCTGCTCGCAGCCCTGGGAGGGAAGGTGGCAGGGCTGGCAGAGTCTGCCCCAGAGAATGCGAAGGGTGGGTAGGCATTGGGGTGATGCCTTCTGTGGAAAATGACCTGAGCATTCCAGTAATGAAATTCCATGCAGGAGTTTGGGAAGGCCTGCCAGCACCTCTCCATCGAGTCTGAGCTCCCAGCAAAGAAACTTCATCAAGCATCAAGTGGAGTATTTCCAAGCACTTTGACATGGCTTTAAACAAAGGAGAGCTGTCCCTGCCTCCAGGTCCCATCTTTGCCTCGGATCTCAGGAAAGGGGACAGACAGACCACTCTCCTTTGTTGCTGCTGGCACAGTGTTGGATTTCCAGCCAGCAAGAGGTCATGCCGGTGACTCTGCAGGTGGTAGTCAGAGAAGATCCCTAATTTGAGAAGCTTTGGAGGGAAAAGGATTTGGACTGAGCTGGGTTTGGGTTTGGTTTTGTTTCCCAGGAAGGTGGCAATCCAGAATTCTGCTGTAAAATAAACATTGTGACCCGAACCAACCACCCCAAAGAATAATTACCCTTCCCCCAGTTTTCTGTATCCGACTTTCTTAATTGGATGGGCGGGAGAGCAAATTTTCACATGATGCAAGTAAGTGGGCACCGGCTGCATAAATCCCATGCTTGCCATCCTTGGCAGGGATGCTCACTGCCATTATGTTTCTAAATGTCAGCTGAGGTAGAAACTGGTTCCAGGCCCGAGAGGCGCCAGACACCTGCTCTCTGGGCTCCAAGACTTGCTCCTGCGAGCCAGTCGCCCGTATATAACCCTCTCCCCATTCACACTGGTCCTCTCACCCAGGAGCAGCTCAGAATCATCCTATGTATGTCCAAGTTCCCATCCATTCTCAATACCCATGTTTCAGTCCCACAATTTGGTCTTCTGATAGGAGGCTGAGTTGGGCATCTGTGCTTCCATTTGGTACCTAAATTCTCAGAATCCCCGACATGCTCCCATGCTGTCCGTTCCTTCTGCTGAAGCCTGCGACCTTTCAAAGTTCTTAGGCAGTAGCAACTTTGAGGACTGCCTTCCTTACAAGAAACAGTTTTTAATCTAGTTGATAAGCTAATCTGGTTGAGCTGCCTCATGAAGACGAAGCAATAGGACTAATTTAATTGGCAGCAATCCTCTTTTGGGTTATTTGCATTTCTTTCAGTCACAAGTCACTTTGATAAATGGTTTTCTCCACTTTCTCTAAAATTGAATTTGGGTGCACCTATCTCTAAAATCCCGTGAATCCAGCAATTTAAATATAGTTACCCAGAGTTTGGGATTCTTTGTGATCACTTAAGCCCCCAAATCCATCAAGATAGAACCTAAGGCAACAATAACTAATATTTATTGAGCATTCATCATGTGCCAGAGATCAGTCACTTAAGAGTGTCTTCCTCCTATTCAGAATAGTTCTATTAGGTAGGCAAAATTATTATCACTATTTTATGAATGGAGCCACTAAAAAAAAATGAGGGCACAAAGAGGCTAACCAACTTACTAAGTATCACATAGTTGTATCATTATCATAACAACATTCATATAGCATTTACTCTGGGCCAGACCCTGTTCTAAGTGCTATAAAGTACTTAGCATATATAAATATGTTAACGCACTCATTTTCACAACAATCCTGGAGGTAGGTAGTATTATTATTATTATTATCTCATTTTACAGATGAGAAAATTGAGATACAGAGAAGTTGTTCACAGGCCCAAGGTAATACAGCTAGTGAGTGGGAGGGCTGGGATTTTAACCTAGACAGTCTAGTTCCAAATGCTAGGCTCTCAATCAGGTTGCTAAATTGCTTCTCATGGAGTCTTTAATATTGTTACTTTAGTCTTTATTTTCCTTAATAAATACTTCATAGTGTTAGTAGTAGGATTGCATGTATATTCTATGTGAAGAATTTAGCACAGTGCTCAGCTCACAGTAATACCATGGTAAATATTATAATTACCTATATTATAAAAAAAAAAAAAAAAAAAAAAAAAAACAGTGGCCGTAACGCCATAGCGACCAAACGATCGGTCACCAGGAGGTGCATTGATGGGTCTCAGGGCGTGGCAGGTTTCTGGGTCCTGCAGGCATGGTGGTTTCTGGGTCTCATGAGATTTCATGCACTGGGTCTCTAGTGTTATATATTAGTATAATTAGTTGTAATAATATACAGGCTGCATGACTTTTCCCCAGTAGGAAATCGAATGAGAAAGACACATTTTTGTCTTCTTTAAAGCAATTATGCAAGAATGCCCAGGTATTGATAGTCAAGAAACTTTTTTGAGGAAGGATGTTGATAAGCTATTACTAGTATTTGCCACCTTTCCTATGGCTGTGAAGCATTGCAACTGTTTCTCTCCTTTGGAATGCTCATTCATGGTAAGCCTCAGAGCCAAAGAGCTTAGCGGAAATGAATAAGGAAGTTCTATGATTTTAAGTAGGGAAAAAAGTAAAACAAACCAAAAAATTCTCTGAAATACAGATGAAAACCCCACCTTCACTAGTTCAGAGGCTCTAATGAAATAGCAAATATGAAGGCCCTTTGGAAAAGGTGTGCCCTAATCACAGCAGGACTGTCACTATGAGGAGGGGGATCCCAGGCTTACGAAAATCACAGGCTCTGAGCATGGCAGGCCACGTGGGAAGCCTCAGACAGAGTGAGAAGCTGCCAGGAAAAGGGAGCAGTTCGGGGGAGGGGAGAAGAGAAGCTGTGGTTTTGGAAACCAAAAGGGAAAATCCGTGAAATAACAATAGTAGGAAAAGAGGCTGCTTTGAGGGAGCAGGTACCAAGAGCACCCCTGGCGTTAATGTCAGCACTTCCTTCGGCACAGCTGCAGACCGGCTGGCCTGAGATGGCCCTGCGGCAGGTCAGCCTTCCCCTGGGAGGAACAACACCACAGTGACAGCTCCCTTTGGGGGGAGGAGGTTCCGCAGCCCACACATTCGATTATCCTTCCTTAGAGCCACCTCTAAGCAAGCTGCGGAATGTGTGACTTCAAGGAAGGTTTCATGTGTTTAAAGGCCTTGTCATGCCGGTCACCAGAGGATCTGGAAAGGAGCCAAAAAAAAAAACCAAATACCACAGAATGGCCCAAAGAGAACCCATTCTGGGCAGCCTCAGCAATGGCCAGGGCCTTGCAGCTTTTCACGAGGCATCTCACTATGACAGTCAAGGAGACATTATCCTTTGATGCCCAGTAATGTTGCAGAAAGGTGAGACCGATAAATATGTATGTGACTCCAGGGCTGGCCAGGCAGGTCAGCGGGACAAAGGATCTGCAGAGGGGGTAGTGCAAAGTGCTTTCAGTAACACCACCCACCAAAATGCCACTGGGGCAGTTTGCTCTAGCTGGTTCTCAGAGCCAAGTCTGCTGGGAGTGTGTGATCAGCCGTACCCTGTGTATTAGAGGACTTGCAAATAGGCTCATTTGTTAAAATGGAAAAGTGTGACTTGGAATCCTTGGAACTAGTCAGATTAGCAAGGGAGAATGCTTTCTAATGATAAATCGTGCTCATTTGGGAATCCTTGGTCCAGTGAGATGTTACTCTGCATTTTACAACCAAGCCTGACAACAGGAGTCGCTGAAGACAAGACAGTCCAATCATCATTTCAGGGAGTGTTTCTGCCAGGGCTTCACACAGGTCAGCAGTCACAGTTGCCTCGGATTTTCTTTTAATAAATGAAATTATGTTGGCAGGTTTATGTGTTCCTCGTGAATTTTTGGAAACGACTTCTAGCTGACTTGGATAAACTGCTTTGGAAGGACTCATGGATGATATACAAAAGAGGACACTGTTTATCACATATACTCTTCAGAGGTTACTCCCCCCACTTTTAGGAGAAACACATGCACATTGTAGAAGATACAGAAATTCGTAAAAGCAGTACGGTTAGTCATTGTTTGTTTGGTAGCAAAAACCCAGCTCAGATCAACTGTGAGGGCTCTCGTCAGGAGAAAACCCAGCTGGAGTGGATGGCTGGTGGCAGGCGTGATGGGCTCCAGGAATTCCAGCGATGCCTCCTGAGTCATAGTCCGTGGGAGGGGCAGCAGAGCCACTCAGGCTGCACAGTCCACAACAAGTAGCCAGGAACAAAGTGATAGTCCATATTCCCATCACTGTAAACAACCAGACTCTGTATTTTGGTATAGTTTCTTCCTGTCTCTTTTTCATGCACATTTTACCTGATTCATATGTAAATTTTAAACTGAGCCAGCAATTCCATCTTAGAAAGAGCAATGAAGACAAGGATGCATTTTCATCAGCTTCATTGTAATGAGTGCACTGACCTATCCCCACAGTCCTCGCTGGTAGGTGTTCAGGAGGCCTTGGGCACTGCGCCTGCTCAGGCTCTCTACAGCTGCCATTCTTCGGTGACAGCACCATCCAAGAGAGCTTTCTGCAGTGACTGGAATGTTCTATCTCTGCACTGTCCAATACACTGACCATATGGACATTTGAAATGCGGCTGGTGTAGCCCTGGCCAGTGTGGCTCATTTGGTTGAACATTGTCCCATGCACCAAAAGGTCACCGGTTTGATTCCTGGTCAGGGCACGTGCCCAGGTTGTGAGCTTGATCCCCAGAAGAGGATAGGGGGGGAGGCAGCCAATCCATGATTTTTTCTTTCCATTTCCCTTCCTCTTTCTCTCTAAAAAAAAAAATCATTAAAAGCATATTTTTTTAAAAAAAGAAAAGAAATGTAGCCCTAACCAGTTTGGCTCAGTGGACAGAGCATCGGCCTGTGGACTCAAGGGTCGTAGGTTTGATTCTGGTCAAGGGCATGTACCTTGGTTTTGGGCACATCCCCAGTAGCGGGTGTGCAGGAGGCAGCTGACGGATGTTTCTCTCTCATCCATGTTTCTAACTCTATATTCCTCTCCCTTCCTTTCTGTAAAAAAAACCAATAAAAATATTTTTAATAAATAAATAAATGAATGAATGAATGAAATGAAATGAAATGAAATGTGGTTCATGCCACTAAGGAAATGGTTTCGATGTTATTTAATTTTGATGAACTTAAATGACCACATGTGGCTTAGTAGCTACTGTAAGGGATCACAGGGTGTTTTGTGTAGACAATAAGTTACATGCATAGAAGCCACCACTTCAGCATAAATGCTTGTTAACCGTACCCCTGCGGGATAACAGAGGCATCACTGAAGGCTCAGCTCAGAGAAGTCTCGTTAAAAGACACTTGAATAAACTTCAGTGGCGGCTGCCCTTTATCCTTGAGAAAAGCCCTTGGCTCTGTGCAGGGGGAAGCATTGTTTTTCCAGCTCACCCAATGCCAGCCCCCGTGCTCGCCTTTCCCCTCAGAGACAGACTTCTCAGAAAATTAGTAGGCTTCCAGCCCTCTGCTGGTTTGCAACTTACAATATGGTGCGGAGGCTAGGGACGGGGAGCTGGAGTCCGTCTGGATCCCAGACCATGTCTGCAAATTCCCTTCACTATAAAAAACACTCCACATTTTCTTTTTCTGTTCATGAAGGTTTGCAGTGTTTTGGCAACTTACATGCAGACCCTGAGTCTGTCACGGTGGTATTTATTTTATCCACTCAGAGTTGTGAATACCCTAAGTGGGGCTCAAGACTGGAGCCTTCGGGAGTGTCAAACACGGGCTCTGGCAGTCCACACAGGAGCCAATATGTCAGTCTGGAAATTACAATGGCAGAGCCAGTGTAGGAAGATCCATGATAATGCAAAATCTGTTGTGCGCCTTCTGTTCTAGATTTTAAGCTTTTCAGAGGCAGGCACCCATCTGTCCGGCGCCCAAGATGGTAGACTTGTTCGCAGGCCAGCAGGAGCCTGCCGGCAGGCCTCTCTGGCTCTGCAGACAGTCCTTACCCAGCCCCCGCGTGTTTGTCTCCCCCTGGATAATTCTGCATGGCCAGCAGTGGGAGGACAAAGAGTTGAGAGAATGTTCATCCAAAGGAAGCAACCAAGATATTCAACAGGCTTTCCCCTAATATCTTTAGCCTCAATATGTTCCTTAAATGCAGCACCCTTGATGTTTTCATAAGATGGGGTTTTTTAGGGTGTTTTTTTTTTTACTCATAATGTGAAGGGTATGTGGAGGGTGCCAGATGCATGCTGCTTACCTGTGCACCCTGCCACGTTGCTCAGTTTGCCTGAATGCCACAGGGCTCTTCCAGGTGAACTCATGCTTGCTTTTATGGATATTCCTGCCAAGAGGGGCCCCTACCACTCCATCTCTCTCAGTCCTTCGGAGCCTCACTCTTCAGGTCGACGGTGGATACAGCGCACCACCTATCTCACGGCAGGAGTTGACGAATTGTATCTGTGGATCAAAGTGGCCTGGCCTGGACCAAACCCAGCCAGGCCGGCTTGTTTACTGGCCATGGCTGCTTTCGTAACGCAGAGGCAGAGCCCAGCAGCTGGGACATAGACTGTGTGGCCTGCAAGGCTGTGTGGCCCTCCACAGGAAATGTCTGCTGACCCTTGACCCTAGGACTGAACAGTGCCTGGCCCATAACTGTGCTCAGTGACTATTAGAGGCTAACATTACTGTTGTCAGACACTCTTTCATCTTGAGCCTTTGTCCTTTCTTGGTTGTTTCCTTAATTTCATTCCTTGATCCAAGTTTATGTATTTTTGTTTTTGTTTTTGTTTTTGTTCTCTTCCTCTCCTGGCAACTCACTCCCATAAGAACTGGTTAAATAGTCTTGTTACAGGTTTTGCTTCAGATCAAAACTACCTGCTCAACCTGAATTATCTGGTTCCAATGGAGTATGTTGGTCTTTCTAAGAGGGAATTGGGCTGTCCTCACCTCTACTGGAGCCGTTCCCTATTAGGTCACCTTCTGCTTTTGGCTGTACCTTCTCAAGGACATGACAAGAACTCTCGTGTGTGGTTGTGAACACTGCACATGCTCAGCCATGTGCACAGCTCTACAAGCCACCTGGATGCCAGCCTCGGGCTCCTTGCTTGATCCTGGTTTGATTTCTGCCTAACTTCTGGTCTGCTTTCTTGCTTGGAGTGGGAACCACCATGGCTCATATTGACTTTCTCCCTTAAAGTTACAGCCTCACTGAGCAAGTGCCTTCTTTTCTTTCAACTGTCACCACTCCGGTCTGCTTTGCTCTCCCAATTGAAGAGCCTTCTTAGAATAGAGCACAGCCAGCCTAAGTTTTACCTATGTGAGCTTAAGTCATGGTGGTGTAAAGTCTTCCAGAGGAGGGGGAAGGCAGCGTGAATGTTTTCATTCATTCCTTAAGGTATCCTTTCTCCAGGTCACTGCCCCAGTGGTAATTCTTGGGCTTTGATTATCCTATCTAATAAAGAGGGAATATGCTAATTGACCCTCACACCATTACAAAGATGGCAATGTCCACAGCCAATAAGGAGGGAATATGCCCTCAAAGATGGTGGTGCCCACAGCCCACCATCCAGTGAGCCAAAGCAACTAGGGCAAGGGCAGGGTTTTTGAAAAAGAAGTGAACTTTCATGCTTAAGATAAAGATGTTAACTTGGAGCAGTTGTTTCCAACTGGTATATGCTTGGGGGTTGTGGGTGGAAGAGATAATAGGGAATAACTTGGGAAACTTTTGCACAGCCTCTATAGCCACCAAAATGTCTGATATACTTTCTAAATTAAAAGCCCTTTACAGATTAAGAAAAGCTATGGACTAGGCATTCAGTCTGTGGAAAGCTAGGTTTCACTTGGGCAGCTTTGGAATATCAGAGGGTCTGATTAAAATCGGATTAATCACATTCTTTGGTCAGGAGACCCTGTTCCCTGCATACAAATAAAAGACTCAGGGGGATCACAGCCACATCACAAGCCTATGTGCCCCATCAAGGGAACCTTAACACAATAACAGCACCCACAATCTTTACATTATGAAATCCCATTTCATTCAGGTGTGTTAAATTGGTTGAATTTCAACTCAAACTTGGGCACAATCACACATACAGAGAAAGTAAGACATGTCTCATCCCTCAGGTAGTTTCCAAGTGGATTGAAAGCCATTTCTAGGAGATGTTTCCTCCTCTCGGTTTTTAAAAAATATTCTAACAGTATATATCAAAGTTAGTTTGCTCATAGAAAGTATAGACATTGAAGCAGTCTTTACTGACTTTTTACCAAAGGTTTTCCCCCTTTTAAGAACATCTAAAACCTGACCCCGCACAATAAGAAATTTGACCTAACCTAACATTGGTTGTGGCTAATCCAAATCCAATCTAGATCTATGCAAGAAGTGGCCTATTTTCTCACCCTCCTAAATCCCTGAAAAAGACAATTCCAGAAGTTTGATCAAGAATTAAAAGTCCAGCCCGTGTGGCTGGGTTGGTTGGAGCATCCTGTGCACCAAAGGGTCAAGGTTTGATTCCTGGTCAGGTGCATACCAGAGGCAACCAATCAATGTTTTCCTCTCTCTCCCTCTCCCTTGTTCTCTCTTTAAAAAATTAATAAAAACATATCCTTGGGTGAGGATTTGGGGAAAAAATTTTGAAAACTACTCTTCAGCTCATACAAATCCTAGAGTGATTTCTATGTGTTGACTACCTATTTTTTTTTCTCCATTAAGGTTGCAGGTACTTGAAATGGAGAACTGCATCTTTTTATTCATTTGTTCACTCTCCTCTTCCTAAATCCTCCAAAATTTTAGCATATACTTCTTAGTAATCATAATACATATAAGAATATACTGTTTGCCAAGCACTGTGCTGAGTGGTTTAGGGCATAACTAAACTTATTCCTCACAATTACCCTTGAAGATATGGAAACTGGGGCTTTACAAGATCAATTAATTGCACAGAGGCACAAAGCGAAATAGTAGTGGTTCATCCGGCCAGCTTTGCTCAGTGGTTGAGCATTGACGTATGAGGCAGGAGGTCACGGTTTGATTCCAGGTCAGGGCACATGCCCAGGTTGCAGGCTCAGTCCCCAGTAGGGGGCATGCAGAAGGCAGCTAATCAATGATTCTCATCGTTGTTGTTTCTATCTCTCTCTCCCTCTCTCTTCCTCTCTGAAATCAATAAAAATATATTTAAAAAATAAACAGTAGTAGAGCAAGGTCTTGAACCCAAGCAGACAGAAACCAAAAGCTACATGTTTAAACCCCAGGCTGCACTATCTCCTGCAATGCTCTCTGGCTGGGCCAGCCAGAATGCCATAGGCACATGATGATTGCTCATGGAAGGAGAACACTTCTTCCCAAGAACATTGGAGACGCATCAATAGCGAGCTTCCATGATGTGGTAATGAGCATTGCTGCCTCCCTAGGCAGCCAGCCGAATGTCTAGCCACATCAGTGTTACGTTTTCTGTTGGAAAGTGCTCAATGGTATTTTTATGAGATACACGTTCTTCCACAATCATCCAAGGAGGCAAATCAGTCTCAATTTTCCTTTTATGGGTAAATAAAAGGCAGAGAAAGAAGAGTAGTTCACCCAAGTTCAGAAAGAATGTCAGTGGGAAAGCCAATGTTTGCCTCTGCAGCCCTTAAATTCTTAGCAGGCTCTTAATCTAGCTTTTATTTTCCCTTAGAAAAGTCTCCCAGGTATGTAATGGTGAAAACATATGGGCATGAGACCCCCAAAAGGAAACAACATAAAAACATGTGAGAAAAAAAGAACAAGATAAAATTATGCTGGAGAAGAAATTACAAGTCTTTCACTAGTGTATTGGTAAAAATGTTCTAATGTAGTTTTCTCTGTATAGTATCATAGCATATAGAACATTGCATTCTAATGTAGTTCAATGTATCAGATTAATTATTTGTCACATATGTTGGTAACACAAGGAAATATATTTAGCCCAGAAAATTAATCCAGGCAGCCAGACGTGAGCAGATGAATCAAATGACCGAAAGCATATCCTAGCAGAAATATCATATTTAATATTCTTTGGAGTCTGACCCTACAACAATGCTTTGTATTTAATACCCTTTCTAATATATAGTTTAAAATAGAGTTATAAAAAACACTTTTTTTTCTTTCAAAGATACACTTGTAAATCTGTTTTCCAGTTTCTTCTTGGAAATATTGGGTGATTCTTGAAAGATGTCCATTACACCCAATTAAACATGGTATTTATGCCACATTCTTTTGCAACACTCACATGGCCCAGCGATCTCTTGATTTAAATAGTCTATGTTGAAAAGTAATGATATATTTAGGATACTTTGACAGTATTAGGTATATTTGGTATATCCTCTTAATGCTGTTTTGGGTGATTTATAGTCTGGGCTCTGCTATGCTTCTTAGAAAGTATTCTGGTGATATTTCAAACTTTAAATTGAAAAATATTTTACGAAGTTCAAAACGAAACGGAGGCGGGTCCAAGTTTTGTTGGATGGCTGGAGCAGAGAGAACAAAGAGGCTGATACAAATTCTGGACACAAAGTGGGCTCTAGCACCGTCTCTACTGCTTCGTGATTTTTTTTTACTATCTCTGGCAGTAAGAGCAGGGAGACAACCTGCTGAATTTCAAACGTCCTTCAGGAACTGGAACGTTGCATTCTAATGCATTTTGATGAGTCAGATTAGTTATTTGTCACATATGTTGGTAATGCAAGGAAATGTATTCAGCCCAGAAAATTAATCCAGGCAGCCAGCCATGAGCAGATGAATGAGTGACCAAACCAGATCCTAACAGAAAGCAGAGGAAGGTATTTTTAAGGAGGCTATGCACCAGCCAAATCCTTTTAATATTGAGTGATAGGTTAAAGAGGTTGAAATCTACCTTTTTGTATGAAAAAAGCAGAAATCCTCTCCTTGTTTGGTGGGGGAGGGAAACAAAGATACTGGAAGGAGAAGACTATGTAATTTTCTCTTTCCTGAATGTGTATGTCTCACTTCTAGGACACCCGCATATTCCACTAACCTGTGGGGGAAAGGCGCTGGGGGAAGTCTCTGTGGCCAGCAAGCTGTTTATTAGAGATTAGGAAAGTGTTTTGGATGCCCTGACACAGCTGGCTGGGGACCCCTTGCCTTGGAGATCAACAGGAAAGTGAAAAGTTTCGGCTGAATTTGCTCTGTCATGGGGTTAAATTTCTCCCGGAGCTGAAAATGACATTGCCCTTCCCAGGCTGTTGAAATGAGATAATGTCACATCCCGAGTAAAATCACTAGGTCATAGTCTCACCCTCAATGTGATTTTCTTGGCATGTGCAAGCGTTCCTGGGAGAAAGGGGGAAGGATGAGCACGGATTGAACAAAACCATGCCTTTAATTAAGCTCGTAGCCATGTCACCTTCTGTTCCGATCCCATCAGATATCAGCAGCTAAGCAGGTTCGAGCTGGGGGTCAGCAATCATTCTGCATTTGTGGCATGTGCTATTATAAGGTGCAAGTTGAAGCCTTGCACCCCTGACCAGGTGTGTGCTGCTTTGTGAGCTTTTCAAAAGAGAAAATAAATGAGACAACAATCCTAATGTGATTGAGCTCTCTGGAAGGTTGGCATGACATAGATGAAGGTGGTGTGTTTCGGTGTCAATTTCCTGATACCCCCAAGGAAAGGCTGGATCCTGAGAGACAAAGCTTCCTTTTCCAAGTCAGATGGGATGTGCACTTAACTGAAAGAAACTCCATCCTTCTCAGATGTTAGGAGGGTGGAAACAAGCAGCAAGACTTTGTGTTCAGAGTGTTATCTCTAGCAAATGAATCCCTAATCCTGGCTGAGAAAATGGTTGAATTCTTGGGGCTTCTATACGTATTTTAGTCAGAAACTTGTTGAGCTTGACTGTGGATATTGCAAATTCCATTGAATGGAACCATGATGATCATCTGCTGTCAGCTTGTGGAGGAGGAATCCTTCTGAGGAGGAATCCTCCACGACTGAAGGACCCCTTCTGCTTGTGTAGGGAAGATTTAGAAACAGACCATGCTACATCTCAGCCTCTGAGAATTCACACGGGTATGGCAGTATGAAGGTAATCAGAAAAAAACAAAGCCATCATTGGAAAGAAGAATGAATGAGGGAGAGCATCTATTAATGGCCTTCTGTATGTCTGGCTTCTTTCATCTTTTTTTATCTCCAGGTTTCTGAAAGTAAATTACAGAGTAAGAGTCTATCCTCACAGACTTTAAATCCCTTTGTTCTGTTCAGGAAAAAATGGCAACCACTGGCATTTTGGTTCGAAAAATATCCTTGCCATTGACCTTCATCATCCTTGGAAGAGAAGTGAGGAGGAAGGAAAGGCTCGGTGAAAGGGGAAGAATGGGTGGGTGTGAGTCAAAGGTGCTATATCCCCCAACTTTTATTCACAGGAGTCTTCCAATGCACCATGCACAAAGCAACAATGGGGCAAAGAGGTCACTCCACTCTTTCACTTTATTGCTCCTGATCCGTTTTGACCCTACCATTCTTCGGGCCTTCGACTTTTTTCTTTGTTTAGCTTTGGCTTTACCGGTGTGAAGGGATTTATTTAGAGAGAGGGCTGTCTGACAGAAGCCAAGCCTGTAATGTAGGAATGCTGCCTTCCATAAAACTGTGGCCTTATATAAGCTGGTTGGACTATCATTTTGGAATATGCTTCTAAAAATCTGGAGAGGTAAAGGAGATGATGATGATGATAATGATGATGATGATGGTGATGATGATGTTGATGATGATACCAGAGAGATAAACCTCCCTCTCTTCTCTCTCTCTATATATGTATAGATGATAGATAGATAGATATAGATATAGATGATATAGATATAGATATAGATATAGATATATTATTGATTTTTTATAGAGAGGAAGGGACAGGGATAGAAAGTTAGAAACATCGATGAGAGAGAGACATTGATCAGCTGCCTCCTGAACACTCCCCACTGGGGATGTGCCCGCAACCAAGGTACATGCCCTTGATTGGAATCAAACCCGGGACCCCTCTATCCTCAGGCCAATGCTCCATCCACTGAGTCAAACCGGTTTCGGCCCCCCTTCTCTTCTTACTGTCTGATCTCCTACCAATGCCTTCCACTGGCTGAAGCCACCCAGTTACCAAAGGGCCCAGGAGCCCACAAATGCATTCCCAAGGATCACCCTCTTGGGAATGGAGCAGGGTGGGGAGTGGGGCTAGAGGAGCAGATGGAGACTCTCAGTAGAGTCCACATGCATTGTCAGCTATGTTGTTAGTTTGATTTTTGGATCTTATCAGAGATTCAGAAGGCAACTTTAAAAGGAAACACAATCCAGAACAGGAGGACAACTTTTATTACTCCAAATAAGTATATAGCTTTAACACACCCTCAGACAAATGCCCAGTGGACTTGAGGCAGGGAGAAAGGGGTGTCCTCTATAAAGTTAGCCTTTGTTCTTCAGAAGTATTTTTTTCTAACACAGGTTTGCCTACAAAGCTACTTTACATTCTAAAAAGTCCCAAATGTATGACCACTGGCTCCAGATGTGTTAATAATGCTGAAGCAGCTCACAACAGGCTGCTTGAGTTATTGAATAAAAGAACTCAACAGGCAGCTAAGCCTTCCGACCACACACTTTCACCTTTACGCGCTCAGTGTCAGCTTTCAATAGACATTCAATTCTCCCCTTGTTTTCATTCTTTGCTGAAGTAGGTTTCATGGGGGCACGTGAATAGCTGGGCTACCAGTAAGTGCCCTTAAATATAGGTATTTGAGAAATCTCTGTGTGTATGCAAGTTCCATGCATAAGTAATGTCCAAGGAGGAGGTTGAAACACTGAAATATTGAAATAAAAGGCTTGAGGCTTGAGTCCTGCTCCTGGTCTATTATTTTTGACTAGCCCCGCCAGGTAACCTTGGACTAACATCTTTACCTTTCTAAGATTCCTGTTTTGTTGCTCCAAAATGCAAACAGAGTCCTGTTACGGAGGAAGATGTGAGTTAGAATAGGCCCTGGGCTTTGCTGAACGCACAGTGCTTTGGGGCCGGGAAAGGTGAGTTTGGTATAGCATTTGCTTCCAGGCAGTTGCTTCCAGAGGATTCGTGGGTTCACAATTTAAAAGACAGCCAAGCATGAGGCTAGAACTTCCATTAAGTGGTGCCTGTGTTTCAGGTCCTCTGACAACCCACTAAGCCATGCTCCCTAGCTGGATTTACTAATTTTCACATCTGAAAATTTTTACATTGCTCCATTTCTTACTGCACTTTAGAGTCTTCCCCTGAAAGTATTTCATGGTGAGTTATTTATTTAGTGTGACAGGAAAGGGATTAAAAATGCACCGTGTTACAAAAATCATATCCTCCTCTTCCACATGTCCACATAAGGAACCAGAAGCAGCAATAACGTGACAGCTCTGGGATGGTGTCCACAACAATGGGAAATGAGCCCTCCTTCGCCCCCCCATCAGGCCTCAGGCTGCTGAAACCCGTTTTCCATCCTTCTCAATATTTGTCTGGCTAGTGCATTAATAGACACAAGTTTTTCACAATATGCTCATGCAACCAGAAACAGTCAGGAACTTTCTAGATCATTCCATATTTTTTTCTCATTCAGCATCTTTTGTAAGGAAAATCCAAAGCACCCATGTCTTTTTAAAGAACCATTTTATGACTTGTTTTGCCCTTATAGTTTTTATTTTAACAGTAATTAAAGGTTATAATAACAGATCTAGGATACCACTTCACTACCTGAAGAGAGAGAAAGAATGAATAAAATGTAGTTATCTAGTGTGAAACGAATACCAACATACCTGTGTCAAAGAAATTATTAAATAAACAGGCATTCAATAAACTTGTTATTACAACCTCAGAGGCAGAGTCTTCAGAATGTTTAACTCTTTTAGGAAGTTCTCATTATTTAGATAACATCATTTTTTTTTCATTCATACTTGCTTCCAAAGAGCTTATCTGCTGAATGGAAGACCTAATTTGCAAGCCAAAGAGTAGAAACACTTAATGCCTTGAGGGGGAAACACTAGAAGGTGAGAGGGGAAAAGAGAGCCATGAAAAGAAAAAAAAAATTCACACACTAAATCAGAACAGCTCTGTAAGGAAATCTGCCCAACCTTATTTATTCTTGTCAATGAAACAAGAGGGTTACCTTGCTTGTAGTTAGAATTTTAAGAACAAACCCCTTAGAACAATGGAAATGGTAAATGTGTTTCTCAGCAATTGTGGCAGGGCCTGGCTTTCAGAAGTTTAGTCACTGATTTATTGTCTTTATCATTTTGATTACATGTATAGAGTGGTGATCCTGACAATGGGCCTCTCAAATCTCTGATTTCAGGGAATGCATTGATGGAGAGTCCCAGCTGCTGCCTTCTGAAATCCTCAGCCACCTTTGCAATGAGGCAAGCTTCCCACAGGCTGCTCCCAGCCAATGACAGTGCACCAGGCATATTAAGGCAGACCCACATCCCGGGAGATGTTCCTAAGAATGGCACAGGTACCAGGTGGTGGGTGAGCCAATTTCAGATACTATGTTTGAACATGTTTAGATTTGATACTTGTGTGTTTCTTTTCATGTGCAATTTCACAGATGATATAGTTCAGGAAGAGGTTAAGCATGGATCCCTCAAGGGTGAGGCAAAGGGTGGGCAGGGAGTTAACTTGGAAAGACATCCCAGGAAGAAGAAATGAGGGCCTGGGAAAGTAAAAGAGGAAAGGAAGGAGACCAATACATGGATTCATGATTGAGTTAACCATTGTGGTGAGGGGGAATATAAGACAATTGGGGGATAGCAATCTGAATCTGTGCCACTAACCAGTATTCTGACCCACATTCTTGCTAGTGTAATTAAGCCCCATTCTTATCTGTGAAGGTTGTCCAGCTTCGCAGAACCTGTTTCCCAGAATACTCCCATTTTACAGAGGCCATAAACCATGAACCATCCACAACTCCTGGAGGGGGTTAACAGCACTGGTACCAGCCAGGCCGGCTTTTGGGTGTAATCTCACTTTCCCTATCCAACCCATGGCGGGAGGGGGGGGGGGGAGGGACCTGCAAAGCCTGCAAAAATTCCAAAAGATTGGTCCATATTCGGGGACAAAGAAGCTAAGGAACTAAGAGGATAAAGAGACAGCTTCCTCCATATCATCACTCAGGCTTTGGAGGTTGATTTCCCTGAGTCACTGTACTAGTTAATGTGCAATTATGCATTGACAGCTGCTCTTCTGAATCCTCTGAGTGCCCGGCTGCTTATTCTCCCACACCACCCTTATCTGCAACAGTGAGGATTTGGCTTGAGGATCCCAGAGACAGCCTTGCCAAACTCTTCTGAGCCCTGCATCTCATTCTGAGACTTGGCCACATCATCCTCCTTCCTTCCTTCCTTCCTTCCTTCCTTCCTTCCTTCCTTCCTTCCTTCCTTCCTTCCTTCCTTCCCTCCCTCCCTCCTTCCCTCCTTCCCTCCTTCCCCCTTTTCTTCTTTCCTTTGCTCCTTCTCTCCTTCACTCAGGGTCAGACCTGATATGGCCCTGATAGTTCTCGATCTCTCCTGGCTCTCTCTCCATTTCTTCTTATACACTTTTCATTCCATCTTTGTGTCTGCTTCTTAGAGGACCTACATTAACATATAAACGTAACGCCACTTGCAAAATGTATGTAATTATACATAATTATATACAATATACATTTAAATAAAATTAGATACCACTTTGTGTATAACATGTACATATTTATAATAAACTTGCAATGGCATATGGGGCAGCTCTGATTCATTGTTCAGTTACTCAGCCACTGCTGTAGTTCAGGTAGGTCTCAACCAGATTTGCACAGAGATGGTTCAGCACTTCAGCCCATCTGCCAGAACTGCCACTCATGTCCCTCTCCTGAGGTCATCTTTGATCATTGGAGGACAGGCATCAATGGATAGATTCTTTCCCCTCTCATGTCATAAGATGTCTTAGAAGGTGCTGGGGACAAAAAGGTAGTGGTCAGTTTAATCCTGCATGTTTCTGTTGGGCTCCCTAGACTCTGTTTTCCTCTCCCAAACCCTGGTTTATGCTTCCTGTGTATGATACCTTTCCAAGTGAACCCTTTTTGCTGTTTTCAGGGAAACTCAAACTTAGCATCTTCCTACACCGTATTATTTATAACATCACACATAAATATCAAAACTAAAAATGTTTAGCACAATACCTAAAATGAATTCACATGCCACCTGGTATTGTTACGCCATTTCAGGAAACACTATAACAAAAGATGTCAGGATGATTTTGCTCAGACACTGCTCTCTCTTTCCACAGCTATAGTTAAAACCAGTTTTTACCATTGAGGAGAGTGTCCAGGGAAATGAGCAATAACTAATGAAATCTAAGGTGCTTAGTTTTATTTGCTTTTGTATGTTTTATACACACTTAGTGACCATGGGTTTCTCCGTAAGCATTTTGTTCTGTTTGGTTTTGTATAACCGGGGTACATTGTAGTTTAGCTTTTTATAATCACTTGGTTACTGCTTTGCTTCTTGGAAGGATTTTCTCAGCTATCTGAACTTATGGACCCTGAGCTCGGCATGGTAGGCAGAATTCTAAAGAGGTCTCCCAAGACTCCCATCCTCTGGTTGTTTAGTCAAATTCTAATTTAGGAACTGTCCAGGGACATTGCAGATAGAATTAATGTTATTAATCAGCTGACCTTAAGATAGGGCAACTCTCCTGGAATTTTCAAGAGCAGCCCAATGTAATCACATGAACCCTTTAATAGCAGGAGAGGAAGGCAAAGAGAAGTGTCAGAAGGGAGAGAGGAGGGGAAGTTGGCCCAAGGGTAAGTTGAAGATGGAGTCCTTGTCTTGCGACCACGAAGCAATGAACAGGAGGACACAATGCAGCCTGCTAAAAATGAATGAAGGCAGCAGAGTCTGTTTCCATGATTCCTGGAGTTACTGTCCAGGCCTCTGGCCCCACAGGACTTCTCATTACACTAGGAAAAACAGACAACTTGGGAAACCCACTCATAGATAGGTTTTCTATTATTTGCAGCAAGCACATTGTTAAGTAAGATAGCCTCTTCCAAAAAGTGTGCACTGTTACCCAACAGGAGTCTCTAATAGTCTTGTCAGTAAGATGCTTTAACATTCTCTTTATTGAACAAATAAGTATTATGGACATTGGGCTGCATGGGCCAGTTTCTCCTTGGTTTGATTACCAAAAAAGTGAGGGACAGGCTGAGCATTCATGCTGTGAGATTGCAATGCCCAGGTCCAAATGCTCAATGATGACCCCATGGAGGTATCACATGATGGATGGGACAATGCAAATCCACATTATGTGTTCCTTTTCAGAGCTACACATATTTACACATATATTGAGTTCATTTACAACAGATAAAAACGGCTGCCTCACAACAGAGCAATGAGTCCTTCTCAAATCCCTGAGATCATTTGCTTACCCATATTGATATTACTCAATTTGCATTCCCAGCCCAAGTTTCTAATAGATGCCTATAGTTTTTTACCTCTTGCCCCAGCTGTACGATACGGTGAGGATTTTGCCCATGTGTTGGTTACCTCCTGGGAAAAATGCACAGTGGGCATAGCATTAAATCAGTGCTGCCCAGCTATCTCCCTCTGAACAAAAGCACTTCCTCTTTGTGGTAGCCACCACCCCATGTGGTCATTTGTCAGCTAGTTGTAATGCAGCTGACAAATCCTGAAATCCTGTGGTGAGAGACAGTCCTCTCCTGACTTGCTCGGCACTTTTACTTTGCAGCCAAACTGTAAATGCCATCCCAAAGGTATTAGGTGGCTCTTTTTCTACGTTCATGACAAGAAACAAGAAAATGAAAAGTTGCACGAAGCTGGGAAAATTGTAGAAACCTGGCAGGGGATGACTTTCACCTGAACAATTTGTCAGGTCCAAAGGGACATCTGAAGCAAGTTTCAAGAACAAGAAGTATCCGGTTCTCATTCCAACCGGTTTGCCTGGTCATAATTATTGCAATATGGACTAACATCCTCGGCCCTATGGTGCACCTGTGCAGGCTCAATAAATATAACCAACCTGTGGTATTAATTAATGGTGATGACAAAAGTCAGAAAGGGCTATATTTATTATGCTATGTTCTCTTTCTTAAATGGGGACATATTATATTTTCCTAACTCCAGCCTGTTAAAATATACTCAGATATATACTGCTCTCACCTCAAGCAGAGGAAACTCAGTGTCCTCCACACTCCCACTGTCAGACCACCCTCACCCAGGGCCACGAGATAACCAGCCCAGCAATGGTGCAAATTGGTGCATGCCCCTCCAATGTTGTGAATGTTCCAGTAGTCAAGTCGCTTGGTAAACAGCCTTAGATTGAAAAGTCTAATTTTAGTCTCCTTCAAGCAGTGACATGGTCTCACTAGATTTGTCAGGACCTAATAGATTAAGATAATACCCAAGCGAAAGGTCAATTAAAAAAAAAGTTAGTGGATCTGAAAAGAATTCAGGGTCAAGGATTATAGAGTCTAATCCTTACTCAGTCACTAGTTTATAGGCCTCTTCAAGCCTCTTAATTGTTGTGCATCTGTGTGTGGAAGAACAGAAAAGATTGCCCTTGTTTATACCAATGTTCTCAGAATTAGAAACAAGTGCTGGAAATCCCTCTGCAAATAAGAAATGCTATGTACATAATAACAAGCTACTTGAACAAATATTACTGAAGAGATCTTGAGCCAACTGGCCCTTCCTGACTTTGCTCCTCACTTGGGACAGCTAAACACACACACACACACACACACACACACACACACACACACACACACACACACACGGGGTACTAAAGGATTTATTGATGATGATTCTCATGAGGATGGATGACTTGAGTGCAGGCTTACCTCACGGCTGTAGCAAACACTGTTTGACCTCTTGAGGTCCTTTCTAGACCTATTAGCCTATAATTTCATGTTGATGATGCTAAAGCTAATGAATATAGAGTGAGGGCCATATCTAAAAGCACCCTTGGCAGTAAGAACAACGTTTATCAGTATTACTGAACTTTCGTCTTCATTTATAAAGTGTATTAACATCAACCATTTTACAAATATATATTTCCCAGAACTGCTGCACTACACAAAACAAACAAAACTCTGGAAGAATCAGGGAATATTAGAATATATGGCACAGTGCTAAGGGTAACAAATCAGTTGTATAATTATTCCCAGCATGACATGTTGATGCACAGAAACTTTGGCTTCCTTCAAACAGTGCCTGTCACTTTCCCTACATCAACATGGGAATCACTGACATGCACAATTTTATCCATCAGTATGATCCCCAATTATTTTAAAAGGGTGGAAACTTTATGCCACTTTCCAACATGACGGAGCTAACCTTTAAATATTGGCAGTCGCTGAGATGTTTCACGTTGTAAATTTTTGAACATAATTCGCTCTTTCACCATCAGCTTCACTTTCTGCTCAAATTATGAAATATTAACAAAGTTTTCTTAGGATTCAAATTTATAGCCGGAAAGGATGTTTAACTATACTAAAATGGTTATAGGATTGCCAGGGGCAATTGTGGAGTCCACTTGGGGAGATATTTTAAAACAAGAGTTTCCTTCTTGGGTGCTTGTCTAGCATAGCCTGAAGACAGAGTAGAATTGTTACATATGCTCTTACAGTCCTATTTGGGTTTATTACTCAACTTACTATTTTCATTCAAAGTTCAGACATAATCACACATAAAAGTAATAGGTGCTTGGTTCCATTTTGCCTCGAAAGAGTTATAGTCTTTCTCAAATGATATACCAAATTCCCAAAAGGTAAATTTGTATGGAAAATAAATAAAGCTGTATATTTGCATAGTACACATAATTTGAATATGCATTTATATGCTTTGATTGTATATGCAAATGAAATTCATTAAAAAATTCCAGGGCATGAATGACCTCTCAGCTCTAATACCCAGTGGCTTTTTTTTAGTATTTCCCCATTTCCTTTATGTTATAGAAGTAGTTGGCACTCTTCTCTTGGAAATTCTGTTCACCCTTAGTGACTGTGCACAAACCCAGCTTCATCTATGACTCTTTGATGAGCATTTGTTTGGGGTTATAATCTGAATTTTCTGTCTTGTTTAGAGACACCTACTGCATAGTGAAGGCCAGATAATTGTTCTCTAGGACCCTGGCAGGTAGGGTAAGTGCACTTGACCTAAGCTTAGCCAATCAAATAGCCCTTTTAGAACTCTGAGCCTGGAATGAGTTAACATCCACTGTGGTAGCAGCAGTGTGTCTACCACTGTCCGGAGCAGTAGTGGCAGTGTAGTCAAAGTTCAGCATTGCCCACTGGGGAGATTCTAGGGTCAGGAGGCTCTAACCAGACTAATCCTGCCCAGTATCAGCCTCTTCAATGGCCTGTTTCCCAAGCCTCCTTCTCAGCTTTCTCGTTGATTCTCTGAGCTACCAAATATACCTCCAAAAATGATTTTTTGAACTAAGTTATCCATTTTGCTTGTTTGCAAATAGTAAGCTGCAGTGCTAATTATGTCACTGTTCTGCACAAAATCATGTTCCAAATCATGTGCTAACATAAATACCTAGTCATTGTAGCAGTTTAGGAAGCATGAATGTCCTTCTCAATTTAAATTCCAGCACCGTCTTTACATTGTCCCTCACTAGCCAAACTGGAGAGTCTTCACATTTCCTACTCACAAGTCAAAATCCCCTGATATATTTTATTTATCAGGTGCCTCAATTTGTATCAATTTCCTTGATTATAAAAAGCCCACGTGTTGGTCAGATCCATGCCAATCAGGCTAGGAGTTAAGCCATTATTTAATATCTGCTGCAAGTGTAGGTACGAGAGGTTTCAGATTCCCCCAGATTCCAGCTCCTCCATCAAGACTTCTCTGATTGCCCCCAACCTATAGAAAACAGATGTGACCTTGATCTTACTTGACTTCTCACAGCATTTTATGTCTTTCTTATGTCAAATATCACATTCCATGTTGGGGAAAAAATTCATTTGTTTTTGTGTTCAATATCTTTTAGATTATAAGCTCTAACTAATGTACTGGAAGATATATCTTACTTGTTTTTGTATCTGTACCTTTTCTAGCAGAGATCTTTAGATTCACAAATGTCAGCTGAAAAATTAAATGCATATGCACACTTCTTTCTTACTCAAGTAAAAATTAATACAGTTCATCAACTTACAGCTTCCTATGTCTCTAAAATTTCACTCACTCATTCATTAACCAACTTAAAAAAAATAATGATTTTTAAAATTATATTCTATGGCCTCTACCTAAAAAAGAAATACTATATTAAAAAATAAAAAGAAATCATGTTTAGTAGTTAAGTAAGTACATTAACTATTTTTATTTTGACTTATTTAGGTGAATGCTTAAGGTATTTGGCAAACAGTTGATGTCTATAAAGTAGAGTTTTGGGGGACATAATGAATATGTACTGCTATCATAGCAAATACTTGCCGTTATGAGGTTGTTTCTAGCCAGTAATGTTCATGTATTCTTTGATGTACAAGGAGTTTCAGAGAAAGGAATTACAGAACATTAGACAAATTTAGTGGAGAAAGTCAATTATCCATGTTCATGTGTTTTATTTCTCAGAGGAAATAGCTTTGAAGGAAATAGGTTTATGCCATTAACTGGTATAGATAAAATAGAGCTGCTATAGCAAAGAAAAGTTAGGAAAAATCCATGTGTCTAAAAAGTCTACTGAGATGGATAACCATGATCTATTTGAGAAAAATTACTGTACATATAATGAACACATTCTGGAAAGTTTTTTTGTGCAAAATTCACTTTTTGATGGTATTTTGTTTGTTTTTTAAATAAATATGTTTGCCATTTTTACACATAAATACATTTAAAATAATAAAAGAATAAGTGCTTTGGGGCACTCTAGACACATTTGATTTTGGAGAGTCTCTATCATTACATCACAATGTATCAATGATAGTTCTAGATTAGATCATCTGATCACACATTGGGAGGGCTTTCTATGCAGTGAAACCAGTTCTGTAAAAAAAAAAAAAAAAAGCGCATGTGCGCACACACACACAAGCACCTCCTCTCTCTCTCTCTCTCTCTCTCTCTCTCTCTCTCTCTCTCTCTCTCTCTCTCTCTCTCTCTCTCTCTCTCTCTCTCTCTCCCCAAGCTGTCTTTGCTCTTTCCTCTGAGCATGGCTTCTGCCCAGAGCCCATTACAGAAAACAGCAGTTCCCTAGAGCCATTGCTGACAATAATCTCAGGGAAGGAACTGCACCCACTCAAGCCTGAGAACATATTCTAGAAGTTAATTGTATTCCTACCATGGTCCTTGGAGCACCCTTTTCCCTTACCTTATTTCACTATACAGTGCCATGGGGTATTATTCCTGTGGAACATATGGGACATATGGGGTACTATATAAGAGCAAGCTGTTGCTGATTTTACTTAAAACCATTTTTATTTCCTGTTTCATGTCTACTTGTTTACAGCATCCTGAAACATCTCGTGTTTGTTTGCCCAGTCCTTCCACTCAGAGCTTCTGCCTGATTCTTAACTATCTCACCTCAGGGTGCTACGTGACCCTGTGGGCTGAGAGAAGAAAAAGAGAAAATGCCCGAGACTAATTTTCAGATGGAATGGCGACGTGATTGAAATGCATCCTCTAAATTCTGTATCAATTAAGTTTAATGGTCACAAGTCTTCCATCGATTTATAGAGCTGTATATATCATGATTTTTAGAGAGAACATTACTCCCGAGACAGCTCTCTAATTGAGAGAAGGATTCTATAGCGTGGAGACCTTCGATTAATGTTCTGTAGAGATAATTTGTAGCTTTTTGTTCTGTTGGTCACTGGGCCAGCCATAACACAGACTGTAGTTAGCAATTTTGGGGAATTTAGCTGCAGCCACAGCAAACAAAGGCTGATAACTATATCCTCCATGACAATAGAAATCTAGGGGAAGCATTAGTAACTGGCAGGGCTTTTATTCTTGTCTCATTTCCCATAATGAACAAATCCTCAAGGTAGCAGATAAAAGACACAGAGACCTGTCCCCAAAGGACAAAGTAGTGAAATGGGCCGTGACATTCACTTTATTGGGTAACATGGTGACAGAAAACAGGCCTGGGTTCAAATGCTGGCTCAATGACACATGCAATGTGACATCACATTGATTATTCATTATTGGCTTTGGGCAAGTTACTGACTTTCCCAGATGCTCAGTTTTCTCACCCATAAAATAAAGGCATAATAATTCACTTCTATAAAGCTGAAAAGTCAGTGCCCTCACAGGGTTAACCACTTACCAAAGGAGACTTCTCTCCTTCCTCCCTAACACCTGAGAGGCAGAGGTTTGCTGCGCTGGTGGCGTGCAGTGACTTTGCTGTGACAGGGTGACCAGTGAGAAATCTCAGGAACGGGCGAGAGTAGGGAGGGTGCCCTGTACCATCCACAGACAATTACATTCTGGTGCCTCTCGGCTCCTCTGTTTTTATTGATCTTCGGTAGAGTGCTGTGGCTGGACTCAGCGATTGCTTATAAACTCAAGTTCCCCCAAGAACTAACAAGCTTTTTTGAGCTTCCCAAGAATACAGGGTGGTGATTAAAATGCCAAAGGCATGAGCCAGTCCAGACCAAAAGAAATCCAAACATGGGAAAGCAAGAGACCAAGATGGCAAACCTAGTGACTCCTCAGGACTTCACATCTGTATTTCCCTGGGCAATCCCTCCCTGCTCCCCATGTCTCCAAGCTGCTGAAGTCCCATACTGCTCTGATACTATGCAATATGAGCAGCAAGTGGCTTTCTGATGAGGGCAGTTACACCGGCGACCGCCACACAGCATCTTTGAAGGTTGGTGCTGAGAAAGGCTGTTTGGTGCATCAGAAGGAACTGGGTTTGGACCTCAGCTTTGCTACTGGACAGCTGCATGAACCTGAAGGTATTTAATCTCTCTGGGACTTGGTTTCCATCTGTATGAGGAGGAGCACCTTCTTTGCTGGATGATTGTGGGAATTATGTGAGAAAATGCATTTAAGACAAAGGGCCTAATGATGTGAAAGACATTAAAATTAAGATCATGGGGGTTACAGAGATTCAGAGAACCTCCCAAGGTTCCATCTCCTCCTCTGTAAAATGATTATGATAACAGTTCCCACTTTTTAAGGGAGGATTAAATGAAGCAGTCTAAAAATAGCACCTACAAATAGCCCCTGGCACATATTATGTTCTATGTAAATATTAGATATTATCCCTCCTTATTATCCCATTCCCTGAACTGCTTGTCTTTTCCTCTGTTTATTCACCCACTGACACTAAGCGTGGCCCCTTGTAGATGTCTCTCTTCTGATATCTGGATAAAATTCCCCAAAGAGCCTTAGTTAGACAGCAAACTTCCAATGGACACCCTGGCTTCCTAGTGAAGTAAGTCTCCTGCCCTTTCGTCCTGATGGTCATGATTAGCCACTTTGAAGTTCACCTCAAGATTTCCTGAAAGCAATAGCCATTAGCCAAGTAAATGTGACATCTCAATCTCTTTTATAAAAGCGCTAAAAATATTGCTGGTCATTTCACAGTTAATTGGCTTCCCCTTGAAGAGGTGGAGTGCCTTTATCCTCGTGGGGAGAATCCTATTCACTTCTGGTCACCTTGTTCCAAGAGAAGTGGAACTGAGATTGAAAAATGCTGGAGAAGGGCATGATCTCCTTCAGAGGGTGAGGATGATTTATGGACTCGGAGAAGCAGCAGAGAGTAGGATTAACTAAAGATTGGGATGAATTTGATAGCAGACTCAGCATTATGAGGGTTTAATAAAAACTCATTGGTCTCTATTTGTCAACATAACAACAAAATGTGAGCGCAAGTGAATGTTCAACAATATCAGAGGACACCATGAGGACATCAATATTAGGAAACAGTTACCTGCACAAAATGTTAACTTGTAGAAATCTCTAGTATCAAAGATATCTCTATAACCAGGATCCATTCCTGTATTTTAAAGATTGAACAGTTTTGTGCAATAAAAATGTGTGATTATGCAATATGTCCAATATGGGTAACTGAATTTCATGCTTTAGGAGGCAAATTAGTTGTTGAGGAATATCTGGAAAACAATTCTTCGGCATGCGTGTCATTTCATAACAAAGCTGCCTCCCCAGTGGGGCTTTGCCTTCCTGCTGAGGAAAGAACAGGGGGTCTGTCCAGAGGAGCATTTAACAAGGCACATTTCTTTTCATTTACTCTGAACATCTTCTACCCTCAATTTGAGTGTTTGGTAGCCCTTGGGGTCTGAGGCTATTCCAGGTGGATCTTAAACTAAAGAACCTTGAAGAGACCAGGTCGGCGCTTGTGTTTCGCTTTCCAGAGTTGCCTGGTATAGCTATCTGGAGGTCCTGAACCAAAATCTTAAGATGACCCCGGGAAAATCCCACTTTCCCTTAAAGACCTTTAAGCCTGAATGCATCAGGCGGGGACTGTCGCTGGGGAGCTTTCATTTGCAAGAATGGAGGCCCAAGAAAAGAGTTGATGGTATCTGGATTGTGAACTTTCCAAAGTCTTAGTTAACCACACCAATGAGAAACACACATTTTTACTTAGTTACTCTTTGCTGCAAAAATACAATTCTTCATTAAAACTGGAGAGTGAATTGGGAAGGAATTGGCAATAATATTTTATTTCCCATGAAAGAAAATTGTAACTTTTGAGCAAAAACATTTTTGAGAAATCTCAAAAAAAATAGGTCTTTGTAGGGGAGGTGTAGCAGAGCATCCACACTAATGATGTTTGGTCCAATAGACAGCATTTTCAAACTAACATACAGAGGAAGCATAAGTATTAGAAAGTTGAAAAAAACATGAGAACATGGCTTTCTTTGGATAAATCACTTCTTTCTGGTATCTATGTGTTTATGATATTTTGCAGGCATATGAAGGACAGATCCATTGTCAGTCACCTTTGAGCCAACTTTTGTACTGAACTTAGTATAAACTAAACCTAGCTTCCAGAACATTATGTGTCCCTTCAGCATTTAAGTTACTAGAGGCCTGGTGCATGAAATTTGTGCACCAATAGGGTCCCTAGGCCTGGTTGGCAATCAGGGGCCATTGGCCAGGGCCTTCCTTCATTCTGCATGACCTCCTGGTGGTCAGTGCATGTCAGTTAATATATATATATATATATATATATATATATATGTAAAGAGTACTGAATCCCTTCTGCTAATGCTCAGATCTGAGTTCTTAACTCACTCATGTTAGGGATCACACTCTATTTGCCATGATGTCCAGGGAGAAATTGTGGTGATAACTCCAACAGCCATACATGACTCAAGAAGAGCCTCGAAGACAAGTCGGGGAGCACCAGAAAAATGATTATACTCTATGGGGTTAGGATCCTTACCAAAATCACTTATTTTCCAGGACTGCCCATCATATGTGTATTTGTATTACCATTTTGTAGGTAAAGAGACTAAAGTGCAGAGGAGCTGAAAAACATGGTTAAAAACACATAGCCAGTTAATGACAGAGAAAGAGTTTTAATTCTCATTAGAATGGCTTCAAAGCCCATGTTCTATTCATATTCATCTGAGACCAGGAAGGGGCAAGTGATGATGGCGATTATATTTCCAAAAATAGCCACAGTGATGTTTACCATCCCACACATCTTTCATAACCTTGCCCCTTTTCATCAAGAGGTAGAGTCTAACCTCTCTCCCCTTGAAGGTGCATGGGACTTCATGACCCTCTTGATGAATAGCTGCCACAGAAGTGACGGCCGGTGATTTCCAGGCTGGTTCATACAGGCAACTTTCTTTCTGCCGTCTCCCTCTGAGCAGCCTGTGAGCTGCCCCAGCTGACATCACATGGAGAAGGCATGAGCTATACCTGCCAGGCTCAAATTGCAGATTTTTGAGCAAAATAAATGCTGCCCTTGTTTTAAGCCACTGTGTGTTGGGATGCTTCACTCTCCAACCATATAATAGTCGCAATCACAGAAAATATGTCAGCGCCATACTTAGAATTGTGATTTTAGCATAACAGGTAAGATTGTCCCCATATGCATGTGTGTGTAAATGTGAATACGCAAATGTGGAAACCCTGAACGTACTGGTGGAATTCATGACAAGGAAGTATAAATATATGCCTCCCCTGCCTGCTCTATCCCCACATCCATCACAGACATCTCCAAGGGAGTTGAGGAGTGAAGACTCTCCTACATCTGATTTCCTTAGTGGCAGCTGTGGCTCTTACCTGCTAAACATTCTTTGTCATGTCCCGTCTTATTTCTCTGGAGAATTCTTCATGTGATCCTTGGGAGCTATCAGTTATGATGTCCTGTTGCCCCAACATTAATGCCATCTCCATGGGATGCACTGGATCTCTAGGTCACACAGGCTGGCCATTCAGAGGTTATCATTCCAACCCAGAGACTGGTCCATGGATGGGCATCTCACTCAAACAAGGTCCATTTGCATATACCCTGAGACTAAGAGCTGAACTCTGGAAAAGACAGGTCTTCCATGGTTGATTGGATTATTAGTCCCAATTCTTCGCCTCTCCTTAGGTCCATACCCTTTTCCATGTAACTTTGCAGTCCTTCCCCTTGACTTCAGACTTGGCCATGTGGCTTTTGATCAATGAAATATTAGTAAGCATGATGCAAGCAGGGGCTTGAAATACTGTGCTCTGGACTTGCTCATTGGTACCTCTGCTTTTGACTTGAAAAGAGTTTCCTCGGGCCCCTTCACCCAAGACTCAAGAAGGAACACACATGGAACAGAGCTGGGCCTCAGCCTGAAACAGAGTCCTCACAGTCCACATTGAAATTGCTAAGAAATCAATGCTTCTTACTGTACATTGTTGAAAATTAAGGTTGTTCTTCAGCATTTTTTTTTAAAGCAATAACTAACTAATAACCTTCTTCCCATGGAGTTGTAAACCAGGAAAGCATAAATTCAGATTACTAGTGAATGCCTTGAGGAGACAGCACAGCTGAGAAGGAGGCCAGGCTGGGGCTAGCTCAGCCAAGAGATAGAGAGAAAACAAATCCATTTGAGGCCCTGGATCTGGCAGCTGCCAAAGGCATTTGGGTTTACCTTTGGAGTCTCCAGTGATGAGGCAAAAAATTCCTTTTTTAGCCTAAGATAGTTTGCGTATAGTTTCTGTCAAAGAATAGCCTAGACTAGCACAAGTGTCACATAAACTCTCAAATTCACTACTCGCTGCTGCCCACATTGCCCACATTGCCTTTCTAGCATCTGAATAACTGGTTTTTATCCAGGCACTTTTTCAGAAGGCATAAGAGATTCTACAGTTGATGTTTCCTCAAGAACATAAATTGTCACACCTGTCCTCCCTTCTCCTGTGCAAGAGGCAGCAGGGCTTGGCCTGCAAAAGGTATGGTGTGGAGTCCACCAGCCGGGTCAGGTATATTATCATATGAGAAGACTAGATTCTGACTGCCATAGGGTCCTGGCAGGATAGAATGCTGTAGTTGAATGGAGATTTCAGGTTTCTCTTTCTTCCTAGGCGCAGGCAGCAGGCAGCAGTAGGCCAAATTTAACGCATAGGATTGGCAACTTCATGCTTGATTTACGGTTCTAATCCCAGAAAGTTATTTATGTATCAGTGGTATATGATTTATGCCTGAAAGGAAAAGCTCCCCAAATCTGTACACAGATATATTTTTCTGCGCTTTCCAAGCTCTCTGGGAACTCCAGAAATGCAAGCTATAAGATATTCCAAATAATTCCACCCCTGAGTGAATAGTGAGGGAATATTTCAAGTGCTGTTTTTGTTTGTTTGTTTGTTTGTTTGTTTTACCAGTGTAGATGATTCCAGGTTAGTTTCTTTGGGGTTATTCTTTCCCTACAAGTCTCTTTAATCTCCCCCTATCCCCATCCATCACAAGGACCTTCTATCCTACACCTCATCCATGAGAGCAGGAACACAGTGCCTCACACACGTACGTACATTTGCTCCATAAGAAATTGGAGGAGGTTGGATCGCCACATTGAACAAAGGCCCCAGGCCCTTGTCAGCCTATGAGGCCAGGTCCAGAAATCAGATGTGAGGCTCCCTGTGTGGCAGCCACACCACACACTAATGTCAGGACCTGTGGGCTTGTGTCCTTTCAACTTCAATTATGAAGCAGGAGTGTAATGAGACTGTGTGGATGAGCACCACTGTGGAGCTTGACAAGATATTTGATCAACATATGTGAGCCCAGAGGATGAAGTAGGGCTCCCAAACCAGTTGCAGTCTTGGCAGACCCACCTTGAGTGAACCCATGGGTGTGCCACCAGAGAGATAGGCTTGGCCACCCTGAAAAGAAGACTCCTGGGGCCTGGGAATAGGGTCAGCAGAGTTGATGGGAGGTATCAGAGCTCCTGTGAAACTCATCAGTGAGAGCTTGATTTCCTCTCAGAGTGCACACGGCTCATCCTCAGGAAGCATCGGCCCCATCCAAGTCATGTTGCAAAGGGACCTATTAGCAAGCACCTTGGGTGTGTTAGGCATTGTTTCTACATAAATGTCTCCTTTAATATTCACACTGATACTGTAAAGTAGATTGTTGCGAATACTGCTAGGGCCTCCAGTATCCATTCTCCATTTCTTTCTACCCAAACTAACAGATTGCTTCTGTTCATATTGATGATATGCCAGTTGAACAAATTTGATTTCCAGGCCTCTGTGGGACTATGAGAGACCACGGGACACGGCACTGGCCAACGAGCAGTAAGTGTAGGTCTGCAGGGGAAGGCTCTCAGCCGGGCTCTTGTTTCCCTGGAAAAGGACAGATTCAGTTGGCAGATGCCTTTTGCCTGTTACCTGCCCTTGTCTCTTCTTTCTGCAGAGAGGATGTTGAGACACCTGGAGGAGCAGCAGTTGTCTCACAAGCAACTGTGAGAGAATGATAGAGCAGAAAGCTGGGAGGAGCCCAGAATCTTAATGCATCAGTATTATCTCCACCTTACAGATGGGAAGACTGAGGCTTAGAGACATGAAGCTATCTGTACAAGGTCACAGCATAGGTCAAACCTCTACCTTTCTAAGTCTAGGTTCCATGTTTTTACCATAAGTTCTGTTTAGAGTATAGTCTTAACGTGAGAGACTTTAGAGAATATACAGTAGATTCTTGAACAATATGGATTTGAACTGTATAGAGCCACTTATATCCAATTTTTTTTCAATAAATAATTCCTCTGACGTGGAAGACTGGCTGTATGCACTGACCTATGCCATTTCATAGAGGGGACTTGAACATCTGCAGATTTGGGTATTCACTGGTGTTCTGGAACCAAGAGACAACTTAAGTTTCAGTAGAGTTAAAAATTATACACAGATTTTCAACTGCATGGGGGACAGCCCTCCTAACCTCTGCATTGTTCAAGGGTCAACTGTATATGTGCATTTGTTCTTAACTCAATTAACTTTAGTAGAGTTAAGAATACATATCCTTATTTTTAGGTGAGGCTAAATCCCTGGAATAGGGAAGATAATTAATAGGACAGTGATCATAGAGGGCTCAGAATGCTTTTCCTATAAGCATTTTAGGGATTCCTGGGCATAGATGTGTGTGTGTGTGTGTGTGTGTGTGTGTGTGTGTGTGTGTGTGTGTAAATGTATATTTATACAAGGTCATACACACACACACACACACACAATGAGACTGAGTAAAAGCAAGAAAGAGGAAAAGAAGGGGTCATTATATGTGGAGATTATGTGCAAATTTGAGGCTAGCAAGTGAACTCCTAATGGTGTTCCAGCAATAACAGACAGGATTTTTCTTTTCTTCCCTACCCTTTCCTCACTCCATTAAAATTACACCAGAAAGAAGAAGAAAGTGTTGGTGTCCAAGATACTAGATTTCAATTTTTTTGCTTTTCAAACAGTTTAATCTTACATGCCCTTTATACCCAAGTGAGGGTGAAGTTGTTCTAAAAGTCACTTTCTTGATACCTTTAAAATGGGTTTTCGAAAAGAAGAGTGGTGGAGAATCTCTCTAGGGACCACTTTGTCCTTAATGAGTGGTGCTTTCCTGATACAGTTGGGATCTGCTCTAAAAGCATCTTTATTCACATGCACTCTAACTCTAAGAGAATTAAGCAGGTCGAACACAAATAAGTTTTCCAGTTACACCAAAAATAAATTATTTTCTTCTGAAAGGGCCTAAAGAAGAAAAGTCTAAAGAGATATTTGACCCTAAACTTCAGTACCCTTGATCCCTGCACTGTGTGTATAGTGTTCTTGCTTTGAACACAGATATATGAAAGAAAAGAAGAAATAAAGATCCAGTACATTCTTAGTTGTATCTTGCTAAGAAGGAAAAGATTATATTGAGTTTCTCCCAAGAAGTCAGGGAAGATAAATATAATTTAAAGGTAAGTACTATAGGAATATAAGGCTTACTATCTACTTTCTCCAAATCAGTAACTTAGTACCAACTTGTCCCCATCAAATGGCTTAGTACCAATAAAACCGCCTACCAGTTGTCTGGGAATATCCAGTAGACATTTATTTAAATTACTACAGTGCACTTGAAATATATTAAATGCTATAGGAAGTAAGGAATAACTGAGTTGCATTCTTTATGGCAGGTGGGCCATGTTCATATATATGACCATCCTGAACTCTGGGTTCAAAATTGCCTTGCTAGGGCCCTGCATCAATTACTAAAAAAATTAAGGTCTGGAAGAATTGGCAAGGCCTGGTTCTCACAATCTCATTCCCCACAGTTAGTCTTGGATGGGAATGGGGAATAAAATATCAGGTTGTTAATAGAAATCCCAGGGTTTTACTTCTATTGAACCCCTTGGGAATGAGATGACACTATTTGAAGAGGATCATTTGGTTCTAATAATGAAGATAAACAAAGTAGGTAATTGTTTCCTTCCTATAGAAAGGTCATTCGGGTGACCTTCCTTGTGAATAGTTCTTGTGGATAGGTATTTTTTAAAATTCTATTTCATCTTTCTTAACAATCACCTTTCATTATAAAAACAAAAATCCTATGTGGCACATGTAATTTCCCTTTTGCAAAAAGTTTTATGTAATCATATTTGGCTAACTAACTAAATCAAAGAATGTATGTGGGAGAGGGGAAAGTATTTTAGTGAAAATTATCACCAACTGAGAAGGCTGGGATCATTGTGAGCTGGAATTGTAGACCTTCTGCAGACCATTTATTTGTATTAATTTTATTACTCTAAACATGATGCCAATGGTCTTCAGATTTTAGTTTATTATCAGTGCCAATTTGATTCTCATTGAGAGTTGTTAAGTGACTGTTCAACATTATTCAGTTAAAGACCTCTAAAACTGCTACCTACCCAGCCAACTTTAAATATATATTGATGCATAGAGTGCTTAGGAACTAACCCTAAAGGATTCATTCCCATCACCACATCCTTCAGATGACACTCTGACCTCATTCAAGGAACACCTGTAGCTATTTCTCAAGGAATTCAGCAAGAACATGAAATGGTCTCAAGTTCAAAGTTATCCCATAGTTTTTGTTCTTTTATATAAACCTGCTTGATGTCTTGGTCCTATTCACATGAATTTTATAATAATTATTAAGTCAGTGGCCACATGTAAAATGCAGGAGCAAAATCAAGGAGCTCTATAAAGCCAGTGCTTTAGTGTGTCCATTTTGTATTATAGTCAGGATGGAAGAAGCATGTGAAATGTTAAGTAACTAATGGTGGTCTGGATCCTCCTAGCTCAAACAAATTTCAGTGAGATGCTTTCAGACAGCTTTTGGGATCGTTTTAGAGACTTTCTCAGCCCAAGGAAGTGGGTCTATTGGGCACAAGAAGAGATAATCGAGAAGGCTTTTGCCAAATATCCTGTTGTTTTTCATAAGGAATTTGTCATTTAATTCGCTAATTATTTATTCAATTCCTTGAGAATATTGGATTACTGAATGCCAGGCCCAAGGACATTGTTAGTATTCAGTATGAGGAGTGGGTGCTGGCCAATCCAAACGACGTTTAGTGGTTTCCACTCCTCTCCAAAAGCCTTATCCCAAAACAAAGGCTCCTGCCCTCCCCACCTAGTATCTCAACAGAAACTTTGAGTTATGTGGGAGAAGGCAAAGAGGCCATTAAAGGGCTGGAAAACGAGACCGAAGGGACACAGTGAAAGGAACACGGATTATTGAACCTGTGGAAGAGGAGGCGGAGGAGGTATTTCTCAGCCTGCGCCTTCTCTTCGGAACAATCTCTCAGGCCGAGAGACACAGCCAGCTGTTCAGCATCTCCACTGAAGACTGACCCCGAGGAAACCGGTTCAAGCTCCAGCATTAGGGATTTAGGACACAAGAAAGAATTTCCTGACTTTGAGAAATGTTAAACATCAGGAAAACTACCCACAAGGGCTGAGGAATCTCTTTCTCTTGGGGTATTTAAAACTAGGGGATTTTCTTAGCTGTCTTGAATGATTAAAAGGTCCTGGCTAACACTTAAGGGATGGCCAGATCATCTCTCTGAGTATCATTTGGTTTAAAAAGTTCAGAAGGCATTTTCAAATTGTTTTTTTTTAAAGACTCTTAAATGTAGGCTTATATTTTACACTGACCACCCCCACTTTGTCGATTTAGTATAAAATTTATGTTGAAGGAGCATTAAAAAGGAAACACCAGGACTTAAGGCCAAAAAAAATCTCATTTCTAGTTTCATCTTTTTAAGCTGTTTGTGCTTGAGAAGATAATCACCTCAGTGTAAGCTTCCGTACATGTAAATTAGAGTCTAAAATACCTGAACGCACATATCACAAGGTTACTATAAGTATCAAATAAGAAATGAAAATGCTTTTTAACAGTGAAAATAATTATGCTGTACACATGAGAAACATCACTATGGAAAAGTATTTTACATACACATCTCCATATTTTTCTTTCATTTCTCTAGGAACTAACAGGCAGTTCTGACAGAAAATCCTACACTCTCAGGGTACAGCCGGCTGTTCTTGCCACACCTCTGGCCCACTGTCAAGAAAATAGTGGAGAGAATTTCACTTTGAAGTCTGGCCTTGGAATATTCCCGGGTAGTCTGACACACCCAAGGGCTTCCCAAGTAGAATTTCAAACCTGGGTAAACATCTGAGCTCCCAATAACCACTCGGCTGGGCTGGATCCAGGTGAGCAGGCTATCATCCTGTTGCAACAATCCCCAAAGGGTTTTCACGTGGAAAGCATCGAGGTGGGTCACGTGGCTTAAAAAGCAGCCAGGGAGCATTGCCAAAGAGACCCCACAACAGGTTCTGGAACAAAGCTCGAGTTACAGCATGCTGGTACCATTTGCTTGGCTAAGGAGCTGTTAGAAGACACTGCAGATGAGCCCTTGGAGGCTCAGCCTTCTCCCCTCTCCTCTTACACTGTTTCCTTAATTTGGTGAGTGTCAGCTAATTGGAAGAGTGTTGATGAGGAGAGCACATCACTACTTCAGGGCCTGGTCCTTGGGGGGTTGAGGGGGAAAGGCTGGCTTTAAGTCTCTCTTCCTCTCTGTGTGTGTTCCCACACCTTCATGGCTTGCTTGTCATTTTCTTTTCCCCGGTGAGATAACTTCCTGGAGTCCTGGACTTGGCTGTTCCCAAGATATCAATCAGTGTCGTTTTACCAAAAGAGCTTTATTGGCATTCTACTCAGAAAAAAACAAAAACAAAAAAACAATCTCGGTTATTTCCAGGCTTTCACTTAGTTGAAAATTAATTTGATCTCAAACATATCAGGCGAAGAACAGAGGGGGGGAGTTTTTTGAAGGAAGGAAATGGCCAATAGTTAGAGAGCCATGAGAATGGCCATGAAATCTTTAAGCTCAGGAACACTTGGCTCTCTACAAGGTGGAGTAAGAGACTGGACAGTATTTATAAGGTAGCGACTGTGTTACATAACCCACCAAATTCAACAAGCTAGCATTGATAAACACACCTTAAAATGGGCGGCGGTAGCCCCCAAATCCCCCATCAGCTCCCATGGTCAGAACATGCTTCTGCAGCAAACTGAGTCTCAGAAGGGAACACTAGTGAGTATTTTCATTTGTATCATCAGAATAGTTTAACTTTTCCCAGGGCCTGACTCTTGAAAAAAAAAAATCTTTCTCTTCCTGCTGGTCCCTTGATAATTTCCTAGGTGAGAGAAGGAGAATAGGAGCTAAAACAAATGCTACTTTGTGGGGAAAGCCACATTTCAGATGAATTTCTGTTGTTTAGTTCATTCCCACCTTTTCCTTCCCCCTCGGTGATAGAGCATGTTTTACCCCATGCTGTGCATAGTTATAGCTTGACATAGTGAGTGAAGTTCGCACCAAACCAAGTGTGAGGGGCACAGAACTATGATTTCTTGAGTCATGCTGTTTTAACTTTCAAATTAATACTTGAAGGGGAATTTGGGATGCCCCCCTCTCCATATAGTTAAATACCATAGAAGGTTGTTGGAAGAAAATCACATAGATAAAATTGTTAGACAGTGATTAATATGCACCATAACTTGTTGCAATATTCCTGTTTCAGCATTCTCTTCTTCCCAGAGTGATGTCCAATTACTCATTATTGATCAGTAATTGCATTGCAGAGAGTGGAATGGCAACATCGGTTTGTTTTGTCCTATTGAGTCTTAGCCAATAGCCATTGATATCTGGCACATGTTTCCCAGAGACATTTGTCTGCCATCAGGGAGTTGATTAACAGATTGGCAGTTTGTTTGCAAAAAGGGGAGGAAATGTGTAAAATCTGCTTATGAATTTGTTCTCATCCCTGATGTGGAAAAAAAAGGCAGCGTTCTCCCCTCTTGATCTAAATTTAGCTTCTACCATCGCCTGTTTGCTCCTGTCAACCTGTTCCCATTCAACACGGCACTGGCCTTATTTTTTGTTGATAATCATGTGAATAATTAAAGTCCAAGTACATGAAACCCACATAAATCATCTTCAATGGGCACGTAATGGACCTGGGCTCAGCCATTGCTCACAGCATAAATTAAGGCCAAAATATCCATGATGTAAACTAGGCATATTATTTCCTCCTGCAGAACTCACAGTAACCTGCTTGTCACTCAAAACCTGCCACCTTCCAAGGAGTCAGCAAGGAACAGACCCTTCGCTCCCCAACCATCATGGGGACCACTGACTACTTTTGCCTTCCAGTGGCCTCACGTTGATGTTACATGAGCAGATGACATGCTATTTGTTTTTGAAAACCTCGCTTGCTTCATTTGGCCATTCCGACCTCGGCCTTAGCATTTGTCCCGTGCTTACTTTGAAAGAGGACCGTCCAGAGCCATTAACCTCTTGCTAATGTCGTCAATCATGTGCTTGGCACATGGTCTTTGCTAGACAAACCCTGACAGCATCTGCCAGGCATTCTGCAACTTCCTTTTGATTCCTCACATTTTATTTTCACTTTCATCTCTGCTTGCTGGCGAGATTGATGGCTGATCCCGCTCACATGCCGGGGAGCTGGGAAAGTGCCATTCCTTCACAGGACCGCGTGCCTTGAGAGACACTGGGGCAGCCGCTGGTGTGTGGCTGGCAGGCAGCCCTGGTGCCAATATCCGATGGCCACTGAAGTGATTTTCCAGAGAAGCTCCTTGCTGCAGAGGGCATTGCAGCTGAGACACCACCCATATGTGGCGCATACCTGGCATATGTAGCATAGTATAGGCATCTTTGGAAAAAATAATTTTCTTTAGAGAATAGGTTTGACATTTCCTGCCCAGACCTAAGAAGCATCGCTGTTAGCCAAAGCCCTCCTCCTTAGTCCTCTGCACCCTCTCCTTTGCCAATCTCAGAGCAAAGCCCCTTCTTGTTCCTTGTTATCATGGTTCTCAAGACCAGCAGTTGCCTGGGCATCAGGGTCATGCCTGTCTGTTGAAGACACCAAGCTGTTGCTCTGATTGAAATATCTGGGAGCCCAGGGATCCATGGCCGGAGCTCCTCCCAGAGTTTGTAATGACCCTCCCTGGCCCCCTCCAGTCTACTTCCTTACTTGTTGACATGTCCTCTGGCCAAAGTTCTTAGGACTTTTACATGAACAACTTTAAGAGATAAAACCAAGGTCCTGAATATATCCATCAGGCCTATTATTTTATTAGTCATCTTGTGAAAACTTGTCCTCAGTCTTTGGTGATAGAAGATGAAAAGCATGCAGCAGAGATAGATGGACTGTTAAATAAAAAATACCCAGGCTCATAAAAGTGTCATTAGTAATGAAGAAAGCATTGGAAAATTCTCTACCAGGCATCGGGTTATTTAAATGATCAAGGCAAATGAGCAGTCCTTCCTCAAATATCTTCTCTTTTCTTTTTTAAAAAAATATTTAGTAACTTTATTCTTGGCTTCCTAAGCCTGATATTTGTCCTTTTCAATGAACATCATAAGTTGTGAATCTTTTTAAAAGTAGAAATACATGTTTATATAGTTTACAAGCCCATTTATCTTCACTGCATAATTTTATTTGTTATAAGGCTGTAAAATAAGGTTCCTCATCTTAAAGAAGTTTTGAATTGTCAATGTTTGAATGAAAGAGAAAAATGAGGTGATACAGTCAACTCTGATGCAAGTGTATCTTATTTCAAAAGAGCTCTCAAATATTTAAAAGAATAATTCCATAATAGGCTTAAGGGAAGAAGGCAACAAGACATCCATCATGTGATGGTTGTGATAAAGAGACCCGTAATTGAGGTGGTATGAGAGAGCAGGCAATGCCCACAAATACATTGATAGTACATTTTTTCCCACTTGGATGCCCTCCCTACATACACTAATCCATGGATCTGAGGGAGTTTTATCTACCGACATCCAATTTTCTGGGATAATTTTCTTTTCATTACTGAATGAGGCAATTTGTTCCTGAAGTAGTGTAAGTATTAACTCTTTCTCAGCTAAATGGTCTCCACAAAAGAAAGATTAATTCTGTCACTGGAGATTAAGGTCACCAAATCTAAAAACCTAGTCAGATGCCCTCAATTTCTAGCCACATCCCATCTTGTAGGGGGAAAAAATAACATGAGAAACTGTGATTTTTCCAGTAAAGCAGGAAAAAAAGGAATAGTTTAATACCTGATTCATAAGAAAGTTACAAATAAAACTGGGTAGAAGCTCCATCAGACTCTGGTTCTAAGTATTTTCTACCTCAAAAGCAAAAAAAAAAAAAAAAAAAAAAAAGGCAGACCCAGAGAAAATTTAACAACATGGAGTAGAGTTATTTGCTCTATTGAGAGATTTTGATGGGTATTAGCTGTGGGTTCCATACTCAGTGAAAGGTCTGTGGGAGTGAGGAAGAGGAGAGAGGTGGCTTCAACAGAGAGACTCATCTGGGCTCTGGGCACCTAAGAGGACATCTACCACTTCGCCCAGTGAAGGGGTAGGTCTAAAACTGCTTGGATAAATCAGATCAGAGATCATAAAGGAATCAGCCATGGGCCAGTCAAACTGTGCAAGATAACAATGATGGATTTGAATGTAAAAAATAGAACAACAGTATTCCAAGAAAAAATAAGATACTATACATGCAATCAAAGATTGAGGAGAAGATCTTCACAAAGACTAGTTCAGAAGCCAGATAAGAAAGGATAAAGGCAAAAAATCAAGAGTACTTGTATGGCAGAAATCTAACAAATGAAAATCACAAGTAACTATCAGAGTTAGAAAAAAAAGTGTCACATTTAAAAGAGTTGACATCTTTAACATACAAAATCCTCTTAAAAATTGTCACGAAATAAGTCAAACAATCCAACGATACAAATATGCACATCGCTGAAGAACACATCTAAAGGACCAAATGAATTTATTTTTAAATGCTCAAATTCACTAGGAATCAGGAAAATGCAAATTAATATAGCAATGAGATGCCATTTTATAACCATCAGATATTCAAATTAGTAAGAATTAGAACACCAAGTGATGGTGGGCTGGTGGGGATGCAATGAAAAGGATATTCTTATATATGATGGCAGAACTATGTTTTATTGCTGTTTAGGAAAGCAATTTAGCAACAATTATAAAAATTGAAATTAACACTTACTATTCAACTCAGCAATTCCAATTTTAAAATTTATCTCATAGAAATAAAAGCATCAATGCATGAAGATATTTGTGTGTGCGTGCGCACGTGCACATATGTGTATCATTGTTCAAAAAATACTAGAAACAAAATAAATGTCACTAAGTAATCAACCAAAAATATTGTGGAATATTCACAATCTAGAATATGAAGGACAATGAACCAGAGCTATATCAGTTGATTGGTTTTCTTTAAAAGGTTTTATTAGAGGGCAAATCAGGATGATTAAAACTGTATAATGTAAAACAGCATAACAATATATAACAACATATAGAATATAACCTCATTTTATAAACTAACAATTATAAAAACTACAATTATATTAATACAGAGAAAAATAGGGAAGACATACACTAGATATTTTAAATTGATTACTTAGGGAAGATACATGGAGGATATGGACAGGTAGGATAATGAACCATCTGGGTTTGCCTGAGTCTAAGATATTTTCCACAATGTGGGGTTTTTATGCTAAAATTGGGAGAGTCTGAATTAAACTGGAGGGTTGGTCAGCCTAGGGGTAACATTGTAAAGAATGGAATGGGGAGGAAAATTCAAGCAAGAAGGATAGAAATGTGACTAAAATTATGTACATATAAAATTACTTATATAGGTTGATACAAGTATGACAAATGCTGGTGAGGATGTGGAGAAAAGGGAAACCTAGAACACTGCTGGTAGGAATGCTGACTGGTGCAACCACTATGGAAAACAGTATGGAGTTTCGTCAAAAAATTAAGTATGGAACTGCCATTTGAACCAGTGATGTCACTTCTAGGTATATATCCTAAGAAACCCAAAACACAAATCAGATGAATATATGCATCCCTATATTCATAGAAGTGCGATTTACAATAGCTAAAATCTAGAAACAGCCCAAGTGCCCATCAGTAGATGAGCAGATAAAAAAGCTGTGATACATTTATACCATAAAATACTATGCAGCAGTAAAAAAGAAGACTCTCTTACCCTTTGAGACAGCATGGAGAGACCTGGAGAGCATTATGCTAAGTGAAATAAGCCAGTCAGATAAATATCACATGATCTCACACATATGTGGACTCTAATGAACAAAATAAATGGATGAACAAAATAGATCCAGAGACAGAAATATGGGAACAATCTGATGATCCTCAAAGGGAAGGCAGGGGAGGGTGGGTAGGAAAAAATTAACCAAAAAACTTATATCTATACCAGGTATATGCATAGCCCATGGACACAGGCTTGGGATGGGGGCTAAGAGGGGCAGTAGAAGGGGCCAATGGGGAAACCAGGGGAGCATCTGGATACTTTAAACAATAAAGATGAATTAAAAGGGAAAAATGATCTATCTATACTAATAAAAGGGTAATATGCTAATTAGACTGAAGGTCTTCCAGATGACCATACACACGTCCTTCCTGACAAAGCTGGGCCAGGCGAAGCTGCCTGCCCTGCAGTCCCAGGCACCAGTGCCTGTACCTGCAGCCCAGGAGACAAGATGTCCGCTCCGTGATCCCAGGTGCCAGCACTTGTGTCAGTCCCCCGTGACTGTGGCCATCCCAGGTGAAGCCAGCCCGGATCCCAGGTTCCTGTGGCCAGCCAGAGGGAAGGAAGCCCAGGTCCCAGGTGCCTGTGGTCTGCTGGAGGAGGGAATCCTGGGTCCAGTGTACGGAGCTGAGGCAGAGGCAGTTAGGGGTGATCAGGCCAGCAGAGGAGCAGTTAGGCATCAATCAGGCTGGCAGGGGAACAGTTAGGGGACTATCAGGCTGGCAGGCAGAGTGGTTAGGGGCAATCAGGCAGGCAGGCAGACAAGTGGTTAGGAGCCAACAGTCCCAGATTGTGAGAGGGATGTCCGATTGCCAGTTTAGGCCAAATCCCCCAAGGGGTCCCAGATTGGAGAGGGTACAGGCTGGGCTGAGGGACACCCCTAGCCCCCATGCACAAATTCCATGCACCAGGTCTCTAGTTTATATATATAAAATCCTAAGCAACTGGAATGACCAGAACAAGTGTTCCCTATGACACTGACCACCAGGGAGCAGATGCTCAATGCAGGAGCTGCCCTGTGGTGGTCAGTACACTCTTACAGCCAATCTTTCCCAGCCAGCCAACCTCCCACAATCCCTCCCCCTGGCCAGAGACAGGGAACCAGGGGGTGGAGGGAAGGCGGCAGACGCAGCCCATTTCCCAGGTGGGCTGAGGGCAGGCTTCCTCCTCAGGGCCGGTGGCCAACCTTCCATGACCCATCCCTCTCTCTAGCCAGCAGGCCCTGATCAGTCTGCTGCCCCTCACCCCACTGCAGTGTGCACAGTGGTGAGGGAAAGAGGAGGGGAGAAGGAGGGAACTGCACGATGGTAGGGTACCGACAATGGCGGTGGTGGTGTTCAGCATTGTTCCTTCCGCACACAGCCTGGCGACTGTTGCCTCCTCTCTGACCCAGCCCTGATCACCCTGGCCGTAATCGGACCTGATCGCTGGCCAGGCCTAGGGACCCCACCCATACAAGAATTTCCTGCACTGGGTCTCTGGTAAAAAAATAAAAGGATAGTTTTCAAAAGTAACTTTTAAAAATACTTCTTTTCTTAAATTTCTATAAGAATTAAGGAAATATTTAAGTCCTGCTCACAGATTCCTGGGACTTAGCAGAAGCTTCACTGGAGATATCAGGGCTAGATAGCTTCAATTAGCAAGGAAATATCATTTATTCATTCTCTGTGTTAATTTAGCTACCACTAACAACACATAGAAGGCAATCTATTAATGTGTTGAATGAATAAGAAGATGTCTGACCATAATTATGTACATAAAATGATTATAATAACTGTACCATATTATAATACACTAGAGACCCATTGCATGATATTCGTGCAAAAATAGGCCCCTGGCTTCACTCCCAGCTGCCCAGGAGCCAGAAAGTCCCTGCTCCCCAGCCACCTGGGACCTAGCATGTCCCCACTCCTGGGTCACCCAGAGCCGGCATGTCCCTGCTCCCGCCAGGAGCCAGCAAGTCCTCACTTCTGTCTGGAGCACCACTCCAGTAGCTCCCTCCACTGCCCTCCTTCCCCTCATAGCAGACTTCACACTGCTGTGCACCTGCATATGCAAATTAACCTTCATCTTTGTTGGGTTAATTTGCATACCCACTCTGATTGGCTGTGGGCATAGCAGAGTGATGGTTAATTTGCATGTTTCTCTTTTATTAGGTAAGATATACAACTTGATATGTTACAATAACAAATGTTTTAACAGATATCAAAACAGAAGCCTATGAGAACACAGGAGAACTAACTTTGGTGAATAAAATCATGGAAACATAACCAAAGAGGATTATTGAGGGTTTGAGAAAACAAGAGTTTGCAGAGTGGAGTAAGGAAGAAGTAAAATCTAGAATGCAAGAATACCCAACGCAAGCCCAAGGGCCATGCCCAAGCAAAGTGTATTTGGGAACGAGAAGTTTCTAGGGGACTGTGTGTAGAAGTCAAGAGTCAGCGGTCAGAGAAGGAGAGGAGGCGAGAAGATAAAGCCAGCTGCACAATTAGGGAGAGTTGAGACTGAAAGGGTCTGTGCACCCTGCCAAGGAGTCTGAATTCACTTTGAAGGCACAGGGGAGACAGAAGAAGTGTCACATCAGGGAAGAGACAAAATCGAATTTAGCATTTAAGAAGATAACATGAGCGCCAGGATGGCCAATTGACTTTATGTCAAATGCCAGTTCCAATTGATTGGTCATGAGAGCTTGAAGGACAAGGTGAAGAAAGCCCATGGTCATCCATGTCTAAGCTTAGCAGTTAAAGTGCCTTGGCCAATTAGCAATGCCTACTCTGGCCAAGGGAGAAGGAGAACAGTGACAAAGATGCTATGTGTCTTCCAATCCGGCACCTACCAGACCTGTGGAGGAGCCACGTGGAGGAGACGGTGGTGGGGAGAGCAGGTGGTTGACTAATTCACAGGAGCTGACAATGCCACTGACATGGCAGAGGCGGGGTGCGGGAACCAGACTGAGAAGAAATTCAAAGGTGAGACCTGCTGAGGGAATTTAGGAATGGATGCGATCCAGGCACGAGGGGCATCTCTGGCTGACAAGCAGGTCTCAGATGAAGATTGCTTTATGAGATTGGAACCGCACGCACTTGGCTTCCACACACAGCTCGGAGAGGGCCTGGTGACTCAGCAGTTCCCGCAGCTGCCAGGGCGCATCCAGCAATGCTTGCCGTCCCATCACTTCCCGGTGTCTGCGGCCCTGGCTGCTTACCCAGCAGTCCTTGTGATTTATTCTCCAGAGCAGCTCTCGGAAGTTGAAAGGTCCTCCTAGAGCTGAAAACAGGAAGCCTCCCCCACTCACCTGGCCGCGGGGCCAGGAAGGAATATGTGCGCTCTGACACACCAGCCGTGCGAGTTCCCATTATGTCAGCAGTGTTTACCATCACCAGGCACTTCCTGTGACATAGGAGCTCCGCCAAATCTCTAAACCAGCAGAGAGGAAATGACTAACTCCAGGAAATCTCTCCACCCTCTACCCTCCTCCCGCAAAAAAAATGGAGATGCTGTTGGACTTTCACTAAAAATATCAAAACTATCTAAAAATAAGGTTCATCAGCTCTGCCCTTGCTCCAGGAAATCCTGGCCAAAGCACCTCTTACATCACCGACAGCCCTTGTCCAAGGAGCCTCTGAGAACCACACCCCATCTGTCCTCTTAGCTCAAGTTCACTTTCAAACCAACCTCTGCCTGACTTCCACAGCGATGAGAGGCTCCAGCATCGCTGGCCATGACGATAGCAAAAAAAAAAAAAAAAAAAAAAAAAAAAAAAAAAAAAAAAAGCATCTTCCCAAGGGACTACGGGTCTTTCCAACACTTCCACCCGCAGTGGGTTTATTTCCTGTCTGGTTGGCTTCATCCGGGCTCAAGAAGGTTTCAGTGTCATTTTGCAGAACAGGAAAGAATGCAGGAGCAGGGCCTGCAATAGCCTCGAGTGGACAGGCAGCGGCTGGCCTGGAGGGGAGGGAGGCGATGAAGCCGTTAGTTAGGAAACCACTGATAGGCATGGAGCATTGGGCAATGGCCCTGCTCCCGCCGCTGGTTCCAGGGGCACTCGGTCTGCTGCAGGATTTATGCTCTGTCTTGCATGAAGAAGCCGCTGCTGAAAGTTGGCATTGGCCTTTGGGGGGTGTGGGAGGGTGAAATGGGGCGGGGTTCCTGATGGGCTGTACTGATGGAAGGGCAGAGTTGGGATAAATGCCTGAACCCCCAGTCCAAGAGGGAAAGATGGGATGGGAGAAATGGGAAATAATTCTTGCTTCAGCCCTTAATCCCTACATTACCGGAGGATTTCCTAGCAAGTTCTTGGTTTTACTCCCCAAACAGGGAGGCAGGAGGGTCTCAAACAAGGACTCTCCCTCCTATGGGAACAGCGTGGCATGGTGGATAAAGGCTTTGAAGCCAGAGTCCTGGGTTTAAATTCTGGTGTCACTAAGCATAGCGCTGGGATGGTGAGCAAGTTACTTAGGTTCTCTATGACTCCTGTTTCTCGTCTGTAAAACAGGGCTTGGTATGAAGATGAATTACAGTAAGAAACAAACAGGGCTCCGTGAGAGTCTGCATCGGTGCTCCTGTCCGTTTTCTCTACTGGATGTGCTAGGGTGTGATGGGTCCTCATCTGGTTTGGAACATCCCATAGAGACAAAGAGGCAAAGCCAGCACACAGCAGGACACTGTAACGGAGCAGGCGTGCTCGGTTGAAGGGAAGGGTGTGTAAACTCGGTATCTGAAAGCAAACAGGACACATTCCTTCACTGCAAGTCCTTGGTCACAGTGGCAGAGAGCCTTGAGGAGGGAGAGGAAATGGGGACACCCAGGAGGGGTGCGCATATGAGTCCCTGTGATACTGGATGATGTCCCCATCACCTCACGTCTGCTCCAGCTCTCTCATGAAGGGCTTCAGGGAAGGGGTCAGTGACAATCCTGGCCCCCAGCAACCCTGTAGGCAAAGGGATTCCAGCCCTCCCCACAGCACACCAGCAGCGAAGGGGGCTTGGCCCATGTGTCTTTAGTGACATGATGGGAAAGGTGGTGACCTACCAGGAGGCAGCTTTGGAGACCAGGAGGTGAAACAGAATGAGAAGGTGATAATCATTTGAGAGAAAAATAACTCACTAAGTGTGTTCAAATGAAGCCTCTGAGCTGAAGTTATTGTTGACTTTCGGGGGCCTCGTTTAGCTGGGAGGCAGTGTGATTCTCATGAGCACCTCTGGGGAGCGCACCTTCCGGCTCTGCAGGATCTCAGAGTTCTCTCTCCCCTACTCCAGGTCCCAGACAAGGATCAGTTACCAGGATGCGTTTGAACACCTTCCTCAAAATCTTTTTCTTGTTCTCTAAATCAACAGACAATAAAGCCCTTCAATGAAGAAGAATGGAGAGAGGGACGGAGGGAGGGAGGGAGGGAAGGAGGGAGGGAGGGAGGAAAGAAAAAAATGAAAGAAAGAAAGAAAGAAAGAGAGGAAGAAAGAAAGAGAGGAAGAAAGAAAGAGAGGAAGAGAGAAAGGAAGGCACGATTTATCATTGGAGGAGACAGGGCTGTGAGCAGCCTTCGAGTGGCCAGACCCGCTGCCCTTGCCTTCCATTCCCAGGCGAGTGAGTGCCTCCCGGAACAGGGAAAGCTCACCACCGCTGAAGGAGGCAGCAGGGAGGGGAGCCCCTGGCATTAGTTACAACTTCAGCTCCTGGAGAGCAAGGATCTCTGTTTCTTGTTCAGTGAGGACCACGAGTGCCTGGACATGACAGCCGCTCAGGAAGTGTCGGTGGGACGCATTTCATCACGTGCTAACTGTACCCTGTGGCTCTCCCAAATCTTATGCTTTGGGTACATTGTATGGGATATAAATGCACTATTTTCATATCAGTAAATACAGTGTGGTTAAGTTTCATGTCAAACGTAGCTCGTCATTCCAGAGTCTCATTGTAGTCAACAACTTTATTCCTAATATTAAAGGAAATAAAATTTAAAATTCAAATCATATATCTATATCTATCTATATATCTATATCTACATGTACATATCTATATCTATATCTATATATCTATATCTATATCTATCTATATATCTATATCTATATCTATATCTATATCTATATCTATATATCTATATCTATATCTATATCTATATCTATATCTATATCTATATCTATATCTATATCTATATCTATATCTATATCTATACCTATATCTATATGCTTCAGAAATTCTAGGGAGGCCCCACACTGGTGCAGATTCTTATTACTTAACATGCGAGTACTTGTAAAGCTGTGCGAACTGTCCCAGTCAAGGCCCCGGCCCCTGGCCTCTGAGACAACCACAGGCACACCAAGGGGTTTGGTTGCTTGGTTTTGAGGGTCATGACAGAGTCTATCCCCTAGGGGGCAGTGTGTGCACATGTTTCCGCCGAGCAAGGAGCACATTTTGTGGCCGCTGAGGAAATGGCCACAGCAGCAGATGCGGGGGGCGGGGGGCGGTCTGAGAAACAGGGCGCTCTGGGGACGTGTTCTTGAGGTGCAGCAGCAGCAAGGCGGCCTGAGAGGACCGCGCACAGAGGAAAGCCTGGTGACACGGCCGAAGGCTGGGGGGCGGGCATCCCAAAGGCTCCAACCACTGACTTGCTTACGGTTCAGCACAGGAAGGGCTTGGCATGCTTCTTAACATCGGCTGAAGGGTTTTTTAATATTTTTATTGTTTACAGGTTACATTTCTTGTTTCTGAAATGCGGGCAGGACTGTGTTTCATTTTTCTTATCTATTGCGGATGGTAGGTCAAATTCAATGAACAATTAACCAGTTTGACTTGAGTAATAATAGTTCAGACTGTATGGTTGAGGGCTTATAATGTGCTATTTCCCTTACACGACTAAATCGTACACATTGCGTTCTTTGGTGAGATGGAGACTATTCCCGTGTTACAGGCAGGGAAACCGTGGTGGAGAACGGCAACTTTCCGCCTTGTTCCTCTCCGGGCACACATACACCAATGACTAAAATTCTGCAGCACACCTGCAAATACAGTTTTTGCCAATCTGACAAAAAAAAAAAAAAGGTATCCTTAAATTGTTCACATTGGCAGCTATTGTTGTATTGGACGTTGTAAATTTTTTTTTTTTTTTACTTGACAATCTAAGGGGGAAAGGTCAGGTATTGAATACTTTAAAAATTCTTGTGACACACCAGTGGAACATCTCGGGTGTAGAGTTTACATAATTCACTCAAGAGCCCCATCCTATAAGTGGGGTCCAGAACCCATTCTGTTAATGACTGAGCTGCTTTACCTTCTACAGTTGTGCCTCTTAGACTTGCATGTGTATGCATATTACCTGGGGGTCACGGTAAAAGGCAGGTGGGTGGGGCATGAGATTCTGCCTCATGGAAAAGCACCAGGTGATGTCAGTGCTGTCCGTGGACCTCATTTTTAGTCAAGAACTTAGCGGAGTGTGTGTGCATGTGTATGTGAAAGGGGGCGGCCTATAAGCATGTGCATGGTGCAATCCCTGCCCTCGGGAAGGTTCTACTTAGTAGGTAAGGTTCAGACAAACACGCAGATAAGAATATTGTGAAAGAACACGAATGTCAAGGACCACAAAGGTAAAAACAAGGAACAGCTCAACAGGAACTAACGAGAGATTTCTAGGGAGGATGGTGCACCCCACAGCTTTGGCTAAAAGGTAACACAAAGCTCCTACGCACAGGTATTAGCAAGCTGGTGAGGGAAGGCCGGCGGGCACAGAGATAACCCCAGGACAGGCACAGGTTTTACTACAGCAGTGGTTCTCAGCCTTCCCAATGCCACGACCCTTTAATACAGTTCCTCATGTGGTGGTGACCCCAACCACAAAATTATTTTCGTTGCCACTTCATAACTGTAATCTTGCTACTGCTAATGAATCATCATGTAAATATTTGTTTTCTGATGGTCTTGGGTGACCCTGTTAGCCGTTCTCAACAGCTGCTGTAGAGCCTAAGACCATCAGAAAACACAGATATTTACATGGCGATTCATTAACAGTAGCAAAATTTCAGTTATGAAATAGCAACGAAAATAATTTTATGCTTGGGGTCACCACCATTAAAGGGTTGTGGCATTGGGAAGGCTGAGAACTACAGCACTAGAGGCTCCCAGGAGAGTTGGGGGAACAGGAAGGAGGGAAGGGGTGAGGTAGGTGAGAATCTCAATCGAGACTGGAATTAGAGAGCAATGGGTTTGAATACTCAAGAAACGATGCTCTCAGGTGGCACCTTCGTAGAGGAGATGGTGTTCCAGGTCAACCTGAAAGACAGATGTGGTTTTGACAATGGAGACTCAAGGTTATTTCAGGGAGGAAAAAAAACCAAAAACCAATGCAAGCCAAAGTCCTGAAATATAAGAATAGTACAAAGCTAATTTGGGGCTGAGCACAGTCTTATTTTCCCTTTCTGGACATATGCAAAGTTGTGTGCTGGAAGCCATGGTTTAGGGTAGTGATACCTAATAACTCATGTTAAAAGTCACTGAAGGAGTTAAAAATACTTGGATACTGAGATTCCCATTTCCTTTGTCTGAGGTAAAGCTGGGAACAGGTATGCTTTAAAGTCTTCGTATTTTAATCAGATGATACGTATCCCCAGTCAGGTTGGAGAATCCTAAGCCAGCATGTCAAACTCAAAGGCTAACACGGGCCAAATAAACAAGGCGTGTGGCCTGCGGGCTTGCCCTAAAGCAATGGTTCTCAAACTGTGGACCGGCAGCCTCAGCACCACCGGGGCAACTGTGAGACATACAAGTTCTCAGCCCCTTCCCTCCAGGCAGTGTGCTGAATCAGGAGCTCTGGCAGCTGGGGCCCCAGAATCTCGGTTTTCACAAACCCTCAGGTGATTCGAATGCAAGTCAAGGTTTGAGAACCAGGATTCCAGAGGCTCGCTGCTCCAGGTGTGGTCCATAGACTACCTGCGTGGGTATCACCTGGACGCTTATTACCAACGTCGAATCACCTGACGGCCAATCAACGAATCAGAACTGGAGGTTCACAGGATCCTCAGGTGATGAGTATGTAAAGTTTGGGAAGCACAGTCAACTTCAGGGTGAGAAACCTCAGCTTCTTTAGACAATAATAAGGAGCAGCTGAGGTCAGAGTCGTGATGCAGCTCATGAGGGTGGTAAGAACGGTAATTTGGTCACTGTAAGTTAAATAAAACAAAACCTCCACAACATGCCTTATCTGATCCTGCAAGATAAGCATAGCAAATTCATTTCCCACTTATTACACCCCCCTCCCCCGACCTTCTTCCTCCTCCTCATACCTTCTTCTAGGCTCCCCCAGAGAGCAGGGTACCAGGCAGGCTCTGCCGGGAGCTGCTTTCATGGTGGAACCCAGCCAGCCATTGATCCGACAGTGAGAGCTGGCTCAGCAGCAGGCCTGCGCTCAGCCCCGCTCCAGCTTGTATAATACTTCTGATAATAAGGGCGCCTAAACGAAGCATCCTTCCGAAGGCCTTCTCTGTTAATTTGGCCCGGGGAACAAAGCCAGCGCATTATACCAGGCCTTCCAGTCACTCCGCTCGGGCCACCTAGGCTGTTTGAATAGATGTCCATAATGAGATTACTCGAAATGGAATTCATTACCTGCCTTAAGATGTATTGCTTTTTAAGGAGAAATGTAAGGCTACATCCTCTGCTCCCGGAGTTGGCTGTGGGACCACTCGGCTTCTCCGTTCCAGGCTGGGTCCAGAGACCTCGACAGAGGAAAAGGCTCAGCGAGGGTAGGGGGAGAGCTAAGCCTGGAGGGAACGGCCTGGCTTCTTTAGGACAGGCACAGGGGAACCCTGGAACTCTGCTGTTCAGTTCTGCTTCCACGGTCTCACCGTGGGCCCCGCGGATGGGCCTGTCACCTCCCTGCCAGTGTAATTGGAAAGACTCCGAGGGGCCCTGAAATGCTGAAGTGCTCTAAATTAGCATGCTCGGTCCTGATGAGCATTAAAGGGAGCGCGGTTCATTCCCCTGCACACGCTGATCGCCTCGTCTCCCCACTGGAAGCCTTTGGCTGGGAGCCTCACGGGCCCATTGGTTCTGCCTGGCTTTTCCATCAGGGCGCGGACCTCAAGGTGAGTTAATAGGCTTGGCTTCTCAGCGCTTTCTTCTGATCTGTATTTACCATCATCCTATATATTTAACAAACCTCTGGTGCGTGGCATGCCACGGAACGCTGCAGAGGACAGATAAGAGGCACAAAGCAGCCTCCATATTCAGGGGCGCAGAGGACGTCCTGCATCACCCTGGTCTGTGACGCTGCTTGGTCCCCACATGGTCTTCCATCGGCCACGTCTCCTAGGCCTTCCCTTCTTGACACCCCCTGGGGCCACCTCCGCTGCCCTGCTGGGCACAGAGGGAGGTTGTGAGCAGGCAGTCTCCTCTTCCAACCCCTGTTTCCTGGGCCCCCGCCCCTCCCTTCCCCTAGCGCGCTCTCTCTCTGGCCCGCAATGTGGAAATATTGCTGACGGTGGCTCTCCACGAGATAATAATCTTAAATAGATGATACTTACACGGATAATAGGATCAAGTAACACAGGATAGGAAAATTGATAATTGCAGATTAGGAGGGAATACAATTAGCAAGCCAAACAAAAGCCAAATTTGGGGGGTAATCAGCATGATGGGTGAGAATTGTGAAGAGTGAGATCTTTTCAGAGACATGTCTTTACCCCCGAGGTAAAGGCCTGAGCACCCTCCTTCTAGGTTCCGGAGTGTGTCTGAAATGGCGTATCCTATTTGTTTAAAGATTTTATCGTCTAAAGGCAGAAGGAGCTATTACAGAGCTTCTTCCCCGTAGCTTGCAGAGCTGGAGGGAAACTGTCATCTGAGGTTATGAGATTGCCCTGGACAATCGCAGGACAAGCCGATAGCCTGCATGCTGGTTGTTACGTTCATTTGTATAGAAATCTTGTCAGATAGCCAGGCATATTGTTAAAAATACGAACTAATAACCATCATGATCTGATGTGCCCGAGATAAATATGCCAGTGGCACATGCTGGTGGAGGCCATGTTTGCACGACCGAAATAATGAGTCCCTGGCTCGGCTGCCCGATGATTTCAGCTGTGTTTTAGTCGATTCGGATTGTCACTTGAGCAACACTCCGCAGATCTGGGATCCGCTGCTTCTGTGGCCGGAAAACATCACATTTTCCTCTCTTCAGCGAATGCGAAACGGGACTAGCTTTGTCGTGTCCGGGGGGCCTTCTAATTCAATACAGAGCGCACCCCTCAATGCTGACGGGGGCGCTGGGACTAGACCAAGTGGTGCACCTAGCCTGGCTCAAAGGCAACAGGGTCAGGTAGATATTCCCAGCCACCAGGTGCCCATAAACATGGATTCTGTGAGTGCCCAGAGCAGAGCATTCCAGGCCGGAACATGCCTTCGGGAAAGGCGTTCTGTCTTCAACTCTCTCTTGCAGTTGGAGGCTCTCGAAAGCAGCCCGGATGGATGGTGTTGGGGCCTCTGGCGACTGTCAGGCACTCAGCCCAGTTCGGCGAGGCCCACTGGCTCTTGCGGGGCTGCGTGCCTCTCAATCAATATGGCCTTCCCAGTGGCATCTTTAGTTTGTGTGGTGATTGAACAGGGACCTAAACTTGCTGGTTTTTATGATTGTTTTCGGATATTATTATTCCTACATTGTAACATGTTACAGAGCAAATCCAAAAGTCTTACCTGAAATCATTAAATATCCATTGCTGGAATTTGCTTAAAGTGAAGCAATTCGGGAGGCTGCTTAGGGAGGTGTGATTGAAAGGATTTAACAAACAAATTCCTAAAAAGGAAAATATTTTGTACACTAACATATCTTAAAAGTTTATGAAAACACAAACATATTTCCGCCAGGTGGCCTTAGTGGCTAACTCTTTCCCCCTTTTTAATACCTAAGTAAATAATGAGTCCTTCCTCCCTATAAAAGATTCAGACATTTATATAAATTCATAAAACGAAAAGTGAAAGTTGCCCTTTGTCTCTCTCCTTGCTTATTCCTCCTAAACTCCCACATTCCTTCCCAGAAAGCCAATGCCTCCTTCTAGCTCTGTTTCTGTGACGGGGCACCATTACCTGTTTGCATGTGCGTGTCTTTTAAAAAATAAATGTGATCATTCCAATACATTCTGTTCTGCACCTTGCTTTGACCATGAAAAATGTTTCTCTATCAATATGTAGAGAACTATCTTATTCCCTTTAACAGCTGCCTAGTATTCCTATTAAGATGAATCATAGTTTATTTATTTTCACTTTTTTCCATGTTCATTTATCCCCTCTAGTCCCTCTTCCTCCTTCACCCCACCCTCCTTTATCAGCACACTGTTATCCATTTCCATGAGTTCTCTGTCTTTTTTTCTCTTTTGCTCAATCCCTCCATCGCTGCCCCCCCCCAATACTTCCTCCCAAATCATAGTTTAGTTACATATTCTCCAATTGAATATTATGATTTTATTTATTTTTCTGATTTCAGACACTGGGTTTGAACATTCTGGAGCCCACATGTAATTCCAGAGTGGAATTGCCTTTACAATTTTCTTAACTCCGGCCTCTTGCCTTCCCAAAGAAATCTGCAACATATTGGGATTTCTGCAGACTCACAGGACACTCTCTGAATACATTCTCTGAGAGACAGCAGACTCTGTTGTTTGGAAATAAGCAGACCCGAGTTTATATCTCAGTCAGTGCTGATACTTAGCTCCCTTAGCAAGTTGCTTAAACTCACGAAGCTTAGTAGGTTTCCTGACACATAAAATGAGGACAACATGACCGATGCTGGAGGACTATTGGGAGGGAAATGTGATAGCACCTAAAACACACTTGGCACATAGTAGGTGGCTGACAAGCCATGGTTATTATTAATGAGCGCAGACTTGACCCGAATTTCACTTAAGAGAGATACGGTGACCTGCAGTTTCCAGGAACAGAAGCAACATCCAGGGGAACAAAAAAAATCAGAAGCCACGTTTTGTTGCTTTTGAATTTCACCAGTGTTTCTATGGTCTTTTATTAAAACCACGAAAAGCTGCTCATTGTATTTGCTCTTCCTCCTACATCTACATCCGCAGTTCAGTCTCCAGAAATGAGCTCGGGTGCAGGCCACATTCCTGGTTTGCTTGTGGCTATTTTAGATGACAGGGTTTATGCAAAGAATTATGCTTTGTTAATTGTCCCACGTCCCCAAGTTAACATTACAATTAACTGGCATTCCCTGAGCACACACTGAGGTTCATGGCGACCTCATTTACCACCCTGACTTCCCGGAGAAAGCGGTCCTTCCTGGGTCACGTTCCACGCCTCCGTGGCCTCGGGCATGAATGCAGCTGTCTCTTCCTCAGCCTGGGCTGTGGTCAGGGTGTGGCTGCTGCTACAAGGGGCTCTTAATCTGCTTTACTTGGGCGAGAGGGCACCTAATGAGAGAACATTTATTTTTAAATTAGTGTGCCTCGTTTTCTTCCTAGTTTTCAGCTGTTGTAGCAAACCTGCTCGTGCGCCTGATTACCCAGATTTAGATGGAAATATCCGCCGTATCAACCTCAGGAATAGCTAAGACAGGACCACTCATTTATTGCCAAGAAATCATTTGGGGCTTACAAATGAGAAACAGTTTCCAAATCTCTGTGTTCAGTAATGTTTCCATCGTCCTAAACCCTATCTCACCCATTTAATTCTTTCTCTCGGCTGCCAGCTGCCATCCACAAGAGAAAGGCAAAGGCCAATAAACAGGGATATTCTTGAAAAGACCCTTTATTTTTTTTAATGGGTTTTCATGGATGTGTGTGTGTGTGGTGTGTGTGTGTGTGTGTGTGTGTGTGTGTGTGATGTGATTCAAAATGCAGTTGAAGCAGCCTTTGGCAGCAGATTTGAAGCCTTGCTAGATGCTAGGTAGGGAGAGGAGAAAAACATCACAGCTAAAATATCATTCTGGCCCCCTCCACCTTGCCCTTCACCAGGTGGGTGATCTTGGACATGTTGTATGGCCTCTGCACTTCGTTTATCTCATTGATGAAAATGAAGTGAACTTCAGTACCTACCCACTCAAGTCCATGTGAAGAGTAAATGTTTCAAACATCGCACCACAAACAGTGTTATATAAATATTGACGCTCGCTATTTGCATTTAAGAGTGCAGGGTCTGGATTAGGCTGCCCAGATTAAAATCCTGAATCTGCCACTTATTGTCTCGGTGACCTTGGGCAGGTCAGGCTTCCTCATTTGTTAAGTGGGAATGATAACGGTATGTCTGGGGATTCTTTAAGAAACAATGGATAATATACAGAGTTTCACATTTAGAAAGTGCTCATAATGCCAGTTCATATTGTGTTTGGTGAACTATATCATAAAATGTTTGTACCATGCCCATAACAAATTTATCCTGGTTTCTTAAACAGGGTCGGATTTTAAATATAGCTAGGTCCACAGAAAACTACTGGAGACATGAAATGTCACTCCTTAGAAATATATGTTGGGATTTTATTGATGAGGCAACAAGCAACTGGGGGACCTTGGACCTCAGCCAGAGCAGTCATTTCTGAAGAAACAAATGGGCCTCATTATAAGGTGGTTTTCCCTAAAAGGTCAGTCTGCGCCTTGTAGCTGGGGGCTGGCATGATAGAAAGCTTCTAGGGTGTTATATTGCATGTCAAGATTACCCATGTTCTATTCCTGCTGGTGGGTCCCTAGCTTTCTGTTCTGTGTAGACAATCACAAACATGCATACCCACCCACACACATATGCTTTTAGCTGGGACCACTAGTCACCCCCAAGTCCTGTGGTTCTGAGGGCTGACTCTGTTGCTTAGGAATGCCCACTTCTCAGGCTGGTTGTGCTGTTGAAATGAGTCCTTGCTGCTTGCAGGTCTTGTTCCATAATTCCATTTGGCTGAGGCAGGAGACAAGTAGCTCATTTTAATTAGAATTTCAAGCAAACTGCATTATGTTGTTGTGTGTTATTCCAAAAGGATAGAGTGCGTCAAGAACAGTGTTGATGGAGTGAAGCATCCTGTTTATTCCGCCTAAGAAATACACATCTTTTCATTCACTTCACAAACTCTCTCATCACGTGGCTCTTAATACATCCTGTAAAACAAAAGGCTGTGCCCTGAGGCTCTCTGAGACAGTAACTGTGTTAAATAAGATGCCAGGTAGTACCCACGAGGCTGATGAAAATGTGGCATTGCCATGCCAGTCGAGGGCAAGTCACAGGTCCTATCCTGCTCTCTGCGTCTCTGCTGGCTTGCCCCCAGTCACAGCATCCTTATAGGGATCCGCTTCCCACCTGTCACCCCGAGAAAGGCCTTTGCTTGTGTTAAAGGAACCCAGAGGCTGAGCTGCCTTCGTCCTGCAATTAAGTCCCTGCTGCTCTCCAAACCAATGAGTCCTTCCAAGTCGTAATCTAATTTATTTTTCCTATTTTCTAAGTAATGCCAGGGTAGGCGCGTTCATCATTTGAAACTCACTGATTCTAATTCCTAATTCAGACTTGTTTGTTCAGTAGAAGGTAAACAACCCCCTAGCTATCACCCACCCCCATTTATTTAGAGAGAGGGCTTCAGTGGGAGAAGATAAATAGCATGTCAAACACGGTTTGGAGGGGCTGCAACTGAATAATTTCTACTTTCCTACGGCCTGTCTCCAGCTGTTGCGGCCCAGTGTGTCTCTGGCAGCTGTGGGCTGGCTTGGCTGAGCTGCTACTTAGTCAAATTAGATCAATACCTTTAAATATTTGTTTGATATCATCATCTCAGGCTAGTCCAGGAATTCACACATTGTACCACATGGAGGAGGATGACTTGTTCCTAGGTACCTCTCCATGAACACAAGATCAAGTTGTTGATACCTGTAATCCCACAATCCCTAAGAAAATAAAGGGCAGACCATGTTTAAAGACTGGTAGGCTCACACGGCTCTGGGGAGGCATTAATTAAATCCCACAAACATTTATTGGGTGCTACTATATACAAGGAAACACAGAAGATATAAAGATCAGCAAGATATAGTCCCAATTCTCAAGTATAATTTAATACCAGGCTATAAAAACATCAGTAGTTAATTAATTGTTATTTAGATTTGGCCTCATTCCAAAAGGATCTAAGATGAAAGAATACTTGTGAAAATGCATACAATAGGTCCTAATGAAATAAAACGGGATTACGTGAGAAGGAGTTGGGGGAAATGAAGGCTTGGGGAAGTTCATAGGAAGCTGGAAGTGAATTAAGTTCAGAGAATATGCACCCTGAGAAATAATGCGACCATGGTGGGTCACAAATTTGTCTTGGAGTTTCCTGGAAGCTAGCACAAAACCAGAAACAAAATTGGTTTCTGGTATGATTAGCAATGTCTGTATAGATCTTGTTCAGCAAAATAGAATATATCAGGTATGGAAAGTACATAGATTTTTCTCACATAAAGAGGACTTTGATTTGTGCTCATCAGTATCCATGACTATAGAGAATTACAATCATGATTTTTACTGGTTGGGAACAAGGACTTTGTTGCTATGTTTCAGCCATTCCGTCTCACTGTCTTTCTTGTTGCAAACACCCCCCTCCACTATAACACCGCGCGCGCGCACACACACACACACACACACACACACACACACACCCCAGGGGCTGAAAATGCGGGATGTTGGTCCTCCCAGACTCCCTTGAGCATGTGACCCAAGTGGGCCAATGGAATTCAAAGAGTAGGATGATGGGAATCTCCCTATATAATAATGAATACCAAGTCTGGATATATTTATGCTTATTCTAGAACAAGCAAAAATATAAACATAAATGAGACTCATGAAAAAAATACTACATTGTAAACAAATGAAAACACTTGACTCAAGGAGCTCATCTCTAAAAATCTACTACATGATTCAGAAGATAAAATCAGGAAAACATTAGAAATCCTTGAAAGACTGCAAGACAGGCCACTGTAAATCAAAACCTTATAGACTCAGAAAGCTGAGATTAAATGTGAAATTACAATTCAGATCAATGTAATTAACAAGGATCCAAAACAAACTAAAAACTTAATTAGACTTTCAGGTAAAGATACAGCTTTTAGCTCACATTTCATTTCACTCCCTCCCAAAATCCTTATAAAAATTACTCTCTCTATATATATATATTTCATGGGTAGAGAAACAGAAGACAAATAATAGCAAAGTTTTAAAGCTGAAAAACATCCCATGGAAGCAGACTTAATAAATGTTAGAAAGACACATTCCCAACTGTAGGTGGGAAAAGCTGAGAACCAAGCCAGTTTGTACCACAGACCCCTTCAGAAAGCCCAGGGATTAGCAGCATCCTATCTTTTAGAAGAAAGGATGAAGGAAGGAAGGACAAAAAAAATTAGAGGATGGAAAAAGTTTAAGAACAGCCACACCTCTAGATGACCCCCTCTCCCAGCATGCTTCTGTTGAGCGCTATCTCTTGTCTCCAGCAGAAGCCTGAGGTTTATGTGACAGACAGGGTCAACTGGAGAATCGCTAGGCTTGGGGACACCAAGGGAGACCCCCTCAGATTCTTTACCAAAACAAGGAGGGTTGAGTAAGTACACAGTTGCATATTGAACACCAGCTCTAGTCCCTTCTTCTATTGGCTTCCAGAATGCAGGCCTGTAGTTCGCAGGAAAGAAATATGTCTTCTCTAGGGGATATAACCATCCCCTGGTACTGCAAAAAACAAAAAACAAAAACCAATCAACCAAACAAACTAAAGAATTGACAGTGGGGGCAGGAGAAGCTCTTCTGTTTTTGATTCACAAAAACAAACTGTTACAGAGAGCTAAGAGCTCTCTATCAAACCATTAGCACCCCCACTTTTAAATATGAGCAAACAATCCAAATTTTCCGTAAATAAAATCACACCACCTAATATAAAGTACAAAGAACAAACATCAAAAGAAAAAAAAAAGAAAAAGAAAGAAACTTGGGGAAAAACCACTGGACACAGAGAATAGCATTAAATATTAAACTGTAATTAGTATTACCCAAAAGATAAAAGAGTTGCATACACAAAACAAGAGCAGGATGCTCTAAAAATGGAACTCAGAAACAGAATATAAAAGACTTTTGGATTTGTGCAATGGAAAAATGGAATTCACATGACTAGTGGTAAAAATATGAATCATGTGAAACTTTAAATCAGCCTGATAGATGATGAACTGGAAAAGTTCTTCTGGATTCCAGAAGCAAAGTTAGAGAGATTAAAATGACAAGTATAAGATAGATATGGACGATATCTAATGGAAAGCAAATACAGATCCTTTGTGTTCTTAAAGGGAAGATTACTTTAAGTATAAGAAAAATAGCCAAAGCTTAGGGGAAAAAAGTTCCCCTGAGCTGAAAAAATAGCTGTTCTTGCTGTTGAAGGCACCCACTGCATCCAAGCAAAATTAATTTTAAAAGACCCAATCCAGGCATATTCTGGCCAACTTTGGGAATAAAACAATGAAGGGGAATTTTCAAGGCCGTGGACAATAAAAGAGAAAGATTAACTACAAAGGAATAAAAGTAAGATCTGGCTTCAAACATATTTTTTATAACTAGAAATACTAGAAGACAATAGACTAGTGTCCACAAAATATTTTTAAGGGAAACATCATCTAAGAATTTTGTACCTGGCCAAATTTTGTGTGTGAAGACAACAGAAGAAAGTACTCTGAAATATGCAATGTATCATTCATGTGCACTTCTTAAAACAATTATTGGAAGATGCACTATCTGATAGAGTAAACAAAATTTTACATGTTTCAATATGTGAAAGTAATTGTATAAAATTGGAATTGAAAGAAATCCAAATTTGGTAAGTGTAGTTATGAAAGTAGATACCAAGTTAAAAATACTCTCAAAGTATAAGATATGCATGCAGTGGTTGGAAGGAAGAAAGGAAGGAAAGGGGAGGATGAAAGAAGAGAGACAGCAGACAAAATAGTTTTGATTACATTAATAATGATAGAGAAATGGGGAGAGAAGAAAAATAGTGGTGAAACTCAGCAGTTGTCATGTTTTGATCTGCTACTTCCGGGCCTGGAGCAAATCTCCCTCCCTTTTCTGCTGCTTGCTCCTTCTCCATACCTTGCCCTCTCCAATCACTGTTGCTTTGCTCACTCCGTCTATATACTTGCTCCCTCCCCTTTTCACACCACCCCACCTTCTTACTTCTTCACAGCTTTGCTCCCTTCTGCAGTGCTTGGCTTCCTTCTACGCCATCTTCTGCCGCAGATATGCAAATTAATCACCATCTTGGTGGGGTTAATTTGCATACTTGCTCTGATTGGCTGTTGGGCATGGCTTATGGGTGTGGCTTCATCGGGGGTATGGTCAATCTGCATATTGCTCTTTTATTAAATAGGATGGTGCCTGACTTGCACCCTCAGACATTTTTATTAATTGGTTTTCAGGACAATGAAAAGCTCCTCAGCAACTTCCACTATGCAGCAATGTTTGGGAACCACTGGCTTAACTCGTTAAATGGGAAAAAGCAAAGATGGCAAAAATATTTCAGCTTATGTTCTCATCCTTGACTGGCAATGACTTCTCTCTCTCTCTCTCTCTCTCTCTCTCTCTCTCTCTCTCTCTTTGTTTGTCACTTATTTTCTTTTTTATTGCTGAAAGTATTACATATGTCTCCTTTTTTCTCCCATCAACCCCTCTCCGGCCATCACTCCCCCCCCCCCCCGAGGAAAAGCCCCCACCACCCCAATGTCTGTGTCCATTGGTTATGCTAATATGCATGCATACAAGTCCTTTGGTTGATCTCTTACACATGCCCCCCTCCCCTCCTCACTCCCCTCTCCAACTTCTCCTGCCTTTTTTCTGAGGTTGGACAGTCTGTTCAGTGTTTCCTTGTTTCTGGATCTATTTTTGTTCATCAGTTTATGTTGTTCATTGTATGCCACGAACAAATGAGATCATGTGATACTTATCTTTCTCTGACTGCCTTATTTCACTTAGCACCATGGTGGGCAAACTGCGGCTCGCAAGCCACATGCAACTCTTTGGCCCCTTGACCGTGGCTCTTCCACAGAATACCACAGCCTGGGCGAGTCTGTTTTGAATAAGTGACGTTAGAAGAAGTTTAAGTTTAAAAAATTTGGCTCTCAAAAGAAATTTCAATCGTTGTCCTGTTGATATTTGGCTCTGTTGACTAATGAGTTTGCCGACCACTGGCTTAGCATAATGCTCTCCAGGCAATGACTTCTTAAGGGCTTCACTGAGGTCCCATTCAGGCTCAGTGGAAAACTGCTCTGATGCACATAGGCCTTCTTCACTGGAAGAGAATGACATCATTCATTTGCCATCCCTGGATGGAAGTGGATTTTGAAACTAAAGTAACTATTAGTAGCTTTAAAAACAGCAAGGATCACTTCCAAAATATTAGAGACAGTGAAAGCAAAGAAAATATAGTCATATAGTAAAAGGCAGTGAGCAAAAGAGGAGGAGGAAGAGGGAGGGCAGAGGGACAAGAAGAAGAGGGGAAGAAAGAAAACAAAAGAAGTCACAAAATAAGATGGCAAAATATGATTAAATATGTGTATTAAGCCTATAAGGGCAATTTCAATGTCCTACATTTAAAAAGTATATCTTTAGATCACATAAGAAGAAAAGAGAAATACATTTATGTAGCATTTTCTAAAACAAATTTTGGAACAAAATGACTAAATAAAAATATATTAAATTAGAAAATGGGAAATATACTAGGAAAATACAGTAAAAAAGGAATCATAATACCAATAACAAATATGATGGAATCTAAAACAAATGTTAAATGTTAAAACTGTCAAAAAAAATTTATGTATCAGATAACATGAAAATGCAGAAAGTGAAATCGGCTATAAATTAGGAGAAATAGACACAAGTATAATAGTAATAGGAAACTTTAATAGCTTTCTCTTTTTGATGGCTGATAAAAATATAAATCTGACTTTATACCACACAAGCATAGACTATATCTTTATTTCCAAAACTAATGAGACATCCACAAAAAATAAATAAGTAAAAAGATCATGAGACGAAAAAAATACTAAAAGCCAAAAAGATACAGTTTACACTCTGATTAGAAAGTAAGAAGCTATTTTTGAGTCAAGGAGAAAATTAATGCTGCAGAAAATTTGAAATTAACAATAGTAAGAATATTACTTAACAAAATTTATGAGATGTGCCAAAGCAGTATTCAGAAGAAAGTTCGTAGATATAAAAGATTTACTTTTTATGAAGGAGAAACAATGCCCTACAACTGATGTGACAATGAGAGGCATGTCCTCATCAGAGGGAAGTTAAGGTTGATGAAGAGGCCCAATATAATTTAATCCGATGAAATCTGCCCTTGCCTCCTATGTTCTTTCTTCCAAAAAAAGGTCTTCGGTTCAAATTCCAACCCCAGAGCTGGAGTGATATTTCTCTTCCTTCTTCTGTCAATTCTGGCACAGGTGAAAAGTTTAGGACCATTAAAAGGGATTTTATTTTTTGTTTTAAATGAAGCTTAATTAGTATGTGAGAACTGTAAGAATTCATAAGACATTATTATAGTACCATTTCTAAGTCTGTAATAAAAACAGCTTCTTTCTGAACTCATGTGTTTATATTGTGCTAATCATCTCTTCTCTGTTCTCCTCCATGTTTGAGGAGAAAATACAGACACAGAAAAATATGCTTTATTAAATAAACTAGCATTTCCCCCAAGTCCTGCTGCCTAAAAAAATCATATCATGAGCAACTTAAAACTTAATAATGCTAAATGTAAAATACAAAATTATGTAACTTCTGTAAGGAAACATAGATGAAACTGTACAAGATCTTGGGTTTGGTGAAAAATTTTAAAACATTATACCCAAGACATAATCCATTCAATAAATTTTATTTTTTGCTTAGTAAAATTGGACTTTAAAACTTTTTAGATTTTATCATTTAAAAATTCTGCTCTGTGAAAAGCATTGTTAACAGAATTTTTAAAGAGCCACAGATTTGAAGAAAATTTTTGCAAAACACATATCTGATAAAGAACATGTATTCAATATACATTTTTAAAAAACCCTCTTAAAACTTAACACTAAGAAAACAAGTGATTTTAAAGGGCAAATGATCTGCACAGACATCTCAGCACAGAAATAAACTGATGACCATAAACATATATAAAGATGCCAAAATTCATTTGTTATTAGGAAAATTTAAAACAACAAAGTAATTCCAGAACATTCCATTGGATAAATGGCAAAATAAATAAATACTAATAATACTAATTGCTGGCAAACATGCATGCCAACAAAAAATAGTCCTTTAATGGGTGACAGTTTGGCTGTTACCTGCAAATATGGTATTACTACACAATATAACAGCCATGCTCCTAGATATTTGCCCAACTGATTTAAAAACATATGTTCACACAAAATTTGCATGAAAATGTTGACAGTAGTTTTATTCACAAAAATGAATAACCAAAAGCTGGAGTTAATGAAGATGTTGCTCAATAGGTCAATTGTTAACCAAATTGTGGTATATCTATACATATACTAGTACACACATATATTTTCTTACTCTGTCAGTTGAGAGGGCCTGAAAACAATAATACTCTAGTAGCAAGAGGCATACCTAGATTTGTTTCTAATGCTATCCTAGTCCTATCTAATAAAAGAGTAATATGCAAATTGACCATCACTCTAACACACAAGATGGCTGCCACAAAATGGCCAGCAGGGGAGGGCAGTTGGGAGGTACCAGGCCTGCAAGGGAGGGCAGTTGTGGGTGATAAGACCAGCAGGGGAGGGCAGTTGGGGGCAATCAAGCCTGCAGGGGAGGGCAGTTAGGGGTGACCAGGGCTACAGGGAAAGGCAGTTGGGAGGGACTCAGGCCTGCAGGGGAGACCAGTGTGGGGGAACCAGGCCTGCAGGGGAGGGCAGTTAGGGGTGACCAGGCCTGTAAGGGAGGGCAGTTAGGGGCAAACAGGCTGGCAGGGGAGTGGTTAGGGGGTGATCAGACTGGCAGGCAGAAGCAGTTAGGGGCAGTCAGGAAGGCAGGCAGCAAGCAGTTGGGAGCCAGCAGTCCTGGATTGTGAGAGGCCTGTCCCAGATTGGAGAGGGTGCAGGCTGCACTGAGGGACATTCCCCTCCCCATGCATGAATTTTGTGCACAGGGTCTGTAATATATAATAAAAGACTAATATGCAAATTGACCAAGTGGCAGAACAACTGGTCACTATGATGTGCACTGACCACCAGGGGGAGTGCTCGTCAGCCAAAAGTCGGGCTCACAGGAAGAGCACAGTGGATGTGTTAAAGATAGCTGACTGATGGCCTAGGCCCGCTCTCCTAAGCCATCAGTCGGACATCCCCTGAGGGCTCCTGGACTGTGAGAGGGTGCAGACAGGGCTGATGAATCCCACTCCCCAAGTGTCCACAGTTCTCCAATAAAAAGAACTAGGACTCCATGAAATAGCTTATTCTACGCCTGAGGGAGGAAACATACGGATAGGCCTGCAGCATGGTATAATGTCAAAAGGCAAGGAAGGCTCAGACAACCACAATGAGGGTGGAATGTCAAAGACATGCGGGAGACAACTTAAAAAGTTCTCAATGGCCGAAACTGTTACAATTTTAGAGAAACAAAATAAGGGAGAAACAAATGGAAGAAGACACAATGCTCCCAAGAGAATTCCAGTCAGAAACAACTTCAGACATCTCAAGTAGGAAGGGATGTCATTCAGGAGCCTGGATGATTTTATAAAACTGTTGCAAAGGGCCCTAACTAGTTTGGTTCAGTGATAGAGCATCGGCCTGCAGACTCAAGGGTCCCAGGTTCGATTCCGGTCAAGGGCATGTACCTTGATTGCAGGCACAGCCCCAGGAGGGGATGTGCAGGAGACAGCTGATGGATGTTTCTCTCTCATTGATGTTTCTAACTCTCTCACTCTCTCCCTTCCTCTCTGTAAAAAATCAATAAAATACATTAAAAAAAAAAAGGCTGTTGCAAAGGAAGAAAGAAAGAAGGCCAAGGAAAGCCACCGGCTGATCTTGGCTGTGCTACTGGCTTCCAAAGGGAAGAAGTTGCAAGAACTTTGGACAATGGCTGGCATTGGTCACAGCTGCCTGTAGCCCTGAAGCAGGCGAAAATAGCATGAGGTAACACAGCCAGGTGGTACTATGGGATCACCAACCTTTTTACAGTGCAGCCTTGTATATTCTTGTTAAACTTGTGTGGTCATTGTTCTGATATACACACCCATGTCTTATTAGTTTGCTAGTTGCTTCCTCTTTAAAAAACCCAAAAATCCTAGGCATGCTTTTCACACACAGGAAAGAGCTGCCTCCTCTATTAAAACCTGTTGGGCCCTTGAAGCTCTTCCCCCGGGAGCTTGCACTCTATCCTGTATCAACTACACGAACATACACTTACTCTGGGGGGTAAAAAGTGTAATGTTGCTTATGAAACAGCTTGGCTACAGAGAGCTAATTTAATTTGAGATTGGCTATGATTTCTTGGCAATCCCTTTGTATCATTGGAAATTCTAGCAAAATGCATAAAATTTAAACTTTAAAGATTTAAGTGTAAGGAAATATTTAGGAAGTGTAAACATGGCAATTAACTAACTTGGCCCAATGTTACATTCTGTGGTTGTTTAAACATTTAATAAATTCAATTTTGCAGTTTTCCTTTGGAGCTAATACGTTTTTCCAAGTCTCAAACACGGAGTTCTGCGCCTCTCTAGTGCTGGGTGGGAAACATGGCTCAGGGCCCTGTGCATTCCAGGCTCAGCTCCAACGGCCTCTCCACAACACCCAGCACAGCTATGGGAATGGGTGCAGGCCTTCCGTGCTCACTGCTCCCAGTGAACACAGTGACCTTCGTTACTCCCTGACCCTCCAGGCCTGGGGCACAGTCTTCAAGGTTTACCTTCTCAACAGGCCTTCCTTAAATTTGCTCACACCATCCACCTTCTTGTAGAGTTAACCTAGACCTCCTCTCTCCTGGCAACAAAAGCTTGATGGACAAGCATTCGTTTCCATGTTTGTTCCACTTTTCAAGACAGGGATGCTTTGAATATTGTAGGAGTTTATTTCAGCGCAGGCGCGTGCAATCCACCAGAAACGCAGTGTGTACTGACATGAATTTCATTAACTAGCTTGCAAGCACCACCTATGTCCAAGACAGGCTAGGGAATATCAAAAGAAGCGTTTAATACCATCCTTATCTCTCAGACAACCCCAATTTTTCTTTAGGACTTTTGACCTAGGAGATAAAAATGATAAATGTCATTCCTTAATTTTTCACTGGACTCAAAAGACTATTCTCAGTCCTATAAGTTTAACATTTCTAGTTTATTTTCATATGGTTTCATTTTTTTAAAATTCAATACCCAAAAATGTGTGTGGACAAAGAGTATATAGTAAAACCATATGTTTCATTACAGTAGATTCTCAAATATCAAATTTTATCAGATCCAGGGAGGTAATGTGGCGAAAGCAGAGCTGGCAATGCCATTCCCACTCTACAGATAAAGAAACAAAGGCTTTAGGGGCGAGGGGCAGAAGCAGATCTTCGGTGCATGTCCAACCCTAGCTTCACACTCACTATGTACTTTGCCCTGGGGTCCCAGAATGTTAAATTGAAGGCAGAATGGCTATAAATTAGCAAGTTGGATAATTCAGCAGTGAATGTAAATGAGAGTTATAAGATAAATGACATTTAGTGACATTAATTAACTGATTAAATTAAACCTGATATTTTAATCAGAATTTGTTTGTATAAAGTGCTAGATAAAATGAAATGTAGCTTAACCTAGTTACTTTTAAAATTCCAGTTACCATAACAACTCCTTGTGATTTCAATTAAAGGTGGTCTTTCCTTTATATTATTTTTAGAACTTCAGTTACCATAACAACCAGATGCTGTGTATTTGATCAGTTAAATTATTCCCAAAGAGTTAAAAATATGGTGTTCTCTTGGAAACAATCAAAATATGATAAGTGGTGTGTCAGGATTTAATGCCCAAATGGTGACACAGACTCAATTTTTCAAGAAGCTCCCCCGTGAAATAAATGACCAATGAATCTTCCTTTGTATGTTGGGCTTATGATGTTCTCAGTTACAGAATTCAAAAAGAGATTATTTATCAATGGGAAGAAAGTGGAGATGTCAGGTTCTGCAGTAATATGAATTGTCAGAGCTACAAAGAGAAACGATGTAAATGATAAATTTGTTTTCCCCAGGTTTGGGGGCTTAGCAGGAAACAATATTAGCCAGGCTTTGCCCAAGCGGTGGGTGGGGAGAGGAATTTCGCTGTGCACAATAGATTACATCTGAAAAGAGCCCTGCCTTTCTGTGTTCATTTCCTTTCCCTCCCCTCCCCAAGCAGCAGAAAATTTAAAGGAGTCTGCACCTGTCTTAAGACACTGTTTTCTTGATACTACCCTGCTTCCCTGAAAATAAGACAGTGTCTTGTATTAATTTTTGCTCCCAAAGATGGGCTAGATCTTATTTTAAGGGGGATGCCTTATATTACAGCGAGTAGGTCTTATTTTCAGGGGATGTCTTACTTTCGGGGAAACAGGGTAATGAGAAGAGCTACCATCTACTAATAAGATTTGAAATTTAAAATTGGGAGCACGAGAGTTAAAGACAGGAGTCAGACCAAGAAGACAGAGGAACAGTGGGGAAAGGGTGAAGGGAAAGAATGAGGGGGATTCTGTGAGGAGGGCAGAAAAGAATGGGGGGCCAGGGTAGGAAAACAGCCTCATCTGCGGCCATATGCCCCTGGTAAGACATCATAAATAGGCACACGTTAAAAATGCTGATGGCTATCCACTTCCCATTACATGGAAATATCCCTGATATATTGGGCCCAAATATACAACAAAGGAACATTCCCTTGCTCTCAGAATCAAAGGCTCCACCTGTTCCAGGTAAATTGGCCCTTGCAGGCAGACGTCTTGCTTTATTTGATGGGCACCCGTCCTCAGTGGAGGTGGTTAAGGACAAAAGGCACATCTGGCTGCCCTGGAGGAAGGGCCAAGTTGCCCATTAAGTGACAGATAAAAATGGCCTCTCCCCGCTATTTGCCCTCTGCCCATAAAATGCAGAAGGAGAGCTGCCTGTTTGCCCACAGCCCACGCCGGAGCCCTGGACGGCTGGTAGGAGTGTCAACGCGGATTCCGGGTTTAATTATAGTCTTCCTGCTTAATGAGGTTTCTGGAGGAGGAGGGGGAGGGGGGGATTGGCGCGTGCTCCTGTGGCTGGGGGTTATTTAATTAAAAAACAATAAAGCTGCCAACTGCCGCTGGTTAACAATCTGGAACCCTCCTCGTCCCCCACCCAGACACAGAGAGCACAGCACAGAGAGACCAGGCCTCTGTAGCCTGTCATGTGCTGAGGGTCTGTTAGTTCCCCACACCAAACCACCCCTTTTCTTCCCCAGTGCTCTTCAATTGCCAAAAACATTGCTATCAGGAGGGTCTACAGAGGCCAAACTACAGGGGCCAAATCCTCTGCACCCTTTCTTAAGTGTTGAGGGGAAGCCGTTTGCGTCCCAAAATATGCCCTTTGAGGAATATTGATTATTTTAAGCTTGTTATTTATTTATATACGAGAGGGAGAGAGAGATAAAAGCATCAATGATGAGAGAGAATCATTGGCTGACTCCTGCATGCCCCCTACTGTTGATTAAGCCTGCAAACTAAACATGTGCCCTTGACTGGAATTGAACCTGGAACCCTTTAGTCTGTAGGCTGATGCTCTATCCACTGAGCCAAACCAGCTAGGGCTAAGCTGGTTATTTTTAAGAAACCAAAGACTCAGGAAAAACCTTTGACCTTCCCCCTAATTGCCTAAAAATGTGTAGATCAAGAACCTAGTCCAGGAAGGGAGCTATTGTCATGGATAACTGGGCTTAATATGGACTCAGTGGCATAGGGAGGCTCCTAGCAAGGCCCATCTGTTCAAAGTCCCCTCTGCATCCCAGTCTCAAGGCCTGAAGACATTTGTTTGTCAAACATTTGCTTTTCATCTGTCGGTGACTAGTCTTCCTCCCTTTGAAGATCCAAAGGGCAACACCCACCTTCTCTTTAGCTCCTATTAATCTGTATTATGTTAACTTGATTATTAGTCCAGCTAGAACAACTTAGAGAGATAAAAGGAAAATTACCTACTTTCCTCCCCAACAGTGTGCTTACTGTGAACAAAAATTAGGCCTCTGGAAATGGAGAGTTGAGAAGAAGCTAGTTACCCTTCAGCTTCTATTCCCTCTCTGCATTCTGACCAGGGAAATGGGGGCAGGGGCAGATTTGGGGAGTTATCTCAGTGACTTCTGAGAGGAGGATGAGCATGTGGTCTCCCACTGGTGGGGTGTTCCCAAGGCTTATTAATTTCTAATAATTACCTGGGGAACTTGTGATATATATACATACACACACACACACACACACACACACACACACACACACTGGGGCTCAGTGCATGAAATTTGTGCACTGGGGGTGGGTGATCCTTCAGCCCAACTTGCCCCCTCAATGAGGCCGATGGCTGGCTCTGCCCCAGAGGCCCTGGCCTTAGCCCTGGCCACTGGCAACCGCCCAGTGACCACCCGGCCCCAGGGCCCCTGCGTATTTGTGGTGGCCCCGCCCCCTGTGCCTTGTGCACTCACTGACTGCCTCTGCCCTGGCAGCTGGTGAATGTCAGGCATCGGGCCCTGCCCCCCCCCCCCCCGGGCCCTGCCCCTCCTGTGCTCGCTGGCCTCCTCAAGCACACCTTGGCCCTGCCTACCTGCTCCTCATTAGCTGGTGGGCGTAGCTGGTGGCTGTGGCTTGTGGGTGTAGTGAGGGTACAGTCACATTTGCATATTACTCTTTTATTGGGTAATATATCCCTCCTAGAGATTCTGAATAAATTTGTCTTTAAATTTGTCCTTTTAATAAGTTGATTTTAGGTTTAATCTCAAGCATCTACAGTCAACTCACACAACTCAATAAAAGGAGGACAAATGATCCAATAAAAAAATGGGCAACAGACCTAAATAGAACCTTTTCTAAAGAAGACAAAAGGAAGGCCCAGAGACATATGAAAACTTGCTCAAAGTCACTAATTATCCGAGAGATGCAAATCAAAACAACTATGCGGTACCATCTCACACCTGTCAGAATGGCTTACATCAACAAATCTACAAATGACAAGTGCTGGCGAGGATGCGGAGAAAAAGGAACTCTCCTGCACTGTTGGTGGGATTGTAGACTGGTGCAGCCACTGTGGAGAACAGTATGGAGTTTCCTCAAAAAACTAAAAATGGAGCTCCCATTCAGCCCAGTGATCTCACTTCTAGGAATATACCCCAAGAAACTAGAAAGGCGAATTAGAAAGGATATATGTACCCCTATGTTCATAGCAGCACAATTTATCATAGCTAAGACTTGGAAACAGCCTAAGTGCCCATCGGCAGATGAGTGGATTAAAAAACTGTGGTACATCTACACAATGGAATACTACGCTGCGGTAAAAAAGAAAGAGCTCCTACCATTTGTAACAACATGGACGGAATTAGAGAGCATTATGCTAAGTGAAATTAGCCAGGCAGAGAAAGACAAATATCACATGATCTCACTCATTTGAAGAATATAATGAATGACATAGACTGATGAACAAGAATGGATCCAGAGACTGAGAAAAGTCCATCAAAATATCAAACCTCAGGGTAAGTGGCAGGTGGTGGGAGTAAGGGGGAAAGTCAATATATTTGAATGCTTGAACTAAGGTAAGTGATTTGTGTTTTTATATCCCTGACAAAGTTTATATAAAGTTATAAAAAAAATTGGCAGCTAGTTTGAGATTGAATTAACATGGCCTAGAGCATGTCATCTCTTAAGGACACCAGTTCTTAGGCTAGGCCCACCTTAACCTCCCGTGACACCACAATACCCTTACATGATATTATTCTACAATGTCATTATAATATTTGATATTTGACAACAGCATATTATACAATTATCCCAAATAAACTTACAAACTAATTCTTTGAATGTTGGGCAGCAACTTAAATAAAGGATAGGAAAGGAATTAATCCCTTTCAGAAGGGATGAAGGCACTGGGAAGGCATCCGAGCATTCTATATTGGCGCCTCTGGCCCCTTGGCCAAGAGGGAACCTCTTCTTATTATCCAAATACACACAGCTGATGCGTGAACTTTCAGTTCAAGCTGTGGCCGAAGTCTCTGGGCAGTTGGCACCATGGATCAGTCTCTCGACCAGTGGCGTGAGCTGGGCCCTCTCTGGAGAAGAAACCTGGGTCACCCGAGATATGTGATCAGTACCGGGACCCCGCCAGCAGGCGAGGGGACCCCATGGCAGGTGCTGGACGTGGAGGCCACGGGGGCATAGACTACAAAGGAGACAGGACGGAACCTCACATCACCCTGTTTGGCCCCGGAGGATGGCTGGTTAGCCAGAGACGGGTAAGATTCCTCAGGGAAGGAACAACCTAAGACAGGCACAGTCGCAGAGGGGCCAACAGGAGAGAACTAAAAGGTCAACAGAGGTGGGGCACAGACCCTCATCCACAAACCTTGCAGGAGCTTGAATTCTCACTCCTCCAGAGGAAGGTCTCCTACCCCCACGGCTGCTACACCTCCCACGCACAACTCATACCGGGACCCAGGTGGTAGACAGAAACTCGGCCAGCAATAGCTGCCCTATATCTAAATTTAATTTTTTACAAGGAATTCTGAGGCCTACTCAAAAATGCAAATATTCCTTCCCACAAGTATTTACTGGGTAAACTAAGATTTCTGCTTGAGTATTAAAATTGACAGTAAAATAGTAATCAAGTTTTCAGATTAATTTAAATTGGCCAAGTGAAATAAGTGAATACTCAAGAAAATCTAACTGTACTGGACAAAAAGCTTTTCCTAAAACATTAACTAAATTATCTATTAGTAGTTCATCTCACTGCAAAATTGCCTAACATCCAAAGAACCTAAAGTAGTAATATTTGTATGCAAAAATTAAAATTTAAAATTACCAAGACTGCAAAATAAAATTTCCAAAAGCCCCTATTAACCAAAAAAAGGGGGGAGGGGGACAATGAGGTAATATCATGTAAGGAAAAATATCCTAAAAGTAAAATACAAGTAGAAAATTCTTACTCCAGAAAAGAAAATTCCATTTGTAAAACCAGCTGCAGGACACCCCCCCAAAAAAACACACATGGAGTCAAAATAAGCCAAAGGAATATAATTTAGGCAAAAATAAAAAAAATCCCAAGTCTATTTTGCAGAGAGGATCCCTTTGTTAACCTTTGGTCGAGAATGTGTTTGTGTGTTTGCAGAGAACAACTCCAAGACCATGTGGGTTCCTGCGACAATGAGGAACTGACGGGCCTGTTCCATCCACGAGGACGGTCCAGAGATGGCGGATGCTGACGACACCTTGCCATGCTAGCAGTCGGCAACTGTGTGGGGCTGCAGGTGGCCCAGGAACAAACCAGAGAGGATGGATCTTGCATTGCCATGATGTGTCCACCATCTGGATACCATTGCTGACATGTACACATGAAGAACTATTTGACATTGAAACTGGGACTCAGAACAGTTGGACATTGAAACTGACACTCAAACTTTTTTTGCTCTTATACATTTGATTTCAATATGCAGAGGCAAGGTATTTTTGAAGAAAAGAAACAGGGGAAAGTGATGGATAAAGAGGCAGGGTGGCCTCGAACAGACAGTCAAGCTACAGGGGGAAGGCTGGAGTGGAGGGGAGGCAGACGCTGGGGGAGATCAACCGAAAGACTTGTATGCATACATATGAGCATAACCAATGAATGAAAGACTCTGGGGTGGGGAGGGAGGCAGGTGGGGACATGTGCGGGGGGGCTAGGGGAGGCTGGGGGGAGGATTTTGGGGGGGAAGGAAAACATATGTACTACTATAAAATATAAGTTATATTGTAAATAAAATTAAAAAAAAATAAAAAAAAATGATAAAAAAAAAAAAAAATAAGTTGATTTTCGTGGTCATAAATATTTGAGAAATTCTCTCCTTTCATTGCCTGTCCACATGAGGGTCCAGAGAAAGAACTGGAATGAGAGGTAAAACAGAAGGTTCTTCAATGGAGATGGTTTTTGACTTTCACGTGTTTCAGAGTTATCAACAAAGGATCAAAGCCTGTCTACTTTGTACTATTAGTGGAATCCCTAGCTCCTGACATCTCTAACTCGGCTAATGAGAAAGCAGTGGTACTTTACCATAACCACACAGTGTGTTTCTTGGGGGGCAGGGCATTACCTACAGGTTAGGTGTGATATCGAACGACATTCTTACTCCCACCAGAAGTTGAAGGATTCCTTGGAAAATTATTGATTTAATAGTGTTTGTCAGTGTCCTTAAACCAGGAGGCCCTATTTACTAATGGTTCAAGTTCACAGCATGCTTCCTGGTTTCACTCCCAGGTAGGGAATGACAACCACCATTTTGGGCAACCCCTCAGTCCCAGGTAAGCCACGGCATGAGTCACTGGACCGCTGGTAATCTAGCAATGGGCTCACGCTTAGTGTCTCTCAGGATTGCTCCGCCTTGTTCGCTTGCTGGCCCAGGGGCACCATGGCTCTCAGGGTGTCATCCTCTGGGAATACTCAGCCTCGAGTGTGCATTCTCTGGACCCCACCCACCATCTGTTATGTCTTCTTTATTCTCTTCTTTAGCACCTCTACCAGTCGGCCAAAAAGCCAGTTTATTCCCTTCCCAGCTTCTAATTATCCATTTCTTCAGACCAGGAGTCTCACATGTCTGAAAGCCCTATATTTTCTGAATCAAAATTCTCCTGTGATGTTTGTATGCCCTTTAAAGTCCACCAAGTAGGCTGGTTTGGGATTAAATCATCTCTGTAATTACATTTTATTTGCATTTCTAATGCACAATTTGCATGACAATTGCCTATGCCTCAGTCACATTGGCTCTGAACTAATCCATATTTATTTGGGGGAGGAGGCACTGTGATAGCAAAATACTGTGGACTCCTGCTCAGAAAAGCTGACTCTGAACCCTGGCTTTGATATATACATGTGTTCTACAACCTCAAATCAATCAGCTTTGTCATGTGAAAATGGAGATGGTGTAATGAGTTGAATTGTACTCCCATTTCCTGCCCCAAAATTCTTATGTTGAAGACTTTAGCCCCAGGATCTCAGAATATAACCTTTGAAAATAGGGTCATTGCAGATGTAATTAATTAAGATTAGGTCATTCTGGAGCAACATGGCCCTTAATTCAACATGACTGGTGTCATTACAAAAAAAGACAAAATTTGGAGATGAACACACACAAAAGGAGAATGCCAAATGAAGAACTGGGGGTTATACTGCCACAAGGCTAGAAACTACCAGAAGGTCATACCAGGTAATAGATGAGAGACCTGGAACACATCCTTCCTCAGAGTCTTCAGAGGGATGATGGCTCTGCTGACACTCGATGTTGGACTTCTAGCCTCCAGAGTGCAAGATATTAACTTTCTTTTGTCTAATCAACTCAGTTTGTGGTACTTTGTTATGGCAGCTTTAGCAAAATAATGCAGGTGGTAAAGTCTATTTCAAAGGATTTTTCTGAGAATTAAATATACATGACTATTTATGTGAAAGCACTTGGCACATGGGAATCACTAATGAATAATCTCTCTATATAAAAACCTAATATGCAAATTGTCCCCTCGGAAGTTCAACCGGGAGACTGAAAGTTTGCTTGCTCGCTATAACATGTGCTGACCACCAGGGGGTTGTGTGGAACAAAGGAAGGCCCCGGCCCACAGCTAGAAAGCCCCAATTGGCCTTGATCCCTGGCCAGACTTAGAGACCCCATCTGTGCATGAATTTTGTGCACCAGGCTTCTAGCAGGAAAAATAATAGAAAATGGTGAGGTATCAGAAAATTATACACTTGGAATTGCCACATGGGGTTCTAATTTTATTTCCTGTTCTGCTAAAATTTATATGACAACTGCAAATCACCTCAGCCTCTCATGTCTTTGATCCTAATTTCCTCATCTGTAAAATGGATATAATGGTACAAACTCTATAGGGTAGTTGTGATGATTAAATATGAGAATGTGTAGAAGCATATGAGCCACATGGCTTTCACAACGTAGAAGCCACCACATTTTAAGCATCTTCGTCTCTCAGCAATTGGCTCCACCTGTGCCCCCTTAGCCTCTAGTCTGAGGCTAAAAGCTGTGGCAGCTGACAGACGAATGGGATTTGAGATCCTGCCAACCCTCTGCGTGCTGGGGAAAGATGGAACCCTCTTTCCTTTCTTCCTCCCTGTCTACCCTCCCATTTGAGGGCAAGTTTCTTGCTTCTTTTCCTGAGGATCAAAAGAGCTATGCCTCTGATAGTTCATGATTAAACCCCCTTTCCTTTCCTTTTTGGAAGAAACAATTTGATAGCTATAATTATTCCTGCAGACCCAATTATTTTCACAGAAATTAAGTATGTCTGTGGTAGTACTTCAATAGATCAATGTGTTTGCTACACTATCAAAACCACTTTCTCCCCCTGCTATGTTGAAGAAATGAACAATTGAGTGCCAGATTGCAGAACGGAGGTCTTGTTTAATATTTACTGCTAGCAGGCACATTCACTCTTCGAAAGTTCAGAGCTACACTACTTGCATTTAGTCAAGCCCATGCCTATAATCCTCTCCAAGGATTAAGCATACAGTATTATTAATGAAATATTAGCTCCAAAATGAATAGTAAAGCCTTAATATATGAATGTCCTTTGACCCAATAAGTCTACTTATGGACACCTATCTTAAGGAGAGAAATGGTTAAGCGTTCAATGATGCAAAACTTTGTATATCAAGAGTATTCCATGGAGATTATTTAGAGTACGTTTTTCAAAGAAATCTTAAATTTTAATGATAGGAAATTGGTCCAATAAAATAGGATTTATTAATTACATATTATTTAACCATTAACAATGAAAAAGAAGATTTCTATCTACTGACACGAAAAAACTTTTACTATATGTCATTAAAAGAACAAGTTATAAAACAGTATTTAAAATACCATTTCAGTTTTGGGCTAAGTGTGTATGTATGTAAGGAGAGAGAATATGTGTGAGAGAGAAGAGATGAGAAAGAGCATACATACACCAAAATATTAACAATGCATATTTCTGGTTAGAAGTATTATTACTAATTTTATGTTGCTCTTTATCTTTTAAGTGAATGAGTTTTATTTTCATGATCACAGGAGATTATTTTCCTAGAAATCTTAAAGAGAAACTTTAAATCAAAGGAAGCAACAGAGTACAGCATTTCCCAAACCCAGGTTTTGAAATATGTAGTAGGGGTTCTTTGAAGCAAAGCTCCCTTTGAGAAATAATTTAGAAAACACCTTTTGTTGTTGTTGTTGTTGTTGTTATTTATTTTCTTTCACTCAGATTCACAAGGAAAATTAGTATCAGCAATTGCCTAAACTCAGTTTGATTGTAAACCATTGTTTTGTACCCCATTTCACCTATGCTGTCCTCTGACAACTTAGTGCCCTGAGAAACACACTTTATCTGGGAAATAGTGTTCAAAACAAGCATCGTGTCCTGCCTCTGTCTACCGATTTGGAGGCATAGAGCTCACATTTGTTGTTTCCCTACCCAGGATACATTCTCCCTTTTTCCCATTCCTCACAGCACCAGATTTTCCTTTGCAAGACCAACCCTCCCCACTGTGTAACACTTGTGTCAATTGGGCTTGGCAGGGCAAAAGTCAGTCAACATGTCATCATCCCTCTTACCACGATTGACTAGGAGTGAGTAACCACTGCCTGATCCAACCAGAGCGTAGCGTTTCCCTAACCACAGTGAGAGGTACAGTTAATCTAACGGGATCAGAGAGGAGGGCCTGTGTTGAATGCCTGCAGTAAGCATTGTGCTCACAGTCCCTGTGTGTGAAAAGGGAAATATGTAACACTGGTTGCTCAGAGCAGCCATCTTGGACCATAGGGAAGGAAGACACCCTTAGGGGAAAAATCACCGCGAAGCAGAGCTCGCGCCTTCATCAGGTTGCATCTGCAGTCTTCTCACTGTGGACAGCAAATCTCTCAGTTTGCTCTTGTTTTTCTATTACTTTCCACCATCGTTTTCTGATACAGAAGATTCAAGAACAGCCTCAGGCAGATACCTAAGAGGAATAAAAAGGAGGCTAATCCAATGCCTTAAGAAATACAGCCTGATGACCCAGCAATTTTACTTCTGGATACTTATCCAAAGAAAGTAAAAACACTGACAAAAAGGTATATGCAGCCCCATGTCCATTGCAGCATGATTTACTAGTACAGTAGCTGAGACAGGAAGACAACCTGAATGCCCATCGATGGATGACTGGATAAGAAGATGTGGCACATATATACAATGGGACGTTGCTCAGCCATTAAAAAACATGGGTGGACCTTGAGGGCATCATGCAATATGAAATAAGTCAGACAGAAAGACAAATTCTGCATGATCTCACTTATATGTGGAATTTTTTTAAAAGGCACAGCAAATGAAAACCAAGTTCATAGACACAGAGAATAGATTGATGATTACAGAGGTGTGGGCGGGATGTGCAAAATGGGTGAAGGGGTGTCAAGAAACACAAACATCTAGTTATAATATAAATAATTTATGGAGATGTAATGCACAGCATGGTGACTACGGTTAATAATACTATACTACATACTTTAAAGTTGCTAAGAGAGTAGATCTTAAAAGTACTCAAACTTTTTTTCATCATAGAAAACATTTTATATGCTGTCATATGTTAACTAGAATTACTGTGATGGTATAATCAAATATAAAATTATTAATCAAATAAAATGAATACAATGTTATCCAATTATACCACAATAAAAATATAGCTTGTAAAGACACAGTAATCAATGCCTTAGTCATCTGTGCAACTCCGCCTGCATTATTTTTATTGTGCATATACATTTACATTTTCTTAGTTTCAGAATGTTCTAGAATAGATACCTACATTTCACCTGGAGATTGTGAAATCAGGGGATATTTTCTTACTTGTTCTTCTCCTACTTACTTGTTTACCCGGAGATTAGCCAAAGCCCTATATCCATAGGATAAACTCAGCAGCAGTGGCAGTCCAGCAAGGATCGGTGACCATCCAGCTGATTGGTTCCTGCTACATTATGAAACTACCATAAAATTAATTTCGTTGCTACTTCATAACTGTAATTTTACTACTGTTATGTTTCCAATGGTCTTAGGCTCTACAGCAGTGGTTCTCAACCGCTAGCAGGGTCACCTGAGACCATCAGAAAACACAGATATTTACATTACAATTCATAACAGTAGCAAAATTATATTTATGAAGTAGCAATGAAAATAATTAAACTGTATTAAAGGGTTTTGGCATTAGAAAGGTTGAGAACCACTGATGTAAAGGAAAAGAGGTCAGCGCCCCTGACTAAATAGTCAGGTATTGCATGTTAAAAATTCCTGTGGCACACCAGTTGAAAAATCACCAAGTTATAGCATCAGATCCATAAGTGACTTGCCATCAATTACTGTCTTTTTCCATTTTTTCTATTTCCTACTGCTTCCTGGGCTGATAGAATCCATACCATGGAATTCCCTAAAAGTGCCAGCAATTGGATAGAAATATAAAAGCTTTGAAGGGAGATGCTACCCTCCTTGGCTTAGGTTTCTCTCCAACAAATGTTATATCATTAGGCAAGTGACATCTGCCACAAATGGTACTATTAAATTATTGGGAAGAGCTTTCCTGAGAATTTAATTGGCAATATCAGTACTTCCATTCCAACTCCCTTTTCAACATAATAGAAGTCCTCCTAAACCATGTCCCAAGAGGCAAGTGAGCCCACTGCTGATGAAGTGCATAGTTTCTACCTATGATGGATCTGTGTATACATGAGTGTGGTTGTATATAAACGGCTGGTTGAGCCCCTATACTCTTGTAAAATCAGTCAAGAAACAATATATATCAACCTAGATACAAGTCACTATAGAGGTGAGGGAGGGGTCAAAGAGATATAAGGGATGGCCCATATTCTCCATGGAGTTGCAACCAAGCTGGAGATATAAATTTTGTTACTGTTTTATTGTTGGTTTTTTTTATTAATTTTTATTTGACAGAGGAAGGAAGGGAGAGAAACATTGATCAATTGCCTCCATATGCACCCTGACCAGGAATGGATCCCATAACCTGGGTACGTGCCATGACTGGTAGTCGAAGCTGCCACTTCTTGGTGTCTGCGACGGTGCCCCAAGCAGCTGAGCCACATGGGCCAGGTTGTTATTGTTTTGTGTTGGTTTTTAAGTAAGGATCTTTTAATAATAGCAATGGCTGACAGGTGCCAAATATCCTGGGCATGTGCTATAGGCTATCCTCCCAAATGCAGGCATCTGCCACCTGTTCCCAGCACTAAATAAATTTAAGCAGTGGCTTCTCCCTGCTCTGAGCTTGATATGGAGACAGAGTTTGACCATGACTGATTCACCCCAGATCGGGGCTTTTCCATCTTGGCACTGCTGACATTTTGGGCCAGATAATTCTGTGTTGAGATGGGGCTGTCCTGTGCATTGGAGAATAGTTAGCAGTACTCTGGATCCTACCCTCTAGATGCCACTAGCTTCTTTCCAGGTGTGATGACCAAAATACGTCTCCAGACAGTGCCAAATGGGAGGCAAAATTACCCCTGGGAGGCAAAATAACTGCTGATTGAGAATCATTGCAGTCGATTATTCTTATTGTGTTTGCTTTGTGCTATGAAGCTAGAGCTAACTCCCTCCCTTGTGTGGTTCCAGGATAGCACTGACTAGGAGACATTTTCATGAGGTTTGGAAGGCAGAGGAAGCACCAGCTGTTTGGTAATGCTCGGAAGCTGATGCTGAGCGCCAGGCATTGCAGCGGTCCATGCACATTGTCGCTGGTCTACTGGCTCACCTTGTTGGCACGGTTGGCGCCCAACATCCAGCCCCTGCCAGAGCTCCTCTTTTAGCTTCTCTGAGTCCTGTATCTAAGGGCACCATCTTTTCTTCCCAACTGCTAGTCCAGCTGTCCTGGGATGACTTCAAGCTCAAGACTAAACACAACGACAGTAGCCTGCACAGACTGCTTCACCAGCTCCCACAGCTGAATAAGATCTAATCTCTATAATAAATCCATTATTCTATGCCACCCATACAGTTTCCTTCTCCCATTGAAGTCTGACGGATAGGCTTGTAAGTGGGGATTTCAAGTTGTAGGGACATTTCGCAGAAATGGAAGATTTCTGCACATTCATCCAAGCCCAGATAATTAGTCTAAGCCAAACCAGGTGGTCCCATCCCTTTTGCCAGGGATTGGTTCAGAAATGGGCAGAACTAAGCCAGTTTAAGCCAGCGAGATGCAAGGAGAAGCTGGCGTGGGGTTCCTGGAAATGAAAAGTCAGTCTGTCTCATCCAACTGGAAATAAACACCGAAGTGTGCTGTACCAGTTGCTGTTGGCAGCCATCATGTGACAATGTAGGGAATTTAGGATAAAGCTGATACCATTGAGAACAGAGAGAAAAACCCAAAAGAACCTAGGTCTGAATATATCTTTAATCTGTGGAATCAAACCTCGAAGCCTTCCTTGCTTTTGCATGAGACAATACAGATCCTTCATGTTGAAGCCAGTCTGGCTGTGATGTGGTGTCCTTGAAGTAGCTTTGGGGTCTGGGTTAGACCTTGGATACAGATTATTCTCACTTCTTACTAGTAAAGAGGATTAACCTGGTCATCCTGGGGAGAAGACTCCATGTCTTTTTTAAATGTTTGATATGCTGTCATTGAACTCAGAACTGCAAGTATGCATGGTCTTTGCTGCTTCTACCTATTTCAGCAGAGTCCTCACTACCTGCTTCTCTCAACTCCAAACTTCACCTAACCCCTTTGAATTAGAAAGTAATGGGCTGACAGACTCAGCATAAACTTTCTCCAGGAGATTCAGGCATGTGTGATCTTGCTTCCATCAGGATCAGGATTTGCCTGAAAGATCTGGGCTTTCTCCAACTATGAGCAACAACCCCTCGCCATTCTGGGCCCACCCACACCCAGCAGGAAACAAGCAAGAATCCAGGCAGCAGCTCAACACTCTCCCCAAGGTGCCAGTGCATTCGATATTTATCTGGGGCTGTCCTCGTCAAGTGTAAACTTTTGGATCATTGTTTACCACTCGTTGGATGCTCAGACCATAGGGACAGTGGGACGAAAGGGAAGAGTCATAGAGGGGCTGCTGATGGCAAAAGGTGGCCCTGTCTCCAGAGTCTCCAGATGGATACTGTGGCCAGGAGGGTCCTGGGTGGACTTCATCTCCTATTCCCTTCCTTGCCTGGCCCCTCTGCATCAGGCCACAACTTGCACAGCCCTAAGCGATGACTTGGTTAAGAACAGTTGAATTAGACAAATTGAGGTTCAAGGTCTTGTTTTTACCAGAAAGTGGCCATCAACCAACCTCTCAAAGCCTCATCATCTCATGAATAAAACGAGAATGGGAACATCTATCATCATGCATGATACATGATAGAAGCTCAACAAATACTTTTTCTTTGTCCTCTCCTCCTCCACTTTTCCATGCATTAGCTGACCTTTCTGACCTCCTAGGGACCCATCAGATCCCACAGTCTACCTGCAGTTGCACACACTCTGGCAGCTCACACTAGGAAAAGCCTGTACTCCACGTTCAAGGTACACCATGAATACTTTCTGGCTCTGGAAACAGAGGGAGGCATACAACCCACTGGGTCAGAGTGTCACACTTTGAGGGGAAGAAACAGAGTAGCCAGGCAAACTTGCTGTCGTGTAGCATGGTGCCTTCGCCATATACAATGCACTCTTGTCATGACTGACTCAGGGCACCTAAGCCTAACATTTCAATGCTGGTCACGCCAATGATTGTCAAGTTTGCTCATAGACTAATGGCTTGAAAGAAGTATCATATGCACGTGGCCGTGATCCAGCAACCCTGAGCTTAATCCTGCTCTACTGTTGATTAACTGTGTGACTCCAGATAAGCCATTTCGGCTCGGTTTCCTCCGGAACCTAATTGGGGGATTATCTCACACCATCTCAGATCCCGTATCATTTGGGGGTAAGGGTGGAATAAATGCATTCTGAAAAGTGCCCCCCTCTGGCAGTTATAAGGAGTCGGTGCCTTTGAGGCTGGCTAATCCCATGAAAGTCGTGATTTCCTCAAGAGTCAAAACAGTGTTTGTACTAACCCACACCACTGAGGTGTAGCCTGTATTTGGTTAATTGAATGTCATTATACGCTTTGAAACTGGCCCTGCATGTCAAAAAGCCAATTTCTTATTAAGAAGCATACACATTATATAAATATATATAAAAGCATTCAAAGACGTGCTATGAGAAAGCAGCTGCCTTAAGACTATTTCTGGGGAAAAGCCAATTGCTTGAGAATTGGGATGCATCTTGCCATTTTATAAAAAGAAGCAAAGAAGAGATGGGGGTGGGGGAAAGAGAGAAACGAGAGGCACAAATATACTGACAGATGAAAAGAATAAATGTTTTTGTTGCGTGCGTGGTGCGGAGGTGTCTCACACACCAAATTATAACATAACTATGGGAGTAATGGCTGCAGCTGTCGCCTTTGTAAAATGATCCACAAACCCTGCTCTGAGAAACGCAGCCACGTGCCCAAGTCACTTCGCACAACGAGGACAGCCTAATCCCATGCCACGAGGGCTCTGCACCAAACGTGGCCATATGACAGCAGCAGGATCAAGTCTGGAGTAATCACATCCTAAAAAATATCCCCCGTGTTACACACTGAATTCCCTCTTACACAAAGCAAGCATGCCAATGTGCTGGTGAGCAGGAAAATCCCTGGATGGATTGCCAAGTAAGAGCCCAGGGTGAAAAGTCCACATGCTGCCCCCATTTCCACGAGGTTATAAGTCCTAGAGAGAGAGAAATGGACTTTGGTGAATGGGGGGGTTGCTGGCGGGCTGTAATCACTTCTTCACTTCTTCACTCATTTATTCAACAAATGTTTCTTGAGCCTGTGTGCCAGGGACCGGGCTGCGAATCAGAAATCCAGGGGTGAGCTCAGAGAGGGAGATACACGTTAAACAAATAGCAAGAAGAATAACAGTAATAGTAGAATCCCCTGCAAGTATGACAACTGCTTTAAGAAGAACTGGGTACTGCGAATGTCAATTATAGACTGCTCTTTCTCTTTGAGAGCAGGCTGAAACACATAAGCTGATTGCAATCACTAGAAACCGACTTTGAGTGATGAGCGATTTGGGTGGGAGTTGGTACCCAGAGAAATAGGAACTCCATTGAGGATTTTTAAAAATCAAGTTTTATTTGATAGTATGTTCCTGTCATTGAGTATTTAAAAATTGGCAGTGAATGTGTCAGAATCATCTTTACTCAGCAAGTGATACGCTTACTAAAGGTAATTGTAGCCATGGGGGAAATCCTCTTGATAAAAAAAGAGACACTTCCCTATGGCAGAGTTGTTCCATGTGACGGCCAAGGTCATGGGGTTCCAGTCCCCCTCCACTGCTCACTGGCTCTGGGGGTCAATTTATTTAAACTCTCTGGGCTCAGTTGCCTCATCTGTAAAATGGAAATAACTGTTATTCCCTCATAGGATCATTGTGAGGGCTAGGGAATTTAATACACTAAAAGCACTTCAAACAGCACCTGAGTCCTACTAAATGCAATGCTGGTCTTGCTATTATAACTGTGACTTGAACCTAAATCTCGGATCCCACACTGCAGCTACATTATTATGGCCTCTCTAATTATTTTATTTATTATTATCTGGGAGTCACTCATTTTTGAGTCTTCATTAAACTCAACCCTGGATCTCTGCTTCTTCTAGATGTGAAAATGTCTCCACCCTTAGACCACCCTCAATTCTTTATCCCAGCTGCCAAAATATGCATCCGGGTGTATAATCCATTTCCATAAATAAGTAATCATTTTCCATTTTCTCAGGTTTTGTTAGGAATGAATTTGCTAAACGTGCTGTCTTCTGCATGGACCAGAAATCACGTAGCAGAAGTCCCACAGGGTCCTTCCATAACCGCTATTTTGTTGCTGTGAAGAATTAAAAGTAGAGCCCTGGCTGGTTTTCCTCAGTGGTTAGAGTGTTGGCCACACTCTAACTGAAGGGCTGTGCATTCAATTCCTGGTTAAGGACATGTCCCTTGGTTGCAGGCTGAAGCTGGCCCGGTCGGAGCTCGTACAGAAGCTACCAGTCGTTGTGTCTCTCTTATATCAATGTTTCTCTCTCTCATCCCTCATTCCCTCCCCTCCACTCTCTCTAAAAATATCAATGGAAAAAATGTCCTCGGGTAAAGATTAAAAAAAAAAGTAAGTAGAAGTCTAAGCACCGAACTTCCCTAAACCTCTACTCATTCCATAACCACACAGCCCCCTTCAAGGAATATAAACCATCAGGAAGAACCATGGAGGGATCAAGCACCCACATATCTATCTTTTGTCCTCGAAGATCACAGCAAGAAATATTAAGTCCAAAGTAAAAGGAAACATCTCAGTAAATCAGATAGAGAATCAGTTACTTGGCCTTTGGCGTTCATTGTTCCTGGAGAGGGGAAGGACATCTTTGACATGGTGGAAGCAGACAGGACTTCTTGTGTAGATGACGGAGAAATTCTCGTCGAGTCCTGATCAGTTGTGTATTCCCAAGTCCCTCCACACAAGCAGACTGTGAATGAAAACAGCTCTAAGGACGTGTAAGCACGGTGGTTAATTGTGTATGCAGTAAATACAATTTGCTCCTTAAGAAACAGTTTGCTGTTTATTCACCGAGGGAAGAAACCCAGCTGATAACACTGACAGACAGATATCGTGGGGCAAATTGACAGCGACTCCTTTTAAAAGTGCTTTTGAAAAGACAGATGAAAAGCAATCTGATTTTTCTCCCTTTTGTAAATCTGCACTGGATTTCCTCATCTGTTCTTTCCTTTAGCTCATCCATCTGTGATGTTTTGGGAGGCTAAAGAGAGTTTTCGGAGGCATGTCCCCTAATTAATTATTTTTCAACATCACTTCTATCCCTGACCTCTGATCTCCTGGCAGCCCTGCAACGTATCTTGTTGCATTCTCCATTTGCCCCAGGAAAATGCTGAGAAGAGGTGATTCCTTGAAAAATGGGGGAAACCACATCGTCTTGAGACACGCAGAGCACATCAAAACCATTCGGACCCAAGTTGTTGATTCCACTGCTATTTCCCTTCCACGTATGGCAGCCCCGTGGGAACCCAGAACACCTGGCCAGCAGGATGCCTTGTCTGGGCAAAGGCAGCAAGCCAAGACTTTTTCACCCCTCCCTCCGCATGTTAAAATCCCCCTCTCCATCAGCACTTTTACTCCCGGGTTCCCACGCAAAGGCTTAGCCCTACTTGACAGGCATCACTAGTCTCTGGTTAGCAGGCCGTGATGAGCGTGCCCATGGCTGCCACACTAATGCCATCATGGGCGATCAGTCTTGTCTTCCAAAACCTATTGCCTTGCCTCTTGTCCTTTATCTGTCCTAGAAACACAAATTCTTTGGCTCTCTGAGGGCCTCTCGGATGCAGTGTATCCTGGTTTTCCATTTGATAAAATGACTGAGGTGATGTCGATGCCACTAGGCATGCAGGAAGGTAAGCAATTTATAGGGTTAAAAAGTCCAGTCATGCCAAAACCAGTTTGGCTCATTGGATAGAGCGTCAGCCTGCAGACTGAAAGGTCGCGGTTCGATTCCCGTCAAGGGCATGTCCCTTGGTTGCGGGCACATCCCCAGTAGGGGGTGTGCAGGAGGCAGCTGATCGATGTCTCTCTCTCATTGATGTTTTTGACTTTCTATCACTCTCCCTTCCTCTCTGTAGAAAATCAATAATATATATATATATATATATATATATTTAAAAAAATACAGTCGCCGCAAGTCCTGGGAAGTGATGTCTTTTCTGGTGAAATGCAGTTCTGACCACAGAGGGGATAATTTCCGGCTACCACCGCAATGCCAAAGGAAGGGAGGTAGGGCCAGTGTCATGTGTGCCTGTCAAGACGCCGTGCTGTCGCAAAAACAGTTTTCCTGTCTGTGGTGGACCTGACAGCCTGACCAGAACTCATCACATAGGTAAGAAACTGGGCTCTCGCTTGCAGGGGACTAAGTCCCATCATAACTGCATCTCTTGCACATAGAATGAATACCAACTCAGTACGCATGCTCAATTTGCCCAAATTATCTTGCACATACACACAATACTCCGTGTTGCAACAAACAGAGCACATGACTGAAGGCCGTAAGAAGGTTAGCCTTCCAAAATTTTACTTGTCTTGTCTACCCAGAGCCGGATCTTTCCCCTTACAGAGTTATGAAATGGGATTTTTTTTTCTTTCTTATGAATAATAAATACAGTCATGAAAACTAAAAATGATTATCATGGGCTCCTACCATTGGCATTGCCATTTAGTTAGTTAGCAGAAGTAAAATTATAGTTTTTAAATCAATATGCTCTGTGAAACCTTCCATATTTTTAATTTACTTGTAACACATAATTAGCTCATATATTTAAATGAGCTAGCTGAGTTTTATTTAGCCATCTTTAAAGGAGAGCCCATGCTATTTTATTCTGATGTTAGTTCAGCCACCAATACCGTGCACCGAGACAGGCCCCCGTGCCCTCTATTATGTGGCTGTTTAGAGCTCCGTTTCCAGCCAAATGATCTGGAGCGTTTTCTCTCCATGCTACGCATCACATCACCAGCGTATCTTCAACCCACGCGAGGGAGGGCACAGACAATGAGAGGAGGAGGGGGCAGAAAGACAAAGGACCAAGGGAGCATTTGGCATCAGAAACTTGCATTTGGCATCACGATAGTCACGGGTGGCCTTGGGTGAGTGTGCTGGATTTGTTTCTTGTCAAATGGGGACTATCACGTATGATGGGGAAGCCTTATTGGTCAGGAATTCTCTTAGGAACAGAGGCATTCGTGGGGAAGAGGATCTGGGGACAGGAATTTCCCCAGAAGAACCAAGTTTAAGCCCAAAGTATAACGGAAAGAAGTATGTATCCCCTTTCTCAGAAAGGAGAGGAGGACAAGGTACATTTTCTTATCTCATTAGATTTTTGTTTTCCTCAGAGCATCCCAGGTAGAAAATATCCTCTTTCCTGAGGCCCTGGCCTCGCTGTTCAGTCCTGCATTTGTTTGTAGGTGCAGAGAAACTAATGATGAGTAACTGTAAATATCATGTGGGTCTATTCATACTTAAAGGAGTCTTCTTTCTTTTCACCTTTTCCTTTTCCTTTCACGAAACGCATTTTAGATCCTCCTGGGTTCCAGTGTTTCTCTTCCCCAGCAGATTTTGCTTTCTTTCTCTCTATGTGTGTGTGGCCTGTCCTTCTGGAACCATGCCCCAAGCACAGCCCATCTCAGATGACAGCGATGAGAGCGTTCTTGCCCACATTTCCAGCAGGCAGGGCACATCGCCCCCGGGTCTATATGAAGGGGGGAGGACACGATTGTTTACTTTCTCAGAAGGCTAAACATCTCGCCAGGAGTCCTTGACTATGTGCTTAAGGACACAGACAGAGGGGACAAAGGGCAGCAGAAAGTGCTCCTGCCACTGCGATTTGCATCGGAGTTCACTTCAGCTCTGCTTTAAAGAGTCTCATTTGAATACACAGTACATTAGCTCCCCTCCTGCCTCAGCTCCAATATGGGAAATGCATTCATAGCTCAGTAACCTCTCCCCGACAGAGTCCAGGCAGTCGGGAGGGGCATCCAACAACCGCAGAGAAATTGTATTTCAAATGAATGTCTTTTCATCAGCTGCCTATGGATCCCTCAGCGGCACTCCCATAGGAGATTTGCATATTTTGTCTTACTAATGGAAATAAATATAGGATGAAGATTTTGTTCTGTCCATTTGAAAAGACTGCTTTGCCCCTCATGCTTGGGGGCGTCTAAATATGTCATGGGAAGAAATGGATTGTTAGACTGAAGGAAATCAGAAGGGTTTTAGGGGGCATGTCTGCCATGACGATGTATGTGAAGACCTCGGACTAGAAATCGCCTCCAGAATATTTTCTGACAACAATTAATGAGTAGATTTATAATACAGGATATGTGAATGCAGTCATAGGAAGGACCACCGATCTAAATGAAATCAGCCAGCAGAGAGCCCTAAATTATGCACGAGGTTGAAAGGGTATTAATGCACTGTCTATTCCCTTTCTTTTCCGTTTTCATGGGGATTCATATATACGTTCCAGTCTTTGTGTACATTTTCTTAACCCCTTGTCTTCTGTTAGCCTGGGAAAGCAAGAGTGTAACTAAAGAATGAGAATATTTGCCTGGCTGGTGTGGTTCAGTGGTGGAGCATCGACCTATGAATGAGGAAATCATGGTTTGATTCCCAGTCACAGCACATACCAAGGTTGTGGGCTTGATCCCCAGTGTTAGGCTTGTAGGAAGCAGCGGATCAATGATTCTCTCATCATTGATGTTTCTATCTCCCTTTCCCTCTCCCTTCCTCTCTCTGAAATCAATAAAAATATATTTTTAAAAAAGAATGAGAATATTTAAGTAAGAAGGGAGGCATTGTTGAATGTTTGAACCCTAAAGCCATTCTTTATCTACCCAGTTAATGTCTATATATTTGAAGTGTGATAATAACAAGGTAATGATCTTGACATTTAAAAAAATAAATATGCCAAAAGTTGTATATAACCCAGGATTTTACATATTAAATGCCCTCAAAGCAGTCACCTTAGGAGACTGAATATGTTATTTTAGCTTTTAGTTTTTAACAGTGGTTATTGTTTTGTTTTGACACCACAATGGTAATTACTACTAAAGACTACAGCATTTTCTGTTGAATGTTGGCAATGGAGAAAACATTTTGTCCTTTGTTGGTGGGTCTGATTTTTGAAAATAGTCAAATATCATTTGGCTCTAAGGTAACTAGTGAACGAGCAGTAAGTATTAGTTTAAGATCTTCTATAAGTATAGCTGGGACAATGCAAAACATCATTTGCGCTTAGTTAGGTGCCTGCTAGAAAATGCAAGCTATGTGGACATTCATACTCGCTGAGCCTCGTACCCCTCAAGCCTATAATCAAGGATCTATAGCATTGAATGACACCTTACAAAACTCAAGCCCTTATTTGAGGGGAATAAAAAGGCCATGACGGTAAAATTTTACATAAAACATTTTTTTCTTGATTGGAGAAGTTTAAGTAATTACAATTTTTAAAAACTAGTTCTTAAGTACTGCAAACATTTCGATGCTGTGTGTGTGTGTGTGTGTGTGTGTGTGTGTGTGCGTGTGTGCGTGTGTGTACATGTGGCTGTGTTTGTATGTGTAGGACATCCTCTTGGACTGTCTCTCCACTAATTGCCTTCCTTTGGGACTGTCCTCCTCTACCTCTAATTATTGAAACCACAGATGTGGGAATATGTCAGCCATGTTGAGGGGTGACTCCTGCCCTTGGAGATGGGCCAGTGACAATAACTAACTTGAGACAAGCCAGTCAATTCCTCTCTCTTAGGAATTGGGAATTGGTACTTAGGCACTCTTTCAATATTCCTGGATTTAGAAGATACAGAAGAAGAAACTAAAGTTTTTCATGTCGATGGAGAGTCAAGAAAGCTGGTCTAGAAAAAAAGTAATACATAAGTCAAAAATAAAATGAGATTAAGCCCTAGCTGGTTTGGTTCAATGGATAGAGCATTGACCTGCAGACTGAAGGGTTCAGGGTTTGATTCTAGTCAAGGCACATGCCTGGGTTATAGGCTCAATCCCCAGTAGGAGACATGCAGGAGGCAGCCCATCAACGATTCTCTCTGATCATTGATGCTTCTCTCTCTCTCTCTCTCCCTCTCCCTCACCCTTCCTCTCTAAAAATATTTTAAAAATTGAGATTAAGAGGCAGAGCCTTGTCCATGTGTCTAAATTCTCCAGTTCCCAGCGAGAGCCTCCCTGAAGCCTGACTGTATGACTGCTTTCGCAGTCCCCAGCCCACCACTGCACCCTTAAATGGTGTCTTTAAGCGTGGGAAACCCCACCTTATATTGAGGAGGCAAGAGAGATCTAATAGAGTAGCTAAACCAATACCTTCAGCAATGGCAGAGTATACCCTTTTGCAAAATTGATTTTCTCAAAAAATTATTTGGAAATACTTAGATCTTTAGATTTAATTTTCATGTTATATAAAATATTATCTCATGAAATTCTGAAATCTTATTCCATCTTACACATAATTTCTATGATGAATCAAAAAAGGACTGTGCCTGTCTTCATTCCAGATTTGCTTAGAGCAATGCTACATAGCTATTCTTTTCTCTAGACTTAAGAACTATCTCAAAATTCCTCATACTACTAATAGTCATTAAAAGAAAGGGTGAAGGTATTAGTCAGCAAAGACTAAGTTATGACACATTTACAAATACACCCTAAAATCTCAGTGGCTTCATTTCATAAATGCTTATTTTTCAGTTGACACCAAGTGCAGTGGGTGTGAGCAAACCTCCTTCCTCTTGTCTTGAGGAGCTGAAAAGGTGACCACCATCAAGGTAGCAAGCAAAGCTGAGAGTAGAGTTCTAACCTTGAACTAACAAGCAGAAAGGAGGGTGGGGACTGGTGAGCCACAACACTGGAGGGGCAGAAGCAAGCATCTACTCAGAGGTAGGGTCCAGAATTGCAGACATCAGACCAGAAGGTGAGCTAGTGTTGGCTGAGTCTGAAGGGGGAGGTAGAATTCCATGGAAATGCTTGTTGTCTTCAGTTTCATCTTAGGAGTCCATCTGGGCATGGGTGAGTCCCCGAGGTAACAGGTGAGGATGATGCGGACAGTTCATTTCTTCATCACTAGACTTTAACCTCCTAAATTCTCTAATGTCAATCACTACCTGTTATAATTGTCATTATGTTTTAAACTCATTTTTGTCTCTTATCTTTTAGCTTGACATGGATCCCTGGGTTAGAGTTGCTTTTTTGTTCTGGATTAAAAATTATACTCTTCATATCTCAAAAAACATTTTGGCAGAAAGTTAGCAGAAACATATGGGCCTCGGCATTTTGATGCCCAGACTGGCTTCTGCCAAAACATTTCTTTGCTGTCACATAGACAGCAACAATGTTTGGGACTGTTGGGGAATCATCCCACACAGCTCAAACTAGGGAATGCTGCTGCCTAACAGTCTTTGTGGGTAGCTGAGGGACTTCCCATCCGGGAGTCTGAGAATTTCCAGCAGAGGGAGGGGTGGGGGGGAGTCAGCCAGCGTCCACTTCTTAAAGCTGCAGGAGCTCAAGATAGACAGTGTGCCTTAATTCAGGCATCCCACAGACAGCGATAAGATGACAGTCACAAATGTGGAGGATGTGGGTTAACATTCAAACCAGAAACGAGAAACCACTCTATTCTTTAAAAGAGAGAATTAAAGTAAATGGAAGAACTAAAAATCAAGCAGCAGACAGTCAGGCAACCAATCCAGAGCTGAGCTGAAACCAGGAACTCATTAGCCCCTTAGAGTGGAGGGTAGTGGGGTAGACAGAGTTCATGGAGCTCCGTGGAAGTTGGAAGGATGATGGGCTTGTCCAATGAAATCTGGATTCAAAACATAAACTCAGCAACTGCCAGAGACATTTCTGAGGCTGACAGTGAACAGGGAAATACCCTGGCTTCCCTTGCCCCCACCTTCTAATCTTATTTCAGTGCCTCCTACTAAATGAAATAGAAGGCAGCAGGCATGGCAGCCCAGGACTCCAGCTTCGGGCTCTACGCTCTCTGCAATATAGATGGGTCTGAGAGCAAATAGGCCCAGGATGACTGGCGTTGGGGGGGGGGGGGGGGGTGGAAATTAATAACTGGGATGGAATCAGTCAACTCATCCTGTGATCTAAAGTAGGTACATCTAAATTCCCATCCATTTTTCTTGAGCCGACTCAGTGCTTGTTATATTGGCACAAGAAGGAACGTAATAATCCTGGACTCTCGGTAGAACAATCTTGATGCTGTTTTATTTCTAGGCAGTTGGGACTCAAAAGGGTTAATTGCTGTTAGGTGGCAAGGGAAGGCAGACCATAGGTGACAGGATATCTCTTTGGGCAGAAGCTGCCTGATGTTTTCAGCTTTTAATTAAGGGAATTTCAAGCTGAAAACAAGACAAAACAAAACCCTGAGCCTGGAGGTTCCAGGAGATGGAGTGCTGTGTATAAAGAGGCACAATCTATAGGCCAATGTCTAGATCTTCAAAGATAGAAGGTCTGATGTCAGAAGTGGAGTAGTAGTACAATATCATTTAGAATGAGTATTTAGACCATTTGTTTGACTTAACCAAGCCCTGGTGAGCTGGAAAGGAGCTGAAGCATCACATGGAAACATAAAAATCCCCAGATAAAATCAGAATAGGCAGATGGTCAGAATCACCACAGCACAGAGCTTAGCAGTGGAGAGGGGACTGCATTCACTCACCCATTCAGTATCAACCAAACTATGCTAAAGCCAACCATGCTTGTCCCCATAGTGTCTACAGTGTAACAGGAAAGGACAGAGGTAAACACATAATCAAAACAATGTGCAGTCAATAACATAACAGATCCTAAGGGAGAAGCATCCTAACCCCCAGGAAGCAGCAACAGCATACCTGGAATTTTTTAGGTAGGGAGGCTGTTATTTGCTAAGGAAAATGCGAATGGAATCCCTGGGAAAAGATCTCAGAGGGAAGAATTGGGGACCACCTAACTGAATAGGTTTAGACATCGCGTTAAATCACTTCTCCCCAAGTCAGTAGGATACTTTTAGAGAGGGTGGCATATGGAGAAGAGAACTGGAAAGAAAGAGCCAGAGTGAAAGAAGGAAACATTTGGTGTTATAGGAGCCAATGGGGAGGGTTTCAAGATGATAGTTAACATTATCAAAATACTGCCAATTGGATAAGGGCTAACATGCTTCAATTTATTTTGGCAACAAGAGATCTCTGGCTGGTTTTTGCATTTCTTCTGGACTAGTGGAAACTGAGCTGTGCGACCTTTGATGTTGAGCAAATAGTTTAATAATAATCCCTACTCATGGAATTATTGTAAAAAGTAAATGTAATTTCTGTCTAGTTTCTCTCTCTCTCTCTCTCTCTGGAATTTACTTCCTTTAGACTTATTTACATTCACAGTGTTCCAATATGTTTTAAAAGATATATGATCTTAAAGAAAAGGTAGTCTTTTCAACCAATAATGCTAAAGCAATTGGATATCTACATGCAAAAAAAAAAAATGAATCTAGACACATACCTTGCACCCTTCACAAAAATTAACTCAAAATAAATCTCATACCTAAATATAAAGCTCAAAACTATAAAATTCTCCAGAAAATAGCATAGGAGAAAAATTTTGGCAATGTGGGTCTGGTGACGACTTTTTAGATACAACAAAGGCATGATCCATGAAAGAAATTATTGATAAGCTGGACCGCATTAAAATTAAAAACTTCTGCTCTGCAAAAGACACTGTCAAGAGAATGAGAAGACAGGCCACAAACTGGGAGAAAATATTTGTGAAAGACACATCTGAAAAAGGAATGTTATCTAAAATACACAAAGAACTCTTAAAACTCAGCAATAAGAAAACAAAAAACTGAATTAAAAAATGGTTAAGGTCCTTAACAAATACCTCACCAAAAGAGATATGTAGATGGTAAATAAGCATCTGAAAAAGATACTCAACCTCATATGTCATCAGGAAAATGCAAATGAAAACAACAGGGAGATACCATTATATACCTATTAGAATGGCCAAAATCCAAAACGCTGGCAACAAAAGCCCTTGCCAGGATATTAACTCATGCCAGCATTCATAGCAATACACTCTTCCCCATCAATATGCTTACATTCATATTCTCTAAGTAGCTCCAAGTTACAATCCCAGGCATGTTATTCTAAGACATGTTGGTATTCATAAGCTCTTCGGTAAATAATAATTCTCTTTCTATTCAGAGCATAGGTTTTTTTCAGTGCTTCTTTCTTGCTCATGTTAAGATCTGACTCTAGTTTTTCTCACAGAGCATGGGTTATCAAACTAGGGCTCATGGGCTGGACCTAAAACTGTTGTAAAATTAAGAAACATGGTCACACCCAAAGTATCTATGGATACTTTCATGCTAGAGTGGCAGAGTTAAGTAGTAAAAACAGATTTCAGGTGTCCTACAAAGCCTAAAATAATTGCTATCTGACCTTTTAAAAGAAAATTTGCTACTCTGTGGTCAGCCCTGTCCAACAGACCCTTCGGCGATGATGAGAATGCATAATTGCACTGTCCAACATGGTAACCATTAACCATGTATGGTTATTGGGGACTTGAAATATGACCAGGGTGACTGAGGAAGAGAGTTCCTGACCTAATTTCATTTTAATTGGTTTATAGTTATGGGTGGCCAGTAGCTGTTGGGTTGGCGATGCATATGTAGAATAATGAAGGGAGCTGGGAAAGAGTAGAAATTTTTAGGAGGACAAACACATCTTGAAGTCATTCATTTCCAGAAGGGTTTTGCATCATCTTTAGAAAACGGAAGGTTCCTTCCTCAAGGACAGAGACCCATTCCACTTGGTCCAAGGAACAGAGGAATCAGGGGGCAGAGGGTTATTGACAGTCCTCACCCTTGGTCTCAGGGTCCTGACTTCACTGTAGGAGACACTGGAGCTGTTAATTCTGCCTCTTTGACGTTCCACCACACTTACATTTAGATCTTGGATCTGATCACTAGCATAGCTCTCTGAATGCAGGAGATGAGGGTCTCTTTAAACACTGCCACTGAGGCATTCTGGTTTTTATACTATGCCCAAACTTGATAGATTTCTGACCTAAGTTTTTTTTCTTCCTTTCTGATGCTAACAATAGCAAACTAACTGCCCAATCCTCATAACTGCCTGTGACCGTATCTTTTAAGCACAAGCACTGGACCTATTGCATGAGTCAGTACAGACTCTTCCACAGGTTTCCCCTCTTAGATGAAACCCAAGACACTGTGATGCTATGCATGCCAGAGGTAAGCATTGTCTCACTTACCAGTAATAGGAACTATCCCATCTATCCCATCAGTGTCCTATTCTGAGTGTTTGCTTCCTATAACTACTCCTGGTATCAACTTTCTTAGTCTGGGTTTCCCCAGAAGCAGACCCTGAGACAAGGGTCTCAGAGATTTGTGTCCATGTGGTTTATGGGGAATGTTCCAGGAGAGAGGGGCCAGGGAGTGGAAAAGCAAGACAAGAAAGAGTAGAAAGCCAATATAAGGCATGTTAATAAGCGGGTTACTATGGAGGACATCTGGGGCTCCATTCTGCTGGGACCCCTGGGATACACTATGGAGCATAGTTTGGACTTGTCCTCCTGCATCACTGACTGGTTAATACTCCCAGTATGTCAATTTTCTGGCGCTTCTACCTGCCCTGTTCCTAAGATGAAATAAATCTCTCAAGTGGAGAGAGAGTTACAGGTGTTTGCATCTTTCCATTCAGGAATGGTGAGTATTGGGATGGGATGGGCAGGGCACCAATACATCTGCTACAACACCAAATACATTAAAAAAGCCAAGAGTCCTCAAACAAAGAGATCTGGTCAAAGCAATAAAAGCAAAATCAAAACAAAATACACATACACCTTGGTCACCATGAAGGTAACCAGTATACAACCTGTAACCATGGCAATTAAGGGAACAATTAAGGACACCTAACTTCCCTGTATAAAGCTGTATTTCAGAGTATTCAGAAAGGCCTGGTCAATGAAGACAATGTCTTCTTTAAGGAAAAACAATGATCATTTTTCATCATTGCTTTGTAGGACTGAAATAATACAAAGTCATTAATTTGTTTTGATATATTTTAGAAAAAAAGAGGGAGATGGGTGGTAGAGGAAACAAGTGAGGGTAAATCTCCATAAATGTTGCCATTTGTAGGCTCACTACACATTTCTATTGGATTTTCTTTTTTTAACATAAAGAAAGAGAGAGAAAAAGTACTTTCCTTGTCTGCTCCACCACTATCATTAGCCTTGGGCTGCATACACATTCTTATAATCCTGATGACCCATCATTAAAATAAACAAAGCACCAAATAATGTAGTTAGTTCATCAGAAAGTTCCAAACATTGATGATTGTTTCTATTTTAATCACATTATAATCTTGATATTCCCCTGATGAATTGATCCACTTATAGGTAGCCAATGCTTGTTATGAAATCTTGCACATATTCACACTGCATAGGTTTGTTGGGTGGGTTTTAAAAACAATGAATATGGACCTCCAGCAGAGTGTCTGGCAAATGAGGAAGACACTTTTTCCACCATCTCCTCCTCTTTCCAAAAGTAAATAGAAGAAACTTCTTTTAGTTCCTTTCAAATGTAAATATATTACCTGAGAAGGGTACTAAGTTAACTCATTAGCACCTCCTAACACTTGAGCAGAGTTTATCAGATTAACTATAGAAAACAAGATCCTGAGGCAATGGGATGACAGTTGCATACATTTTGACACAGACAAGCTAGTATGGAAAGTAAATAAATAATGTTCCATCTTCTTTTTGCTTGTGGGTGTGCACTTTCTGGAGTGCTTTTGTTACCAATCTCATTTAATCCTCAAAGACCTCTGTTTAGGAGAGGAGGTATAGTAAACTTCAAAGCACGGACCCAGCCTCAAACAGCTCATAAATGGTATAGCTAGAATTAGAACACCAGTCTTCTGACTGGGAATGCCAAAGGAGGCCTGGCTGTCTGAAGGCCAGAATGAGAACATTGAAGAGGAAGGAAACAGCAAGGTAAGGATTTCTTGAAGACGGAATAAGAGGTGGGGTGCTTGTCCCCTTCATAAAAGGGTCCTCTTAGGTACCTTCCTCCCATCTTCTCTCAGTGTGTTTGGGATTTCTGTTTCTATATTTGTTCTGATCTTATTTACACAGAATCTCGCATGGGACAATCCTTTTGGTGACCAAAGATGGCCTAATGTTCAATTCTCAAACAAGGTCCCTAAATATTCATGATTATGTTGATTTGACCCAAAGCTAAAAGCAAAATAAGATCACATTTCGATTTTTTTTAAAAAATCTTCAAATTATACCTACAGAATATGTGATAATCCTGGAAAAATGTAGCTTCATTTTGCCTGTTCTTGACCACATTTGTGATATTCAATTTTTTTCCTTGAAACACTATTGATTATTACCCCTGTTTTAGTCATTTGAAATCCAGAGCACAGTGGGTGTTAATGGCAAAACATAGCCTATTTTTAGATCCTTTTCTGTGGAAAACACTTATAAAAAGGAAAAATTCTTATAAATATTACTGATTGGGTAAGTCATACATATTTGTAGCTTTAAAAATTTAAACATTAGAGAAGGGTATAAATGAGACAGTGACACTTCCCCCATAATCCCATTCTTTAGCATGAAGCACAGTTAATAACTAAACAGGCCCTTTCAGACTTTATTTCACAGAGTTTATGAAGCACTTTCACATACTTCATCTTATTGAAACCTCACAGCAGCAGTATTCAATTATAAATGTGAGATTGGGGAAATTGTTTTCCAGTGAACTTTAATAACCTTCTCACAAAAGGGAGCTACCATGACTGACCACCTTCTATTCATTTTTGCAAACGTGGGCCCCGATTGATTCACTGTGACCTTTTGTGCTCAATTCAAATAGCAAAGAGCAGACTGGGCTGAGGAGAGCAGAATCAATCCAAAATCTGCTAAGCAGTTTGGTTTTATCAGCTACAGCCTTAGCTAAACACAAAACATTTGCATGGGTAATAGATAAAGATAGAGCAGTCTTCCAAATTACTTGAAGGGATGCCTCTTCCAAGATTAGTAACACAGAAAAATGTGGAATGCACCAGTCTAAACCATGGTATAAAACTGGGTTCAAATTAGAGTAAATGGTGGTATCTCCTCCCATATAAGTGGGTAGAGAAATACTTCACACACCAATTACCACTGAAGATAAAGTAACTGTTCTCGAATTAATGGAATAAAACAAGTCCCCCCAGGCTAACAGCATAGTCTTGGGGTTAGTTGCTTAATTAGTCCATTCTTTGTTCCAATAGATCTTTTAGATAAGATCTGGAAATCAAGTCTAGGTGTGTGTGTGTGGGGGGGGGGAGGTGAGGAGGAGGGAATTGGAGAGAACAGCTTGGAATCTTACATGAATCCTGTTAAACTGCACTAATGGAAAGATAAGGACCTCAATTCCAAAAAGCCAAATCAACTTCATCTCTTAAATTAGTGTGTATATAATGAACTGTTTATTTGGCCTCTGAAGTTGCTCCAAAGAACCTATTATGATGGCCAAGAACTATCCATGATTACATTTCCCTCCAAGTACAAATTGAAAAATAGCTCATGCATTTTAGCCTTGATTCATTTTCTAAAGCACGAGCAAAAATATTTACTAGGCAAATTGCTCATCTTCATTATCGGGGCCTTAACGTTTGATGCTTATATTGTTCTCTTCAGCTCTTTGGTTTCAAACACAAGCGAGAGGAGGTAGAGACTGAAGTAGGTTTGATTTCCACTGAAACAAAGACAGCAAGTCTCTGAGCTCCCTGGACTCTGAGCAAAATGCAGAATGGCTCCGAGTGCTGTGACCTGGCTTGAAATCTTGTAATGGCCCTGATAGTGATTCATGTCCTCACAAAACAAAGGGCCATCTCTCTAGCCCTTCCCAGCTCAGCCCGCCTCCTGCACTGAGCTGCTTTTCATGAGGAGACTGGCAGCCAGGTTAAGAGAAAAAAGGACACTCAGGGAATTTTAAGTGCTTTGGATCAGCAGTTGTCATATACAATTGATGTTCATTTATATTTCACTAGCCAAAATCTAATGCTGCCGAAAATTGGGGGGAAAGATTTCAAAGACTAATCAGGCCCAATCCTGCTTTAATGTAAGAAAAATGAGCTGTCTTACCTTTTTCCATTCCTAGTATCAGAGGGAGATTTAATGTCTCCTGACAGAGCTTTAAATACTTTGCTGTTCGGACTTCAATGAATTCACAATAATTATATCAGTTAAACCAGCTTGGTTTTTCCAAAGCTGTTTCAAGCTTAGAGGATGTTTGAACTCCTTATCATGGCCTTCTTCCTTTAATATCAGGTTTAAGAGATCCAATCCTCAAATGGATCACCACTTAACCATTTAACCCATTTACCTATTAGTTGTTTGTGTTTTAATCTATCAACTCAGTGGTCTATGATTTCCCAGACTCCTCCTTTCCAGGAAGTTTAATTGCACAGAATGTAGGAGCCATATGCTATTCCCAGTGGAGTGTTGCAAGGAAGACCCAGTGATTTTTAATTCCCAGAAGATCAAGCAATAAAGACTTCAGTAGGTAATCATTAAGAAATGATTTAGGATTTAGTGTCTAACTAAACATTTTATAGAAGATTTATTTTGTCATTTCTATGAAGGAGGCTAACAATTATCTTTGTTTCACAAGTGGAAAAAAGGTGAAATATCAATATGTCATTGTTGTTTTGGGGTGGAGGAAGAAGAGGGAAATACCAGTTTCTTTAGGTAAAAATTAATTCTATGCATCTCTCATCACTCCCTCAAGAAATCTAATAATTTCATCACAGTTTTGGCTTCCATTAGTGCGCTCACTCTGAACCACACTCTCCAGTAAAATGAGATCTTCTCGATACAAGCAGTAAACAAACAAGAGTTCTTATCTTCCTTCAGAAGAATGGCCAAAGAGCACTAACCAAGTTCACATAAAGCTATAAAGCAAGTGGAAGAATCAGAAGGCCTCCCTTCTGTGTAAGAGATGGTAGTGTAGACACTTATTTCTTCAGATGACCACTGAACCCCCACAGCAGACTCCAACCACTGAACCCCCACAGCAGACTCCAACCACTGAACCCCCACAGCAGAATCTGTCCACTGAACCGCCATAGCAGAATCCGACCACTGAAACCCCCAGCATAATCTGACCACTGAACCCCCACACCAGAAGCTGGGAACAAAGAGTTCTCAAATATGATTACAAGCCAGTGATCATATGTGGGAACGCTTTGTTTTTCCATGTAAAAAGAAATTAGATATTATAGAGTGGATACTTATTAACAAAAAAAAAATTATCAATGAGATGAACACAAGTGGCTATAAAATCAGAGCTGGTCTTCAAAATACACACATTGCAGGGTCAAAATAGAGGAGAGATGATAACAAGACAAAGTTTGCTTTGAACTTTCCAGTCAACATTTATCGTGTTTTATCTTAATTTTCTAATAACTATTTGCTATTTTACATTTGATTATCTCATAAATCCAAGCTTTTGTAATTTGATGTTCTGCTTTTTAATGTTGCCTTACCCTATGTGCATGCTATTCCAAGATAAATATTAACAACTAAAATTAGACTATTTTCAGTCTAAGTAGGAAAATGTTTGATGATATTAATAGGCTAACTTACAAAAGGTTATCTCTTAAGACAACACATTTGGACTATTTGTAGGATTAATGACAAGTTGGCACTTTTCCTTTTAGGTTGTGTATATGTCAGGTAGCTCAAGCTATACCATTAGTGTGAGCATTTGCCCTAACCAAAAATTTACACTCTACATGTCATCAGCTAGCTTTCAAATCAGATACCCCCCAAACACACACACTTCTAGAAGTGGTTCCTAACAAGATGAAGGTGGTTTTAGCTATATTAATGTTCCAACAGCACCAGAGTACTCTTAATTAGCATACTGGCTGTTAAAAAGGGGTTTCCATTAATGACTTGTCAGTTATAGTATTTAGGAACATTAGAAGTGGGTATGAAAATAGTGATAATAAATACGTGTGGATTGTATAAAACATCCTTGAGATTCCCACTCTGCTTGCATAAACAGGATAATTTAGAAAACCCTATGGCCTGTATCATTAGGGATATTGTTTTCTAGATTGCTCAGTGTCTGGCCATTTACTTGGTCCCCAAATGGCCTAATATGTACTGTAAGGTTAACTGAATCCAGACTCTAAATCATTGCCATATCTGCCTCAAGTGAACATTGCACACACTGGTATAGTTAGAACACCTAAAGACTCAGAGCTAGAATTTCATCAGACTTATTAGAATAGGTTATATGAGCTCTTTTGTGTTGCTTCCTAATAAATGTTTAATAGGCATCTTTATATGTGGCCAAATTTCATAAGAGATTTACTTTCAATATAAACTAGTGAGGAGGTTGTTATTCCTTATCCATCTCTAATTACTGGTGGTTACCATTACCCACAAAATAATCATTGTAATATTATGCATTACTCAGCACTGATCTCTCTTTAGTCCCATCCCAGATTTTCTTATTGTCACCCAGGTGCCTGTTAGAGGCAATTAGAGGACAATAAACTTATAGATCTCCAAACTACAGACCCGGAGAAATGCAGTAGGGTTCAACACATTCACATAGCTCTCCGGTGTTAGCAGTCCCCTCAGACTCTATGGTTGAGTTTGACCATTGCCTGTTCTTTGCTCCCAAGTTCCTGAGACAATTTGGATTTTTCTAGAAACCTTCAGGGGACTCCTGATCAATATATCCGGCAGTAACTTTCCTCAATGTGGCCATGGTCAAACCCTTTGGTAGTTGCCCATAAGAAAAAACACAGATATGGACATCCTGAGGCCACGTCATAAGTAGAAGTGATGATGGTAATTATGATGATGATTAAAACAGTTTCCATATGACAGAAACCTATCACCGTAGATTCTGTTTGGTTGTATATAAAATATAGCTCAAGGAATGTTGGCCTACACTATTGAAACAAAATTTTTTTCTCTCTCAAAATACATCTAGAATTGGGCAATCTAGAGCTGGTTCAGGCCTTCAATGGTGCTTTCTGGGACCCCAAAACTATTTTCCTATAGCCATTATTAGTTTGTGGTTCTTGTGCTATGTTTTAAAAAAATGGCTATAATACCTCTAGGCATATAATGGAAAAGGAAATAATAGTAAAGAGCTTTCAAAAAATAAGGTTTTGTCTTTTCATTCAGAAAAGAAAGCTCTATCCAGGGAATTTCACTTACATTACATTGGCCAGCATTTTGCTGTTCCCTAGCTACAAGGGAGTTGGGGAAGAGCGTGGTATTAGCAGGGCATATCATCATTCTAAACAAAATGAAATCCTGATAGTAAGGAAGAAGGGGAATGAATATTGTCAGACAACAAGTAGTGTTTACCACAACTATACACCAGTCACTTTATGCCTGGCATCTCTAGCATTGAATTAAAGTAACCATTTTTCATACAATGACACTAAGGATCAGTCTTTTAGTAACTTGCCCAAGAAAATGGCAGATCCATTATTTGAATCTACGTCAACTTGAATAACAAAAACAACAATGCTAAAAAGGCAGCTACTCAGTATTCCATCTCAGAAGGATTCAGTTGAAGAAGCGTGTAAGAACGAAAACTGAAGATCCAAGAAACAGCCTCTTTCTCTATATTGGTATATATTCTTAATGAAGTCATAAGGAAATGTCTATCACAAAATATTGTAATTGCTTATTACCTACCCAATGAGGAGAAAATTAGTAAGGTCTAAGCTGGTGTTTGACCATGTGCCAGAATGTGCCCCTAGTGTGTTTCTTCTTGATGCAAAGGGCCTCTTTCTCTATATTCGTGTAAATTCTTGAAGAAGTCACAAAGGAAATATCTATCACAAAATATTAGAATTGCAATTGCCCACCCAATGACCATTTTCCAATCTTTTCTAACAGAACCCTGATTTTGCCAAACACGTAAGGCTCAGTTAAAATGCTCCTTCCACAGGTTTCCTGTTTCTATGGGGTGGCTTTTGACATTTGACTGGCATATAAGTAGCCACAGTCTTTTGGTGAGGGCTTCCTAAAAGTTATTGTTTATTGTTGAAAAGAGACAAGCTGATGCTCACTTTGGAAGCGTATGTACTAAAATTGGAACCACTCAGAGAAGATTAGCAAGCACAACACTTGCACAAAGACAGCACACATATTTGTGAAGCCTTTTGTATTTTGCAGTTCCCAGATCATACTAAGGATGATACAACAGTGGAAAGAGAGGCAGCTGCTTAGCTCCTGAGTCTCTGAACCTCCATACCAATATAATTTTGCCTATATCTGGACTTGTGATGTTTTACAAATAATACATCCTATTTAGTGAAGCCACTGTGGTTGTTTTGTTGATATTATTGTTGTTACATGAAGCTTAAAATAATACCTACTTATAATAATGGCCATCCTAGTCTCCCCTTTCATCAGCTTGATTCTGTTAAATGCCAAAGTTATCTCCATATCATTATCATTGCCCCAGCTTCCCCTCTATGGGTGAGTAGGTCTGATGTTAATTAATCTGGAAGGGGTGGGTTTATGGCTCTCATACCTTGCACTAAAGAAGACCTTAGGGCAATAAGATGACATTGTATGAAGAACATAGGCTTTGGCAAATATTTCATGACAAATTTAGCTCACCCAGTCTAAGCCTCAAATTCCTTATTTCTAAAATGAATAACATAATATCTATCTAAATATTTACTGAGAGGTGTGTGAAATGCTTAATGGAAGTGGCAGTGATACATATGTATATTTTTACTTTATTATAAATTCCTCTCGCTCATGAACACAAATGGAATAAGTTATCTCACCCTTTCCCATCCCTTTCCCAGTGCAATCCCTCCATCTTCATGTTATAATTTCCTTTAGAAAAACATCTCCCCCTAAAGTTTGTCCATGGTTTTCATTTTCTCTGGATTTTGTGAGAATAAAATGATGGAGGGGAAGGAAGTGGGGAGAAGAAAAAGATCCATAGAGGGGGATCCTGGGCATGGGTGACTTTGCTCTCAGGCAGAAGAGAACTTACAAGAAGAGAAAAAGCAAACCTCTCCTCTTCCTCAGAACTTCCACTCTTCCCCAGGGGAGAAAGGAAACCAAGTTTGTGACCATATCTTTAGACGCATCACAAAGTATATCTGCATTTTTAGTTAGGGTTTCCTGGTGAGCTAAGTCTTCTGAGATGTGCTTTTGAAATGAAGTCATCATCACCTATGGTGCATGTTTATAATACACATAAACATATACCACATACATATTTTTATGTAACATTAGACTCTGTTGCCATGGAAACTATGACAGGCTAACAAAGTAAGCGTCATGACACCACTGTTATAAGAAAAAAGAAATTCAAATGAAACACCAAGCATTTGTTTAAGCACAAATAGCTTTAGTAATTAAATAGACAGAAACAACATAGAAAACCACAAATTAATATTTAGAAGACTTTTTCCAGTAGGAAAAATCAGCTTCAATGTTGTTTGCCATTTTTCATTGCGTTGCATTATACATCTTTATGAATTCACTTTGGCACTAGGTTAGCAAGAATAGATCTGTTCCATCAGAGGCCTCACACACCTAAAAGCTCAACTCTCATTCTAACCAGATCCACCTTCCATAGTCAGTGAGAAAAAATTTATGGCTTTTTTTTACTCATCAAAAGGGGACTTCTTAAAAGAAAGCTCAGATGTGAAGTTGGTCTTACATCCCTTGTTTCATCCAGACAACATGTAGAACTACCGCTGGGGTTTTGAATATATTAACATCCTTTCACAATTAACCCTAATGGGACAAATGTAGCATTTTTCCCCCAAGCAGATAAATTCAAAGCCGAAAAATACATATGTTTAAGAAGATCTCATTATATCAGCTACACCAAATCGCTCCTCTTTACACACTGAGGATTGTACCTCTTTTCACTGTCATGCAACATTAACAGAGAAAGGCATACACAAGAATGACATGGATTTGACAAAAAATTAATGATTTGTACATCACTTTAATGCCTCAAATCTGCAATTCATGTATGCTAATTAGTTCATAATGGGCTGTTGAAGAACAGAACTGTCATCCTGCTGCTTCACAGGTTTCTGGAAGCTCCGATTCAGCACAGACTTGCCGCCTGGCTGCTGGGTTCTGGGCTGTAACACGGCAGATCTATGATAGCATTTTCCCCCCTGCACGATTGTTTCCTGGATGTGGTACTTTCATCTATCAGAGTTATGATGGCATATCTCAAATAAGTGGTTCCTGGGTGCCGCAATACATACCGGGAGCAATAGCATGGTATCACTATATCTAAATGATTGATCTCTGGATTTTAGACTGCCAGGCTACACCTCAGAGGGCAGCTGTCAGCTTTCTAAATGTATGAAGTTGTATTATGCAGCACATTTGGAAAATGTATGTACAATTTTTTTTAATTTACAGATAAAAAGGGCTTGAAGAGAGAAAACAAAGGGAGCTAAAAGGATCAGATATCTTTTCTTACTGTGAAATCAGGTATAGCTCCCCAATGCAAGAAAACCAGCTACCAGTACTTTTTCTCTAAGTGTGTGTGTTTTTTGGGGTGGGGGTGGGGAGGGTGTATTTGTGCTGCCTGGGCAGAAACAAAGAGTGTTACATAACACGAGAGAGTGAGGTTGGACTGCTTCACAAACCAAAGGAAAACAGGGCTGGCTGGAAGCTGTGAGACTTGAAAACATGTTGCTCTGTTTTTACTGGAGAGAAACTGATTTTCCCTGATCTCATGATAGAAGCTTGGCCTATTGTGACTCTCATGTCACATCGGCTGATCTGCAAACCCAGAGAGAAGACTACACAAAAGAAAGACGCATCCAATTTCTTTTTAGGTTTGAAATATCAGTCAGGAACCTAATTGCTGAAATGTTGTCTTAAAGACTCCAAAATGAAGATGTATTTAATTAAAATTTCTTTTTCCACTGAAAAATATAAAATAGAGGCTACAGTGGGAGAATTGGGCCAGACCAGGGAAGTAAAATACTTCAACTGTAGTTGAGCTATTAAGGGGTTTTTAGATAATTAGAAATAGACACTTTATACTATGGAAAATAATGGCATATTAAAAGGGAGTTTAAAAGTGAAAAAGATCTTATCAAATTAGTAAGAATTTTTGTTTGTTGGAGCTTTACTTATTAGAGCTTTAAGGCCTTTATGCAAGCATAGAGGGAAAATGTACTAATAGGAGTGGTGAAAAGAGTAGTAATAAATTTTCATATGCCAAAAAACCCCCACAAAAGTTAAGTTTCTACAACATCTCATAAACATTTCAATGAAATGACGTTGAACAAAACAAAATTGAGGACCTCCTGTATTTCAAATATGTGTATTCTATAGTATGTCTTTGGATCTCAATAAAACTCTTAACACACACACACACACACACACACACACACACACACAAACACCATTATGGCCTTGGTTGGGTGGCTCACCAAAATGTTGCATGTTCAAATCCTAATGATGGCAAATACCTAGATCTTGGGTTCAATCCCAGGCCAGGGCGTGTATGGGAGGCAACAGATCAATGTTCATTTCTCCCATCAATTCTCTCTCTCTCCCCCTGCCCTCTCTTTTTCTCTCTCCCAGTTAATAATGCTGATTTTTTTCAATAGAAGGAGTTACACATATGTTGATATATATGCAATTTGATATGTATGCAGTTTTGTTGTATTGACAACAAGCTTCAAAACTTCATATGTCAATTTTCTGAAGGTATTAATGTCAGAGCTATTTTTATGCTTAAAAATGTAGAATTTTGTGGCAAAAAAAGAGAACATTTGTGGGACGTTTAATTCATTACTTTACATTGAAGAAAAGAGCTGCTGAAAGTTACCATATACTTTGGGAAGCTGATGGTGAATGTGCTTCATCTCAAGATACTTGTGAACACTGGCTTAAACTCTTTAAAAGTGATGATTTTGATGTGAAAGACAAAGAACGTCCAGGTCAATTTGAACCACCCTTTAATTGTAAAACGACCAGAATGTTCCAGAAGACATGGCAAAGTAATTTTGCTTCATGATGATGCATCATCAAACACTTCAAAACCAGTTAAAGACACGTTAAAAGATCTTGTCTGGGAAGTACTAATCCACCTGCTATATTCACCAGCCCTTGCTCCCTCAGATCACCAGTTGTTCTGATCGATGGCACGAGCACTTTCTGAGCAGCACTTCAAAACATACAAAGAAGTAGAAAATTGGGTCTCTGAATGCTTTGCCTCAAAACAAGAAAAGTTCTATTGGGACAATATCCACAAATTACCTGAAAGATGGGGTAAATGTGTAGCTAGTGATGGACATTACTTTGAATAAAGCACTTCTGATGTTTCTCTTGAAATTATCATGCCTTCTTGGATTATAAAATACACATTATTAACCTGTACACCATATATATATATATATATATATATATATATATATATATCCCTCTCTCCTTTCTCTATCATTCTCTCTTCAAATCAATAAAAACATATACTCTGGTAAGGATTAAAAAACCACCATTATGAAAATAATAAAGGCCATAGAAGAGGAGAAAATATTTACAATAATTATATTTTACTTGTATCCAGAATATATAAAGAACACTTTTAATTTGATAACAAGGGAATAAGTAACCCAATAAAACAATGGGCAAGAGATTTCAACAAACATTTATTTAAAAAAAAGAAATATATAGGACTGTCCAATAAGCCTGTGGAGAAATATTCAGCAATGTTTGTTATCAGTGTAATACAATTTAAAAACACAATGAGATGACACTACACCCTTATTAGAATGACTAAAACTAAAAGGAATGATAATACAAAACATTGGCCATGATGGGAAGGAACTAGAATTTTAATACATTGTTGGAGTGAGTGTAAACTTATAAAACACTTTGGGAAATTATTTGACAGTTTTTCAAAAAAGTTAAACCTATATGATCTTATGACATGGCAAGAATTAAAGGCATAAAACTATATAACATATGAGTATTTATAGCAGATTTATTAAAAATATATTAGAATTGGAAAAAATCCTTCTCTGCTTTGGGGACCCCAATTACATATATATTTGGTATTTGAACTCTCTCTCAGTTCACTGACATTCTCTCCTTTTAATTTCCAACTTAAAAAAAATTCCCTCTGAGTTTCATTTTGTATAACTCCTATTGCTTTGTCTTAAAGTTCACTAATCTTTTTTCTCCAATATTTAATCTGTTGTATTTTTCATCTCAGATATTGTAGTTATCATCTTCAGAATGTCAGTTTGAGTCATTTTATGTCTTCTATTTCTCTAGCCTCCAGGTGCAATCTTTTCTCTAGCCTCTTTAACTTACTGAATCTATAAGAATAAATGGATAATATGCTATTTAGACCAGATGGCCTTCTGGATGAAGTGGTGGTGGGTGGGGGCCAAGCCCCTTGTACAAATTTCATGCACCGGGGCCTTTAGTACTGTATATAATAACTCTTTTAATACATTGACTACTAAATCTATTATCAGTATAATTCTTATATCAGTTTCATTTCATTGGTTTTTATCATTATTATGGGTCGTACTTTCCTGCTTCCATTGTTAATTGGATGTGTTAATTCTGTTCATTTCTGAGTGCATATCAGACATTGAAAATTTTACCGTTTTGGATGCTGGATATTTTTGTATTTCTGTAGATATTCTTGAGCTTTGTTTTGGTATACAGCTGAGTTATTGGCAGTTTGATACTTTCAGAACTTACTTTTGAGCTTTTATTCTAAGTGTACCTTTGTCTTCATGTTGTAGCTAAACCTTTGGAGAACTGCACCAAGATATAAGGTTTTCCAGTCTGCCTGATGAGAATGGAGCTACTTCTGGCTTTGTGAGAGTTCCAGTTACTGTCTCTTCTGTCTTTTCAAAGAGTTATTTCCCTAGACCTGGACAGAGTCTTCACAAACCTGTACCGATTAGTACTCAGCTAAAGACTCTAGCAGGAATCTCTACAGCTCTCTGTACTCTCCTCTGATTTCTATCCTGCAAAAACCCAGCCTTCCATTTCTCTCCAACATCAGGAGAGAGGTGCTCCACCTGGGTTTCCATGTTTTCTCTGTCATGGCCAAAAACTATCTCCTGGCAGCAAACCAGGGCAAGTGTAGGGCTCTCTGTATTTGTTTCCCATCTCTCAGGATTCACTGTCTTTCACTGTTTACTATTCAAATGTTAATAACCATTGTGCTATATATTGTGTCCAGTTTTTTAGTTGTTTCAGGAAAAAAGGTAATTTAGATTCTTGTTACTTAGACATGACTGGAAGCAAAAAAATAAAAAAATATATTAAAAATCCCATCTAAGTTCATTTCTGAATGGATGTAAGACATTGATGATTTTGTTCTACTGCTTAGTGTTATTTTTGATGAGCAGTTTTTAATATTCAATAAGTCCACTTTACCAACCTTTTCTCTTTCATTGTTCTTAGGACTGTGAAGAATACAATAATAAGTACTATACAGCATCTGCTTTTCTAAGAAGCTCTTAATTTTATAAAGGAGTAGAAAGCTACAAATAATATTTTGGAGTAAAGGAAGACTCACCTGCTCCTTTGAAATGAGTACAGAATGAATAGTTAGGTATAGAAATGGCCAAAAGTTTGTGGGTTGAAAGTAGAAAAGGCTATTGTGTTAAGTAGAAAAATAGCCTCCAGGGATGTCCAAGTCTTAACCATTAATATTGTAAATGTTTTTCCTTACAGAAAAAAAGGAATTGTAAAGACGTGATTAATTTAAGAATCCTGTGATGTGAGCTCAGTGTAATCACAGTCTTTATATGAGAAGGAGGGAGGTAGGAGAGTCAGAAAAGGGGATGTGACAATGGAAATAGGTATCGGAGCTCTGAGATCATTGTAAGGGGTTGCAAATCAAGGATTGAAGGCAACTTCTAGAAGCTGGAAACGATGAGAAAACAAAATTTCCCCTAGAGCCTTCTGAGGAAACATAACTCTACCAAAACTTTAATTTTAGTCTCATGAAACCCATTTTGGTGGCTGAACTTCAGAACTATGTGTTGACAAATGTGTGTTGTTTTAAACCAAGTTTATGGTAATGTGTCAAAAGGCCAATAGGAAAGTAATATGGGTATTGAGTAGAAAGGCTGCCTTTTGCTCCAATCCCAATAGTGAGGTTACTAGGGGTAAACTTTCCATATGGAGGCTTCCTCTTATAGTGGTGATCATCGTTTACCTGCTGATGTATGAAGAACTAAGTTTCCATCAACCTCTTTTTCTGGTGTAAGTATTTGGACTCAAAGTGATAGGCACTTCTTAGGCAGGTGCTTTTTAGCAACACTGCCTTCTTATGAATCAGCAGTTGTCCATCCTCCACCCCACCCCATCCCCAATCCTAAGCAGACTCACATTTTACAAGGGCAGAAGGCAAGCAATAGTTATCTTAGACCTGAAATTAAAATTTTTATAATATTTCTTGCACTCCACATGGAACAATCTATTCCCCTTTATACAATTTGACTTTATGCATATGATCAAAAACACAGGCTTGAATATCCAATGTAGAGTATAGGTTATATATGACTCTCCTGACCATATTTTCTTCAGCTTGATTTCCCTTTTCTTAAAGAAATGTTCTTTATCATATTTATCCAGTGAAGTTATTGTCATAATGCCTGGATACCTTGCTATTCACCTGAGGTTAAGTCAAATGCTTATTTATTAATGAAAACTCCTTAATAGCCAGCATACATTGTCTGTGTGACGTCTCCAAGCAAACTCAAGTCTTTTGCCCAGATTTAGAGAGTGAGCAGCCGAGAAGATAAAATGCAGAGAACTAAGCAGTCTCATTCATGTCCCTGGTGGAAACAGAGCCACAGGGCACGCTTTTGTCACTTGGGTTATAAAAGTCCTCTCTGCATGTGGGGATGTGCACAGACAAGCAAGGAGCTAAGCATCATGCACAAGCATTGTGTTGGATGAGAACCTTGCTCCTGGCTAAATAGCAAATAGCAGGACGCATTGTTGAAGCTGATCCCAACTCACTTGGCCTCTCCATGAGAAATGAACAATGCTTCTCAGCCTCATAAATCCAGGAACTGAGCTGAAAGTCCAGCAAAGCTAGATGGAGGTGGTGGCCTTAACAATCAGATTGCTCACTGTTGTTTGTGTGTGTTTTCCCTGGGTTCAGGGAAGGGGCTTTTTTATAAGGTCCCTGTGAAACAAGTCAAGACAAGAGTTCAAAACAAATCAGGTAAAATAAAATGTTCACGAGCAGGACTAGATTCACAGTGTCCTCAATCTGCTTAGTTGATTCTTTTATTTACCAGCTGGGTAATGGTTTTACATTCAGATTGTATATCCACAAAGGATCAAAATACTAGAAAATGTTTTTAAAAATTAGTTAGCCAACTTTTCCTTTCTTGACCACATGATATGAAGAAATTTGTTGGACTGACCTAATTTCTTTTATTTTTATTTTAGTTGATTAAAATAAAATTTTCATTTTTAATTTTTAAAAATGTTTATGGTGGTAAAATGTACATATCATACCACTGAACATGCTCATCATTTTTTAATTACAGAGTTCAGTGGAAGTAAATACATTCACAATGTTGAACAACCGTCACCACCATCCACCTCCAGAACTCTTCATCTTGCAAAAGAGAACTCTATATCTAATAAACAATAATTTCCCATTCCCCCACCCCCTCAGCTCCTTGCAACCAGCATCTACTAGAAAGTTTCCATTGTAAAATGTGAGATTGTAGTGTGTCTGGCTTTACATTCACACACACACACACACACACACCCTTCTTTCATCTTTTCCCCCCATTTTTTGACCTGGCAGAGTCTCAGTATGGTATAGGCTAAAGCAGTACTAGTATAATTGAGTTGTGATTCTAGTTTTTTATGCTATCATCTGGCTCCCAGAACACTGATATTACATTCTCCATTTGTGGAGTTGTCAGTGAGATGGTGTATAAAGGTTGGGAATAGAGTTGAAAGAGACCTGGCTTGCAGAAACAGTGAGGTCAAAAGTGTCTTAGAAGCTTGCTGGGCTGGAGGATACACGTTGGAACATGTGAACTGAGGAGTTAATGGGACAGGTGAGACAACTTTTCAAGTAGGAGGAGTTCAAGGGAGCTTTGTCCTGTGTTAGATGATTAGGCAAAGACAATGTAATGCTGGTAAACTCTGAGAACAGAATTAGTGAATCATTGAGTCATGATTCAGGTGTTTTTTTAGAATAATTATGGCCTGAGACTAGGTGGCCCATTGTATTTCCTAATGGCTACAGAAATACAAACAAATGTTACAGTCTTAAACTTTGAAATGAAGTTGAAATAGGAAATTATAAAATTTATGCCATTTGCATGCAAGTGGCCTCACCGTTATCAGTTTATGCAGCAAATGAATTATTTAGCACCTATTATGTGCTAGGCAGTCAGAGTTCAGCAATGAAAAAGCCGGACATGGTTCTTATTTTTCATGGAGCTTAAATCTTTGGGAGAAAAATATGGTAGGCTGAAAAATGCCTTCTCCCCAAGATGTCCATGACCTGACTGCTAGAAGTTGTAAATATGTTAGCTTGCACAGTAAAAGGAACTTTGCCACTTGTTAATTCAAGGTTCCTGAGCTGGAGAAATGAGCTTGTATCGTCTATGTGGACCCAATGAATTATAAGGTTCCTTATAAGAGGGAGGCCTCAGAGTCAAAGGGAGATGTGATAACAAAGCAGAGGTTGGAAAGGGAGAGGATCCTGTGCTGCTAGCTGTGAAGAGGGAGGAAGAGGCCACAAGCCAAGAAATGCAGGTGGCCTTTGGCAGCAGGAAAAGGCAAAAAATGAACTCTCCCCTGCAGTCTCCAGAGGGAGTGCAACCCTGCTGACACCTAGATTTCAGCCTAGCAAAATCCGTTTCAGATTTTGGACCTCCAGAACTGTGAAATGATAAATTCGTGGTAAGCCACAAAGCGTGTGGTGATTTGTTTCAAGAGCAATAGGAAAATAATACCAAAATATCAATCACTCCACACTCTGTTTCACAATTATTTGTGAGGGTGCCATGAAAGGAAAGCACAGAATGCCATTAAAAAGCATAATAGAGCCCTTACCTAAAGCTGGGACAGAGCAAAACTCCCTCAACTTCTCCTCTTCTGGAGGAGACACAGAGGAGCAAGTTGGCCAGGTGAAGACAGGGTGGGATGTGTTAGAAGCAGAACAAGCCAGTACTTGAAGGAGACTTACCAGAAACAGGGAGAAGAGTGAGAACTGCAGGCCAGTGAGCAAGAGGACAGCAGTAGCTGGAGGATCAAGGGAAGCAGGTTCCGCCAGAGTTGGTTTTCCATAGCGATTCCAGACTCTGTGCAGTAGAAACTGGCAGCCCAGAAGGGTCATAATAAGTGGTTGTCAAAATCAGATGCACGTTTTTTAGGAGATCACTCTGGCTGCTGTGTGGGAAGTGGGTGTGAGGAAAGGAGCAGAAGGGGAGATGCCAGGTGAAGACTATTGTATTTGTCAGAGGGACAGATAACAATGGGAGCTGAGACCAGCATGGGGATACTGAGAGGACAGAAGCAGATATACAGGGTGTCCCCCAAAAGTCTCTACATACTTCAAGTCATTATAAAGGCAGTGTTTATTCAAATACATTCCATTTTCCAAATGTAACAGAAATCAGCTCTTAACATGTGCATGCATTTTTTCAGGACACCTTGTGTTTTGGAAGCAGAATCCACAGGACTTGGCAATTGATTTAATCAATGATTTTTAAATTGCTAATTGCTATTCCATTGCACAATTATATAATTATATGTTTATCAATTCTGTTGATGAATAGTTGGAACTTGTCCAGTTTGGGGACTCTTCTGAATGACTTTGCTATCAATATTCCTGTACAATCTTTGTTATGGACATATATTTTATTTTTCTTGGGTAAATTCCTACCAGGAGACCTGCTAAGTCAGAGGGGAGGTGCATATTTAACTTTGTAAGAAATTGCCACACTGTTGTCGAATGTGATCGCACCATTCATTTCACACACCCTTTGGTGATTTATTGGATTGTGAGGGCAGAGTGAAAAGTCAAGCATATTTCCTCAGACTAAAGAACAAAACACTGAGCTCTTTAAACAGTTTTGAGTGTGTTTTGAGTGCTGAGAGAGACAAAGAGGTGAAGATGAGGCCATAGACCTGGGAGCACCACCCTGAGGGACGAGTTCCTCCCTTAGTTCCTTGGGTAGAGGAAGCAAAAAAATTGCTTAAATTGTCACCAAATCACTCTGGGCAGTGTTTTCCTTGCAAACTTCTAGAACCCATATTTTACTAAACTAAATAATAAAATTGGATCAAAGACTCAGACTTCAAAAGTTAATTGCTCTTGGATGATTTTAGATAGGCCAACTCAGACCCCAAGCTGTTAGGAGATGCTTATTCTCCCCTTCCTCAGCAAAATGAAAGTTTGGTCTTTAATCTACGCTATGATTATTTATTTATTTATTTATTTATTTATTTATTTTGACATCAGAGAGGAAAGGAAAGGGAGAGAGAGATAGAGAAATCCTATCTAATAAAAGAGTAATATGCAAATTTGACCATGCCTTCGCCACATCCACGAGCCACACCCACAGCCACGCCCACCAGCCAATCAGTAGAAGATTATGCAAATAAACCCCAACCAAGATGGCTGCCACCACTGAGAGCAGGGGGAAGGCTTGGGTTTCCCCAGCAACAGAGGAAGCCAAGCTTTCTGCCTTCCTAGGCCTCCACTCAATGTTACAAAGTTTCAATTATAGAAGATACAGAAACGATGGCAGCCACTGAGCTGGAGAGAACTGAGGTTTGGGTTTCCCTGGCAATGGAGGAAGTGAAGCTTTCAACCTGCCAGTGCTGGCCTAGGCCTCCACTCTAGGCTATAAAGTTTCAAACAGAAATGGCTGCCGCCCCAGAGTGAGCAGAAGGCTTGGCTCTGCTCCAGGCTACAAAGTTTCAATTGTTGACTTAGATTAATTCCAGATACCAGGGCCTCCGCTTGGGTCATGGGGGTGTGTGGCTGGCCTGAAAACCTCCATGGGCCTCTCACCCAGGCTGCCCCTCACCCCAAGGGAAACCCCACCCTGATCTGGGACACTCTTCAGGGCAAACCAGCTGGCTCCACCCATGCACCAGGCCTATATCCTATCTAATAAAAGAGTAATAAGCAGATTGACCATCACTCCAACACACAAGAGGGCTGCCCCCATGTAGTCAAAGATCCTGCCTCCATGGAACACAGATGGCCACCACAAGATGGCCAGCAGGGGAGGCCAGTTGGGAGGGACCAGGCCTGCAAGGGAGAGCAATTGGGGGTGATCAAGCCTGCAGGGGAGGGCAGTTAGAGGTGACCAGGCTGGAAGAGGAGGGAAGTTGGGGGCAAACAGGCTGGCAGGGGAGCAGTTAGACATCAATTAGGCTGGCAGGATAGTGGTTAGCAGGTGATCAGGCTGACAGGCAGAAGCAGTTAGGGGCAATCAGGAAGGTAGGCAGGTGAGCAGCTTGGAGCCAGCAGTCCTGGATTGTGAGAAGGATGTCAGACTGCCCCAATCTTAACAGAATTGGGTCTGAACAGGCAGTTGGATATCCCTCGAGTGGTCCCACATTGGAGAGGGTGTGCAGGCTGGGCTAAGAGACATTCCCTGCCCCCTATGCACAAATTTTGTGCACCGGGCCTCTAGTCAATGATAAGTGAGAATCATTGATCAGCTGCCTTCTGCATGCCCCCTACTGGGGAACAAGCCTGCAACCAGGCATGTGTCCTGACCAGGAATGGAACTGGACCTCCTGGATCTTAGGTCAAAGCTAAACCACTGAGCCATGCGGGCTGGGCTACACTATGACCATTTCTTACACCAACTCTTTCCTTTAGATCTCTCCATGTTAGCCTCCAAATTTGCAAGTTCAGATAAAAACCTCTCCCTCCTCATTACTCATCACTCACTAAACAAACTCCTAACTGTCAGTTGTCCCTTAAGTTCTTCATCCAAAAGAGAAAGGGTTCTAGCTAGGGGTTTCATTTAAACGAGGATTTGAGACTTAAGAGGGTGCCAACCAGAAAGAACACTGGGATGAATAGGCTTAACCCAGGACTGTCACTGGCAAGAGGATGTTTGGAAAGTTAAACTGATCTAAGTAGTTAGAGCAATGAAGAAAGGGCTACTGTAGATACTGTGCCTGATAGAATAAGAGCTGAATCTGTAGAATCCTAAGACTATGTAGAAAATGAGTTTCAAGAGATATTTGAGATGTTTGAAAAAAAATGATGATCTTAAACACCTTGGGTTTGTAAGAAAATTGAAGAGGCAAGGAAAGTATCTTTTAAAATGCCTTTGTAGACTATAAATGTACTAAAGGCTCAATGCAAAAAATTTGTGCACTGAGAGGGGGTGGTCCCTCAGTCTGGACTGCACCCTCTCACAGTCCAGGAGTCCTTTGGAGATGTCTGACTGATTGCTTAGGCCTGTTCCCAGTGGGCCTAAGCCATCAGTCAGACATCCTTAGAACTGCTGTGGAAGCGGGAGAGGCTCCCGCCACCACTGCTGTGCTTGGGAGACATGAGCCTGGCTTCTGGCTGAGCAGCACTCCCCCTGTGGGAGCTCACTGACCACCAGGGGCAAACTCCTGCATTGAGCGTCTGCTTCCTGGTGGTCAGTGCAAGACATAGCAACTGGTCGTTCTGCCATTTGGTCAATTTGCATATTAGCCTTTTATTATATAGGATTACTTTTTATTTGATTGGTAAGAGTATGTAGGGAGTAATAAAATCCTTGGGTTTAGTAGAAGGGGTTTAATGGTGGCTCTTTCCTAATAGATATCTTTAACCCAAATCTCTGGTTGTGACTTTATTTTTAAAAAGAAGTCCTTGAAGATGTAATTAAGTCAAGGGTTTCAAAATGAGATTATCCTGGATTACATGGGTGGGCCATAATCCAATGACAAGGCCTGAAAAAACAAAAACAAAAACACACACAAAAAAGGCAGAGTGACCAGAGGAGAAGGCCAGGTAAAGACAGAGGCTGAGATTGGGTTTTACACCCACAAATCAAGGAACACCTGGGGCCACCAGAAGCTAGAATAGGCAATGGAGTCTTCAGTGGACTCTTCACAGGAAGTGCAGTCCTACCAACACCTTGATTTCAGACTCCTGGCCTCCACAACAGTGAAAGAATAATTTGCAGGATATTTTTCTTTTTTAAGTCTCCGAATTTGGGGTAATTTGCTACACAACCACATGAAATTAACATAAAGTGGAAGGGAGATTCTTATTAAGCAGGCATGAGGGTGGGGTGGAGGGAGGCAAGAAATAAAAGAGTTAGAAAGATGAAACGAGGCGTGAATGGTTGTGAAATTTCATGAAAATCCAGGGAGAGTGAAATCTAAGAATGGGGGTGGGTGGTGCAGGTGTTGTCTATGTGGCTAGCTCCTCTTATAGGGCCACAGCTAAGGTGCCCCCAGGACAGCATTCTCATGCTGTTTTATATTATCCACCCAGTTTGAAAACAAAATCCAGTTAGAAATTAGGAGAAAACTATATGCCCCATCTCTCCTGCAGGCTCCATAAATGCATGCAACTTCCTCATTTAGTTCAATCTTGTTACCAGTAAAGCAAGTCATACAATTCAGTTCTTCTAATCATTTTTCTCATTATTTTTCGTTTTCTGTTTTAGTTGTCTCATATTTCTTCACTTCTGTCAACCAGTCCCTTGGTTATACATTTTTCTTGCCATTTGCCTTGGAAAAGCAAAACTAAACAGCATAATTAGTATTGCTTGTATGAAAGATGTGACTTTTTAGGTGGGGGAAATAAAGGTTGCTATTAATTGCTGATTCACGTTGTAAACATCTTCAATTTCTTTGAGTGAACTGCATTTCTGGCCTCCACAGCATTCTTCATGTGGTCCACAGATCTCTGACTGTCAAGAAATGGTGACTCAGGCATAGCCCAATAAACTAGATATGGGATGTATGGCTAAGACTAGGGAGTCATCAAACCAGAATTTGTGTTGGGGAGAGACACCCATTCTCAGCTAACACTCCATCAAACTGGATGCCTATGTTTAAAATTTTAGCCTAGGATTTTAGAAAAGACAGCATTTAATCCTGAAAAAATAACAACTCTACCTGAAATATGATCTCTTTAATCTAGGAGCACTTGATGTTTGTGGATGATTTTCCTCCCCCTGACAACAAAAACCTTCCTAAACCTGGTTCTTGAACTTCATCCTCCAGCATCAGGGGATTAAACTGCTAAATTTGATTCAAGTTTGAAATTCAGTTCAGAATTGGGAGAAGTGGTGAAATGGCTCAACTAAGAACCTGGCCTTTAGGTTCAGATGGACCTGTATTCTGAAGGGCTAACACCTGCCGGCTCTGTGACCTGGACTACATGACAATAGGGATGTTGTGACCATTACATGAGAAATATATGCAAGTGCCAGGTAACTGCTCATCGAATATATTAATTTTAACAGTGCTGGGGTAGGTTCATCCCACCACACAATGTGGAAGAGAGATCCATTCCTTTCCTCTTTTTGAAGTTATGCATGAAATGTATGGTTTAAAAACTCAGAAAACTTAAATTGGGGTCACAGCAGCCCTGCTTTCTCAGGGCGGTGGGGATTGAGGCTGAGATTCCAACTATGGCACACAGTGTGGGACACATGCAATCAGCCCTATTTGAGACCCTCTACCCTGTGCAGGTTTCCGATCCTCTCAGGGCCCAGCCTCCCACTTTTGTATGCCCTGTGATTGGGCCCCCTCAACAGTGACAACTTGAGACAATCCAGCTCCATGGCCTCAAGGGCCTAGACTTTGGAAAAGGAAAGATTCTCAATTCTCTCCCTGTCCAGAGAAGTGTGAGCCACTGGGTACAAATCCTGGGCCACCCTTCTAAGAGTGAGAAAGAGAAAACACCTCTTATTCTTTCTCAGATGGCCTGTACCAGGGAAAACATGACTTCACATGTTGTCTGGCCAGATAAAATAAACAATAGGTGAATTTTTACTGTAAGTATGTCCCATATGTCACATGCAATATTTGGTTTGTTAGCAAAAAAATTGTGAGCATGTGATATATGAGACACTCTTACCCTAAAAGATTATAATTTTTCATTCTAAAATTCAAATTCATGTGGGCATCCTGTATTTTTATTTGCTAAATCAGGCAACTCTACCTTCTTTTTTAAAAAATACATTTTTATTGATTTCAGAGAAAAGAAAGGGAGTGATAGAAACATAAATGATGAGAAAGAGTCATTGATTGGCTACCTCCTGCACACCCCACAATGGGAATTGAGCCTGCAACTCAGGCATGTGCCTTGAGAGGGAATTGAATCTATGACCTTCTGATTCATAGGTCAGTGCTCAAGCACTGCACCATGCTGGCAGGGCTGGCAAGGACCTTAACCTTTCTGAGCTTCAGTTTCCCTATCTGTAAAATGGAGATAAAAACAGTATTGTTCTCCTAGTATCTCTCTCACAGAGTAAAATGAGGACTCAATGAGTTAATAATTATAAAGTGCTTAGAACGGGACTTGGCAGACAATAGCACTAATAAATAATTGCTAAGTAAATAAACAATCCATCCAACCTTTTTTGCAAGCTGTCTATACATGTTTTACATACACAACTATAACTTGTCCTACAAAAACACAATCTTCACAATATCTGAACAAGGATGGAGAATAAGGATTGCATTCTCTCCCGAGTAGAGAGATTTCAGTATCTTCCTAGCCTCCTTGTTCCTTTCCCATAGTTGATTTAGCCAATTCCTTACTCTACCCATATTCTGATTCCTCCCAATGCCTCAATGTTAGTGCAAAATGGAGTTTACACTGGCAGCTGATAGATGAAGGACCAGAGGAGTGAGGTAGACCCCAGCTGCTTCCCCGTCTTCCTTGTCACCACTGCTGTTCTTCCCACTTGTCTCTATCAAAATTCGCGGGTCCTATCCCATCTTTCTCTCATCTCATCCCTCCCTAAAGCAGCATACAAGCACAAGATGCTCATCTCAACCCAAATGCCCATAGAGTCAATGTATTTTCTTCTTGTACAAGGTCTTAGAAAGAGGGAAGGGAGAATGAGTGAGAAAGGAAGAGCTTTGAGATTGGAAGGGTATCATGCATTCTGAAGACTTTCCTGAGCCATGTTGCTTCAAGTCCCATGAATACTTGTATTCTTTTTCTTATGACTAGCAGACCAGCCTGTTGTAAATCCGGGCTTCTACAAAGCCTCTAAGCTCAGACTAGAGTTTAAGAAAAGTTTATTTGGACAACTGGGGTCATTTGGCTTCAGGATTGAAATCCATTTTGCTCTGTATTTGGTGTTTTTCTTTGCAGCGAAGAACTAGAACCTGGAAAGAGTCACGGATTAAGGTCAGAAAATCAAGAAAGAAGCCAAAAGACTAGAGAACCAGAAACAAAACCACAGGGCCAGAAAGAGAAGGTGCAATCACTGGCAACGATAAAAGGAAAGAATATATCAGTCACAACATTCTCAAAAGGGAAAAACAGAGAGGACTAGACTCAGGCTCCCAGGAGTTCAATCAGCGCGAGGTTCCATCAAACCCTCCTCTAAGTTTTTTGGTAATTTGTTACAGCAGCAATAGGGAATTATTGCAGTGATGATGATGATGATCTGAAAGCCAGCACTTCCTACACACAATCAAGAAACAGAATCTAACAAACCAGAAAAGTGCATGCTCTCCAATCCTAGGGAAAGACATCAGGTGGGGGTAGGAGGGAGCTTGATAAAAAATGAAGTAATTCTGTGCATTTAAGTCAATCAAGCTGTCACAGCTGTTTTTTCCTTTTTTAGATTTCTAAGCCACTAGTTCAAACATCAAAACAATGCGACCTACTTTGCATTTATATTTTATGACTCGTTTTTGAGCATTTTCATCAATATTTTATTATAAAGTCAAGAATTTTACTTTAATTATATATTTTGTAAAGGTTTAAAACATTCTTAAGTGTGATTTTCTCATGTATTGAGGATGTCTTGGGGTTCTTTTCCCCTTCGGGTTATACATTCCCAAGCATATTAGAGCAGGCAGAGAAGTGTTCAACATCCCGAAATTAACAACAGCTCACATATGCACAGCACTGCAGAGTTTACATGGTTCTTTTCTCAACCGTGTCTCACTTTATCCTTATAGCATTCCTCTTAGAGAAAAACTAGACTTAGGGAGGTTGAGAATGATTTATGGCCGTGCCATAGATAGCAAGTAGGAGAGTCAGGTTTTAAACAAGGCCACTTGATTCTGAGATCACCACTCCTCAGAGATATCTTTGAATATTCCCAAGAAATATTTCAGACTTATCTATTTGAAAAATTATGCTTCCTGACTCTTCCTAATTCTCCCCTACTGCTCATTTAGGTTGGAAGAGCCTAAAATGTTCCAGATGTGAGGATACATGCATGGCATGCAACACAGCTATCATGGTAAATCCAAGTTTTAATCATGGTCCATTCAAGCATGTGCATTTCCTTGATTAAAAACAAGATATTGGGGGTTGAGTACTAAATATCTTTTGACACTACCATTGGAAGAAACATTTCTTAGAGACTTGGAGATATGAGTGGAAACATCTTTTCTTTCAGAACCCTTTCTAAATTCAGTTGTAATCTAGTACTCTAAACTTTTTCATTAAAAACCTGGCTGGGCCTTTCAGTATTTTTTTTTCTAGTACAGGAAATCTGAATTTAGGTTTTAGGTCTTTGAGTTGGGGGACAAAAGTGATCTTGATTAGCATAAAGAACATGCTAGCTATGTTGGAGATGTTTGGGAATTTTCTGTTGCAATTCTTACTCGCCTATCATATATATCACCTTTGGAAAGAATTGTGAAGGTAGGCATTAAACGAAATGAAATGCAAAGGATCCTGGAGGGAAGTTATGGAGCTTATCACTAAAAATACACAAATAGACTTGAAGACATTTCCACCAGAAGAATTAGACATCCTTAAGTAATGAAATTTCATACATCCTACAAAGCTTTGACCCGGACCAGTATAACTTCTCCCAATTACAAAGATCTATATCTAATTCTAGCACTTTTAGAACTGAAATGGGGTCCTAGAAAGCATCTAAGGGAAATAATGTAGCCAACTGGCTAAATGCAAAATCTAGATTAATAAGAACAATAATAGGTTTACTGTAAATTAGCCAAACTAATTTGAAAATACAATGGAAAAAATCCCATAGGAACCAAAGATATAATACCTAGCAATAAATCTAGGTATTAGAATATGCAAGGCCTATATGCAAGTGAAACTAAAAATCAACTGAAGGACATAAGTAGGGTCTGAAAAACTCAGTGTTCTTAATGGAAATAGTGGGTTTTAAAGATTTCAATTCTCCCTGAATGAATCCATAAATTCAATATAATCCCAATCAAAATTCTACTGAATTTTCTCAGAACTTGACAAGCTTGTTTTAAAATTCATATGGAAGTGAATGTGGAGAGAATTAACTGAGACCTTTAAGAAAAAGAAAGAACAAAGGGGCATTGCTCTAACAGATTTCAAAAGATGCTATAAATCTATACCTGTTAAAAAGGGTGTGAGTTTAGCATAGAAATGTATTTCAAAATTCATGGGGATTGTTTAAGAGTACAGAAAGAGAATCATGTATCTATGGGAAAATACAGGATAAAAGTGATACTAAAAATTAATGGGTATAAGTTATGATTGCACTCTGAAGTAACACACCTGAAAAATAGTGGCTTCATCAAAGAGGGATTTATTTACCTCAGATAAGAAGTAGAGTCTGGGGAGATCCATGTTCTCTTCAGCTTTCTGACCCAGCCTCCTGACCATGTGTTCCTACCTTCATGCTCACTGCCTCAAGGGCAACTGGCTGCCCATCCTCCAGTCCCATATTCCCATTATAAGCAGGAATAAAAAGAAGAAATAAGGAACAATGAATGTGTTTTAAAATCAGGACTTTCTAGAGGGGCCTGTAGGCTTGTGCTTCTATCTCATGGTTAAGAATTCTGCCACCATCCCTCTAGCTTTAAGGAAGGCTAGGACATACAGATACTCAGCTGAGCACACTGATAATCTGAACCAAAAAAATATATAGATATAGATATTTCTCCTTTCCATAAAGAAGAAATGGAGGCTGGCTGGGTAGACATTGAGAGGTATCTGCCACACAGGGTCAGGCTCAGTCACAAAGGGCCCAGGTTTGGTTCAGTGCTCTGTTTCAGCCATCTTGAAATTCATGATAGTTTTATCTTTGAACTTGTGCTTTGTAAGTGAAGTTCAATGGAACAATAGAGAATGTGCCTGGGCCCAGAAAGTATGTGTAATACGCATGCTCAATGGTCTTGTTGCTTCATTTGCATGTAGCATCCATGACCCCCCCATGAGCAAAGAAGTCTGGTGGACACATGATGCATAGTTCAATGAGACACAAAACAAGTATAAAGTAAGCATACATGTGCTGGTAGGAAGGAGTGTGCCAAGGCTCCGTGGAGCTGTCAAACAATGGCTATTGTTTTCTGTGGCCTCTAAGTGTCAGGCAACTGCAAACTATAGCTCTGGGAAGACCCTGCACATTAGCTTTCAGAGGCCACTCTGTCTTTTGCCATTTGATGCATCTCTTTCCCTGAACAAGAAGAAAATCTCTGCTACTGACAAGCTCAGATAGAAAGGATAAAGGCTGGAAAAGCCGGAGAAGAGTTCCTGGGTGGCAGGAAGCATTAGAAAAGGGGCCCAGGATCAGCGAGCCATGCAGACACAGGGCCTAAAGAAGCATTTTCACTACTTCTAAATTGCGAAAGATCCAATTTAATGAATTCAGCCTTTTAAAAATCTTAACTTAGAACTTGTTAATGAACAGTAGTGACTACTTCAGTCAGGATATGATAGGTTGTGCTGCATTAAAAAAACAAAACAAAACAAAAAAAAACCAAACAAACAAACAAACAAAAACAGCCCCAAATGTCTTACTGGGTTATAACAGCAAAGTTTTTTTTCTTGTTCATGCAATGTGTCTAATCATGGTGGAAGTCTCTGCCCTTTGCAGTTCCTCACAGTTCCAGGCTAATAGAGCCTCCATCATCGCAAACAGTGGTCACATGTCAGAGGAAAGATTGCTCTGGAGGACCTTGTTATTGCAACGACATGGTCTGGCCAAAATGATACATATGCCCTCCACTGACTACTCATTCTGCAGATTTAGTCACATGGCTCCAACCAACCTCAGTAGGGCAGGAAGTGCCATCCTACTATGTGCTTGAAATCAGACAGGAAGAGATATCTGGTAAATAGCATCAATGACCTTCATAGTGATAACTAATCATCAAGACAGACCCAAAACCCCAAGTAGCTTTAGTAACATCTGCCTATGTACCATCAAACAATTAGTGATAAATGTTTAAGTTCCTACCAAGTGCCAGACTCTGCATTACTGTTCTCCAGACATGTATCCCATTATGTTGTGTTCTGCCCTGTCCTGTCATTTCAGCCCATCATTTACCAACCAGCAGGCCATTTGGAATCATAACATCTATGTCTCCATTGATTGCTGATCAACTGGAAACTGCAGGTGCAGTAATTTCAGAACAGGTTCTGCTACAGAGGAATATGGCGCTTAACATGATTTGGAGTTGAATATCTGTAGAGACAGAGTCCCGAAGCCAAATGCCAACAGGGAACAGAAAGGGAACATAAATGCAGGAGGGGATTAGGTAAAGGGGGGGTGGCAGGGAGGGGAGGAGTAAACTGAACAGGAGAGAACAGGGACTATTTAAAAGAAGCAGAGGTTCACATCTGGATTATTATGTAAATTTACATTCTATGGACCAAATAAAGCACATTGTAAGTAAGTTTCACCTGTGGGCTCTGCTGCAAAGCTTTGGGTTACTAAGGTAAGTCCCAGGAGACTGATTATTTCCTGTTCAGTGCCACTTCCTATTAAGTGTGTAGTCTCACGCTTTAGGTACCTACCGCTGGGTTAATGATACGGGGGAGGAGGACATCTGAAGTCACAGGCTGGAGTCCGCAGGGCTGGGTTTGGGTTACTCAAAGGAGGGTTAAGAGGCATTGGCTTACTTTAATGAATTGATTTGCAGTCCTACTATAGAAATATCACTCTAACACATGTAAGAGACACTTTTTAGTCATTGCTAATTATTCCTTTTAAATACAAGGGAGTATTGAAATGACAGCATCCAGTTACAGGTAATGTGTAGCTTGTCACCAGTTTCAGTATTACTGAATTCTGTTGTGGTAAATTTTCATCTCATCATCCAATGAATTCCCTTAAGTGTTAGCCCCAGCTCCAAGCTTTTCCTCAGAATATATGTATAGTATTACTTAGTGGTTTCAGAACATATAATATGGAGCCCAATTCGCCATCATCAGTGGCTTAACTTCTCTGTGCCTCCCTATCCTTATTAAAAATGGGGATAATAATAGTACTTTCCCCCTAGGGTTGCTATGAGGATCAAATGAGTCAATAATACTCGTAAATTGCTTAGATTGCTGACTGGCACAAAATAATCCTTCAGTAAAAGTATTTTAACTTGGTTGCTTAACATTTTCTTATTAACTCTGAGTAACTCCTTTTTTATTATCCTCTGATATAGAGAAAACACTAATTTTTTCCTCCTGCCAAACTCAATTCTTGGCAACTACTCTTTGAGTGTTATTCAAAGTCTTTCAGAATAGAGGAATATCTGTACAGCTACAGTAAAATCTCATCAGGAAAGTCTTTCATTACCAGTTCACACCATGGTTCTGTCAGTATTTCTGAGAGAGCCCCAAACTCGCTGCCTTTTCTCCGCTGGAGACGCCAATCCCACACCCTGCTCCTTTGCAGACACTTCACCGGGCACTTGAGCACCGCAGACCAATCATTTAGCAAGGCCAACAATAATTCCTTCACAGGGGGACTGCTAGGGGATCTGTGGTGTTTTGACGATCTGCAGCCATGGAAACAACAAATGAAGTGTTTGGGGCATTGGAATGCTTTTAACTCATGCTTCCTGTGGCAGAGACTGCTAATTGCTTCTCAGTAGCCCCTTTCTCCTCCCTTTTAAGAGAATTTTAGCTGAGAACATTGCTGACCCACTAAAACATTTCTCTTGCAGCCTAATGTTGCCATTTCAAAGTTTCGGCCAAAGAGATGGAAGCAGGAATGCTGTGAGCCTTCCAGGAATTCTTAAAGAGAGAGTACCAATCCTTCCTTCATCCTTCTCTATCATGATGCCTTGAACGTGGATACAACGGTTGGAGCTCTAGCCGCTATTTTAGACGTTGAGATTTTAGACAGTAATTCTCAGGATCCCTCCCCTGCTCTGTTCAGGTCAGTTCCCTTTTCCAATCTCATAACTACATGAAGCCTACGTTTTCTTCAGAGACTTCAACCAAAGCAGCACACTGAGGCAGACTGCAGGCAGTAGCAGATATTTAATTCCAGTTGTCTTCTATGAAGCCAGATGCGGATCGAAAAATACTTGAAACAATGTTGCTCCTCAGACTATATATATATATATATATATATATATATATATATATATAGAAAATACAATTAATTGTAAAGTTATGTGTTATTAATAACATGCAATGGGGGTTGTGGTTATTTTAAAATTAAATAAATGCAAAAATTTTTAGTTTTAATTACTGAAATGGTAACCAACATAAAGACAATTCTTTGGGGACCTTAATAAATTTTAATTTGAGTTCATGTCAACTTCCTTTTACATGAGCAAAAATTAAGCTTCTGTTGTGGGTGAGCCACTGTCATTGGAGACATTTATGCTATAGAATGCCAAACTAATTTTTAACAGATGCATTCATAGCTTCTGTTATTGCATTGGAGATTGTGGCTAAGAACAAGTCTAAGCAATTCAAAGCTAAAGATGTTTCCTGAAACTCCCAAGACAGTGTATGAAGCCTGCAATCCTGGCCCCTATTATACCTGGAATGGCACAAATGTCTCCTTGCAGAGTCTGCGGAAGCTCTGCATCCAGTTAGTCCTGACTCCACACCACGTTTCAAGAGAGCAGACCTGGTTGCAGTACCCTGGTGCTGGGGTAGCAGGACAGGGGCAGGGAGCTGCCGTGTGTCTGAGGACCAGGTTTGGTCACTCGGCTGCCCCCGTGCCCTTGGCAGAGAGCCTGGTGGGGTGGAGTAGAGGCCGTGCCCCAGGGAAAGCTGCCCTCAGTCTCCCAGGCACCTCCTCTGTGTTTCCTGCCTTCACAAAGGACACTCAGGAAAGCAGCAGCTGGTCATTGCCAGGAAGTCAAAGACACAGGTTCTAGGGCCGTGGGAAAGGAGGAGCACATGCTAGAGAGAACTGGGGGGAAAGAACAGCAAACCCTTCCTGCGATGTGAAACCCACTTTCTGCAGCAAAAGGAGGAGAGGCTGGTCTTCCATATTATGTGCATACCGTTCCCCCTGGTAACAGAAGACACAGCAAATGGGCTGCACTTCGCACAATTCGCAGGGCTGCAACCCATCATTTCTAAAATTCAATTTTCTGCTAGGATTTAACCTGGCTTTTATTGAACCTTCGGCAGAGGTGAAGCACATTTCCCCCCCATATATTTGCAAGCCTGTTTTAAGCAATAAGTATTAAATCACAACTCTCCTGAGAACAATAGGGCAAATTTGCTTTCCTTGAAGGCCTGCCTTTGGAACACTTTAAATTGCTGCAGTTTTCTTCAGTGTAGAGTTTCTTCTCTTTCTTTAAGTTGGCTGCAAATCCCTTGTTGTCCACCACGGTGCCTCCAGCTCCTATAATACTGTGCTGGGACAGTTTTAGAAATGCCCTCTTGTGTTTTGATTTGCCATCAGCCAAAGGAGTCATCCTGCTTCTGCAAGAGACATTTGTGAGGCCCTCAGGAAGTCTGATGGCCAAAGCAAACTGTTTGAAATAGATTATTTACATTGTCCATTGGCAGGGATTAAATATTCAAGTGTAATAAGTTTCATTGATTGAGAGACTTTGTTTTCAGATAATGTAGTAACTAAAAAAAAAAAATGTTCCAGGGAGAACGTGCTTTCAAAAAGATATTAAATGATCAATTTCCTCTAGAGCTCCTCCATCAAGAAGCTGTTTTTTTCCAACTGTAACACAGCTGTCACCCAGGTCTGGGAAAGGCACCATGGCAGTGTGTGTGAACCCGGCCGAGAGGCCTGTTCTTGTCCGTGGGATGCACCCAGTAGGGTGTGCAGGACCCCAGCCTGGGAGGCCCATTCCCTCACTATTCTTCAGCTTCTGAGCTGACTCTCTCAGTGCTGTTCGCTCTGTTGGGTTGTAGAGGTTGCTAACCATGCATCCTCCCAGTAGGTTCTTGGAGTGTCTAGAATTTAGAGATTGTGGATAACAGGAAAAAAGTGTGTGTGTGTGTGTGTGTGTATGTGTGTGTGTGTGTGTGTGTGTGTCCGTGTTGTGTAATGGATGGAGAAGTGGAGAAGCAGGACTCCTGAGTTAAGTAAGGGTGAGTCATGCCTCTGTCATGCCCTTTGGAAAGAACTTTAAAATAAGTGCCAGCGGAATCTCAGAGTTATTAAATGAGGGACTGGAAAAGGTCACAGTAAGAATGTTTGCAATCTGAAAGAAAACGCAGAAGTTCCCTCTTTTCCATCAGGAAGTGGAGGCCTAGAGAAGTGCAATGACTTGCCCAGCGCCACCCCACTGATCAGTGTACCAGAGCCCGCAATTCTCACAACTCTCTGCTAGTGCTTGCTCTCTGTGTGGTGGCAGCACCCAAGTTAGCCAGTAAGTAATAAAACAAAACTCAGAAGGCATTTTGAATATAATTATTGTGTCTTTATAGCATTTATCATCGTTTATTAAAATTATCTGTTGCTCTATTTCCTTCACTAATGTGTGAGCTTCTTAAATAGGAACTGTGTTTTCTTTATCTGTGCTTGGACCCAGTGCCTTCCACACAGTGAGCTATATTGGAAAGATGTATTAGTTAGGTCCAGCCAAGGAAACAGAAACTCTACTACATTGCTATAAGGAATCTATATATATATATAAGCCAAGCGAATGGAATGACCAGAATGACAGGAATGAGCGGTCACTATGATGGGCACTGTGGCCAGCCAACCGGCCATGGGCGGGGCAGGCGGCCGACCTCCCACACCCCATCCACCTGGCTAGCTCAGCCCCCATCGGCCCTGATCAGGGCGGGCCAGTAGGACCCCACCCTTGGACGAATCCATGAACCCTCAGTCTGGCCTGTGGGGATAAGCCAAAATTGATTCTCTGACATCCCTTGAGGGGTCCTGGATTGCAAGAGGGCAGTTCTTGAGTGATGTACCCCAGCATCGAGCTCAACACTCAAGAACTGCTGTTGCCAAGTCACCTCAGCTCAGCAGCTCCTGCATTGAGCATCTGCCCCTTGGTAGTCAGTGTGCATCATAGCTACTGGTTGGCTGGCTAAACAGTTGGCTAGTTGGCCAGACACTTAGGCTTTTATATATGTAGACTAGAGGCCCAGTGCACAAAATTTGTGCATGGGGGAGAGGGGCAAGGGAAATCCCTGAGCCCAGCCTGCACCCTCTCCAATCTGGGAACCCTCAAGGGATGTGATAGGATTGGTCCTAAACGGGCAATTGGACATCCTTCTCACAATCCAGGACTGCTGGCTCCAAACTGCTTGCCTGCCTGCCTCCCTGATTGCCCCTAACTGCTTCTGCCTGCCAGCCTGATCACCCCCTAAGCACTACCCTGTGAGCCTAAATTGATGTCTAACTGCTCCCCTGCCAGCCTGTTTGCCCCCAACTTTCCTCTTCTTCCAGCCTGGTCACCCCTAACTGTCCTCCCCTGCAGGTTTGATTGCCTCCAACTGCCCTTCCTTGCAGGCCTGGTCCCTCCCAACTGCCCTCCCCTGCTGGCCTGATCACCCACAACTGCCCTCCCTTGCAGGGCCTGGAACCTCCCAACAACCCGCCCCTTCTGGTCATCTTGTGGTGGCCATCTTGTGTCCACATGGGGGCAGGATCTTTGACCACATGGGGCAGCCCTCTTGTGTATTGGAGTGATGGTCAATCTGCAAATTATTATTTTATTAGATAGGATAGAGGCCTGGTGCATGGGTGAGGGCCAGCTGGTTTGTCCTGAAGAGTGTCCCGAATCAGGGTGGGGGTTCTCTCGGGGCAAGGGGCAGCCTTAGAAAGGGGCCTGTGGAAGTTTGCAGGCCAGCCACGCCCCCAGCAACCCAAGGGGGGAGACCTTGGGATCTGGGATTATAATGTCTACAATTGAAACTTTGTAGCCTGGAGCAGAGCCAAGCCTTCTGCTCACTCTGGGGCAGCAGCCATTTCTGTTTGAAACTTTGTAGCCTAGAATGGAGGCCTAGGCCAGCAATGGTAAGTGGAAAGCTTGGCTTCCTACGTTGCCAGGGAATCCCAAGCCTCTGTTCTCTCCAGCTCAGTGGCTGCCGCCATTTCTGTATCTTTTATAATTGAAACTTTGTAACATTGAGTGGAGGCCTTGGCAGGCGGAAAGCTTGGCTTCCTCTGTTGCTGGGGAAACCCAAGCCTTCCTCCTGTTCTCAGTGATGGCAGCCATCTTGATTGGGGTTTATTTGCATAATCTGCTCCTTGTGGGTGTGGCGAAGGTATGGTCAAATTTGCATATTACTCTTTTATTAGATAGGATAAGAAATCAGCTACACATTGTGGGAGAGCTAAGAAGACACATGGGGGGCAGTGATGTTATTATCAGAGATTATTAATGGCAAAATGAGGGAGGGAAATTAGGAGGAGGTGGCATTATCAGAGGTAATGAATGGAAATGGGTACCATGGTGGGAATAGTTGTCCTGCAGGACCTATTTTTTTGTGGAGATGGACCCCAAACTGGAAACTCCATAAGAAGCAGAGGAGGTTGGGTGAGAAATACCGTGGCTCCTTATTGTCTAATGCACTCTGATCAGTGAAGAGAAGGGAGGAGGAGATTATCTCTGGAGATGTGCCCACTCCAAAAGGCCCCTTGCTCATCATCTGCCTCTAGCATCAAGCAGGTCCTTTAAGACCACCACCTTCCTTTGAGCTAACTCAGTATTCACCAAGCAGCTCTTCAACCTCAAGCCTAATTCTGTTTGTGATGTTGTTATTTCAACCCAAAGGTGAAGAACATTTTATTTTTAAAAATAGTTGGTCCATTGATCCACAAGAGGAGTAGGAGAAAAATCAATCAAAACAGCTAAATTTTGTTAGTTCAGGGGCTTCACTTGCCGTTTTGTAAATCGAGAATGAGAGCCCTAAAGTTTTTTGACAGTTACAACAAATAAAGCATATATTTGAGCAGGAGCATGGAAGATGTGGGTGTCAGTTAGAGGGTGGGCCAGCATGGCCTCCCAGCATGGGCTCTGGAGACAGTTGATTATTTTTCAAGTTCCACAGGAGGGTCCTCTTGTATATCTCGATGTTTCTCTCCCCTTCCTCTTAGGGAAAGACAGAAATAAATTCAGCTCAGAGGAAGAATGTTAACTATCTCACTCTAGGATTAGGGAAAAGAGAAATGAAGGAGAGAGAGTTGAAGACCCTCCTGGCTGATAACTACCTCCTGCTGTCCCAGACAGTCCAGGCCTCCTCCTTGAAGCCAAGAAAGAACTCCCCTCACTGCTCAGTGCTCACATAGACACACAGCTAAGTTTGTTTATCTCAATGGCTGCAGTAAAAGCTGACAGATATCGACATCTAGAAAAAATTCAGTAAGCTAGATTCAATTGAGATGAAACCAGAGCAGCTCTGGGGGCAAAGGTGCCCCTGCTCCCCAAGTCTGGGTAGCAAATGCCCTGTTTCAATGTGTAGTTAGATGCTATCTAGGAATTATTAGCAGTATTCTTAGGTATGATACTGTTAGTAAGATTAGAAGGCGATTAAACATTGCATTTTAGGAGACACATGCAGAATTAGATAGGGCTAAAGTGTTAATGATGTTTGCAATGTATTTTCAAGTGATTCAGCAAAAAGTATTATAGATGAGTATATGTATATACACATATAAACACATATAATTAAATGATACAAGTATAGAAAATGTTGATAGTTATTAAATATAGGTGATGAGTGAGTATAAGGATATCCTGTGTTTTCAAAATACATATGTTTGAAATTTTTCATAATAAAACTCAGGGAAAAATAACTGCTGTCCATTGCGCAATCACCATTTTTATCAACTATTAACATGAAATTATCCTATCTAATAAAGAGGGAACATACTAATAGACCCTCACACCATTGCAAAGATGGAGGCTCCCACAGGCAATAAGGAGGGAATATGCTAATTGACTGCCATGGCCTCAATGACAGCAGTGCCCACAGCCACAAGATGGCAGTGCCCAGTCCCCTCAGCCCCACTGGGGTGGCAGGTGTGGGGCAAGACCAGGCCTGCCCCCAGGTGGGCCTGGTCACTCCAAACGCCTGCCTCCCGAGTCTCCCATTCCCCACAGCCCCCTAGCCACCCAGAGCCAGCCTGGGGCACAGGCAAGCCTCCAATGGTCGCTGCCCAGCTGTCCAGAGCTGCCTGAGGCTCAGGTAACCAGGGCTGAGCAAGGCTTGCACTGCTGGCAGTGGCAGCAGCAGAGGGGTAATGGTGCATTACCTTTCCCTGATTGCTGGGTTGCCTCCTGTCCCTGAGGGCTCCCAGACTATAAGGAGGGGCAGGCCAGGCTGAGGGAATTCCCCCTCCAGTGCATGAATTTTCATGTACCAGGCCTCTAGTTTTATCATTCATATATATATATATATATATATATATATATATATATACACATATATATATATGTATGTATGTGTGTGTGTGTGTGTGTGTATGTATGTGTGTATATATATATATATATATATATATATATATATATTAAGTTTGGGAAATTTAAATCAATTAACTAGATTCTACTTGAGATAAAAAAAAATTGAGACTCTAAACTTGTTAAGATGAGTAATCAAACCATTTACCAGAGTTCACTATGAAGCAAATATTAACTCCCTCCAAAATGCTGGGACATTCCAACTACTCTAATAAATGTCTGTTTCATTGACTTTAATACAGGACAGTATTCCCAGAGGTACACTAATTCACACAGCCTGTTAGCGCTGATTCTGGGCTCTAGGATTGGGGAATAGGCACAGTCTACTCCCTAGGATCTTCCAGACCACAGAGGAGATGAACAGATGTGGGCTGTGGCATATGACCGGTGCAATGATTCAAGGGCACAAGCACAAGATGGGAAACAAAAAAAGCAGTGGTCACTTCATTGGAGTTTGGTGAAGGACAGCAGGACAAGATTCACAGGGGGGCATATCAGTCCCAGAGGTAATGAAGAGAGGGTTCACAGAAGTGTGGCAGGAAAAGGGAAAACCAACAATAAGTGGTGATGCTACCAACTGTGGAAACCTGTTACCAAGTCTAAGAGGGGCATGAGGAAGAGGCACTGCCAGAACACAGAGGAATTAGTGTGGCTTTTGGTTGGAGTGAATAACATGACAATCACTCAAAATAAATGACCAAGTCCCCAGCTATCTGCTGGTATCAAGGCTGAGCATGAGAGGCTGTTCTCTGCTTTGGCTCAGGCTATTTCCCCTGCTCAGCATGTCCTTTGTTTTCCTGTACCGGATGTCTCTCGCCCCGATTTCTCCTACTCCTGTGTCAGGCCCTCTCCAGCATTAGACATTTTCCTGAATAATACAGTTGGCCCTGACCTTCTCTACCCTGCTCTCTACTTCCGGAGCCTGAACTTTAAGGCATTGAATTAACAGACCTTTCTGGTCCTCTGGCATCCAGCTGGGCTCAGCCAGTGGGCAGTGGGAGATGAGAGGTGGGAGGGAAAATTGGTCAGGGTCTTCCTTCCTTCCTCTCCCTCCCTGCTGGGCCTCTGCAACCTGCCTGCAGCCTTCAACCAAAAGCAACAACTACTATTTGCAATTCTCAGTCTGTTACAATATAAAATATTTAGGAGGTTGCTTTTAGTCTTGAATAATTATGTTGTTCCTTTTTCACAGTAATGAGAAGGCTTTAAAACAGGGTTATTTTTCACAAATATGAGTTACATATTTTGTTCACGAGCATGAGTTATAGTGTCTGGATTTCAATGTCTTAATAAATTTCTTTGAATTTATAGAAAAGACTGTACTCTGTTGACCTTTTCAATATTCTGCTTTCTCATTGGCTAGTTATCTTAAATTTTTCTTCCGTATTAGTAGGAATTGTTACAGGAAGAGGAGGAGTGGAAATGCCAGCCAGTCAGAAACAGGAATATTAAAAAGGTCAATATTGTACAGTTTTCTGCTATAATTCATGAAAACACTAAGCATCCAATATTTCATCTCAAGATCAAGATTGTAATGAGAACAGAAAATGGCACGGCATTAATTCATCTTTGTCACAAACACTGTAATGAGAAAGGAAGTATACAAGCTACAAATATTTGGTTACCATTTAAAAAATATCTTCTAGCCTTTATCATGTAAAGAGAGTAAATTTATACTTCCTAAAGTTGAGTCGTCTCACCAAATACCTACTGTCTTTTAAATTAATAGTACTTCTTTGGAACTAATGTGAAACTAGGTTTACTTTTCAAAGGAGATAATGGTATCAATAGGTTGTAATAAATAAATATAAAAGATATTTGTTCTAAGGAAGCAAAAGAGCAGAAATTTTAATTTGGTTAATATTTAACTTTCATGAGGATCTGATGGGTCTGTTCCAGCCATGAGGACGGTCCAGAGATGGGGGACACTGACAACACCTTGCCATGCTAGCAGTCAGCAGCTGTGTGATGCTGCAGGCGGCCCAGGACCAAATCAGAGAGAATGGAACTTGCATTGCCACCATGTGTCCACCATCTGGATACCATTGCTGACATGTAAACATAAAGAATTATTTGACATTGAAACTGGGGCTCAGAACAGTTGGATATTGAAACTGAGACTCAAACATTTTTTGTTCTTATACATTTATTTCTAGTATGCAGATGCAAGATATTTTTGAAGAAAAGAAACAGGGGAGAGTGATTGATATTGAGGCAGTGAGGCATTGAACAGGCTGCCGGGCTACAGGGGGAGGGCTGGGGAGAGTGGGGGACAGGTGTTGGAAGAGATCAACCAAAGGACTTGTGTGCGTGCATAAGATGAGCATAACTAATGAATGAAAGACACTGGGGCGGGGGGGGGGGGAGGTAGGTGGGGAATGTGCTGGGGTGTAGGGGAGGCTGGGGGGAGGATAATGGGGGGGAAAGGAAAACATATGCACTACTATTAAATCTAAGTTTTACTTCAAAAAAAATAAATTTAAAAATTTCACTTTCATTTGCATTAAAGTATTTTAATATGACGAATTATTATTTTCTCGCCATTTAAAATGGTTGCTCTGCTGTGTTGACATTTTGTGTGGACATTTCTGAATCAGCGCATCCCAAACAGCTATTCTTTGAGCTCAAATAGATGCTGGTTGCCTCTCACTTCGAAAGACTTTTTTTTAGTGGTTTCTTTTTTCTTTCTTTATTGATTAATGTATTACATATGTGTCCTTATTCCCCCATTACCCTCCACCTCCCATTCATGCCCCCACCCCCCTGTTGTCTGTGTCCATTGCTTAGGCTTATATGCATACATATAAGTTCTTTGGTTGATCTCTTCCCCTTATCCCCCATCCCCACCTTCCCTGAGGTTTGACAGTCTGATTGATGTTTCTCTGTCTCTGGATCTATTTTGGTTCATCAGTTTATGTTGTTCACTATATTCCACAAATGAGTGAGGTCATGTGATATTTATCTTTCTCTGCCAGGCTTATTTCACTTAGCATAATACTCTCCAACTCCATCCATGTTGTTGCAAATGGTAAGAAGTCTTTTTATTCTTAGGTTAACAGCAGTATTTGAGGTCTCCTAACATCATGAAAAGGAGCACTGTAGGAGGTGAGAATGGTTAGATAAGAAAATGGAGATAGAAATGGACTGAATGAGGGAAAAGGAAATCCAGTGTGGTTCTCTGGATCTGAAGAGAATGAATGTTGGTGAAGCTGTTTTTTTCAGAATATGTTTGGAAAGCTGCCTTAAATGAAGTTTAAAAATACATACATTTACCAAGCAACCATACAGAATATCTCCCAGCACCTTCATTTTGAAATGGGAGATGATGGCGAGAGATTATGAACTTCCATCTTTGATTTTTTTTTTCTACTTAGGAGATCCTCAGACATTAAAAAAAAAATCCCTATGAAATCTGCTACTCCATGTTCTTTGATGTTCAACTAGATCTTGGTGGAGTGAATGCAACTAGAATGTTGAGTGACTTGTTAACAAAAGTATAATCATTGCCAGCCTTTTTAGCAAGGCTTATTTGTGACTAACAAATATTATCTTGCAATGCTGATAAGTGTCTTTCACTCCCTGGATCCCGGAGTGCTTTATGAACTAGACATGCAGGGGTAGCTGAAATAGAGCTCTCTCTGGGGTGGAATCAGACAGCTGTTAGCCTTGTGGAAATGTTGCACAACAGCCTGAGCGGAAACCAGGGAAGGGTTCTCAATCTAATTGAAACTGCAAGAAGAATTTTAGTTGATGGATTAATTGCTGAGGCTGGCGCTTATTAAAAAACCAGGGCTTATTTTTCTCTGGTAGCAAGTGGCACAGCCACTCTGTTCCATTTAATAGACCCTGTTGCTTCCATTTAAGAGATGAGGAAACTGAAGTTCATCGCACAGACTATGCCTGAGAGAACCGGGTTGAGGACTTGCCCTTTGGGTTTCTGGTTGCTATTTATCTTTTGAGTCACATGGCAAACAGGAACATCAGCTGCAAAGTAATGACTAAATACCAATGTGAGAGAAAGTACACCCATGGGGCGCACATTTTTGCAGAAATTGGGCTCCTCTGGGAAGACCGCCATACAATCCTGACTCAGCTTGATCCTACATAGTTTAAGAACTCAAGTTCCATGAGCTGGAGGTGGCAGAAGTGCAAAACACTCTTATGTCTTTAAGAAACAGCAACTTGCGAGTCGATGAAACTTGACCCTGATTAGTTTGCAGTGGGTTCCTCTTGCCTAACACTTCTTCCATGCTGGAATGTCACATTAATTGGTTCTTAATTGAACAATGTGCTTCCAATTTTCAAAACCCAGCAGAGTGTAAGACAGAAGAAGTCAGATGCTTGCTCTTTGAAATAAACAGTCTTGCCGGTAAAGATGCAGTTCATAAGGATTAAACTCTCACAGAGGTTGGGAGCTGCCACACAGCCAGCTCTCTACTCAGCACTGTAAGGTACGGCTCTTCAGGTTGTCAGTCTTTACCTAAAAAGCAGTTTAATGCTACTTGTGTGAAGTAGAACATGACTAAATAAGATAATGACTAAAACATCCTCAGCTACCTGATTTCTAGAAAACTGAGATCTCTAACTGTAGCTGTGTGTTGTATATGGTTAATTATCTATTTCCTCTATAAATAAATAACTTGTTTTTAATTTGTATATGTAAAGTAAGCCATTATAGGTTGGTAGCTAGTTAAGTCCTAGACATGAGAGTTTCTCATCTGCAATTAAGTTTGGACCAAAATGCCTACTTCCCACCTGAAATTAAAAACCTGTTTGTTCATGTTCTCTCTTTGGAAATGTTCCATGTACAGGCAAGTTTGTTTTTCTCTTCTGAAAATATATTATTTTTAAACAGGGGTTGTGTTCTGAATTCATATGGTGTGAAAAGTCAGAGATAAAAGGCATATTGGTTTCTTGCAATAAATAAAACTTTATAAAAAAAGTGTCAAATTTCTGAGGTGTTTCCCCCCCCCAATACTGCTGTGCCTGAGAGAGAAAATGAAGCAGATTCCTTGGATCAGAATACTTAAAGAACTAGGTATTCATTTTCTTTTGGTCATATCTATACCTCCCTTGCTCATTTTACAAGAGAGAGAAGGGTTTTTCTAACTCCATGCTCAAATATAGATCATTCATCAAAATTGGGTTATTTCTGCCTCTTGCACCAGAAGTAGAAATTACATTCTTTCTTCCCCTTGCATCATTAACTATGGTCTCATGTAGCTCTTGGTTAACAACTGATAATGCAATTGGTAGAGACTTTGCTCTTTCTTTTAGAGATGTCCTCGTACCATGGTTATTTTTAAAACAGGTAGAAGAGAGAAGAAACAGTCCATGAGACAATACCATTTTAACCAGAGCATTCTGATTGCATTGTGTGTGATGATATTAATGTATTTTGGATTAGGATGCAATAAGATTGTGATTTAAAAAATAAAATCCTGAGTATCACCAATAAATCAAATAGAGCTATTGCTTATCATTAATAAAGAATCACTGTTGCCTCTTTTAAAAATAGTCTAGAACAGAGGTCAAAGAAGGGTGTGTCTAAGAAACACATAGTGATCTCAACTGAGCTTACTCTGAGCATCTCCAGCTGTGAAAGGCTTCTGACTCTCAATCCTTGTGGCAGCTTATTATGCTCACACACTGATCACACATCCTCAAACTAATGACTCTCATTCGCTCTACACCCATCCCTTCTGTTCTATCAAGACCTCCTTAAACTTCATTGGGACTGAATCTGCTATCTCTTGCATGGCAGCAAGGCTGCCACATGAGATAAATGTTTCCCTGGGTACAAACTCAATAATATGTGCAACATTTGACAAAGAAGAATGCCTTTGGCAGCCCTGCTCAATCTCTCTAAGAAATTGACACTGTAGTATACAGGAGCAAAGCCCAGGTAATGACAGCTACAAAAAGCTTTTGTAAGCAAAGTAATCAGGCCCATGTCAGCCACTCTCTCCTTTCATGATCTCTTGCCTGTACAGTTGGTAAAACCTGATCAATGAGATATTTTTCAACATCTATAGCAAAGCACCAGTCAGAGCAAGGTGATGCTCAAAAGCAATGACCTTAGCAGCAAAACCCCAAAAGGTAAGAAAATGAGCCTGGTTTGAGGAGACAGACGCATTTGCCTATTACAACTCTCAGAATCCCTTTGCCACCAATTGCTCATGGAGCAGACTCCAGTCACTATTTTATGCAAGCAGCTATGCTCAGTTAACTTTTGCAAGACTTGGGTGCTCATGGCATCTGTATCTCTATACTACTCCTGGGTACGAGGAAAGTTCAAAGAGTCTTCTTTGGGTGGCTTCTCCACACCCCAATTGCTTCACCTATAAAATAGAGGTAAATGGCTATAGGTAGAAATTCTTTTTATTCAATCAAATGATCTCCTCAACCCAACCACTCATTTATAAACCTTTCATTTTCAATATATATAATGACCAGGCTCTGTGTTGGCCATTGTGAGAGATCCCCACTGTGAAGGTCCCTAAGGAACACAAGAGTGTGCTGCTAGAGTGGGGATAAGTTGCACATATGTCACTGCTATACAGGGTGACAAGCTCCACAAAATTAGTATGAAGTATGAAGGTGTTCCAAGAAGAGATACAACACTTGTGGCAGAAAATAAGAGGAATTAAGAGGAAGGGCACCTTGGACATGGTAGCATTTGGACTATGCTAAGGGGGTATAGAATTTAAACCTGTAGAAGTGGGACGTGAATGATTGTGGCAGAGAGGCTTCCTGCTGAGATGCTAAAGATGTTTTCGCCAGAGGAAAAGTGGTCTGGGCATGCACAGGAAGGTTAAAACAATGAATTTCTTGCTTTAACATGTACCTAGTGCTTATAAACACTCCATCTTAGAGAGACTGTGTTGTATGGAGTTAGAAAGACCCAAAAGTAAAGTGCCTTGGTTCATATTCCAATTCTGCCACTTACCAGCTCTATGACTTTGGGCATATTATCTCAGTAAAATGGGGATAATCATAGTAGCTGCCCCACAGGTTGTTACAGGGCTGTTACTCCTTGATTCATGGACTGCAGGATGGATGTTGTTTTGGCAGACATGAAAACAACATTAATTTCCTTGTACATCTCTCTGAAAACACCTGGGTGACCAGGTATACTGTTAATTAGCAGTAATATTTTGAAAGAAACCTTCTTTTCTGAGCAGCAGTTTTCAATAGTGGACTTAAAATATTCAGTAAACCATGTTGTAAACATATGTGCTGTCATCCAGGCTTTGTTCCATTCACAGAGCGCGGGCAGAGTAGAGTTAACATAGTTCTTAAGGGCCCAAGAATTTTTGAAGTAGTAAATGAGCTTTTGCTTCAACTTAAATTCACCAGCTGCATTAGTGCCTTAAAAGAGAGTCAGCCTGTCCTTTGAAGCCAGGCATTGAATTGTCCTCTTTAGCTATGGAAGTTCTACCAGTACATGGCACTTTCTTCCAATGAAAGGCTGTTTTATTTACATTGAAAATCTGTTGTTTGGCATAGCCACTTCATTAATTATCTTAGCTAGATTTTGTGAACCCCTTGCTTCAGCTTCTACATCAGCACTTGCTGCTTCACCTTGGACTTTTATGTTATGAGGACAGTTTTTTTCATTAAATTTCATGAACCTGTACTAGGTTTGAACTTTTTCTTCTTCAACTTCATCACCTCATGCAGCCCTCATAAAATTGAAGAGTTATCTTCTGCTCCAGATTAGGCTTTGGCTTAAGGGAATGTTGTAACTGGTTTGATCTTCTCTCCAGATCACTGAAGCTTTCTCCATATCCGCAATAAGGCTGGTTTGCTTTCTTATCATCTGTATGTTCACTGGAATAGCACTCTTAATTTCCTTCTTGAACCTTTCCTTCACATTTACAACTTTCTATTTGGCATAAGAGGCCTACCTTTTGGCATCTCTAGGCTTTCAACATGACTTACTCACTAAGGTTAATTAGTTTTAGTTTTCTTAATTAAAATGAGAGATGCCCAACTCTTTCTTTCATTGGAATATTTAGAGCTCATGGTAGGGTTATTAACTGTGATTTATTAATCACAATAATCAATATTGTGATGTCTCAGGAAATAGGGAGGCCCAAGGAGAGGGAGATAGGGGAATGACTGGTCAATGAAACAGTCAGAACATGCACAGAATTTATGGATTAAGTTTCCTGTCTAAATCAATCCCAGTTCATGGCACCCCAAAAAATTACAATAGTAACTGGACAGATGTAATCACTGATCACAGATCACTATAACAAAAACAGTAATAATGAAAAAGTTTGAAATATTGCTGTAACTAGCCAAGTGTGACACTGAGACACAAATGAGTATATTTCGTTGAAAAAATGGTGCCAATAGACTTGCTCAAAGCAGGGTTGCTACATACTGTCAATTAAAAAAAAAAAGAGATGAGGAACTAAGATGGCGGCAAAGGCAAAACACCTATCTTGCCGTCATAATCAGCAATTTTAATACTACAACTTAACGAAAGAACAAACACCTTCCAGAATCACCAGAAAGCTCGCCGAGTGAAAATTCCACAAATAAAAGTGAAGATAAGACACTGTGACCCGGAGGAGCGGCGGCGGACGGCGTTGAAAGATTCGCCCGGAGAGAGGTTTGGAGCGCACGCCGCGGAGAGGGCGGGCGGCTGGAAACCGGCCAGTTTTCTCGAACGGGGAGACAAAGGCGTCCCACTGACTGATTCTCCAGCTCTGGGCGAAGTCCAGAGAACCCACTATCACACGGGGTGAAAACTGGACAGTGGGAGGGCACGCTGAAGCTCGGTGCTGCCGGGTCTCCCAGCTTGTGGAGAAGGCAGCTCGCGCGAACAGCTCGGCTGCGTGAGGGCGCAGAGAGCACACCGCGACTTGCCTCTCATTCGGAAAACCATCAGACTGCTTTGTTTTACGATCCTGGGTGAGACATTGCGCATGCAGACTCATTTTGGGAAAGTCTGAATTCCCCGGCAACCGGCAGCCGGTGGAGCTCCGCAGCGGCTCTCTCTCAGAGGTGCTGGCGGCCATTGCCCCGGCACAGAGTCCCTGGGGCCACATAGGGCGGAGCTAACGCTGTCTGCTTGGCCCGGAGACTCCGCCCATCCAACCTGAGCACAGCTGAGCTTCACAGACAATTGGCCTGGAGGTCAACCCTCCAAGTGCTAACAACGATTAACTGAGCTTAACTTCAGCAAGACTGTGCAGCCCGTATCCACCTCAGGTAACTGGGGAGGCTGAGCCACTGTCCCTAGTAGGAAGTCTACCACACAAAGCTAATTGACCAACTCAGGGAAGCAGCCACCATGCAGCAACATGGAAAGAAATCAGATGTGAAAGAAATGGAGGAAAAAAAACGACTGGACATGGAATTCAGAACCACGGTTATAGGGTTTTTTAAGAGATTCCAACAAAAGATTGAGGCCTATAAGGAAATAAGCAAGACCACAAAGGAAATGAGTGAGTCCTACAAGAAAATGAACAACACCCTCCAGGATATAAACGAGAGCTGCAAAGAAATTATTAAGACCAACGTGGAAATGAATGAGTCCTACAAGGAAATGAAAGAAACCCTCAAGGATATAAAGCAGACTCTCAAGGATATGAAAAAGGACCAACCAGAAATTAAGCATACACTAACTGAAACAAAAAATATTATACAAAGACCTGAAAGTGCCCTGGAGCACCCCAAGAACCAAGTTAAAGATTTGAAATACAAAGAGGTAAAATCCACTCAGCTGAAAAAGCAAGAAACCAAAAGAATCCAAAAAATTGAAGATAGTGTAAGGGGCCTCTGGGACAACCTCAAGCATACCAACATCCGAATTATAGGGGTGCCAGAAAAAGCGAGAGGCCAAGACAATGAAAACCTATTTGAAGAAATAGTGACTGAAAACTTCCCACACCTGGTGAAAGAAATTGACTTAGGATTCCAAGAAGTGCACCGAACCCCAATATATAGGAACCCTAAGAGGACCACACCGAGGCACATCATAATTAAAATGCCAAGAGCAAAAGACAAAGAGAGAATATTAAAAGCAGCAAGAGAGAAACAGTTGGTTACCTATAAGGGAGCACCCATACGACTGTCAGCGGATTTCTCAACAGAAACGATGCAGGCCAGACGGGAGTGGCAAGAAATATTCAAAGTGATGAATAGCAAGAATCTACAACCAAGATTACTCTATCCAGCAAAGCTATCATTCAGAATTGAAGGTCAGATGAAGTGCTTCGCAGATAAGAAAAAGCTAAAGGAGTTCATCACCACCAAACCAACATTATATGAAATGCTGAAAGATATTCTTTAAGAAGAGGAAGAAGAAAAAGGTAAAAGTGCAAACTAGCAACAACAAATACACATCTATCAACAAATGAACATAAAAATCAAGTGAATTGATAGGCTGTTGAACAGGATAGACTGGTGAATATAACAGAGACATGGACATAGAGAGGGAATGGACTGACAATTCTTGGGGAGAAAAGGGTTGTGGGAAGTGCAGCAAGAGACTGGACAAAAATCTAGCAACAATGGGAGAGGACAATGGGGAGGGGGAGGTGAGGGTGGAGGGTGGGATAGGTACAGGGTGGAGGGAAGCTATAGGGGGATAAAAAGGGGAAACAATGTAATTAATAAACTGAACAATAAAGATTAAAAAAAAAAGCCATAAAATGAGGTATGCCTGTATATACCTACTGCATACAGTGTTTAAAGCACTCAACTTTAAACACACACACACACACACACACACACACACACACACACACACACAATTACTTATTTCTATTCACAGCTCAAGTTACTACAACTGTCAAAAATGCTAAAGAAAAAATTATCACCTTTCCTTATAATTATTATTCAATCTGTAAATATCATTCATTTCATTGATTATGCTGTGATTATACTTTTTCTCTGTAAAGGGCCATTAAATCAGGTATAAAAGACCCATTAATTTTCTACTATAAATAATCACATAGACACTAAATACTTTATTGTTTGAATTAGTCACTGTAGTTCACACAGATGAAATTTTCTGTGAAGCTCTGGCTTTATGTCTTCTATTGGCCACTTTTGTCGGCCACTCTCATCTTGCCCCAGTCCTGGGAACAATAACTTAGTTTCTAAATACATTAAATGTGTTGTAACTAGAATGGGTCTCCACAGCACCACCTTGATGGACTCACCAACATTGTTTCAATGTCATAAGTTTAAAGGCATCTAATAAAAGCTGCCTTATGTAGTCAGACATGCTTGCTCTGAGACTTACCAGACAGATCAGCAAAGAACTTCATCTTGCATATTTTTTCTCCACCATCACTCCCATCTTTGTTTCTGGAGACACACCATTATTGGATCTTAATAACAAGCGGAGTTATAAAAACAGCATTTATGTAACACTTGCTAACATGCGAAGCACATTTATGAACATTATTTTATTTGATCTTCATAATTATACTTTGAACTTAGAGTGTTCCGAATTTTGAGACAAGAGAATACAGTACCAACTAATCAATCATATAAAAATCCTTTCCAAGGTCTCAAAGCACCTAAGACAAGCAAGACCTTTGGGGATGTTTTCATGGTAATTAGAGCCTTAGCTGGAGTTCCCCCAGAAGCAGAAGCTGCAACTCAGATTTGAGTTTAAATGGTTTGGCTGTGATCCTAGACAGTACAAGGGAGGGAGTGGAGACATAAGACAGTAAGACGGTAAAGGGTGCTTAGTGGAGATGGTTACCACCGTGGACACATGGGGCTCAATCCTGTGGGGAACTCTGTAAATAGTGTGGCGTTATCCTCCCAGAAGATGGAGAAACTGGAGTATTAATGCTCCAACTCCCATTTATTACTGCTGAATGGCTGTTCATTGGAAGGGACATGGGATTAACACTCTGCACTCTGTCCAGGCTGAAAGAATCAGGTGTTTGCGTAGGACATCAAGAGAAGCCAATGGAAGCCTGAGTGCTCAGGGAAGCGCTCCTGTCTTCATTACCAATGTCAGCTGTCCTGCTATAGTGCCAAACCTCCTCAATGAAAACATAGAGATGGACCTTAGTTCTCTTTTCTGTGCAGTTGTGTCCCCGACAGCCCTATGATCTGTATCTTTTAAATGTAATAGACCCTCTTCTCTGACTTCTGAGGCTTAGTATACTGTGGGACTCCCTTTCACAATGATCTGCTGGAGGTGGGTGGAGGCTGCGGGTCTAGACAGAGCATGCATTCTCCAGTTAGCAAAAGTCCTGCCTCTCCTACACTCAGTCGTCTTCACTCCTGCCAGCCACCTGCCTGCCTCTCCAGGCTTCTGGATTAATGACACTTGACTTATAGCCCATTAGAGAAAAAAGAGATGGTACTTTGAGGTTGTGGCTTTTATTTGTTATCCCCTCTCACTGTCCTGAAAATCACACCATTTAGTGTGTAATTATTCTTAACACTTATCGAACCTCCTAGCTCTATGAGAAAGTAAGGTTTTATTTTATTTTAGTTTAGTTTAGTTTAGTTTTGGAGGGAAGAGGTGGTTGAGATATTTGTATGAGGAGTAATAAAGACCACCATATAAATCTACATTTAATTTTCATTAGAATTGTCCTAGGACATGCTTGAACTTTAAATTCTACAAAGTAGAAGCAAATCTGTGTTTGAAATGGAAATTGCCAGGAGAAAGAAGGTGGAACACACTTAGGTAATTTCATGTGGACGTGTGAAGTCACATCTTTCCATTATCTCTAAGCTAGAAGCCACCTGTTCCTCATGACTGTCTGACGGTTGAAACAAGAAATTGAGTTTAATTAAGTTACATGTGTGGGAGGAACATGCTTTGCAGCAGCAGCGGTTAGATTATTAATGGACTCCTATATTGAAGTGTTCACATTTTTGAAAGGCTAATTACAATATAATTTTAGTTTTAAAATATTGCTTTGCCAAGTGTGGGAGTTGTGTCATATATTATTAAACGGTACCTTTTTTTCAATCTTGGGGAAATACTGGTTTGGTTATGGTAATTCTTAGTGACCAGTTATTTATCTTGCTTTGTACACGATGCATCTAACTGTTGAAATAGAAAAATGCTCCCTGGCTGTCAAATACTAATGCTACACTGAGTTTCTTTGGATTTTCCCGACTTTTCTTATGAAGAAAGTCAAAATGCTTATAGATTGGGAAAACGAAATGTCATGTTTTTCTTTGCTACCTGAGACTCATGATATTATCAGCTGTACAATTTCCACATTTCCAGAGGGAAGATTGAAGTAGCTGTCTAATGAGCTAATTCTAAAATCCATGCTACCATTACCTGGTGATAGATGCACAAGTAGGGCTCAGTTGAGTGTAATAGCAATCACATGATTTGTAGTTTCAAAGACCTAATTTAGAGTCCTTGTGTCCAAAGCTCTGTTTAATGCATATTCTAAACCTAAATATACACACATACCTTCTCCCCACATATCCTCACAGTGAAAATCATGGTCACTCAATGACATTTTAGGTTCACCAAATCAGCGAGAATGAACCTACAGAAAAGAACGGGAAGAGTGAGTAATTAGGATTTTTATGTGCTGAGAAGAGCCTCAGGGAGAAGGGTTTCTTTGTTCAGCAGCACCTATTCAGAGAAATCTTCCACTGGGCCAGGAAGCTGTGATCAGCAAGGGTTGGTAGCTGTGATCAGGAAGAGTTCTGAAAACTTCTGCCACTTCTGCATATCCCGTTAGCAATATTAAGGGGGTCACTGTTAAAACTGCGCACCAGCCCAGTGGTTCCATGAGCCTGTCCACACAAGCCTTGCAGTAGCTGGCTGAGGACTTGCAATGGTACAGGCTCAATTTCCTGCCATTAAGTTTTGCTGTACTTTATTAAACAAAGAAACAAACAAATAAACAAAAACCCAGACAGGCAAACAAACACACAACATCGGCCTGAAAGAAGTGCTGGGATTAAAGAGAGAGGCCTCATGTACCCTGAAAGGTGACTAATCCCTTAGACCATTCATCACTTTTTTTTGCCTAGAGTTATACTTTGTACTGCACCATGGGTGAGAAAACTGACATGATGAATCCCTAGCAATGAGCTGGGATTCTGCCACCCAATCATTGGTAGGCAGTTGTACCAAGTCCTATTGTTGTGGGACTGGAAGGGTGGCCATGGAAACCAAAAACAACACAACGTGTCCTCTTGCCTCGGTATCTCAAGGCCAAGGGTGTTCCCGCATTTTTATTTTTTTTTTGAGCCTGTGGCAGAAGTCCAGATCTGCACTGTCTCTTCTCACCTCTTCCCCAGTGTATTCCGACTGGTAGAGAGCTAACTTCTTCCTAAATTATCAACAGCTGGTGACATACCATTTGGTAGCAAATCTACCTGACCACCTTACATGAACCAAAGCTTCCCTTAATAATTTCTTACATGTTTTCAGTTCTAACTTGTGGCTAGAGAGCACCTCACCCCTGATTTGCTTTTGTATTTTATATTTAATCTTTACGGTAAACCTAATTTTATGATCCATCCAGCTTCAGCTGTTTAACTGCTGAGATATGAAGGGAAGAAAACTTCTATTACTTCTGCATATCCTGTTAGCAATATTAAGGGGGTCAAGAAGAATAGAAAATGACAAGACTATGTGCTCATGAGAATGCCCCAAGACTGATAACGATATGAGAATAGAAGAAAGAAAACAGCCCTTATTCGACACCAACTACGAATTAGACTCTCTGACCTCCTGAATCAACTTGGGCTTAAACCTGTTTCGAGTTGGCCATAATTAAAGATAATTCTGTAACTTGAGCCAGAAGAAAGCCAGATGGTCTAGAAAAAGACTGAACTCATAATCTTATATCCTAGAGGTAATTGTTTGTACCACAGCTAGAAATTCTGGGGGGAATGAGCAAGGTTGAAGGTATATTTGGGCCAATGAAGGTATATTTGGTATTAAGGTTTCTATGGGATTTATTAGCGTTGTAGAGTTTTGTGGTACAGGAAGAAGAGGGAGAGGTGATAAGTTTTTGAATGGCTGCCTATTTTTTATTGTCCCGGCAGAAAGCGTAAACTATTAGGACTGACTTGTTTGTGAGATATTGAGGCCTCAGTCTAAAATACAATTTTCCAAAGGAAGAAAACCTGTGCATGAGGATCCTCATATAACCTTCTTCGGTGCCTCTGGCTCTTAGGATATGTTTACAAAACACCCCAGCATTTCATAATAACCTCCCAGGCCATTGGAGCCTTGTAGCCTATGAGTGCACCATCACAGCAAATGAGTGATGGGTTCTTTCTTATCTCCTCTTTTTGTTTAGGAATTGGAGAACAATTGTTTGATGTAATTTCTTCTTCCCCTTTATTATTTCTAATTCCACTTCCATCCCACCTGCAGTCTATACCACCGATGGCAACTCAACCTAAGTTCATAAGGAGCACAAATGATCTCTGAGCAAGGGCAGAGGCACAGGTTTCTGTCGTGCAAATGTCTCGGTGCATAGAGGAGGCTTTCTGTGCCTGTTTGCATGTGGGAACAATGATATGTTCAATTTTGGGCTAGTCTGTCAGTATAATCCTTGCCTTACGTGTGTAGTATGGAATCTCTTTCCCCTTGGGCTACACTCTGTCACCACCCGGAAAACTCAGAGTTGCTAGGTGATGTCCTCCAACCCACAGAAACCAAGAGGGAGCCATGGCTGGTCTCCACCTGGCACCTCTCTGAATTTGTAGTGAGCCAGAGGATCCAGGTCAAAAGATAAGAGCTTTTGCTCCAGGTGCAAAGGTGTGGATGTTTGGCTGGGAGAGAAAGAAATGAGGTCAAAGGAGATAAGTGATATATATCAGTTACACATCACAGTGCCCTCTGGAACACCTGCCTGCTCAGCAAGCGCTCCGGTATTCTCAAACTCCTCTCTCAGTGCTCCTGGGACTGCCTTGTCCCCTGAGCACAATGCCACACCTGTCGTCTTCTCTGGGAGGTTCATGTGGCACTCCATTGGTCTTTCCTCTCTCCCCACTCCACCATTTCTCTTCCTTCTTTAAAAAACCCCACTCAGATGAAACTCAGGATGTCCACTACCCTTCTTCAGCTGTTTAACCATCACCACCCCTTTCCCTTGACTTTCATTAAGGACTTGAGCATTCAATTCACTCTCTTTCTCTTCAACTCCACCCACACATTGTTTCATCCCAGGCCTCTTTCAACAGCTTAATCTATCTGTGTTTAGGCCTCCTTGTCTCCACCATTCTCTTCTGTCAGCCTCATTTATCTCTCCTTTCTCCTCCACAACCGTTTCTCCCTCCAAGCCTTGTACATAACACCATTATCCACCATTACTAAGTTCAAAATGCCTGGGAGTCATCCTTGATTCATCTTTTCAGCCCATATGAAAGTCTCATCTGCACATGTCTACTTGTCTCCATCTTGTATCATCCACCACATTAAGCTTCCATCCTCTCTCCCTTGGACTGCCTCAGTGACCCCAGGAACTTCTGTTCCAGCTCTGGCCACCTCTGACCCATTTGCCTCAAGGAGCTAAAGTAATATCTCAACAATATCTGATCATGTAGATCAGATCAGATCACTTTTCTGCTCAAATCTTTTTTTTTTTTTTTTGCACTTAGAAAAAAAATCCAAATTCCTTGTGATGGGCAAAAAGATACCACAAGAACAGGTCAGGGTCTCCATAATTGACCCTGTCCCCTAATTCCAGCCCCAGGCAAAATGGCCTCCTTTCATTACCTCCAATCACTGTTTCCTCTAACTCAAATGTTCTGGACATTAACGGCTTACTTGCATCCTTTAAATCACAGGCCCAATGTCACTTCTGCAAAGAGATCCTCCTGACCACTGTCTCTCCTCATCCCAAGCTCTCTTGTAAACCCTGTTTATTGCCTTCATATGAAATGTCATGCTTTATCATTATCTCATGGATTTGTTTACTTTTTATTCCTGTCTCTCCCTCCAGGACATAAACTCAAGGAAGGCAGGACTGATTGTTCTTCTTTAATGTCTAGGCCCTGGCATAGAGCCTGGAAGTTCCTGGAATCTCAATAATTCTTTGAAGATACTTTTTTCCCCTAAACTGTGAAATTACTAAGAGAATTTTGTCAAGTGTCCTGATTTTGCCAAAAATCTTACGTTACAAATCTCCATCCTACTTAATTTTTTTTTTCTTTTTTAAGGTACCAAGGTATTTAAGTTTAGGACAAAAATACATTGGGTAGTTGTTCAAAATCTATGGATTTTGCTTTATTTAAAGGCGTCATTTTGGGGAAATCCTAAATTTGACTTGTACTACAAGTTCATAAAGAAACGTTAATTTTTAAAGTTCTTTTTTTCCCCCTAATTAAAAAAAGTTTGCATGCTTTGATGAAAGAAAACATTACAATTCTGTTATGTCACGGACACATCCTTTCTCTGAAAGAGCTCAGAACTCTCCATGTGAAATCCCTTTTTGTGGGGTGGGTTGTACAGCTGACAGTGTCGAAGGCAAAACTCGTAGCAAGTGGCACGCTGCAGGTTGCCTCCGATAGGCATCTCTTGTGGTCGTGCATCCGAGCTTTAATTTTATTTTTAAAAAACGATTATGACTGGCCAAATCACCACTTCCCTAACACATTTTTCTTCACCCTTTGTTTACTCTAAAATGTGGTGCATTCCCCCTGGAGTTTTCTTAATGCAAAGTCACGCACACGAGTTAGAGTTCAAATAAATAAATCCTTGCCTATTCGCTGTTTGTACCACAAAGCTCCCGCTGACCAGCTGGCGCACATGTAGCCTCTAACGGTTCTGGGGCTTGATTTATTTCGCAGATTCTTAGTTCATACATATGATGCCACGGCTGTATATTATAGGGGCAGGACCATCTCTTCTATAAATCACGCAGTCAGTTGGAAAGCCTGATTGCCCGTTAGTGAGTGTGTGCTCTGTGCGCATTAATCCACACACAGCGCTGCAGTCAACAAAGTCCTGGCATCAGGCCAACGCCCGAGCACTGGGGCACTTCTGACCGCAAGTCAGGCCCCCCAAGTTGGACAAAAGTGGAAGATGGATGGCAGAGCAGCACACACGGCCCTGGGAGAATGTAAAGGACAGCAGGATTTAGACTCAAGGAAGACTCAGTAGAGTATCTCCAAGTAGACAATGGATAATGACAACTGAGAGGCAGCAGCCAAGGCCAGATCTGTCTGGCATAGAGGACTCAGAGAGAGTGGAAGGGACATTATGAAAGGGGACTAAGCGGGTAAGAGGCAAAACAGCTCCAGGCCCACAGAGCATAAGGCTCTGGGAGTCCGAAACTAGTTGATTAAGGACATGTACTCTGTGCAAATCAGACGTAGATGTGTGTGTGTGTGTGTGTGTGTGTGTGTGTGTGAATGTGTGTGTGTATGTGTGTGTGTGAGTGTGTGTGTGTGAATGTGTGTGTGAGTGTGTGTGTGTGTGTGAATGTGTGTGTGAGTGTGTGTGTGAGTGTGAATGTGTGTGTGAGTGTGTGTGTGTGTGTGAATGTGTGTGTATGAATGTGTGTGTGAATGTGTGTGAGTGTGTGTGTGTGAATGTGTGTGTGAATGTATGTGTGTGTGAATGTGTGTGTGTGAATGTGTGTGTGTGTGTGAATGTGTGAGTGTGTATGTGTGTGAATGTGTGTATGTGTGTGAATGTGTGTGTGTGTATGAATGTGTGTGTGTGAGTGTGTGTGTGTGAATGTGTGTGTGTGTGAGTGTATGTGTGAGTGTGAATGTGTGTGTGAGTGTGTGTGTGAGTGTGTGTGTGAATGTGTGTGTATGAATGTGTGTGTGAATGTGTGTGAGTGTGTGTGTGTGAATGTGTGTGTGAATGTGTGTGTGTGAATGTGTGTGTGTGATTGTGTGTGTGTGTGAATGTATGTGTGTGAGTGTGTGTGTGTGTGAATGTGTGTATGTGTGTGAATGTGTGTGTGTGAGTGTGTGTGTGTGTGTGAATGTATGTGTGTGAGTGTGTGTGTGTGAATGTGTGTGTGTGTGTGAGTGTGTATGTGTGTGAATGTGTGTATGTGTGTGAATGTGTGTGAATGAATGTGTGTGAGTGTGTGTGTGAGTGTGTGTGAATGTGTGTGAATGTGTGTATGGGTGTGAATGTGTGTGTATGAATGTGTGTGTGAATGTGTGTGAGTGTGTGTGTGTGAATGTGTGTGTGTGAGTGTGTGTTATGTGTGTGAATGTGTTTGTGTGAATGTGTGTGTATGTGTATGTGTGTGTGTGTGTGAGTGTGTGTGTGAGTGTGTGTGAATGTGTGTGTGAGTGTGTGTGTGAATGTGTGTGTGAATGTGTGTGTGAATGTGTGTATGTGAATGTGTGTGTGTGAATGTGTGTGTGTGAATGTGTGTGTGAATGTGTGTGTATGTGTGTGTGAGAGTGTGTGTGTGTGTGTGTGTGAGTGTGTATGTGTGTGTGTGAATGTGTGTGTATGTGAGAGTGTGTGTATGTGTGTGTGAGTGTGTATGTGTGTGTGTGAATGTGTGTGTGTGTGTGTGTATGTGTGTGTGAGTGTGTACATATGCACCTACCAGAAAAGAGGCCAGCATCCTTTCACATTTACTCCATTTATCAGTGATGTCATTATTTTTAAAGTCCTCCATAAATATTAGGATTACACTTTAAATTTTTATATGAAAATAACATGGCCTTTGCAAAACTGAACCACACACACACACACACACGTACACACAGAGTTGTCAATTGTTTAGAGTATAACATCAACTATAAATTCCATTTATCACCCACTCCCTAACCCTATTCCTGCTGATGCAGCCACCATAAAAAACTTCCATCAAGTTCTCCCTTATCTTTTTTTGACTTTTCCCTCAAACTTCCCCTTGGTTGTCTTTCTTCAAGACATGGTCATATTTCAAACTCACAGCAGCATAAGTGAGGGGGATCCAGTACCAGACAATTCTTCCTAGAGCACCATTTCCTCAGGAAAGCCCCACTGCCTATCACATGAGGGCCAGAGCTTGTGGTCCATCCTCAGCCCTCCTTATCTAACCATATCCTCCATCCCACATTCCTCTTACTCATTTTTCCCTTGGGTCTCCACCCAGGCTGTTTCTCTGCCTGGTACATGGTCACTGCCCATGCCAGCCCACCGTCCTCTCTATGCCTTCTTTACTCTATTTCCTCTCCTTTCCAAAATTGTGTAGTCACATGGTTTAGCATTTATTGTTTTCTAATTATTTCAGGCATGTTAAATGGTATCTCTTGAGGTTAAGAAACTTGCCTTAATTCTCTTGGCTCCATAGAACCTCAGATCACAGTAGGCTGCTTGGGGAGACTCAGTATTCAGTAAAAGCATAGAAAATGACCAGCCAGTAGACAAAGTTCATTTTTCACTTAAATACTTATCTCCACACTATTTTGTATATATGGCTGGCTTCTCCTCTTTTTGTGTTTGTTTGTTTGTTTGTTTGTTTTGGTTTATGGCCTTTTAATTATTGCCTTTTATGTGTTCATTAAAATAAAGGTGGAATTAAGTTCTGAGCAAGGTAGATACCTAATAGGCCTGGTAAATGAACGGAATCTTTTCTTTCAAGGATAAACATCCTTTAGTGTGAGTGTTAGGAAATTGGAGAGATATTCTTACTCTCAAAAGCCAGAGAGTTAAGTCTTGAGGTCTCTTGGCTTTATCCTGAAACATTTAACCCACATGCCATCTTAACAAGTCATGACATGCTTTCTTTTTTCCCCTTTTTAGTGTAAGACAGAATTTTCAAGGAAAGGGTTGGAAATCTACCGGTGTATGGCATATGGAGGTCAAGATCTTACAGAGATTTTTCAGCATTAGGCAGAACAAATGGGCTGCGAGATTACCAAGACAACAAATTCAGAGCAGTAACCTTTGAAAACTGAGAACTGCCAAATTGCTAGCAAGATGAAAACAGGGTCGCATTTGAGAAATTATGCAGTGTTGTGCTTCTTGGAGAAATGTGCAGCACGGAGGAGTATCTGTGTTCTCCTCTGAAACTCTATTTTTAATGCTCACAACGACGCCAATGGAGGCAAATCTGACTCCATGTAGAACATGCAGTAATTGTGGTAGTGGTGGGGGGCGGGGAGGGGAGCTAAATGGAAATAGAGGCTCTGTGGAACCAAGTTATTTTTGAAATATCAAACAGACACATTGAGCTTGGATGCTGAAGATCACTCCTCAGGGTGAGAAAAAGTCGAAAATTTACCCAGAAAAAGTCTGCAATCACAGCATACAGAAGGCTGGATTCTCAGCAGTGTGAATGAAGGGGAGACTTGCGAGAAAATGTCTCCCTGCTTATCATAAAAACAGCAAAATTTCCAGCATATGCTGCTATTTTACTTTTTTATTTTGACACATCATTTGTGACTAGTTATGGGTGGGGTTGTTCTCACATGTATGTTTTAGCCAAGAATGATGAATGCTCAGACTATTTTTCCTGGCCTTATATGCATTTACTCCCAGTTCCCCCCCCCCCCCCGGCTCTTATGCCTTCTCCTACTGTTTTCTATCAGATGGGGTTCCCAGGAAGCTCCGTATGGGATCGTATCTGAGATATAGAGTAATTATATTTAGATATAAAATTGACCCATTTCTGAAATGCGTTTCCTTATATTCTTTGTTTTTACATACACAAGAGAGCAAGCCAATGAGAATTTAAGTACCATAAGATCAATAAAGAAGCAAACACATACTAATAAAAATGCAACTTCTATATCCATACCTTTTCTAGATGTTAAACAAATTACAATTATAGGCTTTTGTTGTTGTTGTTGTTTCTCCCATAGTTCAATCAGTGAATCAGGTCTTTGGGCCTATTTTATTTTCAGATTCATTTTTTCACTCACATATTATAAAGCTTATATATTTTTTATTTTTAATATCTATTTGATGTTCTGTGTTTTTAACATAACAAAGCTTGCTTAGCTGTTTCCCCTTTATAGCGCATCTGAATTATTATCAGATTTTTACTATTATATACACCAATGATGCAAACATCTGTGTAAGATACCACTTATTTATTTTTTCAATCATTTTAATTTTTCCAAAACTGGAATTCCTAAATGAAAAGCAAACAAACTATGGTTCATAAACTCCTATAAGCTGCTTTCAAATCATCTTACAGAATGAACATTTCAGTCCATTTGCTGTGTCAACAGCCATCAGAAGTGGTTCTGCTGTCTCATACCCTTTCTAAAATGGGTTGCTCACATTACTCATTTTGTTACCTTGAGAAATTTATTGGATGACTTTTCATTTGTATTCTCTAATTTCAAAAACAGGCTGTAATTTTTACTGTAGTTATAATAGGCTTTATTAAACATATATTCTCTATCTCTTTTAAACATTTATTAACTATGAGTTGTTGATTTTGCTTAATCCCTTCACCTTTTTCTCTGACAGCAGTCAGTCTGTTCTCTGTATCTAGGAGACTGTCTCTATTTTGTTTCTTAGTTTATTTTGTTCAGTAGATTCCACATATAAAATTATATGGTGTTTGTCTTTCTCTGACCAGCTTATTTCACTTAACATAATATTCTCCAGGTTCTTCCAGGCCTTTGCAAAAGTTAAGAGTTCCCTTTGTTTGTGTAGCCAACTAGTATTCCACTGTGTAAATCAACCACAGATTTTTTTTATCCACTCGTCTACTGATAGGCACTTGAAGGATAAGTGGTGATAGAAGGAAACTTGCCTTTGGATGGTGAACACACAATACAAAATGCACATCATGTATTGTAGAATTGTACACCTGACATCTACATAATTTTATTAACCAATGGGTTATCCCAATAAACTCAATAAGAAATTTTATAAGCATTTATTAACTTTTGTGTTTATATGAAATTGTACATATTTTTCTAATAGAGATAGTAGAGAGGAGAAGTTGAGAGCATGACTCTGGAGCCAAATCCCTGGATTTGAATTCACTCTCTGCAGTTTATTAGGTAGTAAACTTCAGCCAGTTATTCATTCAGTCTGTGCCTATATGTTCTCATCATGATACTAACAGTACTCATCTGCATTGTGAAAATTAAATGGGGTATTATAAGTAAAGTGCTTAAAACAGTAGCTAGCACATAGGACGTTTGTGTAAATGGTTGTTTACTATTATAAATAATTTTTTTTATTATTTTACAACTTTTCATCCTGTTGCTTTCTTTTTGGTATTTATTCTAAGATACTTAATGGAATAAATAAGTACATCCAAGGATGCCCTTTTATTGCTAGGAAATGTGTTTTTTATAACAGCTCTCTATTTGGATTTTGTTGGCTATATGATGCTAGAGTATGGCTTCAAGTGGAGGTAATGTTCAAAATATTTAACAATTGTTTAGGAGTCAATCTAAATATTTAACAGTTGATAGGAATCAATCAACCAGAACAAGATACTCACTGATCAGAACAGAACCCAACAAATCAGAAGCTGGCTGTCATCAGCCAATAAGAGTATACTCACTATATGTCCTCCCCACATACACTCTAGCGGACTCTTCTCTGCACTGTTCACCAATTGTTCTATTAACATGGATTTAATGGCATTTTTTCAAAGCATATTACTTCAAACTTGCAAAGTAGTCATTACTCTTTTTAATGGGGGTATTTAAGTGGTTTAATTGTGTTCCAAACACCTGCCTTTTACATTTTACTTCTAGTTACTTAAAACATCTAGCTATAGCTACTCTCATTAGTACCATAATACCAGGAATAAGCAAAATTCAGCCGGCAATGCAGACTTCAAGTGGAATATTTAATGTATGCAAGCCATTTAAGGCACACAATATAGATTCAGGAATTGTCACAATGTTAAAACTTTGATAAAATATGAGAAAGACACTAACAAAAAAACTTATTTTTCACACATTAGAAAAAATATTGAGATGTTTGGAAGCCCCCGGCTGTTTGAAATGAGCTTTTTATTTGTCATTGTATATGCACAGCCAAAGCCTCTGGTTATCAAAAAGTGCATTGACAAGCAAATAGAATGCACTCCACCAGTTGGTATTGACAGAATTCTGTCATTGCAGGCGCCTACTCCATTGATATTGGATAATAGTTTCCTCTGAGCAGTGAAGGAATAAGTACAAGCTGTCTCTTTAGCTTATACGTGGTTTATACCTCTATTTCTTTTTCCACCTCTTATGTAGTCCTCAGATTTCAATAACTGCTTCTCACTAGTTGTGTTATGCTGGCCGTGGTGCTCTGAAAAAGTTAAATAAAGAGAAAGTGACATTTAACAATCATATTAGCAAAGATTCCAGGACAACATATTTTGAGGTATATAATGACTTTGTTCGTCACATTTCCCCCTTCTGTGTCTTCCCTTTTGAATTTTAATTGATGTGTTTCATTGAGTGTAGATTGTCCTAAAACATTTTAATATATCTGTAGGCAATACCAAGTAGCCCACACTCTTGGAGAGGCATCCCCAGCCATCTGAAAGGCAGACAAATAAAGTCAGCACATGATGGATGAGCCAAACACAAACAAAAGTCACCTTAAAAGGTATGGCCCAGGCTAAAAGCAGAATGATCAGGCCTTGACAATGGCTAATCAATTAGGTTAACATCGTCTAAGAAAGCATGTGTCGACACTGAAATCTGGAAAATGAGTGTGAGGGTAACATTTCAGAGTTCATGTTATCTGGCAGGAGGGGCCCATTGAGCAGATGGTGCAGGTGTATTGGATGCATCCCCAAAGAGCAGAAGAGTATATTGGGATAAAAAAGGAGCATAAACCTGTGTTCAAATCCCAGTTCCATCACTTCCCAGTGATTTCAGGCAAATTGTTATCCCCCTGGGCTTGTTTTCTCATCTGTAAAGTGGAGATGGTGATACTAATAGTTACCTCATGGATAGTGAAATAAATGAATATATGAAAGCATTTAGAATGCTTCCTAACACATAAGGACTAGAGAAGTTTAGGATGTGTCATAGGAAGTATTTGTTGATGTTAAGCTATTATTGTTTGATGCCATTAATCATAAATTACCGTTGTGCTTTGATGACATAGATTATCAAGTGTCTTCCCACATAGATCTTACTTGGTGGGTCAGGATGACCTGATCTAAGGCAATTACCACTCTGATGAGGTGATTTGAGCTTTCATGGAAATTAATTTCTGATGCATATATCATTTGGCTACAATTTTGATAAGTATTACTCTCTCTGAGGAAATAATAAGATCTACTTTTTGGACCTGCAATCCTGAAAGCCATTTAGATAGAGGTGAACCCATTAAGGTTCTCTCCCTTTGCAGGCTTTTGCCTAAGTAACAAGAAGACTATGGCAAGTCACAATCATATCTTCCAGGAAACTACTTTTAATAAAACCTGTTTAGCTTGCATGAGAAAGTTCTAACAGAGACACAAGAAGATTAGTTAATGGTTGAGCTCATGCACCCCTCAGGCCAACACTTACAGACTATGAAAGCCTCAGGCTGCACAGTAACTTCGAACCTGAGAATAAACATTCAGGATGATGTGCAGCCAAAGTACTGTCCCATTAGCATCAGCTGGGACTCAAGGAGTTGCTTCCTCCAGCAAAGATGTGGCCTTCACAAAAATGTATAGCGTTATTTTTCTACTAATAGTATTTAAACATTCCTTTTGCTGTTATATCATTTGTAATATCTATGGAGTGGCAATAATTTGACAAGCCTGGCGGTATAAGCATCCATCAAGCACCCTGTGGGTTGCAAGGAGTCCTACAAAAGGTCACTGAATCTGCAGGAAACCTGCTGGAATTGTAAGGCCCGCTTATACTGAAACTTTTGCTGGGGACCCCCCACTGGGCAGATATTTAATACTTTTTCAGCATGTATTGTTTTGATAACAAGCTCCCATTAGGAAAGTGAAGTAAAAACCTTCCTCCTGCTTTAGACTGTACGATTTTTACAGAATGGTATTGTTTGCAACCCAATGCCAAGACCATGATGCTGGAGCTGAGTGAGAGCTGCTGGCTGAGCTCCAGGGAAAGTGCTGAATGGCAACCTTGCTCCTCAGTTCCAGAGAACAGGCCCATTTATGCGTAATTAAAATCAGCTCTAGAGACTGAGGATGCCGTCATGATCCAGCGAGCCAGGGTGCTGTTCTCATCACATCTGTAGTAAGACCTGGAATTCTTCCTAGTCCTCGAAGATACACAATAGGTCCCCTGCTGAACTTTCCTCTTTCTAGCTAAACATTCACAATTCATTCCTCATTCTTCTCAAGAGAGGCTTTGGGTTCTAGCATCATCTTGATAAGATTCACCCAGAAGATGCGTCACGAGGGCCAGATCCTCTGTAGGTTTTCATGCTAAAATAGAACCTACCTATACACTTCAAGTTTTAAGCTCTCTTGGGACCAGCCAGGAGCATAGAAGAGCTCCTCTGGATTCTTAGAGCAAGACTAGAGCTCCAGACCTAGAATATATGATATCTTGACCTCAGGACCCAAAGGAAGAGGCCCGATCACGGACACTTACCCATCCAAGCTGTCAGGTTACTACCTTTCTGTGTCAGCTGCAGGTTTTCAGCAAGGAAACTTTGAGCTGTTTGACCAGCTTTGACAAAACAGTCAACATTTGCCATGAATTTGTCATTCATGGGACACTGCAAAGTCTTAAGATCACTTTTGGGAAAACTGTCAAAATATAGGAGTTAAACTTAGAGGATAACACAAATAAGAAAGGAGTAATAAAAATGCCAACTCCTCGCTTCCCTCCAAGCCGTATTTTGGCAAAATTCTATTTGTTCTCTTATGGGAAGAGAAGGCTGTCAGATTTCAGGGGCCAAACAAAGAAGAAACAGGGCATATTAAGTGAAAGAATTATTATAATCAGAGTTTGAGTGCAAAATTACATCGTTCATAATTTTACATGTAAGTGAAGTCCATTTCTGTCCATGCTTGGGAAGATAGAATTTTTCCTAAGTCTGACATATCAGCAGCTACCAGTTACATATCAGCAGTAACCAGAGTAGAAAGTTGGAATAGTCTGAAAGCTTTTTTATTGTAGTGAACCTGAGGATGTGAAAAATGCGTTGTCACTCAATTATGTTGGCATCTAGGTGTGAAGAAATTGATCAACACCCCTGGAAGTGTGACTGGAGACAATAAAGCATATAAATATGTTTTAGTTCTAAAAAAGTTGTGTGTGTGTGTGTGTGTGTGTGTATGTGTGTGTATTATGTGTATTTCAGAATTAAAATATCATGACCTAAAATATTATCTTACAAAGTAAACATCAGCTAAATGAATCCAGGCACAACTTAATGAAAGTCACTATTTCATATGCATTTGTAGCATAAGCACAAAATGGGAGTCAGAAAAACATAAGATACTGGTACTTAAGCTTTTTAAATTTTTATTGATTTTGTAAGCATTTTAACACCTCTTTTATAAAAAGTCACTGGTCGATGCAACCTAACTATAAAATCTTTCAACTATCAGAACTGATTACTAGAATAGGAGACAGAACTCATAAATGAGCCAGTGGGAGAGTACCAGAATCCTTAACTCAGCTATGCTTTGCTAGGTACATGACCCTTTTATCAGGCACTAAAGGCCCGATGCACAAAATTAGTGCAAGGACCTTGGTCCCTGCCACCACAGGGACTTTGTCCAGAAGGGAGGATATCCAGTCTAATTAGCATATTATGCTTTTATTATTATAGATGGTATGGCTGATGTTCTGATGGGTCCTGAATTATTTCTGTATAAAAATGAAGAACATTTGATGAGCCATCTCTACGCTCTCCCTGAGTTTGTCCTATGAAAAAAATCTCTTATTGCAATTAAAGATGCAAAGATGGCCTGGTAATCACCTTGCAACAAGGATGTGCAGTTCTCTATGCCAGGCTAAACAGTCTTAAAGTCAGAGTTCCTCAAAGTGGGGTTCCAGGCCACCAACTTTAGAATCCCTCAAAAGGCATCTTGTTTACAAATGCGATTCCTAAGTCTTATCCAAGACCTAATGAACAAGACTCTCCTGGTCTGTGGATTGGAAGTAGGTCTTTTCAACAAGCCCTCCACTTGATGCTTCTACACACTAAATCCTACACACTGTCTCAAGAAACAACCCTTAAAGAAACTGCACCCACACTTGGACTTAATTCGTCTTATGTACATGCATACTTCAGAGATATTGCAGGTTTGTTTTGAGACCACTGCAGTAAAGCAAGTATCACAATAAAGTGAGTCAGAATATTTTTGCCAGTGGAGTTAGGTCTTGCCTTCAATTTGTAAAAAATGCAGTATCGGTGAAGCACAATAAAATGAGATGTGCCCACAAATCAGTGGTTTGAAGGCCTGACCATGCAATAGAATTACTTGGGGGGGGTTCAAAGACACACAACCGTGACTGCATCTCATCTCCAAGTTGTCTAATTTGGTTGATTTGAGGTGAGGCCCCGGCAGTAATATAGCCCAAATGTTTTTCTAATATATAACTAGGATTGAATGTTTATAGCAGTATATTCACAACAGTCAAATGTAGAAAACAACCCACATGTCTATCAGAAAATAAAGATATAAACAAAATGGAGTATATAGATACAATGAAATATTACTCAGCCATAAAAAGGAAAGGAATTCCAATATATGCTACAAGGTCGATGATCCTTGGAAGCATTATGCTAAGTAAAATAAGCCAGACACAAAAGGAAAATATTGCATGATCCCACATATATGAGATATCTAGAGTAAGCAAATGTATAGAGGCAGGAAGCAGAATAAATTTTACTAGGGGCTGGGGGTGAGGGAGATAGAGAGTTAGTGCTTCCTGGTTACAGAGTTTCTGCTTGAGGTGACAGAAAAGTTTTAGAAATTTATAGTCTTCTTAGCACTTTTCTTCATGTAGACATCTCTGCAAAAAAAAAAAAAAGCACGCGTGAGAAATTGTAAATGTGGAAAACATTTTGAGTGTATATTGCCAATTACATATAGCAAATAATAATAAAGACATCTGGGAGTGCAATATTAATAGTAAAGTACCCTTTGGAGCTCTGTAAATAGACATTTTAAAATCTTAGTAACCTAACAAATTCTGTATAAGAACTCAGCCTGATTTTGTTACTGGCAAAGAGATTAAAAATGAGCATCAAATTTGTTTATCTCTCTCTTCATTAATGGACATACAATGTCATCCTTGAGATAGAGAAATGACGGAAGTCCTCAATGGAACCCTTGGTAACAACTACAAAATATCCATGCCACTTCAAATTCTTGTATATAACTATAATTTTGACATTTTTCTAAGCATATTGTTAGTGCTCAATCACATGTAATATCTAGAGTCGATCACATGCCAGGTATTTCGGTTATGGGATTGCAGGTTTTCTCTTGCATACGATCACTAATAATGGTGCTATTGTTATTGCTAGAGAACTTTCCTGAAAGAGTAGTTGAGAGAATTGTCCCGTTGATTTGCACCTGCAAGATAGATGCAGCGCCAATTCTGTGCATAAGAGAGAGAAATCTTTCAAATGTGTTCTAAAGAAAGACACTTTCTTCAAACACTTTCTTACCTACCAATATCACACACTCTCTGGCAAAACAAAATGAGCTCCGCATCTCCTGGCGTAAATGAAAAGCTTATTTTTAAATGCCATATGTTGCTATGATTCATGCTGTGTTTTTAACGATTATCGCACATGCAAGCAAAATGCTGTATTAGTTTTATATTCATGTAATTCCTGATGATCACAAATACACACAACAAAAGACAGTTATAATATTAGGGATTGCCAGAACTACAAAGAATCTCAAAAAAGTTCTCTAATCTGGCATCTCATTTTTACAGACGATTAAATTAAGTCAGCCAAGACAGACAGCATTTCCTTTTCAATTTAATAAGTAGTTTATGGAGGTCCACAATGCAACCTATACTATAGGAGATAAACTTTTACTATAGAAGATAAATGTTAAAGAGCTTGATTTCTTCCTATTTTTCAGGGATATACAATATTTTTTCAAATTGGAAAATAAATAATAGTGTATTTACATTGTGTATATATCAGAATGACATACTGTGAGAGTTCTCACATTTTAACATGCCTCAGAACCCCACGTTGTTAAAACACAGGTAGCTGGGCCCCCACCTCCTGTTTCTGATTCAGTAGGTCTAAAGTAGGACCCAAAATTTTGCGTTCTCAATGAGATTCCAAGTTTTGTTGATGCAGCTGGCTCCTGACCATGCTCTGGGAACCACTGCAGTAAAACAGAGGTATTAAAGATGCAGGCCATGGGGTTCAAGGGCAGAGTTTGAATCCTGACTACATCATCTAGAATAAGCTACTTATTTTCACTGCCTCAGTTTACTCACCTGTAAAATGGAAACAGGAACAGTACTTACCTCAGGTGTTACTGTGGGGATTAAATGAGATAATGCTTGTAAAGCAATGGAACAGTGCCTGGCACATAGCAAACACACAGCAAGTGTTCATTATTGATGCTATTTCATATTAGTTCCTAAATACCAATTCTCAAACCAGTAATGGTATGTGACTATATATAAATACCAATTCTCAAACCAGTAATGGTATGTGACTATATATATATATATATATATATATATATATATATATAGATTCTTTGTAGCTCTAGCAATCCCTAATATTATAACTGTCTTTCATTGAGTGTATTATATATATTATATTTATATATTATATAAATAATATATATAATATATATTATGTATATATTCCTAAGAAAAAACATTATGTACCATTATACTCTCATATATATATATATATTAGAGGCTGAAATTTGTGCAATATATATATATATATATATATACATATATATATATATATATATATATATATATATATATATATATTAGAGTGCACGAAATTTGTGCATGGGGGTGGGGGATGTCCCTTAGTCCAGCTTGCACCCTCTCCAATCCGGGACTCCTCAAGGGATGTCCGACTGCCCAGTAGGATCGGGCCTAAATGAGCAGTCAGACATCCTTCTCACAATCCAGGACTGCTGGCTCCAAATTGCTCAGCTGCCTGTCTCCCTGATTGCCCCTACCTGCTTCTGCTTGCCAGCCTGATCACCCCCTGACTACTACCCTGTCAGCCTAATTGATGTCTAACTGCTCCCCTGCCAGCTTGTTTGCCCCCAATTTCCCTCCTCTGCTGGTCTGGTCACCCCTAACTGCCCTCCCCTGCAGGCTTGATCGCCCACTACTGCCCTCCCTTGCAGGCCTGGTCCCTCCCAACTGGCCTCCCCTGCTGGCCATCTTGTGGTGGCCGTCTTGTGTCCACATAGGGGCAGGATCTTTGACCACTTAGGGGCAGCCCTCTTGTGTGTTGGAGTGATGGTCAATCTGCACATTACTCATTTATTAGGATAGAGGCCTGGTGCATGGGTGGGGGCCAGCTGGTTTGCCCTGAAGAGTGTCCCAGATCAGGATGGGGGTTCCCTTGGGGGTGAGGGACAGCCTGGGTGAGGGGCCTGTGGAGATTTGAAGCCTGGCCACCCCCCCCCCTGCTCCAGTGACCCAAGTGGAGGCCCTGGGATTAATTTATGTTCTACAATTAAAACTTTGTAGCCTGGAGTGGAGCCAATCCTTCTGCTAGCTCCTTAGCGGCAGCCATTTCTGTTTGAAACTTTGTAGCCTAGAGTGGAGGCCTAGGCTGGCAAGGCAATGTCAGGCAGAAAGCTTGGCTTCCTCTGTTGCCAGGGAAACCCAAGCCTCTGTTCTCTCCAGCTCAGTGGCTGCCACCATTTCTGTATCTTTTATAATTGAAACTTTGTAGCATTGAATGGAGGCCTAGGCTGGCAACAGCAGGCAGAAAGCTTGGCTTCCTCTGTTGCCAGGGAAACCCAAGCCTTCCTTCTGCTCTCAGTGGTGGCAGCCATCTTGGTTGGGGTTTATTTGCATCATCTGCTCCTGATTGGCTGGTGGGCGTGGCTGTGGCTTGTGGGTGTAGCAAAGGTATGGTCAAATTTGCATGCTACTCTTTTATTAGATAGGATATGATAGTATAAAGGTGCAGAATGTCTTAGGAATAATTTTCTTTTACCTTAAGAGAACATCCTACCTAATTTTAATGTTGAAATATATTTACCAGTATGTGTATGAAAGTAATAGTCACAGGAATTGGCATTTATCTTGAATACTAAGACCTCAGTAATATACCATACCATGCTCCCCATTGTGATGTGGGTTTGAAATCGAAAAAACAAATAGAGGTGAGTTAGGATTGAGGGAGGACTGTGATAATGTTATCCAGATTATAATACTTGAAAGCCCACCAATCTAAGAAAGGGGATGGGGAGTTCCTACTCATTTGCGGTAAGAGTAGCATCTATAGGAAGAAGTCAGGAGGGCAGTGTGCAAGAATGAGATGCACAGAATACAGTGCTGGCTCTGACTGACTTGGTCTATGGCCCAGAACAAGGAGCTGAGATGTGCCTGAGTGGCCTCTACTGTGGCTTCTCCTAATAGGTAGGTATACAGTGCAGCACATCATCCCTGTTGCCATAGCAACTTTAAGGCAAATCTACCTGGGGACTTCACCTGAGAAGTCAGGGCCTAGAGCCCTACTCTGACCACTTGATTTGTGATTTACCTAATAAAGGGTTCAATGAGGCAGATCTAACTTCAAAATTCATTCTATTCTGCCAGAGTGGGAATGCAGGTGATCTCCTGGGCTTAGGGGATAGGCCTGGTGTGAAAGTCAAATGCTTCTGTCCTGGCTACCCTGGTCCGTGTTCAATTAGCAGGAAAAATACACTGAAGCCATGTGAAGTTCTCAGAGATAAAATAGACCATTTCTGCAGACACCTTGACCTAACTGTGTTAGCCCTAATTAACCACATTCTCATGTCATTAGATGAGAAAGAACAATTCCAAGCAAAGAATTTAAAGGTACATTTTACTAGTATTAAGGTCTATTCCAACTTCTTTAGATAAAGCTCAGAAATTGGAATCAGGGAGATGGTAGAATTCAGGAGAGGAGTAAGTGTTAGTGGTATGTTTGGGGCCCACTAATAAGAAATAACCCACTCAGCATCACTAAGCATCCCCTTTGGAGCATAAAAATGGCTCCCCAAGCTAGCTACGGCTAAAGACCTGCTTCAAAGTAGACAAAGCTCAGTAACTAAATGTCATGGAAAAGCGTTGTCTTCGGAATGGGAGAAAACATCTGCAAACCATATAGCTGATAACAGGTTATTGTTTACAATATATAGGGAACTCATACAACTCAAATGCACAAAAAGAAAGAAACCCAAATCGCCCAGTTAAAGAATGGGCAAAAAGACCCAAATAGACACTCACCCACCATATACTAGTCAATGCCCAAAAGGTATATGAAAAGAGGCTCAATATCAATCATCAGAAATGAAACTGAAAACTACATTACCTCATACCTGTCCATTGAGGAACCAGCTGGGTGGGACACACCTCACAACTGTCCCCTCAAAGAGCTGCTTTTAATCCGCTGAGGCAGCCAGGAGGATGCGGCTGGCAGACCAGCTACTCAGGTGGCTAACTGGCTGAGGGCCCAGGGCTGGTGCAGAGAAATTCCTGGTCACATTTATGCTGAGACCACTCCTCCCACGGGTTGCTCTCTCTAATAACCTGGTGTGGACGGGATATGGAGGCGGACATGTTCCTGAGCGAGGTGGACTCCTTTCTGGGAGACTTCGACTTGAAGACTTCCTGACAGTGCTCCCACCAGGGACGCACCCACCACATTCCTGTTCAGGGATTTCCTCAGGTCAGACTTGCACGGGGTCTCACAGTTCTCCCATCTTTCCTGGCCCCTCCCTGTGTCCTTTCACAGGGCATTTTCTTTTTAGTCCCCCCTTAGCATCTGCTTCTCTGATGGCCCAAGTCAACACCTCCCCCACAGCCCACCACTGCTTGGCTGAGGGTCGCACATGGGGGCATTAACTGTCCATCCAGCATTTTCAATGAGGCCACGCACTGGCTCCGTATCTGAGGAGCAGCAGGCCCCCTCAGGCCAGGAGATGCAGGAAATCTCTCAGGTGGAGACTGTCAGTTAGTGGCCTCTAGGTGAGCATATGGACAAAGCATTCACAGTGACCATGTTTGCTCTGAGCGTTATGGTTTTGTTATCTGCGCAAGAGTACACATAGGCTGTTGTGCTCTGTGAATGCGACCAGGGGAAAGGAGGGCTTTAGGCAAGGATATTCCCAGGAATCTGCTAGGGAACATAAATATTCTCCACAATTAGGGTGACTTTGCTTTTACCTTTTCCACTATATCTGGAGGTTTGTTTCATTTTCTTCCTGCTCCTTTTCTCAGGACTTCCCAATTTGACTGGTGGTTATTGATGAAAATGGGAAACGCTTCATGTTTGGAACATTTACATCTTCTGGTAACAAAAAAGATGTAAGAAGACTTTAAAGAGGAGCTTTTAGCAATGACTCCAATAGGAGACATTTACTAGTGTTAGTTTTCTTCTTATTCAGCCCCCTGGGGACGAAGGACCATATGCCTAATAGGTAAGGCACTCAGAGTCATATTCCTTGTGTGGCCATAAACAGGATCCAAATGATGTAATTATATGAAAGCACTGCTGCAAACGACAAAGGGCAAATAGATGTTAATTTGAGATCTTTGCAGCTCATGGTTGCGCTGGTTCAGATGGACCATGGGTCAAGGCAAATTCTCAGAAGCAGGACACCTGCAAAGAGGAAAGTTTTCCTAGAACATGGTTAGTATATAATGTAACATAATATTTTCTTTGAAATCTGTGTTTCACTCTATTACCTTACCTTAAACACAACTTAAAACTCCTTTAAGATATTCAGACAATAAAAGCAATTTTTAGCTATCGAGAAAACATTCCATTCCATATGTCAGACAACATACCATTGGTTGTAATTCCAGCATCCCTGAATGTTCTACATTTATTTGTAATTTAATAGAATCAATCTCTGCCTTTGGGATATTATAGTGCAATTTCATGTGTACCATTAAAAATATAGTTGATATATTCTACAGCTTGACTAGCTGCAAATGTAGAGAAATTATTGATGCTGCATGATCAAATGAAGAAACATGAAACCTTAAGAAAAATGAAAAATCTAATTTAAAAGAAGCGAAAAGGCAGAGATAAAATCAGGACAGTGACTGATCCAGTACCACACACTAATATATCTTTTTTACTTTTTCTTCTTAAACTGAACAAAAGAGGCAGGTCAGAATTTGCATTGGTGGGAATCACTCAGATCAAGAGATAGGAAGAAGGAGATACATATATTATCTGGTCAATTTTACCAGATACAGTTCAATTGCTCAATGGTTCATCTGTCTTTTCTGAGCCATATTTGAACCAAGGTGACCCTCAGAACTCGTTACAAGATCTTGTTATTTGAAAAACATTTTATTTTTATATTTTCTGGAGACAGCCTCAAAGATTAATGTCTAAAATAAACACAGCTGTTGAAAAATTTTAAAGATACAATCAGAAAAGTAATTCAACATGTCCCCAATGCTTTTAACTCCACTGATGAAATTCTGATCTGTAACAAACTTAGAAGAAAGCAGAAACAGTACTCTTGTGTTTTCATACCTCCTCTGTATGTCTTTCAGCTAACAATTTTAGTTTAAATTTCACCCAAGGCAGATTAAATTAAACTTCACTAGAATTCTGTAGGCATCTTCCTTCTCCCCTAATGATTCTAAGGAATATAGTTGGCACAAATTAAACCATTAAAAGATGTCTCAGAGTGCATAACCCATGGACACAGACAATAGTATGGTGAAAACCTGGGAGGTGTGGAAGGGGTCAATGGAAAAAAAATCCACCAAAAGGATATCTGTAATACATTCAACAATGAAGACAAATTTTTTTAAAATGTGTCTCAGATTTATCAAAATAATGCAATGCTATTTAAGCAAAAACAAAAGGGGGACTTGGGGATGCTTAACTAAGAGTAAGTTCTATTTGAGGCTCTACTATTCATTTTTTTAAAAAAATCACTGGCCATTGACCTTCCTTAGCTTCAACTGAGAAATGAGAGAGTTTAACTATCCCTGAAATCTAAAATAGCATGTTCATATACCTTCAATTTGTCTTAAAATTGCTAATTGTCTGTATCATCACTAGATTCTTTTATTCTTACATTTAGCCCAATACACAGCTCATAGTAGGAACTCAATATTTGTTGAATAATTACATGTAAGCAAATATAAGTCTCTCTCATTTTCTCTCCCCTCAAAGATGTGCTCACTGAGAATATATGATCACTAACTAAATGTGATAATTTGTCTAACTGATTGTCATGGATGCCTGGCGTGCCTGAGACCTCAGGAAACATCAGGATAACCCTATATAATAAAAGCCTAATATGCAAACCAGGCTGGTCACTATGACATGCACTGAGCACCAGGGGCCAGGTCCTGCATTGAGCTGCCCACCACACTCATGGTGGTGAGTGTGCTCCCACAGGGGGAATGCTACTCAGCCAGAAGCCAGACTTATGGCTGGTGACCACAGTGGTGATAGACGGAGCATCTCCTGCCTCTGCTACAGGCAGGCAGTAAGAAGTGAGGGGTCCTGGATTGTGAGAGCCCCAGACTGTGAGAGATATGTCTGGCAGTTAGGGATCAGGTCTAAGCTGGCAGTTGGACATCCCCCGAGGGGTCCTGGACTGCCAGAGGACACAGGCCAGGCTGAAGGATCCTCCCTTCGCCCCCCAGTGCAAGAATCTTGTGCACCGGGCCTGTAGTATGAAAAAAAGGCATGTCTGGGTGTCTGGGTATTCATTTATTTCCTTACATGGGCAACACATTTAAGAAATAAATCCTTAAATAACATAAGAATTGCATGCTTTTGTTTCTGGGGTAGAAATCCTTCCTATTGAGTGTAAATCCACAGCTCTTAAAAACTTGAAGACCCAAATCACTCCATTGAATTAATTAAATATTTAGAAAAGTACGATGCTCCCTAGGAAAAGACTGTTCAGTGCTATGTCTTGAATATATAATTTGACATCTTGTTGCAACATAAGAGTGTTGTGCTAAGCCACCACATGCTCTTTTGGAATAATAAATGATGATAGGATTGAGCACCTCAGATAAATTTTCAAGTTTTATAAATATTTATGAAAATGAAGTCCACAAAAATTTATATCCTAAAGTGGGAAAGAAATGCTGACTCTGTGCTAAATTAAAACAATTAGCCATGTTTGGGGGGCACTAGTATATGTATAATTTTTGTCTTTGATAATTAATGAGATAGCTTCACATAAGGTATTACAAAATGCTAAAAATATTATTGGAATTATCCCACCTAAATCTAGGGGGGGGGGTGAAACTATTCTGTATGATATTATCATGGTAGATATGTGACATTTTGCATTTGGCCAAACCCTTAGGTTGAAACCTAATGTAAACACAAAAGGTGAATCCTGATGTAAACTATGGACTTTAGTTCATGTAATCAATAATGGCTCATTAATTTTAATAAATGTACTATATAACATAATCTTATATAAAAGGCTGAGTGACCGACTATCTGTCTGTCCAACCGTCTGACCAACTCACTGGCCAGTACATATGATGGGCACTGGCAATTTAAAAATAAATGTTGACTCGCTCATGTGCCATACATAAAAAGCTCTCATTAGCACCAATCGCACACCTGTGTTTCTCGAAGCTAAAGTATTTAACAAGATCTGTGGAAGGAGAGGTTGCTCTGATTCCAAGAATTGATTTTTCCCTGTCTTACACTGGCCCATTTAAATTAATTTGAAGACAGTTTCTCATGATGCCAGCATTTGCAGTTACTATTAACAAATCACCAGGACAGACTCTAGACATAGTAGCAATATTCCTACCCGAACCCGTTTTGGGACATGGTTAGTTATATGTTGCTTTCTCTCGAGTTCAAAGAGCATTTGACATTAAAGTTATAAATACTTCATCACAAGGAAAATTAGTCAAGCACTCTGAAAAGTGCTTTTATTGTTAACTAGAGGTCCGGTGCACAAATTTCTTGCACGGTGTGTGTGTGTGTGTCCTTCAGCCCAGCCTGTACACTCTCCAATCTGGGACCCCTCTCACAATCCAGGACTGCTGGGTCCAAACTGCTTACCCGCCTGCCTTCCTGATTGCTCCTAACTGCTTCTGCCTGCCAACCTGATCACCCGTAACCACTCTCCTATCAGCCTGATTGATGCCTAACTACTCCCTTGCCAGCCCCTTGCCAGCCCAATTGCCCCTAACTGCCCTCCCCTGCCAGCATGGTTTTCCCCAACTGCCCTCTCCTGCCAGTCCGGTCACCCCTGACTGCCCTCCCCTGCCAGCCTCATTGCCCCTAACTGCTCTTCCCTGCTGGTCTGGTTCCCTCCCCCAACTGCCCTCCCCTGCAGGCCTGGTCACCCCTAACTGCCCTCCCCACAGGCCTGGTCACCCCCAACTTCCCTCCCCTGCAGGCCTGGTCCCCCCCACTTCCCTCCCCTCCTGGCCCAGTCACTCCTAACTGGCCTCTCCTGCAGGCTTGATCACCCCCAACTGTCCTCCCTTGCAGGCCTGGTCCCTCCCAAGTGTCCTCCCCTGCTGGCCATCTTGTAGCAGCCATCCTGTGTCCACATGGGGGCAACCATCTTATGTTGAAGTGACAGTCAATTTACATATTACTCTTTTATTAGATAGGATATGGTATACAGGTAGATATTAGAAGTTTAATCAATTTAGCAGTCATTGTTTTTATCAATTTTTGTTGTTTTTATATCATGTCTTTGTTGTTGTTATATCATGTTATTATTTATTTATTAATCAATATATATATTGTTTTCATATACATTTTACTAATTTTGTTTTATCTCTGACACTTCTATTATAGAGAAAGGATAAATAGCGATATTAAAATATTTCTTCTAAATAACTCGTTAAGCGCCCAGCCTGTTTTGTCTTTTAGACAGAAAGTATAGTGTCAGTCACCAGTGACTGACTGGGTGCTTAATGTGTTAACTTCTTTTCAATGTGCACCAATCATGCACTGAGCCACTCTTATGTTAATAATAATGGAAACTGAGTGATGGATAGAGGGAGTAGGTGGGAACTTTCTCTGTATTATCTGCTCAGTTTTCTGTATACCTAAAATGTTCTACAAAGAAAACCTATTAATTAAAAACACACACACACACACACACACACACACACACACACACACACAACTATTGAAGCTATTCCACCTAAAGCCATTCACTCAGCAAATTCTATACCAACAATGAGCAATATTGTTCATTTATATCATGAATGGTGATTATGCCCAAAGATAATGATGATTGAAGATGAAGTATTTTGACATGACAAGTTCTTTACTGGCTCCAAACCCTGGATATAGAATACAAAGTATTTACAAAGACCTACATTAATCTTTAAGGAGCAGCCTTTTCATTTGGTACTTTACACTTAGCTCTGCCAAATTCTGCATAACTAGATAATAGATTCAGAAGACTATGTCCACTGTTCAGATAATGTAAAACAAACAGAACAGTTATCATAATAATACAGCAAAATGTCAGAGTACAGAAGAGCTAGAAGGAACCAAGGGAAGGATTCACATCAGCTCCCTCTTCTTAGGTAAGAAAAAAACAAGGTACAAATATAAGTCTCTTGTGACATGAAAGGCCTATGGGAAAGAATTACTCTGGTCAAATTATAGGAATACATGAGCTATTACCTGAGCAACAGATTAATATTTAACTTGTGATCACTGTGAAGTTTATAGGCAATTGCATTTCCATTTTCATTTGGCTGCAAGAAAGTTCAGCACCAGATTTGTGGCCTGTTTCCAGCAGGTTTATAGGTTAAATCTTACTCCTGCCTAATCTTGCTTTCTGACTCATCTATGAAATTTTTTGACTTATTGCTCTCTTGCTGTATTGAATGTGAGACAGATAACCTTAAACAGTCCCTCTCCTGGCTCACTCTCTAATTCCCTGCCCTTCAATTGGGGAGAAATATATGGATTAGAAGAAAACATTTAAAAAATGGGGATCCAAGGGAGATTGTTTTAGAATGGTGTCACGCATCTTACATGACCCAGAGAGAGGTCCACATGGCCCAGGCATCAGGAACTAGATCTTCACAATAAGTGGGGTGTTATGATGTCACAAGGAGTAAGATCAGAGTGATGCTAATTATGCAATAGTCATTCCTCCTGAAAGGAAACAAGTGTGCATGTATCCCCAGGTGGTGCCTAGGATGCTTGATTGGGGTGTGGAAACAAAACACTATAATTTTTATTAGCTTCACAGTACCAAAAATCAAAATCAAAACTGAGGTATCCTGTTACCTGTTTTCCTCACTTTACTGAAAATACAATAATTTGCATTTTCAAAGTTCTTTTTGAATAGGAGCTAACCTTTGCAACACCTCAGGACACACCAACTGTTATCTCCATTTTACAGTTGGAGAAGCTTTATTTTATGGATGCAGACACCAAGCCCTCACACATCTGAGTTCCTCAAAAAGGCAGAATTGGGGACCCAGGCAGAAATGTGGCTTTTGTACTGCCACGTTGACGGGAAGGCTGTTATAAGAGAAAGCATTGCGAAACATTTTTGTGTATTTCCAGCTACTTGACAGATGGAAATTAAAGTAATAGCTCTTGCATGCTTTGTAATATCCAAACTTACAGGCCATGACCTAACAGTTAAAAAAATGCTACCACCAGATTTATGAAGCCTTTCTCAAAACTATGGAAATAGAGTTTTCCAACGCAGGTGAAAGTGCTCAACTGCCTTCTATGCAAGACCAGTTTTAAGAGGGTCACGTGTCCATTAGGGGATTGGCAGAGGCCTGCCAGCCCTCCTGGTTTTCATACACTGTCTCTGACTCATTCGCGGCTCTGCATTTATGTGGTAACAGATCATCAGGCGCTCATGACAATATTTGGCAGTTCACAGTTCACAGAGGCACTGCGCTCTGAGTGATGGGGTTTACAATATCTACATGGCTATGATTATAAAACTGTGCATGGGCCAGGGAAAGAAAATAACCCAGCAGATTATATTTCAATGCACCCATTAGAGGATCAGCGTGAGACACCATCAGCAGTGGAGGAATTCATCAACTTCGTAGGCACCCAAGCAGTGTTAAAAGCTTTAACTTTACCAGAAATATAACAAGTAATAAAAACAGACAGGACCTGAAGTGGTCTAATGGGCCCAGCACAAATGTGGCGGAAGATTAGCAGCACTAAATTCTCAGGCGTGGAAATGTTCCCCCAGCATTTGGTAAGCAGGTTCTTGAATTTCAGGGCCTTTGGTACAAATCTTCCTGTCGGCAGAAATGGGATCCTAGATGGACAAACCGTCTTTGCTTTGCCTAGTCACACGGAGTTGATATTCTTAAAAAACTGTTCAAGTGCTTACCTTAATGCATTTCACCTTAATGTGCTGCCAAAAATCCCTTTCAATTGGTTTTTCACTGTTTTATCTACTATTGATGAAAATATCTGTGTTCATATAGATCACACTTGGATCTAGGAGCAGCTACTGGGGCCTCCGAGAGTATTTATTTATTTTAGTTTATTATAACATGTTGGATATAAAAACAAGTGAATGATATAAAAACAATATAGTAAATTCCAGTTCACTCACTATCCAACTAAAAAATGATATTGTCAATACATTTGAAGCCCTCTCTGAGCTCTTTCTCAAATGCATTCTGCCCTTTCCTCTCGGCAATAACCCTGGGGCTGAATTTGGGATTTATCACTCCTAATACCCAGTTAATGTGCAGACAGCGAACAGCTCATGAATAGACACTCTATATACTAAAAGTGTATCTGTTATCAATATTTACTATTATTTTGCCTATCATTATTATTTATAGAAATAGAATCATCTATGTACACTATAGGTGTACTTTTGCAACTTTCTTTTTTTTGTTGTTCAACATTATTTTTGTAAGATGCATCCATGTTGATACCTGTGGATTGAGTTCATTCATTTTCATTACTATATAACTTTGTACAGCAATACCACAATTTATCTAGTCCCCTACAGATGTTTTCTATTAAAGAGCTTGTGAATATTATATAAACTACAAGCAAATTTTTGTCATTTTCAGTGTGCACTAATGTTATTGAAGAAATCATCGTATGAATATTGGTGGGATGTGGTGCCTGAGGCACACCCTGAGACATATGCACTGTCTGTTTTTGAATGTTTGTAGCTACGCCATTTTTTTGGTGGGGGACAATCATATAATACATACATGATCAGAATTGTTATTTTATTATTGTTATTATCATATTTTGCTCTGAAATAGGTAGCCTATGTGTCTAAGGCCAGTGGCATTGCCTTATTCTCCTAAGTATCTTAACACCTAATTTAGTGCCTTAATTATACCCATAAACATTCATAAGTAGACTTCATTTGAGAATAGAATAGATGCTTTGTGGACACATTTCTATTGACCAAACATAACTATGTTGAGGGAAACTTCCTCCCCGGAGTATCAACTCTAACAAGAACAAAAGCATGAAATACAAGAACAGATCTAAGACTGAGAGGAAAAGAATGTTGGTGAGTCCCATATGTAATCTGAGTCAGTGTTTTTCTAATATTTCAAAGATGGGCAATTATGTTATTTTTTAATACTTTTGTATTACAAAAACTAACAGAGCTACTGCAATCTGCCTTCTCTTAGGTGTTTCACAGTTAAAATATAGGGTTTATTTTCAAGTAGCAAGGGAATAGTATATGCAAAAACATTGAGACAGAGACTAATCCTAATTCACAATAAATAACTTAAACAAGAGTGGTACAATTGATGCATAGCTGCATAGCCATAAATGATTCCTGTCCAACAAGTCACTCGTTTAAAATAAAATGCGTTTTCAATCAATAGGTGAAGTGCTCATTATCTTACAATGCCTCTGGGAGGACAAAGGAAAAAACTGAAATAAAAAATCAGCAACCCATGGCATATATGATTGTTGCTACAATCATTCTTCCCACATTGAAAAACAAAAATATAATTTATTTTCTTTTGTTTAAACAATTTTTTATTACAAAAGACATGGTAATTTTGAAAAATTTCAAAAAAAATTTTTCCAAAAAATTACAAGAAAGAAAATAAAATTTAATACTAATCTTATTTTTCAAATATAACCATCATTAATATTTTAACATATCTGCATTCTTTATCCATGTGTAAGTATATGCATTTTTTATAAAACATGAATATGTTACAGAAATTATTTTATCACCTTTTCAACTTAGCAATATATGATGCATATTTTTTGTCAGCATTATTCTTCTTTATCCTCATTTTCAATAGCTCCATATTATTCCGTCAAGTGGATGGGCCATAATTAGTTACTATGCCTCCACATTTGAACATTTGTTTCTAGTTTTTGAACCCATATCAGCAATGCTATAGTAATAATTTTTATTCTAAACCTTTGTATACATCCATGATTCACTTCGGATACATCCTTAGAAATGTGATAGCTCAATCAAAAGCCACACATACAATATTTTTCTTACATGCTGCCAAACTGCAGTCCACAGAAGTTGCACTCATTTTCACTTTGGCCACCAGAGTTTGAGAATGCTCATTTTTCAAACAATAATTTCAGTACATCATTGCCTTAGAGACCTCGCGTCTTCATTACTCCCCATGTCTACACCCTTTGCTATGTGACTTTGCTGTGACCTCCTGCGGGGCCTGGGCATAATTCCCTGCTTCTGACTTTGACCATGTGAACTTTCTCAATGGGATATTAACAGTAATGATGCACGGAGAGTCTTCAAAAGGGCTTTCCTGATCGGGCTTATTCTCTTGCGCCTCTGCCATCACCATGAGATGACACTGCCCCGGCTCGTCCAGCGGTCCCAGGAAGAGGATAAGAGACAAGCACAGCACAACCGCCCTTCATTCAGCCACAGAGTGTGTGACTGAGCCCAGCAGAGACCAGAAAATCTACTCAACTGAGCCCAGTTGAGATGCCAACACTCAAATTATCTAAAGATTTGTGAAAAGGAATAAATTATTATAGTTAGCCACTGAGTTCTAGGAGTAGCTTATTATGCAGAATTGCTAACTGACGTAGTTGCTAATGCTACTTGCCCCACAAACAATAAAGTTTAGGTAAAAGTTTACAGATCACAAAGTATTTTCCTTATATACCAGTGGTTCTCAACCTTTCTAATGCCACGACCCTTTAATACACGTCCTCATGCTGTGGTGATCCCCAATCATAAAATTATTTTTGTTGCTACTTCATAACTGTAATTTTGCTACTGTTATGAATTATAACGTAAATATTTGTGTTTTCTGAAGGTCTTAGGTGACCCACAGGTTGAGAACTGCTGCTGTAGAGCCTAAAACCATCGGGAAACACAGATATTTACATTATGATTTATAACAGTAGCAAAATTACAGTTATGAAGTAGCAACAAAAATAACTGTATGGTTGGAGGTCACCATAACATGAGGAACTGTATTAAAGGGTCCCGGCATTAGAAAGTTGAGAACCACTGTTATACCCTTATTCACTATGAACATAATTTTATAGATCAGAAAATCAGAGTTCAGGAAGATTGTAATTTACCCAAGTGCTCCCAGTTATTAAGTGCCAGAGTCACGGTTCAAGTATAGATCTTATGATCATGCCCCTTTCTCTTTTTCAAACTTTTTCTGTAAAGAACCAGATATTACATTATTTTAGGTTTTGCAAAATATACAGTCTCTTGTTGCAACTTTTCAGCTCTGTCACTGTATCACAAAAGCAGTCATAGATGATCCATAATTGAATGGGTGAGGTTGTATTCCAATAAAACGTTATTTACAAAGACCATCTTGGCCACTCCACAGGAAATGTATGCAAGTTGTACCTCAAGTCAATGGGTACAACTTCCCTCATCGGTGCTAATGTGGGTGCTGAAAGTTTGGTACCTTGGCTTCCAAAGCATACAGACTATTTATCTAAAATATATCTCTATATCTATGTCTATAGCTGTAGATATAGATACAGACATATATACATATGTCTAAATCCTGGTATATATCTAAGTCCTATATCTATATTTATACATATATAGCTCAAGACTTCACAGATTCAGAAGTGACAGAGATTTATCTTGTTCAATTTCATTTGAAAACTGAACCTACCAGAGAACTACAGTAAAAAACAAAAAACAAACAACAACACACACACACACACACACACACACACACATACACACACACACACAAATCAAACAGAACCCAAATGGCTACGGGTAATATACCTCCTTGAAAGCAATCACAGGTCGAAGGCCCATTGCTGCAAAGGAGATGATGGTTGAAAAAATGTATAAACGGCTGCTGGTCAATCATGAAAATAGAAAATAACTGACCAGAATCCATCAAAATAGGTGATGTGTGAAAATGAGAATTTCCTAACTTGGTTCACAAAGGGGCGATTTGAAATGAAAACCTCTGAATGCATGAATGAATGAATGAGTGATTGAAGAGGTACTCAGGGAGCTAATGTCAACCCAACTCGATCTCAGTAAAGGTTAATTGAGACAAGGCAGCTGTCTCATCTGCTGGGGGTGCCGCTCATATTGAGAGGCTTGGCAGCCACGATATTCTGCACAGTTTTAAAGAGATCAGAACCATTTTCAGTGATCTTTGGATTTAGAAGAGCAAAGATGTAGGACTACATCTTGTAGAAAGGAACAAGGGGCTATGCTGAATTTTAGGATTGAGTTCGGTCTCTTTTATTTACTAGTTGTATGCTTTAGGGGAGGTTTTAGCTCCTGCCCCAGACTTTATTAAAGAATATGTAAAATGAACATAAGAATAGAAGCTGTCTCAGAATTCTTTTGCAGATTAAATGAGGCAATTCACTTATTACACTTAGCCCTATCCCTGGCCATATGGAAGAAATTGATAAATTTCTAGCAATCCAGTACTGGGTGCTGAGGATAAAACAGAATCTCTGCCCTTGAGAATCTCAGTCTAGTGGGAGACACAGATCCATAAATAGGCCACAATAATGAAGTGTCAGGCATACCATAACAAGAACATTTATGAGAATTCCTAAGGTGGGGAAGAGAATGACAAATCCTCTGTATTGATAAAGGTTTAGTATGAGATATATATCGGTAAGGAGACAGAGAGAGAGACAGAGAGAGACAGAGATGGGGGGAGATAATTATTGTGAATACTAGAGGCCCGTTGCATGAAGATTCATGCAATAGGCTTTCCTTCCCCTGGATGCCAAGACCAGTTTTCCTCTGGAACCTGGGACCCAGGCCTTCCCTCTGGCTGTTGCCTTCCGTTTTTGCTTTGGCTGCTGGAGGCTTCACTCCAGCCAGAGCCTTCAGTCTTCTCTGCTCTGGCCGGAGTGCCACACCACCGCTGCTTGGTCTCTGCCTCCGGCGGCGGGTGCTCACCGCTGCTGCCACCATTTTGTCTCCACCCCCAGGGGTGGGCACTCGCTGCCACCGCCACTTTGTCTCCGTGCCTGGGGGCGGGAGCTCACCTGGGGGCCAGGTGCTCACTGCCACCACTGCTGCCACCACTTCTGCTCAGCCCCTGGGGCTGGGTGCTTGTATCACTTGGCCCCACCCCCCACTCCTGATTGGCTGGTAGCATAGTGAAGGTATGGTCAAATTTGCATGTTTCTCTTTTATTAGAGAGGCTTGTTGAATCAATACAATAATGAAATGTAATCACTGCATTTTAATTTCCTTGAGGATAAGAATTAGACTACTTCCCTACCCAACACATCTCTTGGAGCTCAATCACACTTTGATGAACAGTTGTTGATTTATAATTACAATAAACAAAATATCTACTTTGATTAAAATTAACATTATAATTCAGTGTTTGAAGTGGAGAAGTGATCTAGTCTCTCCTTATGGTCAGATTCTATGTTTTTGAGATTCCATTGAACATACATGATATTATTATTAAGAGTTTTGCAATGAGTTATATAGGAGTTTGCATTTTCATTTCAACCCTCACTTCCTGACTGTGAGGCCTGAGGTAAGTGGCTTGACCCGTCAGGGGAAGTTTGTGTGTAAAATAGTGTTTGGTTTAAGGGTGAAGAGCCTCAGCCCTGCAGCTGGGCCGCCTGGCTCTCATCCTGGCTTTGTCACCAGTTAGCTGCAGAATGCTGGACAATGGGGTTTGAGTCCCCCACAAAGCAGACCCTTAAACCAGGACTCGAGTACAGGGCATACACTGGGGAGGTAATCTCAAGAATCACAAGTGAGTCCAGCTGGCATGGCTCAGTGATTGGGTATAGACCTATGAAGCAGGATGCCAGGGCACATGCACAGGTTATAGACTGGATCGCCAGTGGGGGTGTGCAGGAGGCAGCTGATCAATAGCTCTCTCTCATCATTGATGTTTCTCTCTCTCTCCCTCTCCCTTCCTCGCTGAAATCAATAAAAATATATTTAAAAAAAACAAAGAATCACGAGTGCATGGAAGGAGAAGGCTCCACCCCACCAAATGTGCTACCATCGTGGTACTCCTGGGGGAACTCAACTTCCCTAAGGTAGAATGAAGAACAGGCCTCAGAGTTGTTCTACCAAGGGAAAGGGGGGCTGGCTATTCATGCACCAACTTGCAAAATTATTTTTTAAATTAATTTTTTGACATACATTTGACACGGAACACTGTGTAAATGTAAAGTTGACTTGATAATTTACATATTATAATATGGTTGTCATTGTAGCGATAGCACCTCTATCACATAATTATCATTTTTGTTGTTGTGGGAATCAAGATCCAGTCTCTTAGCAAGTTTAATGATATAATATTGTTGTCTATATTAAGTAGGCTGTGCATTAGGTGTACCATTAAACAATATCTCGCCTGTTCCCCCACCTTCCAGTCCCTGGTAACCACCATTGTACTCTGTCTTTATGGATTTGGCTTTTTTAGATTCCACATTGAGATGATGTACAGTATTTATCTCTCTGTAATTTATCTCATTTAGCATAATGTCCTCAAGATCCATCTATGTCATGAATCGCAAGATTTCCTTTGTTCTCATGGCCAGCGGCTGCAGCCCAGGGTGTCCAGCTGGAAGGCACCAGCGCCCAACGTGATCCCTGGCCAGAGCTGCAGCCTGGGCTGCGGTCTCAGGCTGGCCGGGCCACACAGCCTGCCACCCCATCTTCTGGCAGGTGGCGGCAGCCTGGGCTGGGGCCGTGCACCCAACCACGTGATCACCCTGCCAGGTGCAGCAGCTTGAGCTGGGGTCTCATGCTGGCAGGGCCACACACCCTTGTGGTATGATTCTCGGCCAGGCTGGGGTCTCATCCTGGCCAGGGTGGGGTGTGCACCCCGCCTCCAGCGTGGTGGCACAATCTCTGGCCAGGCTGAGATGGAGCCCAGGCTAAGGTCTCTGCCTGGCCTGGGAGGACACTCTCCTCAGCGCCATCCCAGGCCAGCGATGTCAGCCTGGGCTCCGGTCTCAGCCTGGCTGGGGTGCGTACCTCCGCAGAGTGATCTCTGGCCAGGCTGAGATGGCAGCCTGGGTTGGGTCTCAGCTTGGCTGAGGTGTGATACCTTTCCAGTGGTGGCAGCCTGGGATCTCAACCATTGAGCCATACCAGCCAGGCAGATATGGAGGAATCTTAAATGTTCCTTTTTATTAAATATATATTTTATTGGTTTTTTTTACAGAGAGGAAGGGAAAGGGATAGAAAGCTAGAAACATCTATGGCAGAGAAACATTGATCAGGTTCCTCCTGCACACTTCCCACTGGAGATGTGCCCTCAACCAAGGTATATGGCCTTGACCGGAATCGAACTTGGGACCCTTGAGTCTGCAGGCTGATGCTCCATCCACTGAGCCAAACAGTTAGGGCTATCAAATATGCTAAAGAAAAACTTCATCTAATAAAGAGGGAATATACAGGGGAGGGCATTTGGGGGTGACCGGGTTGTCAGGGGAGGGCAGTTGGAGATGATTGGGCTGGCAGGGGAACAGTTAGGTGTTGATCAGGCTGGCAGGGAAATGGTTAGGGAATGATCAGGCAGACAGGCAGAAGCAGGGGCAATGAGGCAGGCAGGCGAGCAGCTGGAAGTCAGCAGTCCTAGATTGTGAAAGGGACAGGCAGTCGAACATACCCTCAGGGGTCCCAAATTGGAGAGGGTGCAGGTTGGGCTGAGGGACCTCCTTCCACAAGTGCACGAATTTCGTGCACTGGGCCTCTAGTAAAGGATATTATTAGGATGGTTGAAATGAAATAAATTAAATATGGTCAGCCAATTAAGTAACATCATTGCATCAATATTAAATTTCTTGGATATGATAATGATATTTTGGCTTTTCAGAAGATGATCCTTGTTCTTAGGAGATGCTAAAGTATTTATGGATAAAGTAAAGTGATGTCTGCAAGTTTCAATTCTTTCTGAAAAAAAAAAAAGAAACACACATGCATATGGAAAGCGAGAGATAAAGCAAATGTGGCAAATTTTAACAACTGGTGATACTGGGTTAGAATATACAAGTGTATACTATGCTCTTCTTTAATAAATTTTATGTTGTCTTCACATTTTTTTTTCAAAATAAAGAAAGTTGTAAACAGTAGAATGTGTTTCCTAGTGTTGCTGAGAGGGTCAGAGCTCCTGGGAGGGCAATGTGCAGTGTGGTGCAGGTGGTCTGAGCTCAACCTCAGACTCTCCCAGTAGCTAGCTGGGTGATCTGAGGCAAGGGATTGGAGTGCCTAAGATTCTTCACCTGCCACCCAGGACTAATAAAAACACCTTCTTAATGAGATTGTTGTGAGGATCACATGGGATAATGCATATACAGCATTGAGAACAGTGCATGGCATGTGGTACAAGCATAACCAATGTTATGTATCATCCATCCTTATCATCCTCATCATCCTCATTGCCACAGGTGACCATACTGTTCTCTCAAAAGGGTCCCAACTTGGGGAATGGATACAATCATCCCAGGAATATCTCACCAAAATGCTAGAGGGCTATTGAACAAAATCATGTAAGAACAGTGACACTTTCATACCTGGTACTGTCAGTTCTCTTCATCTTCCCTGAACCCTCATTCTACCTGGGTCAGCAGCAAGAATGTGTGGCACTAAGAAGCAGGCTGGGAGCCACTGAGAAGATGACCGCACAGTGGGGTGCAGCACCAGGCACAGCAAGTAGGGTGGGTGCCCAAGGAAAGTCAGAGAACAGAGGATTCACCTATAAGGCAACAGGGCCTGGAAGGACCAAAGAAATGGGGGACCACTAGGGCGGCTCCAGGCATATGGAGCAGGAGGAAAGAAGTGGCTTAGTGCAGTTGTTACCAGGAGTAAGAATTGGTCAAAGGAAAATAAGGCAGATGGTGCAGCAGGTGGGAAGCCCGAGCAGACCAGGAGAATGGTGACCACTGTGTATTTTATGTTTCTAAGGCTCACATTCACCCTGCCTGGTGAAGGACCTTGTCCCCAAAGCGGGTCTGTGCAGTTCAGAGGCAGCGTGGTGAAGAGGAGAGCTCTCAAGTCAGGAGTCCTAGACCCCCGACCCAGCACCGCCACTCAATTGATGAGAGACCTTTGGCAGATGCCGTTCAATCTCTAAGCCTTGATTTCTGAATCTATAAAAACGAGGTACCAATTCCCAGGTCCCTTCTAACCTTGTGAAAACAGAGTGGTGTATAGCACAGACTCTAGAGTCAGACAGAGCTGGTTTCACCCCTCATGGGCAAAGCACTCAACCCTTCTCAGCCTTGATTTCCTCACCTGTTACATGGGGAAAATACTCATCCTTATATATAAGAATGCTATCAAAATTAAAAGAGGTAAAGCATCAGCAAAGTGCCTATCACAGAGGACCACTTACAATAAGATTGATTGGATTCAGCTGCAAATAACATAAATACTCTCAACTAGCAGTGACTTTAAAAGATGAAGTTTATTTCTCTCCAATGTTCAAGAAGTCCACAGCTGCCAGCCCAGGGGTTAGACCGCATCCCACTGGGGACTCAGGGCCTTGACATTCTGCTGCTCTCTGCTGAGTGGCTGCCTTTCCCAAGGTTACCACAGGGTCTAGGATGGATGCGGGAAAATGTTATCTTTATTTTGGTCAGTTGAAAACCAGGGAATTTATAGATCTCTGTCACAACCTTCACTAAGTATTAGTGATGGTATTTGCATCATTATGATAGTTATTGTTTGCACTGTATTGTGGTATTTTGCATATGTTTGCCTTTAACTGTATAATTTATTCTATGTGTAAGAGTTAACTGGCTCCAGAAGCTCAAATTGAAGAGATTAAAGAGAACTATCAAGGAGATTTTTTTTATAAAAATGGATTTCTATGAGAATTTTATTTTCACCCCAGACACTGAGGAGTTTAAGAATAGAGACAGAAGTGTCACCCTGGCATCTGATTTCATATTCACAACAATGTGGAAAAAATGGATTATGGCATAAAATGATTATGAAACCATGGTTTGGTTGATGAACTAAAGATGATGCAGAAGAGAAATCAAGCAGCCAGAAGGCCCTTAAATTTCTGGGAATAGTACATTTATTTTAATAGCATAAAATGGAAATCAATTCCAATTTCAAATAAAGAATATATGTATTGGAATTAAATGATCTTAAAATGTTTATTCCACATTTTGACTCTAAAAGGAAGAAAAAATATCAAGAAGACTATGTGATATAAGAAGCACTATATTACAACACAGGAATCCATCTTTCGGTGCAGATTTTTAAAGTTGGCATAATAAGAGTGAATAAGACACAGGCGTTATAATAAAGTAGACATTAGAAAACTGAGAAATAAACAATAAAAATACATGGCTCTAATGCTAACTGTTTAAAAATGGCAAAACGTGGAAGAGACAGATCCAGATTCCCTCATCCCAAGCCATGTTTAATGTATCTGAAACTTTTCATTTGCTCAGATGGACATGGAAACCTAAACACAAAACTGAAACTCTGAGAGCCATAGTCTCCAGAGAGACAGCAGGACCCTAAACTTTGTCCTTTTTTAACTTTGTAACCTTTAATCATTAGTAATTATTAGTCTGTTTAATCATTTCTTATCAGTCTTCTCTTCCGCATGATCTGGCTAAATACAACAAGAAGGAATGCAGGAATGCACCCACCTGGCAGGGCATTAACAGCCAGTCAGGGAGCACAAGCAACCCAGGGAGGCATCAGCAGGATTAAGCAGTGCCAGCAGCCTCTGCAGCGTGCTCCCCACTCTGCGGCTCCACACACAGGGCTTCTAACCCTACATCTCCCAGGGGTTTCTTGTGCAAAACGAACTTTCCTTCCTTGCATCCCCTCAGAAATAGGATGTAGCATTTGAGAGACAGAGACCCCAGCTATTTCCTTGATTTCAACAAATTTAAGCTCACCGCTTTGGTGGTGGCTCTTCCTCTATGGTGTTGGTGATGACTGGGCTCCAGTAACACTGCTCCTCCCCTTTCTCCTTCAGTCCTAGGGAAGGAAGCTCATCCTTCTTTTAATCCCTTGTACCTCGCCATCCCTGGTGGTTCCCATACACTGTCCACACAGGTAAATGGTCTCTTCACTAAATTACCTTTGTGATCATATTTTCTAATGCTTCCTGTATCCTGCTGGGACAGGGACTGATACAAGTGTTTAATAAAAATGGGTGTATTCTATGGTTTTGGATGGAGGATTAACAAATAATACAGGTAAATATTGGAACAGGGGCTGAGATATACGGGCTCAATAAACATCAGCTATTATCATCTTGCTCTCCACCTATCTCTGAAATCTTAGTTTTCTGACTTGCTTCCCACCTCAACCTAGAAATCAACTTTCAGCTCCCCTCTATCCCATGCCGACCTCTACTTCAAACCCCTCCCTGACCCATGGTTTAAGACCCCAGTGTTCCAGGTTATCCAGGAGGGACACTGAACAAGGTCAAACTTTTCTAAAAATAAACATATTCACACTGTTAAAAAAAAATCAATCAAAAAATTACCCACAGAATTAGAAAATACATTGAGTGACCACATCATTAAATCTCACTCATGAATTATAGCTTTAGCATATGCAGGCAACAGAGTAATTTGTGGAGAAATAGATGAAAAACTAATTGTAAACCTCTTAACAGGAGATTCAGCCTTAGTAAATCATAAAGGGAGGAACAGACTGGGATAATAACACAGACTAGTAATGGGAATAGCCATAAATTTCAGTTTGTCAGATTAATTGAAGAGACTCATAAAATGCCAATAAAGTCCAGTCTTAGAAATAGTTATTAGATGTTTGAGGCTTTTCAGAAATGAATAAACAAATATAAAACTCATTTTGACAGGGTGTAAAACCTGACATAAAAATTAGTGAAGTTTGGAACACTGCAGAGATATAGAACAAAAATAACTTTTAAAAAAGCAGTGAAGGAATGTTTCAGTGAAATTATTTTCAAACATAAATTGCATGGTTTTAGAGATAACTTTCATAGGGACAGTTTGGAACTGCACCAGGCAAGGCTTGGTCAATAGAACAGAGATATCTCAAGCTGAGGAAGGAAGAGATGGGCATCTGCAACTGAAGGACTCAAGATAGTCCCAAACCACTTCCCTGAACTCCCACAGGAGTCTAGAAGCCATCAGCATCTAGGCAAAGTGGAACCATGGACTGCAATGCGGGATCTCAGAGAGGTCTACAAAAAGCCACACAGGGGAAACTGCCATGTCCAACTTTTACTGACAAACTCTAACCCAGAACCACACTGGGGAGGGGTCCTGGGTCATGTAGCTCCCAGATTTCAGAGGGAGTGGTGATGAGCCAACAGCTGACGTCACCAGCAGCACCACTAAATACTTTAAAACACTTATTAAATTCTAAGAAGAATGATATGCAGTAAGTATATTTATTTTCATTTCATAGATAAAATAAACAGGAAATCAGAGACATGTAGTAACCTTTACATGGTCATACCAAAAAACAAGATTCATATATTCATATATACGTTATGAAAGATCATGCTGCTTTTATTTTAAGAATTTACCTAATTACCATCAACATAGGAGCTAATATTTTTTCTGTATAAAGTAAAATATATGCTAATGATAACATGGGTTAAGTTGAACATGTTTTGCAAGTGAATGTTAATAATTTACCCTTCCATATATAAGTTATGAAATATCATGCTGCTTATATTTTAAGAATTTACCTAATTACCATCAACATAGGAGCTAACATTTTTTTTACTGTCTAAAATAAAATATATGCTAATAGTAACATGGGTTAAGTTGAACATATTTTGTAAGTGAATGTTAATAATTTACCAAGTTCTCTTTTTTTCACATTAGCACCAACTGTGATTTCTACCCTCTAGTGCCTCAGAGTGCAAAATAAATCATGCTCCCCTGAGTTGACTTGGTACTGAGTCCCACTGAGTCCCACTGAAATAATACCATGCTTTTCAGTGGCTGTAAGGTGTCTTGGATCTTCCAATGGGGAAGAGTAATGAATAGAAATTAGACAAACAGAAGTCAACCTTCAGGAAGTCTATGGCTGGGAATGGAGGCATGTGCTCTTTATTAGAGCCAGGATTTGAATCCACCTGCTCACCACAAGGCCCAAGCCAAGCCCACTTGGGAACAGGTTCAAACTCTGGAAATTGCCTCAGAATTTAACCAGTCTTCCAGGACCAGAATTGTTTCAAATAGTATGAACCTCCCCAAACAGCTGTGACCCAGACATTCATTCTTAATTTGGGTATTTTCTGTATGAAGGAGATGTGGGGAAGAAAAAAGATGCTGATTTTTCCTTATATTCACATAGATCTGAGAGTGGAAATATATATATTAAAAAACTAAATATAGATGACAAGCTGGCAGAAAAAAATGTATTAATACAAAGAAAAGAAGGGAGGTTGAGAGATGGAGGGTCAAGGAGACAGCAAAAGGCAATTTAATGGAAAGAAGAAGTAAGAGGGGGGAAGAATGTATGAATTATGTTTAGCGAAGAATCTCACAAAGGGCGCAGTTGAAAATGATGTGAAGGTCTAGTTCAGGGATGAGTAAATGGATGTCTGAGGCCCAGTTAAGTTGAAGGCTACTAACAATGAAAAGTTTCAGGAAAGGTATATGTGGCCAGTGAATGTTGATGGTGAAATATCGTAACTGAATCCTATTGTTAATCATGCATTCTGAATAGAGAACCTTACCTCCAACTTCACACACACACACACACACACACACACACACAGGGAAGTAATCAGGTATGAACTTCCTTAAAAATCCTCCCCTTTGATATTCAGACTTTCCCCCCATCACTTCATCTGTCTTTGCCTGTCCATTATTTGCTTCATCTAACCTTCATTCAACTTCTCTTAAGAATTTGCTCCATTAATAGCACTCCAAACATGGTGAAGGTCCCAATGCAGACACCAAGCGCTGAAGAACGAGAGATCGAGGAGCAAGGAAATAAAAGTAGGGTGCAGCGCTTCAAGGGTGGCCCTGGGTGAGTAGCTACAACCAGCACTGCTGCCTGGGATTGACTGATGTGTGCTCAGTGCTTCCTGCTCTAGGGAGGACTGGCTCTGTTTACAGGTTAGGGCCAGGGTGGATTTTTGTCTGTCTCTCAACTTAGGGCACCCCACCAGTTAGTATGCTAGCTAGAAGATGGATTCCTTTGTTCAAAAATCTCAGTGAGCACTTTCTTTGTGCTAGACAATGTGCCAAGTGTTTGGGAATAAAAAGTGAAATTATATGTGTGCTTACCTCCCCTCTACTCCCTCCTCCATAATCAACATTATCTTCCTATTTCTTTCTGTGGCCTGCTTCCTCATTATTTATCTCTTTACTATTGTAGAGTTTGTAACCATCATTCTACTTGGCTATAGCAAGCACAGCTAAATGTTAGACTCGCTCCCCTCAAGAGCCAAAGGCTTGGGGAGATGGGCATTCCTATTTACTGTTGGCAGACCATAATTTGGCAATATGCATAAAGAACCCTGAAATGTTTATGAATTCTTACTCAGTAATTCCTCATCTAAGACTTTCTTCTATGAAAATAATCAGATTGACATATGAGAGTTGTCATTTCAGTATTATGTATGACAGTAAAAAAATTTAGAAATATTTTAAAAATCTGAACATTAATAAAATGAGTACACAAATCGTGGTGAATCCTAAAGATGAAAATCTGTGCAGCGACTAAAAATATTAACACTTTCAAATAATGTTTAGTGACATACAGAAATGTGCATGATACCTTGTTAAGTATAAAATGTGGAACCCACAACTATACAGATAGAAGTTAACAGAATTAAAGGGTACTCCTTATTTCCTTATATATTTATTTCCGTATTTAAAAAAAAAATTCTGCCTGAAAGTATGTTACTTTTATAATCAAGTTAAGACAACCAATGTGTGCTATTGAAAAAGAATAGCAACAGAGTATGTTTGTGTTGATTATCCTCTGTTTACCTTCCTAGATCCTTTGTCAGCCCTACTCCCTGCCTCAGGAGAGGGCAACCTTCATGGACTGCATCACTCAGACTTCCTGAAATTGCAAGTTGGATTTGACCAATAAAAACTCTGGCAGAAGAATGAACAATAGGAGAAAAGAGAAGTTGGGCTAACTGGTCTCCTGGCTGCCGGGCACATTGGACAGAAGCTCTGCTGCTTCCCTGTAGTGACAGATCCCGTGGGACAACTCCCTCACACATCTTCTTCAGGCCTCAGGCCAGTAGGCTTCTTGCTTGCTAATTTCTCAACACTAACCTTTGTTGGCTCCCATTACCCTGCCCACATCTGCAATCATCCCCACATTAAAATATTTTCAATTAACCCTATGTGTGCACCATCTGTCTCCTGCCAGGCCCCTGACTGGGACAGTGTCTAAGGTGAGTACACAACAGCTGCAGGAATGCAGAGAGGACAGAAGAAGCAGATGGCTCATGTTCAAAAGGCAGGGGTAGTTGCACAGCGGCCAGATCAGTGTCTGGGAAAAGCAACGGAGAGCTCAGTCTGGACAGAGTCATTGGGTTGGAGACCTTTGCAAGAAAAGTGATGATGTTGCCCAAAAGTCAGGGTTCAGATGGGGTAAACAGAGTGTTGTGGAAGAAGAGCTTACAGCATCCCAAATACAGTATAAATTTTATGTTGGTAGTTTTGCAGCTTCTAGTGGGAAATTTAGAGAGAGTGTGCTGATATCTTCAGTTCATAGGACTTTGTAAGACTTATGGAGGGGGAGGTGCATTCGTGGATGCAGCACCATTACCTTTAAAAGTTGTTTCATGATTTGAAATCAAAGTACAACATTGCTAAGGGTATCTTGTCATTGTTCTAGTGCCAGGTGACTTTCCTTTCAGCCTCTGCTGCTTATTCGTGCTCAAACTGAGTACCTCCTGCTGTATTGATTAGATAGCAAACCCTTGTTCTTAGCCAGTATCACTTTTACTTTCTGAACCAGACTTTGGCATTTCGCCCTAGTGTTGGACTATCCTGGTTCCATCTAGAACTGGCAACCCTTACAGACTCCTACCTGCCTCTCAGCAAAGGGTAGAGGACAGACACACCTGTATAAATGGACTTCCTCAAATGCTGCACTTTGGCCTTAGAACCTAAGCCTTTAGACAAAGTGATTTGAGCAATAAAAACCTTACGTGTGCACAGTGTACTTTTTCCAAGGACTTTCAGCTCTATCTCATTTGAGTAGTCTGGCTTTTTTCTATCTGGATGAAGGTCAGGGAAAAGGTAAGCAAAGAGGCTGAGAAACTGCCCCACAGCCAGATTCAATTCCCTTATTGTCCCCAAACTTGTCTCATAAAGTCATAAGAATGCACCTTAGGTAAACAACTCCCCCTCCGATAGGCTGTACCTTTCTCCCCCCACCATCACCAGAATGGTAGTTTGCCCAGAGGTGATTCCCAAGGCTTCTATCATTTAGGAAGTCACAGACAGAGGCTGGATCTTAGCCTGTGTGTCTAGACAGAAAGCCTTTCAGTGTTCCCAAATAATGAAGTCTTTAGGGAACTGACTCAAACAACTGAATTTACAAAAATTGAAGTATCAAACAAAATGCACTGCTCTGCTGGGCCATGATGGCTCAGTGGTTGAGCATAGATAGTCATGGTTCAACTCCCAGTCAGGGCACATGCCCGGATTTGGGGCTCAATCCCCAGTGTGGGGCATGCAGGAGGCAGCTGATTGATTGATGATTTGCTCTCATCATTGATGTTTCTGTCTCTCTCTTCCTCTCCCTTTCTCTTTGATATATATATATATATATATATATGTACACACACACACACTGCTCTAAAGTCTTTTATCTCATGTCAATTATCATCACAATACTAAAAGGTTCACAAATTCTATTAATTCCTTTTTAAGACAAGGAAATGAAAACACAGAAAAATTGGGTAACTTACCCAAGATTCCACAGGTAATAAGGGCCCAGGTTGGGACACAGCCATCTACATCCTTAATGGACACACCCGGCTTCAAGGTGGCACTCAGTCTGGACATTCACAAAGTGGTATTTGGATCTCACATTTTCACCCTGAGGAGACAGATGGAAATATAACCTTCAGTCAAGACTGCCTGGTGAATATTAAGCACAAACAAATGGAAATTAGGTTTTCTTAATGAAGGGCTCTTCAGCTAAGAGTGCTTGAAATATAAATCCTCCTCCATGGAGGAAAGCTCCAGAGATGATTGGAATCTTCTAGTGAGGGCACCTCTTTCTCCATCAGTGTTGGGGATTGACAGGCCAAGTTCTTGGTTCCTTCTTTTTCCTCATTCTGCCACTGAGAGAGTTTTCCTTTAACACATTCTTCTCTTAGATATGCTAAAGTCATTGTCTCACAGCTTTAAACATGCTAATTGCCAGGTTCTGACCACAGCCATTCTTTAATCTCTTGATTGAAACTTAATGTGGAAGCTCATTAGCCAGCACTTCACACATTATGATTTTGGATTTGCTTTTACTGACTCTGACCTCATGCTTTTGTTCTGAATTGCTTAGTTTAACTCAGAGGTGCTTTACTGTCATTCTTAATTAAGCATCTTCAAATTTCCCTCCTTTCTAAAGCTGATTTTTTTTGGTGTGTGTGTGTGTGTGTGGGTCCTTTTTTTTCTTCTAATAATAATATTCAGGGACATTTTCTAAGTCAGTATGATATAGTAGGCAGCTAGCAAGCAGAGTAGGAACAATAGCCCAGGTACAAAAGGTCACCAGGGCGGAAAGCCCCAGGTGCCTACTAACTGACAATTGTAAGGTGGGATCTCACCCCCTGGGAGACCTTGCCTACTTTAGCATATCTTGATTTAGACCCCAATTCACTGGTCATGCAGTTCAGATCCTCCCTTGACCTTTCCTCCCCTGGCTCTATCCCTGGTCATGTAATAGACCCCCTGAGATGAGTTATACCAGTGGTTGGCAAACTCATTAGTCAACAGAGCCAAATGTCAACAGTACAAAGATTGAAATTTCTTTTGAGAACCAAAATTTTTTAACTTAAACTTCTTCTGACTCCACTTCTTCAAAATAGACTCGCCCAGGCTGTGGTATTTTGTGGTAGAGCTATATTTAAGGGGCCAAAGAGCCGCATGTGGCTCGTAAGCCACAGTTTGCCGACCACAGAGTTACACCATTCCCATACAAGCCCTTGCACACCACTCCCTTAAGCATTAAGCCCAGGAGATAACATCTAGGCCTCAATTGTGTTTCAGCTCCAAGCCCAGAAAAGCAGCAAGATCAGGCAGAGTGACCCTATGGCTGACATCAAGACCACTTGGGACTATTAATGACACCCTGCCTTGTTGCCAACCAATCGGTAGAGGCCAAGACATGGAAAGGACACACCTGGGAAGCTGATGAATATGTTATTGAGGTCCTTCTCATGAGACCTCCAGATAACCTTCCTTAAGACAAAGGACTTAGAGTGGCTCTCCCTCTCCTGTACTTTCCTCACCTTTCTTCCCTCAAGGTGCATAGCTTTGCTTTCTTTCTCCTGAGGTCCAAGGAAGGACCTTCTTTTGCCTATGTAACTTGTTTCCTGAGCCTACACAGCCCGACTTGGCTCCCTTCTACTTCTGTGACTTTCTAAATAAACTTTGCTTGTATTTGAGTCTTGACTCTGAATTCTTTCTTAGCCAAAACTCAAGTTCCAAGGTCTAACAATGTTGTTGTTTGCCATTCACAAATAATCATCACAAGTGTCCTGCATTTGGACATGGAAGAAGTATCTAGACCTTTGATGCATTATTTTATACTGATTGCTTTGCTCAAAGCGCCCTGATGTTAACTGTACAGAGATGAAAGAAGTTTTCTTGGAGATGCTAGGGAGAGGGTGAGATGATATTAAATACACTGGGCACCTCTGTACTGGACAAGGACCTAGGAAGAGGCAGTATGACTTCTACTCCTAAGTAATCTTAAAAAGTGGCACATTTTAAAATGGAAAGTATGTTGATGTGAGGGCTCAAACTATTGAAAAAATCTTAAGAAATCTAAAAGTAAGATTTTCCACATATTTTCTTCATTGATACCCACTATCAGTTTGGGCCTGAGAACACAAATTTGGGAAGCCAGCTTTCCAATTACCAGCCTTATAAATTAATAAGTTTACAGGTTTTACAGCTATCTCATAAACGTATGCCATTTATAAGTTGCTCATAAATCTGATACTACATATTCTGTGACATGATCTAGCACCTGACTTTAGTTTAATGTTTAAAATATATTTAATATATAATCAATAATGTATGTAAAAATATATATGATAGCAACACATGGGAAAAATAACAAAGGAATGCCAAGTGGAATATAAAAATAGGCCTTTCAAGTCAGTGTTCTTATTCTAATGATAATACCAAGAGCTGTTTTACATGAAAGCATGGTTTATCTGCACAACAAAAACTGACATTAGAAGAATAGGTAAAACATTCCAAGCATCCCTAGCAATTTTCAATAGTCTAGTAAAAGCCTATTTGCTTCAACAGTAACAAAAGGCCTTCTTATCTAAAGAAAGTCATGTGTTTTGAAGGATTAAGTTATGACAAAAAGACTTTGGAAAACCTTTGCACCTCAAGCAAACTTGCTCAATGGAACCAACTCTAAATGGGTAAAAGGTCAAGAAGGGAAGTCTACAGTCCACACCATTGCAAACCCTGAAGGTGCATTATTCATGGTGACTACTCTCAACTCTTTACTCTCCTACTCAACTCCAAGAATTTCAGGAACTCCTTGCCTTGTACCTTCCAGGGGATTTGACCTATGAAATGATCTCTTATGTAAGAGATCAGCTGTGGGCCAATATGTGGTCGTGTATGTATTCCCCAGCTCCCTTCCTGTTAGTGTGAAACACAGATGGAAGCATGGAGGGCAGGAGAAGGGACCGGGAATGGGTATGGCATGCTCTTTCTCTGTCACTCCTCTGGTTGTGTTTTCATGACCACAACTCCTTCTAGTTCCAGCTCTCCTCTGGACAACCCCTCTCTCTGTGCTCCCAGCTTCTGCAGGGAAGTCCCTGCTATGGTTTTAGCTCCTGCCAGACTGCCCAACATCTGAGTTCTGCTAACACCACCTCTTCCCTGCATCCAGCCAACCTTAGAGAAAGCAGCAGCTTCCTGCTGTGGCTAATCTCCCAGTGGCCTTGTCATTTCCTGGTTGACTTTTTAGCTTCTCCATCACAGTGTAATTAATTTCTTTTATTTAGTGCCTTCTATTTGGGATAGGGTGTGTTTTCAGTTTGCTTGACTGGACCCTGAGTCATTTGGTACTCCCCCACTTCCCGGGCATGGAATAGTAGAATAGTAGGACTGGGCATTAAGCAATCATAGTCCACTATTTCAGATAAACACATGTGGGAATATTTTATGACAATATACACATAGGATATTTCACTTGAATTTACTTTTATATCATTTGCTCCAACATTCTTCTTTGGGATCCTTCCCAACTTTCAACTCTAATTCTTTGTACATGAAGATGTCAGAATAATGACCATCAAATGCTATTTTATGCATATTAGTCCTTTGCTCAAGCATCTAGAGGATATTTCTTTGGTGAAGCAGATCCATGCTCCTTGGTCCAGCTATAGCAGCTCTCTCTCAATTATTACCTTCCATCATTTCCTTCTTCCCATATCTTTATAACTTTATAGCCTATGTTATGCTCCAATGAAGCCTATCTGTTCCACTGAGACTGTCATGCTTGCCATTCTTAACATTCAATTTCCTGTTCTCTACCATTGTGTTTCCATTAGGGAGCAGCACCCTTTCTTCTCACATCGTTCACACTGATAACACCTTGTACAGAATAAGAATAATCATTTGTAATTAATAATGCATTGTCATATGGATGTATAACTTCTCTGGACTCCTCTCATCTTAAATATTAGCATTTTCCAGGGTTCTAGTCTAAGCCCTGTTGCCTTTTTATTCTAAATTTCTTTTTTGGATGATACCTTCCATTCTGACAAGTTTAAATCCAAATCTGACTCCTAAATTTACATATGGAGTCTTTAGACTTTCCAGTGCTTCAAATCTTGTGTTTCTAGCTAACTAAACACCTTTACATGGGTGCCTTGCAGGCACAAGTACTCCAAATATCCCAAATTGAACTTAATTTTATTTCTTCACTATCGCTACACCCCCTTTCCAAGATTCTCTAGCTTTAATTAATAATGTCACCTCTCAACTAGAAACTGAGTCTTTCTTGATGCCTCCTAGAAACTTACCATTTTTGATCTGTCATAAATTCTGAAAGATCTCTTGAATCATCCTTCCTCATAATCAATATTGCCTACATCTTTTAGGAGGCCATTCTTGTAGACAATCTCTTCAACTTTTTCCCGGCCTCTTTCTCCTGGCTCCTTGATGCACAGACCAAACTGGTTTCCTCTTAATTCCTAAAACACACCAATCTTGGGAATATTTGCAATTGCTGTTTCTTTTTATCTATGTTCTGCACAAAGTTCTTTTTTTTTTCTCTTGTTCATTCGATCTAAACAGGTTCTCATTTCCCCCAATATCCCCTATCACACAACCTGCTGCTAATGCCCTTCATTACACCTTATCACACTCTGCGAGCATTTTGTTCCTTTGGTTAGTCTTTTATCATCTCTTTCTCACTAGAATCTAAGCCTTGTGATCACTGTACGCTCAACAGGTTACAGGTATAGAGTAAATACTGTGGGAATAGAGATATGAATGATGGAAGGAATAAACTAAGCAGGGGCCTTTGTCTCCCAGATTCTCTGTATTCCTCATGCACAAATCTGATCATGTCACTGTCCTGCTTAACGTCCTTTAATGATTTTCTATTTTCTGTAATAGTCACTCTAACATTTACAAAATCTTTTTGAGATTTACAATTGTAGTAAGAACAAGGGTTCAGAATCTTCAGTTTAAATTGGAAGTTCTGGAATAGATAGAAGAAGGAGTTCTTTACCATCACCACTTGGCCCAGTGAAAGTTCAAAGGCTTTTGCCAGTATAGACCCTTGTTTTAAATTCTGTCACCAGGCAGACAGGGAAGTAATGAAAGCACTGAACTATAAACCAGGGTATTTGGGTCTTAATTTTTTCTGATCACCTGACCTTTCCAGTTTTTCGTTAACTCAAATATAAAATGAGGAGATCGTATAAATAATCTCCAATAATCTCTTTCGGCTCTGTAATTCTAGGACTCTCAGCTACTAGACCACTATGTCTCAGGATTAGCTTTTTTTTTTAAAATATATTTTATTGATTTTTTACAGAGCGGAAGGGAGAGGGATAGAAAGTCAGAAACATCGATGAGAGAGAGACATCCATCAGCTGCCTCTTGCACGCCCCCTCCTGGGGATGTGCCCGCAGCCAAGGTACATGCTCTTGCTGGAATCGAACCAGGGACCCTTCAGTCCGCAGTCCGACGCTCTATCCACTGAGCCAAACCAGTCTCGGCTCAGGATTAGCTTTTGAACATAAAATTAAATGATATGTGGACTGTAAAATATAACACAGATTGTACTATTTTGGCTATGAGTGTGGTACCTTCATTATGGAGCATGTTATACTTGGGCTTTAGAAATTGTTGCTAAAAAATGATGTGTAGCTTCCAAGCATTATTTTATTCCTTTTTGCAAGTAATGTCAAGCCCAATGAAAACAAGTAGCATTTAGAAATGGTAGTAAATGGCATAAAAGGTGAAGGCAGGCAATATATTTTGCTTACTCTGTATTGGGTACTTTTTGTATGTTACAACTTAAAATAAACTTATCATCCCATTTCATAAAGGAACACAGTGACACTTGCATAAGTAAGACTCCATAGCTGGTAAGTGGCAGAGTACTTTGGAACATCGGTGTTTCCAACTCTACTCTACTGGTTCTGTCTGAAATCCTTTTATATACTGACTAGTGGCCTGGTGCATGAAATTTGTGCATGGGGGGGGTAGTTCCCTTAGCCCAGCCTGCCCCCTTTCCAATTGGGGACCCCTTAGGGGATGTCCGTCTGCAGTCTGGGACCACCGGCTATCTGGTGCCAAATATCAGTTCTCTCTCTACCTGTAAGTCCCTTCTCCAAGTGAAGGGCTATACATGGGCTGTAGAAGAAGAGTGCATGAGCTGGGGAAAGTGAGTAGAATTAAAAAGAGGTCTTGATTGCAACCTCACCTCAGTTCAGCAGCTCTCCTTGGATAACAGCTGGCTTGAGATTTCCCCTGATCATTGCCTTTGGCCGCCTTCTTCAATCTGTCATTGCAACCTAGTGGTGAGAGGACCTGGTGCTGTGCTGAGTAGGCCCTATTACTAGTGTTCAGTGCTCACGGGCCCTCATGTGCTTCAGAGAAGGAGATCACACAATGAGGAAAAAGCATCCAGCTGTTGGTCAGTTCTTACCGCAACATCATTGCTTATAGTTGGTTTGTTTATTTTTATTTTTTAAAGAGACACTCAGTTCATGATTCAGGTCCTTTTCAAGAAACATAATCAAGGTAGGATATTAGAATTCTTAGAGTGGAATCCAGTATAAGGACGTCTAGGTGAATCATTATGGAGAGCTGTGAGTGTTATCTATAAAACAGGTGTGAATAAGGACCTTTCAAAAGGCTGATGATCCACAGTACTCTCTTCAGCATGTAAAGCATTGTTATTGGTGGCTTAGCTAAACTGCAGAAACAGTCAACAAATGATTGCCACCAGGCATTTAGAGACAGATGTCTCAAGAAAAACTCATTCTTGCCAAATCCTTTGCTTTGAAAATGGAATGAAAGAATTAAAAAATATATATACTCATTTTTTCTCTTTCTTATGATATCAGTCTGGCACCTATTTTCATAAGGAAGCTGAGAACATAATCTATTGTACTAATTGCTCCAAGGGTCTTAAAAAGATTATCTCCAATTCAATTAATTTTGTGATAAATAATGCTTGTTATAAATAATTCATTGAAGAGTAAAAATATTTTCTGCCTTAATAGTGAAAACCATCAGAATGAATGACTGGTTGATTATATATTAAGAATTATTAACTTCAATCACTATACCTAACAGCACCTGACAATTAAGTTAGAATTTTTATAAGGCAGAGCTGTCTAATAATATTGGTCAGTGTTATTGGTCTCTGCATAACACATTTTCACTGACTACTCCAAAGCTTGCTAAACTGTTGGATAACAAATGGGAAAATATCACACCACAGGCAATATTTACCCATCCAACAGGCAAAACAAGAAAATGGGACCCAGACCTAGAATCTTCTAGTGTGACTCAATCAAGGCAAATTATTTATTGTCTTCTGCCCAGGAGGCCCCACGGGACATGAAATATTTATTTAGGAATTTCCTGGGCATGAATGTCTTTGTGTTGCAAGTATGTTCTTTTATATAACTTCTTACTATATGACAAAATGTTTCTATTCATGCTGTGATAAGGCTGAATAAGACATTAAATCTGGCTATTTAATAAACATGAAACGTAAACACTAAACTCTTTTTATAATTACTAACTTGGGGGTCATTAAATTTCACTCCATGGTGTGCAGGATTGCACAATGCATTGTTTATATCCATGCCTGGCTTCGTCTCTTCATTCATCTCAGAACCTTACAACCCCTGCTTGTATCTCACAAGACCCAATTTCAGTCTTTCCGAGAATGGAATTTGCAGTTTGTGTATTCTTCATGGTTCACTCAGGGCTTCTCAAAGCAGGGCGTTCTCTAAGTCAGGGCTATAGCTATTGGTGAGGGGCTGAGGCTGGGCCAAGAGGAAGTTTGTGGAATGAAGAAGAGCAGGGGCTATTCATTACCTGAGTAGAAGAGGGGGATTCTGGAGCAATTGAAAAGCCATGAAGCATAGAGAATGGCAACATACAAAGTTATTTCATCAGCTAAAAATTTGCTCCATATAATTTTATGTCCTAATAATATTGGATATTGAAAGTAAGGGGGGCTATACATGAATGCACCGCATTTGCTTGTTCTACTCACTTGGTACTTCCCGTGTAAAATCAGCATAGCAGTTCCTGATGGTTCTCCAGCCAGGCCCGATTCTAATACAGCCTCTGCTACTTTCTAAGAGTGTGATCTGAATCTCCCTCGGCCTCAGCTCCTCATGTCTAAAAGGAAGATAAAATTATCTCTCTTGTAAGATCGTCAAAGAAAACCGTAGACACATGATATACGATGCATTTGTATATACATATGCACACATATATGTATTTTATATTCACTGACAACAGTGCCTGGAAGATATCTAAATCAATAGTGTTCCACAGAGTTATCAAACTCATTGCTGTTTCACAGTTTCTACTTGACTTCTCACATGCGCAGACCTTGTCTTCCCTCCTATCTGTGACTCCTGGAGAGTTGGGAAGCAGCCATATTTCGTGGTGGCGACATGTTTTCTGTTGCGCCATTTGCTGAGGGTTTACTCCTTTCCCCTTTCTCAGGTCGATGTGATTTACTGGCAGGTGAACCAGGTCTGGCCCATCACCGTTGCCTTCATCTCGCCAGAGAGAAGGTGTGGCCTCTACCCTGGATATGCAAGTCCTCACCTCCGAAAGGGTTAGTGATGTCTGAGATGGCTGGCTTTAAGGCTGGGCATCTTTGTCTCCTTTGGGAGACCCTGCCTGAGAACGAGAACAGCACCAGGACGCTCAGAGCTAATAGATGGAGAGAGGAGGCCCCTAGGGGCAACGGTTGTAGGTTCAAATCTTTCCTCAAAAGATTGCTCTTGGATCTCCTGATTTTAGAAGGAAATACATTCTGTCGTTAGTTTATTTAGTTTGCTTTGTGCTTGCTACCAAAATATATTAATATATTTTCTTAAAATCAGTTTGTTCTGTGTGATCCTCTTTGAGGCCAGTGAGTCACCTACAAGGCCCTGCATATCTTTAAGACAACTAATATGTGTTTATTGCATGTATAAATGATTTGAAAATTAAAACTCTCAAAGCACATGAGCCCGCCAATGCGTTGTCATGCTGTCCTTGGCAATTCAAGTTCAATGTAAGTGTCTTGACATAGAAACAAACCCTTTTGTAGAGAAACACATGATGTAGCCCGAGGATCATGTTGGATGGACTGGATTGTTGAGAGAACTGATTGGGGACAGACCAGAGGCTCAGCTTCGGAAGAAATGATTTCCTTCCGGCCCAACTGACTCCAGGGTCAGCTCAGTCCCTTACCTCAAAGAGCTCCATTCTTCATTCACAGAATGGGAAAATCTTTACGTTTCGGGGTGGATGTCAGGCTGAAAGGAGCTCATTTGATGTGGCAGCGACAGATGATGCACGTGCTATTTGCTGAATTACCTGCTCCCCTCCCTCCCACCCCCAGATATGCCTATCTCAATGGGTGATGGATTCACGTCTGCCAAATCATCCATCTAAACGTTTTAAAACTTGTTTTTTCCCGCCAAATGCACAACAGGAGGCACCTTTCAGAAGAATAGATGTAAGCATCAACCATCCTGTCTGGGCCTGGGATGTAACTTGTGTGGGAATACTGTCTTCCTCTGTAAAAGGAATGGTTCCACTGCCACGTTACCCCCCCCCCCCCCCCAAGAACCCCTTACCCTTTGCCATCTCAGGGCTCCAGAGGGCAGATGCCATGCTGGCTGAACACAAGTTCCAAGCCTGCCCCTGGGCCCCCGCTGCAGCTCAATACCTGTGAGCAGCCTGTCCTTGGGGTGCCGGTGGGCGTGGCGCGAAGCACCTGCTCCCGCAATCCCCGCATTGAAGGGGGTAGCTCCGCAGACTCCTGCCTCTCCCCTCAAGTGTGCTGGATGCGATCGGGTTTCCATTCCCCAGGGAGCAGCTCCAGGTCCCGTTACCATTCCCCAGAGCTCCCTGTGTGCTGGAGGGACGGGGCCCAGGAGAACCCGAGGGAGGGGACCAGGCTCCGGGGCTCCAGCTCCCCGCCGGCGCGTTCCCGGCCCCTCGCTGTCGAGGGAGCGGTGGGTGCAGCCGGGAGCGCCGCGGCCCCTTTAAGAGCCGGGCCCAGCCGCCCCGGGGCCGCGGGAGCCCAGAGCGCCGCGCGCCGCAGCCGAGTTGGGACCCGGCGCAAAAGTTTCCTCCCAACTCCGGCCCCGCGCGCCGCCGCCCACTGCAGCCCGGGGCCTGGGGCCGACCCGCCGCCGCCGCGCCAGCGCCGGGCCGGGCCGGGCCGCCAGTTTCGCTTTGGCGCGCGCGGAGCCCGGGCCCCAGCAGGAGCCCGAGCGGCCGCGGGAGCCGGAACCGGAGGAGGAGCCCCAGCCGCGTCCCGGCCCCGCCACCTGGGAGGTAGCCCTTGGCGCCGCTGCCTCCCCTTCCCCGATCGCTGCCCCTGGCGGGGAGCCCGCCTGCCCCGGGGCCAAAGGGGCGCTGCTGCGAGCCCCAGGCCTCCAGGAGGGGCCCCGGGGAATAGACACCCCGGGCCCGCCCGGGCCGCGCGTCCCCCGAGAGAGAGAGGGGGCTGCACCCGCCGGGCCAGACACCTGTTCCCAGGCCCTGGCGCGATCGCCGGGGGCCAGGATGAAAGTGACCGTGTGCTTCGGCAGGACCGGCATCGTGGTGCCCTGCAAGGAGGGCCAGCTGCGCGTCCGCGAGCTCACGCAGCAGGCGCTGCAGCGCTACCTGAAGACGCGGGAGAAGGTGAGCCTGCGCTGGGGGTGGGAGTGGGGGTGCGTTGGGGGGAACAGGGGGGCGCGGCTGCCGGCGGGCTTCCGGAGAGCGCAAGGAGGGAGGGAGGCCAGGTGCCCGGAGGACCGACCGACCGACCGACCGACCGGCTGGCTATGCTCAGAGGCCTCGGAGCGCTCGGGCCATGGGACTGTTCACAACCTGTGGCCACAACGTTGGGATGTTGCTGATGTCAGCGACCTGGGGGTGTCTTTGGGAGTTTGTGGGCCTTGCTTCTCCAAAGAGTGTGGGAGGAACCGCAGCCCGGGGATCATCACTTCGAGGTGGTTGGCTGTGCAGGATCGCGCGCCCTGATCCACCCAGACCCCGCTTTGAATCAAGTTCGCAGGTGACTGGCAGGACGCCCCGAGTTTGAGAAGCGCTGCTTTGGAAGTTGGTGGAGGGAAAGCTTTCCAAGGCAGCCTTGAAGGTGCTGCTGACCTCAGGTGCACTTTTTGACTCCACCCCTCCCCCCAAGGCCCACCCTACTTGGCCTCCTGGGAATGGGAAAGTTGATGGGTTCGAGTGGCATCCTGGGAAGTTGTCACTGATGTGGCCCTTGGACTGTCAGCCTCGCCAGCTGTCCTGCCTGAGTGCCTGGGCAGGAACTTAGGTGGAAGGATGCTGTGTGCTTACTTACACCCACCAGCCTACATGGCAAGTGTTTATCTTTTTTTTTTTTTTTAATATACTTTATTGATTTTTTACAGAGAGGAAGGGAGAGGGATAGAAAGTCAGAAATATCGATGAGAGAGAAACATCGATCAGCTGCCTCTTGCACACCTCCTACTGGGGATGTGCCCGCAGCCAAGGTACATGCCCTTGACCGGAATCGAACCTGGGACCTTTCAGTCCGCAGGTTGATGCTCTATCCACTGAGCCACACCGGTTTCGGCTCAAGTGTTTATCTTTTAATGCCACACATTTCACGAGCATTTACTGCGTGTGCGGTCTGTGTCACTTGGTGGGTGACTGTTGACACGAGGACCAAGACTGTCCCTGAACTCAAAAACAAGTGAACATCAAGTGAAGCTCAGGCAGTGTTTCTGAGTGTGGATTGCCTGTTCACAAGACTTAGCTGGACCCTAGAACCCCTGTGAGGTGCTTGGGTAACACACTGGGTTTCCCTCTGAGTCTTCATCGATGGAGAAGGCATTGCAGGTATTCAAATGGAACATCTGTTTGCCCCAAACCCTCCTGAAACAGGATTAGTCATAAACTCTTGCTTTAGAGGCCAATTGTTCCTTTATTATTTGCTCTGAAGCTGTGAGAACTGTACAAGTGGTGTCTCAACCAATTTAATGATGGGAAGATGTGACTTCTTGTAATGGCTTACATATTATCCAAGGCATAAAACTGATTTTGTTTCTTCAAAGATATAGTTTGGGCAGTTAAGAAAAATCTCCGTACTTTCTGTGCCCCCGCTAAAAATTATTATCCAGGGAAAAAAATTCTACCCTGGATAACTATTTTATGTTGCCTTGAACAATGAAGGGGTTGAGAGTTGTAGAGTGAGAGGTCTGTAAATCTATTAAATAAAATAACCTAAGCTGAACTCTTTACTAGTAGAATTGGGGTAGAGCAGGGAAAATAATCAAAGCCGCCTATGAAACTATATGAGTATCCACCCTAATGTATTGTAATTACATTATTACAATAGCTTGTGCTGTTTACATTGTGTAATTCGGTTAAACTGAGATGTCACATGTAACTAATTGTCTTTGAAGTCATATTTCCCTAACTTCTGAAAGTAAGCTAGGGTTAATAGTGACAAAATTATTCTAGGCTAGTTATTAAAGCAGATCTTACTCAAGGATTGTCTTACTGAGATGATGAATTATTTTCATTTTTATCTCATTATTAAAGTAATTTATGCCCTAAAATCATATGTCTTTAGAAGTTTAGTACATGGAGCTGTCTAGATAATACAAGTAAGATATAAGCTTATAAATAACATGCAGGGAACTAACTAGGTGATATTTAATGCATTATAATTTGATCTTAAAAGATGTTAAAAAGTTATTGATATTCTGGACTGGAAGCATAATTTATAATATCACAGAATCCATAATGAAATTGTATTGATCCAGCTTACTTTATTACCAGACATTAAATTTTTCTGTTTATGTTTATATATTAGTGAATGTGGCATTTAAAGGTCACCTGCAGCTTATAAATCCTCCCTCCCTGTTTTTGGCTTTTAAAGTCTCAACTTAGTAAGTGGCAAGTGTGGTATTTTCCCCCTCCCCAAAAATTCCTCTCCTACAGTTCCATTTTAAATAATATTGTAATCATAATAAGGCTTAACTGGTATGAAGTGGGATTCCTAATGAAACTAAAATGTCAAGAAATACCCTGACAAATCCCATGCTCTCATCCACTGAGCTTAGAAAATAATGGGAAAAGATCAGAAATATCAAAATTCAATTGGAAAACAATTTGTCATAAGTTCATTTATTTCACTCAGTGAAAATGAGTTAAAGGGGTGAAAATGATTGAAAAGGCTTGCTTCCCTGGACAAGATTTCACACCCTGCGTGTAATAATGACAACTGGCATGAATCGTGCTTACTCTGTGCGGGCCCTGTCCTAGGAGCCTGACACGTATTAGGTGACTTACTCCCCGGGGGTAGGCACTGTTATTCCATTTTACAGATGGGGAGGAAAGTCACAGCTCAGGATCAGAAATGTGACGAGTACATTGTGGAATTAGAATTCGACCCCGGGAACTGGCTTTGCAGGCCTTTACACTGTCATTAACTACACAGCCCAGGTTATTATGCTTCGGAATTTCCCCACCTTGTTTATTTCTTACAGTTTGTTTAAAAAAGACAGTTCCATCTACAAACTGCTGCAATAACATAACGAAAAAGCAATTTTGTTTCTTGTGGAGAGGCAGGACATCCACAGTGTCCTCTTGATTATCTTTTACTGAAGGGACCTATCTGTTTATAAGGGAGAAGTCTAGTTTTCCGGACAAATATTGCAGGATTTGCAAACGAAGTATGAAAGAGCCCTCCCCCCCCAGTCTAATTCCAGATGGAAAAACGGGCTCGATCTTATGGAGGTGGAGAGCGCTGTACAGAAAACGAATTTGGTGGGAACCCGGTGTAAGTTAAGTTGGTTTCTTTCGGGTCCCTGAATAATTTAGATGGGAGAAAGGCAGATTTCACGATTGATGCTAGATTCGGGGTTTCTAAAGTTCGGAGGGTAAGTGAAGGCCAAGGAGGGCATTCTGGGTTTTGTGGGCAACATCGGAGCGGTATCTAGCTGTTGCTGAGAAAAATCATGTAAGACTGGCATTTGTGGAATGTGAGGACCGCGCTGAGTCAGCGCAGGAAGCAGGTAGGATGCTGAAGAAGCTGAGGAAGGCTGCTAATTTGAAATCTTCCACTTTGAGGTTTCTCCTGCCTCCCCACACCCTCCCATTTGAGGAACTCCATTGGGGAGGTGATTTGACTAAGGGGGGAGAATTATGGGGTCACTTGTCTTTGGATTCTGGTAGTTTATCAGCATCCCAGGCTCCAAATCCAATTAAGTTAAGTATTTAGTGGAGAGGAGATTGTCTTCTTAAATAGTCAAGATGGGGGCCATTGAGTAATTAGTTTAATTTAGCATCACAATTATGTGTCACAGGTGAAGGGGTGTTTGAGCCCATATCCTGCAGGGGCTCAACTCTGGCTGATTATTAGTCACCTCCAACTTTAACATTGAACATTTAAAACAATACAAATACTGAGTTCCTTTCTCCAAGATCCTCATGCCCTGGGCCCGGAGTGGAGCTGGATGTAGGTCTTTTTAAGACACTCAAGGTGACTCGAATACCCAGCCAGGGTTGAGAACCACCAGTCCACAACCACTAATCTTACTATCACTGAACTTATTTGATTTTGAATTATTTCCATGGCAGATACTGTACCTTAGGCATCTATAGACCAATCTGTCATTAGCAACTGTCCTTTTATTTCTACCCTGAATGAATTCTCTCAGCAGGTACATCTGAGCTCAAATAATTTCTGAAATTGAACATTCCCATGTGCCTTGTCCCTTTCCTACTGTGGCTTTCCCCCTTTTGCTGTACTACAAACCTCATGGATGTGAGAATGGCCACATGCTCAGACCTGTGTGTCCTCCTCAGGAAACATTGAACTTGAGGATGAAGAGACACTCTTTCTTACCATTCAGATCCTCTCTCTCCCTTCCCCCTCCCACACTGACATCTTGACTGTTACTCAAACATGCCAGGTAGCCTCTACCTTATGTGCCCCAAATATTTTCCCCTAGTTATCCACCTATCTGGCTTCCTTATCTTTTTCATCTTAAAAGTTTGTTTCTCCACATACCTTCCTGACCACACTATTTATAACAAGAACCCTTCCAGTATCCTCTATATTGCTTCTCTGCTTTGTGTTTTTCTCCACAGAATCTACAGCAGGGCACTGAGACTTCTTACATGGCAGCTCAGCGCTCCAAAGGGGGCAGAACTGGAAGCTGCCAGGCACCCTTCAGGCTGAGACCTGCCACTGGCATGATGTGTTCTGCCATGTTCCTTTAGTGCGAGCAAGTAACAGGCTCAGCCCAGATTCAAGGGCGAGGATTACCCAAGGAGCTGAATGACAGCAAGTGTAGAATTCTTTGAAGGGCCACCAAGGTAACTGGTCACAAAACTAGCCTCAGTGATAGACGTGTGAAATGACTCAGTCGCTGTCTCTGGTTTGGATGAGTGTGAGAGCCTTCTGGGGGAGAGAGCACACCTGAGAGTGGACCGGGGGAATGTTCTCCTGGCCGCAGTGAGGGTGAGGAATGCTCTGAAACAAAGACTGAGACTGTTGGGAAGCTCCATGAGGAACTTGCCAGGTAGAGAAGTGGGATGAGGCTTTCCAGGGGGAGGGAATAAAGTGAGAAGGCAGCGCTGGCTGAGAGGGTTGTGGGAAGTTGAGTGTAGCCCTGGGAGGAATGAATGGTGGTGCCTAGACTAACTTGGACTGGGTTGTGAAGGCCCTTGGGGCCACCTTAAGGGATTTTCAGGCTTCCTTAATGCAGTTTTGATTTTATTACAAATACATTTATGTTGTTTGCACGAGTCTAAAATTATTTAAATGATATTTAAAAAATGGAGAGGATTTTAGAAAATTTGGTATTTCTGTTGTTACCCTGGTTCTCACACCTACCTCAGCTACTCTGCTATCAAAAAAATAATCAAGATCTGGTACCTAAACCTATGGTTACTTTTAAGCACAAATTTTTATTGTGGGGGAGAGAGAGAGAGAGAGAGAGAGAGAGAGAGAGAGAGAGAAAGAGAGAGAGAGAGAGAGAGAGAGAGGGACTGAGACTACATCTGTCTTTGAGTAGGGGAAGAGAATAGTATGGAACATTTACCAAGGAGAATTGTGGGAGGGAGTAGTAGGAGATGTGTTTGTGGGAGGGAGTAGTAGGGGATGTGTTTGTGGAAGGGAGTAGTAGGGGATGTGTTTGTGGGAGGGAGTAGTAGGGGATGTGATTGTGGGAGGGAGTAGTAGTAGATGTGATTGTGGGAGGGAGTAGTAGGGGATGTGATTGTGGGAGGGAGTAGTAGGGGATGTGATTGTGGGAGGGAGTAGTAGGGGATGTGTTTGTGGGAGGGGGTAGTAGGAGATGTGTTATGGGAGGAAGTAGTAGCGGGTGTGATTGTGAGATGGAGTAGTAAGGGATGTGTTATGGGAGGGAGTAGTAGGGGGTGTGATTGTGGGATGGAGTAGTAGGGGATGTGTTTGTGGGAGGGAGTAGTGAGAGGTGTGTTTATGGGAGGGAGTAGTAGGGGGTGTGATTGTGGGATGGAGTAGTAGGGGATGTGTTTGTGGGAGGGAGTAGTGAGAGGTGTGTTTATGGGAGGGAGTAGTAGGGGATGTGATTGTGGGAGGGAGTAGTAGGGGAGGTGTTTTTGGAAGGGAGTAGTAGGGGATGTGTTTGTGGAAGGGAGTAGTAGGGGATGTGTTTGTGGGAGGGAGTAGTAGGGGATGTGATTGTGGGAGGGAGTAGTAGGGGATGTGATTGTGGGAGGGAGTAGTAGGGGATGTGATTGTGGGAGGGAGTAGTAGGGGATGTGATTGTGGGATGGAGTAGTAGGGGATGTGTTTGTGGGAGGGAGTAGTGAGAGGTGTGTTTATGGGAGGGAGTAGTAGGGGATGTGTTTGTGGGAGGGAGTAGTAGGGGATGTGTTTGTGGGAGGGAGTAGTAGGGGATGTGATTGTGGGAGGGAGTAGTAGGGGATGTGATTGTGGGAGGGAGTAGTAGGGGATGTGTTTGTGGGAGGGGGTAGTAAGGGATGTGATTGTGGGAGGGAGTAGTAGGGGATGTGATTGTGGGAGGGAGTAGTAGGGGATGTGATTGTGGGATGGAGTAGTAGGGGATGTGTTTGTGGGAGGGAGTAGTGAGAGGTGTGTTTATGGGAGGGAGTAGTAGGGGATGTGTTTGTGGGAGGGAGTAGTAGGGGATGAGGCTGTTAAGGTGAAGGCAGGGTCAGAGCCAGGAGGCCATTGGTAATGACTAGCTAAAGAGCTTGAGTCTGGGCAGGTGCTGTTATTGTGTGATTTGCCTTTTTGTATGACTAATGGGGACAAAGGAAACTGATACTGGAAGTGGAGAAACTGGCCCATGTGTTGCTGTGGCAGTAGAGGTTACACATATTGAGGCGGAAGAGAAAATGGTCTTTGAGATTTCAGGGCAAAGTAATCAGAGGTTTGGGAGTTGATCTCTATGGGTAGAAATAAGGAGAAAAAGCAATGTGAGATTTTTGTAGTCACTATTCAACAGACATTATAATGTCTAGGTATTCTAGGTTCCAAGGCCTGGGGCTACAGAGACATGTAGGACATGGTCTCTGCCCTCCTGGAGAGCTGGGAGGAGCAGCAGGAGACAGAAGATGGATGAAAGGGGTGTTGGGAAGTGTTGGGGCCTGGCTAAGATCATGAATCGTGAGTTCATCAAGATGCTAATCTTTTGCATCAGTTTGGCATTGGATTAGAGCCTTGATGCAAGATTGGGATTTGAGGGCAGATGTGCAAAAAAATGTGACATCTAGAAATAAGAGCATTTGGACTAAGTTGAACGCATGGACTATATTGTGCTCCCCCCAACCCCCGTAACTTTTGTGATAGAGACATTCAAAGTGGCTGGAAGACCTCAACCTTTCTCCAGCCCCCTCTGTGACTGGAAAGGCAGAGAATGTGGACTCTCTAGCTCTCTGGCTTTTAGTTGGGGTCGGCCATGGCAGAGGCCCCAGCAGGAGAAGGGAGTGTGGGCAGCTCTTCTGGCCAAACCACTGTGGATTGGCTCCTCTCTCTACTGAAGGCCATAACTCCGATCAGGCAGCCCTCCCCACACTTTTCTGTTCACAGTATTGGCATCTGCTGTTTTCTCTGGCCCCCGGGGTCCTAGAACAGTGATCAGCAAACTTATTAGTCAACAGAACCAAATATCAACAGTATGACGATTGAAATTTCTTTTGAGAGCCAAACTTAAACTTCTTCTAACGTCACTTCTTCCAAATAGACTTGCCCAGGCCGTGGTATTTTGTGGAAGAGCCACACTCAAGGAGGCAAAGAGCCACATATTGCTCAAGAGCCACAGTTTGCCGACCTCTGTCCTAGAGGATGGAAGGGTTCACCACTGCTGGGAACACTCTTCCTTAATGTTTCCCCTTAACCCTGCACAAGCCTTTATAAATAGTTTCTTGGTTAAGCTCCTAAGTGCCTAATTTGAGTGAACCATCTATTTCCTGCCAGGGTTTTGACTGATAAACACAACAACCATAGACTCTCCTTCATGACCCAGCATCCACAACACATACACACAACACATACACACAACACATACACACAACACATACACACAACACATACACACAACACATACACACAACACATACACACAACACAAATGAAAGTCTCATGAGTGTACTTACCCTCACTGTGGGTGATGCCCTCCGATATTTTCAGTCTAAATTTTTTATTTAAAAAAGTTGTTGGGAAACATTGCATTGATTTCACTGCCCACTAATGGGTTAGGGCCCATATTTAGAAAACCAGTGGGGCTACCTGATGTTTAGAGGACATTGGGTGGGTCATCGAAAGTCCCCATAGCTCTAAGATCCAATTGTTTTATGGACTGAGAAAACATGTGAGGCTGGAGGCTAAAGGTAAATTGCTAAAGTCAAGTACGCATTATAAGACCATAAATAGATTTCTCTATGGATTATAGTGCCAAGTACCTTATCCTATATAATAAAAGAGAAACATGCAAATTTGACCATACCTTTGCTCCTGATTGGCTATGCTACCAGCCAATCAGGAGCGGGGGCAGAGTCAAGTGGCACAAGCGCTGGGCCCCGGGGGTGGAGATGAAATGGCAGTGGCGGCGAGTGCCCAGCCCCCAGGCACTGTGAGGGGAAGCGGCGGCAGCAGCAGCAGCAGCGGTGGTGGCGGCGGCAGGGAGCGCCCGATCCCGGGCGCTGTGAGCGGAAGTGGCGGCAAGTGCCCAGCGGAAGTGGCGGCAGCCAGGGCTGAGCTGAGCAGGGTGATGGCTGGGTGCCCAAGGCCTAAAGCCTCACTAGAGGCTTTGGGCCTTGGGTAGACTGTGGGTGAGCCATCAGTTGGACATCCCCCGAGGGCTCCCAGTATGTGAGAGGGGGCAGGTTGGGTTGAGGGATCACTCACCCCCAGTGCACAAATTTCATGCACTGAGCCCCTAGTGTATATATAATAAGACTTGGATCTTGAGACTTGGTGAATGCCCAGTACGTGAGCTAAGACTCTTCTTGGCCTAGAAATCTGGATGGCTTCATACAATTTTGGAGAAATGGAAGGCGTTTTACTTGTCATTCCATATTTCTTTTCTCATGACATATTAATAGTATTGGTAACTTTAAATATTAGGTTCTGGCTTCCTTCCTTTTGTAGCACAGAGTTGAGGAAATGCAAGATGGATAACTACTCTTTGTCTCTGTATTTAAAGGCGCATTTATAGAGATTCAGTGGGCTTGCGTTTTGACAGCAGTGTTTGATCAGAGACATTTTCCCAGAACCTTGTATAAATCTAACTGTACTTCAGGAACTTCTAGGTAAAAAAAAAATACATATTGTTTTGGTTCTGCAACTAGATTTGCATTTCAGATCTGCATTTGTGTGTGTGTGTTCCATGTTTGTCTGTGGGTGAGGGAGGGCTAGTTGGAGATGTGACTGTAGGTAGTGAGGGATCCCTTGCCTATTAGTTGCTTATTCATTTTCCAGAGTTGCCATGAAAAAGTATCACAAACTGGGTGGCTTAAAACAACAGAAATGTATTCCCTCGGAGTACTGAAAGCTAAAGCTCTGAAATCAAGGTGTTGACAGGGTCATGCTCCTTTCAAAGCCCGGGTGCGAGGAGCCGTCCTTGCCTTTTCCTGCTTCTGGTGGCCCAGACATTCCTTAACTTCTGGAAGCATGATTCAGGTTCCTCCCCCTCCCCCGTTTATTTTTTTATAATTGATTTTTTTATTGTTTAAAGTATTACAAATAGTAGTACATATGTCTCCTCCCCCCCCCCCCCCCCCGGTAAACTCCTCCTGACCTCCCGTACCCCCCAGCACATGCCCTCACCTGTCCTCCCCCCACACCATCTTGTATCCATTGGTTATGCTTATATGCATGCGTACAAGTCCTTCGGTTGATCTTTTTCAGCCCCCACCCCCAACCTCCTCTGCCTTCCTCCACTGTAGTTTGACAGTCTGTTAAATGCTCCTTTGCCTCTGTATCTATTTTCCCCCCATTTCTTTTCTTTAAAAAATCTTTCCTCTGCAAACTAGGAATAAACATGTAATAACAAAAAATGTTTGAGTCCCAATTTCAATGTCCAACAGTTCTGAGTTTCAGTTTCAATATGACTCAGTTTTCAAAGAAGGTCACATTCACATATTCATAGTTACCAGGGACCAGGACATCCACATCTCTCTTCAGTAGGACACAGTTCAACTGATAAACAATTCCTATTCAGTTTAACGCATCCCCAATGCTTTCACAATAAGAGTCATTGGAGGAGTACTGTCAGCTCCTCACAATGTTTATCTCTCTCCCTCTCTCTCCCCACTCACTGCAAAAACGGTCCACAGATAACTTGCTTTCTACTTCATTGAGAAATAAAAGTCTTATGGTCTGATATCATTTACTACTTCCTTTTCCACTTAAACACATATCTTATCTGCCTCTACAGGTGACCTTTTAGAGACTGGGGTTTGTCCTGGATTCCATCTCTTCCACACCTTTGTGGTGTAGCTGTATCCAGCACTGATTGGAGCCCAGTGGCTTGTCTGGATTACATTCCTATTTAGTCTATAATTAAGTTAGTCTGGAGAAGGCAGGAGGTGTTGTTGAGCACCTGTCATTTGCCACTGAGCATAGTCCCTTTTCTTCATGGGTTTACAATCCAATAAGAGAGACCTGGTTGTTGGATATGAAGAAAGCAACAGCCAGATGCCAGGTGAGTTCTCTGGGCATTCAGAAGGGAGAGTGCTCACAGTAGGCTGGCATGTCCAGATGTTAAAAATGGGTGGAATTTAGATAAATGGAGGAAAGGAGGGGGGATGTTTCATGTGGCAGAGAGAAGGGGCAGGGAAATGTTACAAAAGTTCTCACACTTAATGTTCTCAACATTCCTTTTCAAACTCTTACATTTTAGAGGGTTTTTTATGAGGACTATACCTTTTTCTATGTAGCAGATTAGATATTAAAACTGATAAAGTAAAAATATATTTAATTGATTTAATGTAACAGTGAGCCCATAACAAGTTAAGATTACTTATTGTCATAAAAAAATAACCATCTTTTTTAAAGGAAGAATTTTGTGAGACTAGTGATATCATAGTTTCTGTGGGTCAGCAGCTTGGGCACTGCTGAGCTGTCTCCTCTTAGGTATCTATCTCACCATCTACAGCCAAGACCTCAGCTAGGCTGCATTTTCCAGAGGCTTGCCTGGAAAGCATCTGCTTCTGCGCTCACAAAGGCTGTTAGCAGAATTCATTCCTTGCAGCTGTCGGACTGAGGGCCCTGGCTTTTCACGAGAGACCTCCTTCGGCTCCTAGAGGTCACTTGCAGTTCCATATCATGTGGAATTTTCCAACCTGATTGACTGGGTCATTAAGCAAGAAGGGTCTCTAAAGCAAGATGGAATCTTATATAACAGAGTATAATCATAGGGACGATTCTCAGCTAGTGACGGTTAGTTGGTTGCAATGTGGAGTCTGAAATCATACCAATGAAAATTTCAAACTCTGTTGCATTGGTTTGTGTTGTAGTTTGAATAGACCTTTCATCTGTTAACAGCATACATTGGTCATGTGGAAAACACTGGTTCACTGAGTGATGTCAGTCTTCCAAATGCTGAGACATTTTATTATATAGTCTCAAAAGCCACGTACTTTGATACTACCATAACTTAATCAGAGAGGTATTGGGAAGCTATCATGCTCATGGTGGTGGACACAAGTTTTCTAAAATTTTAGGTTTTGCTTTATCCTGGGCATCAAGTACTGTCATTTGTTTTCCATGAACTGCATAGGTTCACATCATTCATTTTTGAGAAATATCTGCCAAAGGCTCAAGTGTAAATAACCATAGTGTGTCTGCCAGTCATCTTTTAAGTGTAATGGAGCCCCATGAAAATACCAGTTAGTTCAACTCAATCAGTCGCACATGTGCTTTTCTCTGAGGTGACCATTGCATGTCATTAGGCAGAAGTACTTTCTATTTCTTCACATAAAATGTCAAAAAGATGTGAGATCAAGGATTTAAAATGATCATGTTAATGTTTCTTCATCAAGGGAATTCTTGAGTTTTCCCCTTTCCCCTGGTAAGTTAAATGAGTGGCAGTTGAGTACACAGTCACTCCTGGTCCAGTCACTGCCTTCATTCACCAGCAGTTTCACCACCATCGCTTCCACACCAGCAATGAAAGTGTCAACACAAGTTATCCCGAGGATAAACCATGAGATCCCAACCAGTTATTCACCATGTGCACCATTCCAGCACCCATGGTTATTGTCAGGCATTCACATGAGAAATTCTTCCATCAGTATCAGCCCCAAGTAGTCATTTCATATCAAGGAAGCCCCATGTTCGGTCCTATCTGTAGCTGAATCCGTTTGTAAGGCAAAGGCATAATTCTGCAGATGAGCTATTAACTCAGTCTTCTTGTTTTCTGCCAGATATTTCATTTGAGGAGGTACAGTGTCACTGGAAAGTGGTACTGTCATACATAACCTTTCTAAAACTCACATCGTCTCGCAGGCGTTCAGCCATGTCAATTGTATGGGGCTTTCTTAGCATCCCAGTTGTCTGTCGTGTGCACTTCTCCGACTAATGCCTTACAGGAGCTTACCCTTCAGGTGCTCAGGGCCTTTTCCAGGTCTGGTTTAGAAAATCTAGTAATCAGGTTTAGATTTCAAAGTGCTCATTATGTGTGCATTTAAAATATTCACTTTCTTGCTCGGCCAGTTTGGCCCAGTGGTTGAGCACTGATCAATGAACCAGGAGGTCACAGGTTAATTCCTGGTTGGAATTAAACCATGACCTAGGTTGCAGGCTGGATCACATGCCTAGGTTGCGGGCTCGATCCCTGTTGTGGAGTGTGCAGGAGGCAGCCGATTAATGAAATCAGCGATTCTCTCTCATCCTTAATGTTTCTATCTGTCTCCCTCTTCCTTCTTTTCTGAAATCAATAAAATATGTTTAAAAATATTCACTTTCTTTTCTTTTAAATTCTTAGTGATTAATTTCAAAATGATGCCACAAGTTAACTATTTGAAAATGTTCTGTTGCATAAGACATATTATGTAAATTACTAATAACAGTTAAGAGCAAGGAAAAAATAACTTTCATGTCTTTGTGTACTTTCAGTTTTATCCAGTTTATTTATTTATTTATTTTTAAAAATATTTTTCCTTTCCCTGGACCAGGACCCCTGGCATGTCAAAAATTTTAATTTTTTTTTTAGATCTTTACTTGTAGATGGTATAGTTGTGCTATTGAGAAAGCAGGTCAGGCAATCATCCTTTTTTATGTTAGACTTTTTTATTGTGGTAAAATATATGTAACATAAAATTCACCATTTTGGCTATTCTTAAGTATATGGTTTGTGACATTAGGCACAGTCATATTTTTACACAACTATCACCACCAACTTTTTCATCTTCCTAAACTGATGCTTTACACTCATTAAACAACTTGCTATTTCCCCCAACCCCTGGTAATCATTATTTTACTATCTGTTTCTATGATTTTGCCTACTTTAGGTACCTCATGTAAGTGAAATCATATGATTTGTCCTTTGTGACTGGCTCATTTCATTTAGTATAATGTCTTCAAGGTTCATCTAAGTTGTTGCATGTGTCAGAATTTCCTTCCTTCTCAAGTTTGAATAATATTCTACCATATGTATATATCACACTTTATCCATTTATCCACTGGTGGGCACTTGTGTTTTTACTTTCTTTGCTTTTGTGAATAATGCTCTATAAACATAGTTGTGCAAATATGTACTAGGGTTCCTGCTTCCACTTCTTTTGAGTGTATACTTAGAAGTGGAAGTGCTGGATTATATGGTAACTAGAGGCCCGGTGCACGAAATTTGTGCACAGGGGGAAGTGTCCCTCAGTCCAGCCTGCACCCTTTCCAATCAGGGACCCCTCTCACAATCCAGTACTGCTGGTTCCCAATTGCTTGCCTGCCTGCCTTCCTGATTGCCCCTAACCACTTCTGACTGCCAGCCAGATCACCCCCTAACCCTGTGATGGTGAACCTATGACACACGTGTTAGCACTGACACGTGTAGCCATTTTCAATGACACATGGCCACATAGGGTCGCATACAGAGAAGTATGGGGCCGCATGCTGAGAAGGACGTTTCACCTGGCTGTGCAGTAGCCGAGGAAGAAACATTTGCTGTAGTATAGTGTAGACACTCTGTGCCAGAGGTCTGTAGGCCAAATCAACAGAACTCCGGCACAGAGTATCTAGTTCTGGGATTTCCGGTATGCCATTAGGGGATCTTTGAGCTCACTTCCGGCCGGCAGAGCAGGGAGCAGCAGAATGCCGCTGGGGACGCATCTCTGGGGGGGCCCTGTGATCGCCATTACCAGCAACCACATAACCACAGCAACCATCATTCAATCTACTGTTCTGGGGTGTCGTGGATTTCTAATTGACCATCATTACTGAGATAAGTGAATGGGAGGTGGGAGAGGCGAGGGCCTGTGCTATGGGTGCCATTTCCCACTATTAGAAATACCGGCAGCCATCTTAATTTATATAAGGAGCATCATTTTACAGCATAGTACAGACTCCATTTCACCACTATTACTGTTGTGCATCCTTATTAACCCCCATTTCTGCTTATTAACCCTTCACTTTTCTAATGGACAGTTACATGTGCCATCTTATAGTCAGTTAGGCTAGTTAACCCCTAATTGTCTGCAAGGCTAACAGGCTATCTATAATTCTATTTTTTGTCAGTGTCCCCCTGATGGAGAACCCAAAAAATAAAAAACCAAGGTTAAGTAAAGGAAGTGGTAGTAGCAGTAGCCGACCATTTCAAGAGAATATGGACCGAGATGTATGGCATTATGGAAAAAATGGCAGATCATTTTGCATTCTATGTACTGAAATGGTAGTAAACAGAATGTGGAATATAAATAGACATTTTGAAACTAATCATTACCAGCTCTTGAAAAAAAGTGAGAGTGAAAGGAAGGAATACATTTCCAGGCAGCTACACTTTTATAAGAGCCAATCTAATTCTATTCTTAAATTTATAAAAGGCTCTACAAATTTAACATTTGCAAGTTTGAGCATTGCTCCCCTCCCTTTATAGCTTAGCATGGAAAAGCACTCAATGAGGGAGAATTTATTAAAGAAAATCGCCTAAGATGTGCACCAGTTCTATTTTATGATATGCAGAATAAAGATGCAATTATTAAGAGATTATCAGTTACCACTCAATAGAAATATCATAAAAGACCAAATAATGAGACTGAACATAAACATGCAACATCAATTAAAGAGAGACATAAGTAATTAAAATATTTTTTGATCTCTCTTGATGAAACTACTGATGTCACATCACACGCTCAGTTGGCCATTATTGATTGATATTCTGATGGTCTCACAATGAGAGAAGAGTTGATAAAGTTAGTATCGGTGCCAACAAGTACATCAGGAAGCGAAATATGTAAGGTTGTTATACGAACATTCCATGACCTAAGCATTGATATCTCTAAAGTTGTGTCAGTGAGCAAACATGGTGAGGAAAAAAGTTGGATTTGTCAAATTGTTTACAGAAGCTATTGGACATCCGATTGTGCCTTTCATTGTATTATCCATCAGGAGGTTTTATGTGCTAAGGCAGGATTCACCGAATTAAACGACTTAATGTCAATTGTTATATAAATAGTTAATTTAACAGCTGCTCGCCCTCTTCACAAGCGAGAATTTTCTGCACTTTTACTGGAGGTTGATTCCACCTACAGTGGACTGCTGATGTACAATAATGTAAGATGGCTGAGCCTAGGCAAAGTTCTTGAGCGCTTTGTGGAGTGCTTTGAAGAAATTAAGGTATTTCTTGAGGATAAGGATCTGGGAAACTTTTCTCAGCTCGATGATGATAAGTGGGTCAACACCCTGATATTTTTACAGATCTCTCTGTTCATATTAATGAACTGAACTTAAAGTTACAAGGTTTTGGCCAAAGTATTGACGTTATGTTTGGATGCATTTAAGCTTTTGAAAGTAAACTTAAAATTTTCAAGCGAGATGTAGAAATTAAAACTTATATGTATTTTCCTTGAGTAGCAAAGTATTTTGAGAAGGCCAGTGCAGCTGTACAAAATGAAATGGAACCCTTGCATATAAAGTACCAGCATGTTTTAGACTCGTTACTTGACCAGTTCAGTGATAGATTTAATCAATTTAGAAGCCTAAAATAGACCATAAAAATAATTAAGTATCCTGATGTAGTAGTCTACAGTAGTTTGGAATTAAACAGTTTCCAATGGATGCAAATTGATGATTTGGAGATGCAACTTGCAGAATTTCAAGACAGCATCTGGGCGCAAGTCTTTGTCAACTTGAGGTCAAAGCTTGAGAATCTGGAAAAGTGCCACTTGGAGAATCAATTGCCACTATGAACAGGAAATTGAGAGTGCCTGGAACCAATTACCTGACATTTTTAGCACCATGAAAAATATAGCAATGGCTTTACTCACAATTTTTCTCTCTATGTACTTTTTTTTTTATTGTTCAGTTTATTAATTACATTGTTTCCCCTTTTTTATCCCCCTATATCTTCCCTCCACCCTGTCCCTATCCCACCCTCCGCCCTCACCTCCCCCTCCCCAATGTCCTCTCCCATTGTTGCAAGATTTTTGTCCAGTCTCTTGCTATACTTCCAACAACACTTTTCTCCCCAAGAATTGTCAGTCCTTTCCCTCTCTATGTCCATGTTTCTGTTATAGTCACCAGTTTATCTTGTTCATCAGCCTATCAGTTCACTTGATTTTTATGTTCATTTGTTGATAGATGTGTATTTGTTGTTTATAATTTATATTTTTACCTTTTTCTTCTTCCTCTTCTTAAAGAATATCTTTCAGCATTCCATATAATACTGGTTTCGTGGTGATGAACTCCTTTAGCCTTTTCTTATCTGCAAAGCACTTTATCTGATCCTCAATTCTGAATGATAGCTCTGCTGGATAGAGTAATCTTGTTAGTAGATTCTTGCTCTTCATTATTTTGAATATTTCTTGTCACTGGCGTCTGGCCTGCATCGTTGCTGTTGAGAAATCTGCTGACATTCGTTTGTGTGCTCCCCTGTAGGTAAGCAACTGTTTTTCTCTTGCTGCTTTTAATATTCTCTCTTTATCTTTTGCTCTTGGCATTTTTATTATGATATGCCTTGGAGTTCTCCTGTTTAGATTCCTATATTTTGGGTTTCTGTGTACTTCTTGGGCTTTTAAGTCAGTTTCTTTCACCAGGTGGGGAAAGTTTTCAGTCACTATTTCTTCAAGTAGGTTGTCATTAACTTGCTCTCTCTCTTTTTCTGGCACCCCAATAATTCGGATGTTGGCTTGCTTGAGGTTGTCCCAGAGGCCCCTTATGCTATCTTCAATTATCTGAATTCTTTTTGTTTCTTGCTTTTCCAGCTGAGTGGATTTTGGTTCTTTGTATTTCAAATCTTTGACTTGGTTCTTGTGGCCCTCTGGACTGCTTTTAGGACTTTGTGTAATATTTTTTATTTCAGTCTGTGTATGCTTGATTTCTAGTTGGTCCTTTTTTTATCTGTGAGGGTCTGGTTCGTATCCTCAGAGGTCTTGTTCATTTCCCTGAGGGTCTCATCCATTTCCTTGTAAGTATCATTCATCTCCTTGTAATTCTCATTCATTTGCTGGTTGGTCTTGTTTATTTCCTGGTAATTCTCATTAAGTTGGTCGGCCTTTTGTAGGAGCCTCTTGAAAAGCCTTATAACCGTGGTTTTGAACTCTATGTCTTGTCGTCTTTTCTCCTCCATTTCTTTCACACCTGATTTCTTTCCATGTCTCTGCATGGTGGCTGCTTTATGTGGTGGATATCCTCAAAGGGACAGAGGCTCAGTCTCCCCAGTTACCTGAGGTGGGTACTCTTACTGCAATCCTTTATGGGTTGTATTCAGTGTTTTTGAATTTAAACCCATCTTTTTGTTGTTAGCCCTAGGAGGGTTTGACCTCCAGTCCAATTGTCTGTGAAGCTCAGCTGTGCTCAGGTTGGGTGGGCGGAGTCTCCGGGCCAAGCAGACAGCGTTAGCTCCGCCCTATGCGGCCCCAGGGGCTCTGTGCTGGGGGCAATGGCTGCCAGCACCTCTGAGAGAGAGCCGCTGTGGACCTCCACCGGCTGCTGGGGAATTCAGACTGTCCCCAAATGACTTTACATGCGCAATGTCTCACCCAGGGTCGTAAAACAAAGCAGACTGACGGTTTTCGGAATGAGAGACAAGTCGCCGAGAGCTCCCTGCGCCGTCACGCAGCTGAGCTGTTCGAACAAGCTGCCTTCTCCACAAGCCGGGAGACCCGGCAGCACGAGAGCTTCGGCGTGCCCTCCCACTGTCCAGTTTTCACCCCGTGTGATAGTGGGTTCCCTGGACTTTGCCCAGAGCTGGAGAATCAGTCAGTGGGACGTCTTTGTCTCCCCGTTCGAGAAAACTGGCCGGTTTCTAGCTGCCTGCCCTCTCCGCGGCGCGCACTCCAAACCTCTCTCCGCGTGAATCTTTCAACGCTGTCTGCCGCCGCTCCTCCGAGTCACAGTGTCTTATCTTCACTTTTATTTGTGGAATTTTCACTCGGCGAGCATTCTGGTGATTCTGGAAGGTGTTTGTTCTTTCGTTAAGTTGTAGTATTAAAATTGCTGATTATGACGGCAAGATAGGTGTTTTACCTTTGCTGCCATCTTAGTTCTCTCTATGTACTTTTGTGAGACCTTATTCTCAGCATAAATAATATCAAAACCAACAAAAGAAACAGATTGACAGATGAAGTTAGTAGTGCTTGCTTGGGCTTGAAGTATACAACATACCAACCTTCAATTGAATGTTTAGCCAATGAAATTCAGCAACAAAAAAGTCACTAATAGGCACGTTAGTTAAAGAATTCCCCCTCCTCCTCACTTATCTTAGTTCACGGCACTCCACTCAAGTTAAATAATATCAAGAACAACAAAATAAACTGACTGAAAGATAAACAAAGAAGTCACTAAGCAGGTAAGTTAAATAATTCGTTTTTGGTTTATTAAATACAGTTATATATTACAATTATATGTTTTTGTGATTGAAACTATAAATATTGCAAACTTATGTTTTTTTTCTCAAAGTGACATACCACCCGAGTTATGCTTGGGTTTTTGGAGAATTTTGACACACGAAGCTCAAAAGGTTGCCCATCACTGCCCTAACCACTCCCCTGCCAGCCTGATGCCTAACTGCTACCCTGCCAGCCTGTTTGCCCCAAACTGCCCTCCCCTGCGGGCCTTGTCATCCCCAACTGCCCTCTCCTGCAGGCCTGATGCCCCCCAACTGCTCTCCCCTGCAGACCTGGGTTCTTCCCAACTGCCCTTCTCTGCAGGCCTGGTCTTCCCCAACTTCCCTCCTCTGCCAGCCTGGTCACCCCCTAACTGCCCTCCCCTGCAGGCTTGATTGCCCCAAACTGCACTCACTTGCAGGCCTGGTTCCTTCCAACTGCCCTTCCTTGCAGGCATGGTCCCTCCCAGTTGCCCTCCTCTGCTGGCCATTTTGTGTCCACATGGGGGCAGCCATCTTTGACTACATGGGGGCAGCCATCTTGTGTGTTGGAATGAAGGTCAATTGCATATCACCCTTTTATTAGATAGGATAAAGGCCTGATGCACGGGTGGGGGCCTGCTTGTTTGCCCTGAAGGGTGACGTAGATCAGGGTGGGAGTTCCCTTGGGGCATGGGGCAGACTGGACAAGGGGCCTGTGGTGGTTTGCAGGCCAGCCACACCCCCTAGTGACCCAAGCAGAGGTCCTGATATTTGTGATTTATTTATCTTCTATAATTGAAACTTTGTAGCCTTGAGCAGAGGCCAGGGCCAATCAGGGAGGGCAGGAAGCTTGGCTCCCTCCATTGACTAGAGAAACCCAAGCCTCTGGCTTTCTCCAGCTCTGTGGCTGCTGCCATTTTTGTTGGGATTTATTTATCTTTTATAATTGAAACTTTGTAGCCTTGAGCAGATGCCAGGGTTGGCCAGGGCAGGCAAGAAGCTGGGCTTTCTCCATCGCTGGGGGCAACCCAAGCCTCCTGCTTGCTCCAGCTCTGTGGCTGCTGCCATATTTTTGGGTTTATTTGCATACTCGCTCATGATTGGCTGCTGGGTGTGGCTTGTGGGTGTAGCAGAGGTATGGCCATTTTGCATGTTTCTCTTTTATTAGATAGGATTTTATGTTTAATATTTTGAGTAACAGCCATTCTGTTTCCCACACTAGCTGTACCATTTTACATTTCCACCAGCAATGCATAAAGTTTCCAGTTTCACCACTTCCCTGCCAACATTTCTCTTTCTCCCATCCCTCCCTCCCTCCCTCCTTCCCTCTCCCTCCCTCCCTCCCTCCCTCCCTCCCTCCCTCCCTCCCTCCCTCCCTCTCTCTCCCTCCCTTCCTCCCTCCCTCCCTCCTTCCTTCCTGCCTTCCTGCCTTCCTGCCTTCCTTCTTTCCTTTCAAAAACATAATAGTCAACCTAAGGCAGTGGTCAGCAAACTGTGGCTTGCGAGCCACATGCGGCTTTTGAGCTGTAGTTTGCCACTCTGTTGACTTATGAGTTTGCAGACCACTGCCCTAAGGAGTGTGAAGTATCAAAGCTCCCCTTTTAAACTAACACTCATTTTTAAATATAAAATATTTATTTACATTTTCTTTTCTTTTTGAATGAAATATTAAATTCTAAATTATAATTTGACCTATTTGAACATTTAGAAGTATTTTTTCAAATATATTTTTATTAATTTCAGAGAGGAAAGGAGAAGGATAGAGAGATAGAAACATCAGTGATGAGAGACAATCATTGATAGGTTGCCTCCTGCACACCCCCAACTGGGAATCAAACCTGGGAACCTTCAGTCTGCGGGCTGATGCTCTGTCCACTGAGCAAACCCGGCTAGGGCTAGAGGTACTTTTGAAAACATTAAAAATGTTGTAAATATGTGGAAGGACAAATAAAAGTGGTAAGTAACCTTTTAGAATTACTTGGGGAAAGATTTTGGCCTGTGGACCTCCTCAGAAGGCCTCGACATCCTGAGGAGCTCCCAGAACTGACTTTAACTGCAGAAGTGAAGTGTTGGAAACATATTCACAGTGAGTTCTGACACTGTTTTCTTAGGTGGGTAAAAGTTACTTCTCTCGGTCTGCAAGTCTTATGATGAACTTAAAAAACATTTTTTTCATTATCTTTGCCCAGTATTTTATTTTATTGAAAAGGAGTAACAAACAAACCAGTTGCCATGGAATTAAGGTTGGGAAGGAAGAATGCTTTGTCATTGACTGGGAACCTACTTAGGATCTGGCAGTAGAAAGTGGGAATAAATTGTACTTTTTTGACAATAGAAATATTTTGTCTGTTTCTTATTTTTTAAATATAACCCAAGGAGGATGCATGTATAAATACAAAAGATTGTACTTATCTTAATCTTGAAGTTAAAAGATTTCTCTGAGGCAGCAGTGACACAGCTCAGGTCAAACAGTAAAAATACACTATTAGGCCTGGTCAGCGTGGGTCTGTTGAGCACTGCCCTGTGGACCAGGAGGTCCCAGTTTGGTTCCTGGCCGGGTACATGCCCTGGTTGTGGACTAGATCCTCAGTGTGGGCTGGGCAGGAGGCAGCTGATCCATGATTCTCGCTCATCATTGATGTTTCTATATTTCCCTCTCCTTTCCTCTCTCTGAAATTAATAAAAAGATGTTTTAAGAAATTTAAAATGTACTGTTAAAACACCAATGGGCCTCTGGGGCATCTTACTATTAACATGCTCAGAGTAGGAAAACAGCCAAACAAACTCCATTGTCATGGAAATGATGGAAATGTAATGAACAAAAACAAATTACAATAAAAATTAGGGGCCTCATTTTTTATTTTATAACTCAAATATATCACTATTTTAAGTAGAATACCAGAAACATCAATACTTTCATGGGAGTATTTTTATTTTTCATCAGCCATCCACAGAGCATGGGAGGTAATGGTGCTACTGAATGGGTTCCTCACCCCTGGTTTGCTTTTCTGCTTTCACTTCAGCTTCGTATTCCGTCTCTCTTGAATATCACAAGTTGTCTCCACTTGTATATTTTCTATCTTTTATTTTTGAGAAAACCAAAGATGCTGATCACTCATCTTTAGAGTTGAACATCTTTTTGCTATGATTTAGATGTATTTAAATTCATATTGTCAGTCTTTAAACTTTGATTCATGGAAAGATTTACATACTATAAATGTTTAGATAAAATTTATATCAATTATGAACATATAGGTTTAAATTAAAAAGACAAAATATGTAATAGCAGTAACCATCAGATGACAGATGTTCATGAGACTACTATTACTTGGAGGATGTGGACTGTGTACCATTGTATAAATTGAACCTTCTGCATTCCTGTAGCCGGCAGTCTCAGGTGGTATGCCTTAGTGTTCTTGATTATGGCCCTGTTGTGTTGGTAGATACTTGTGTAATAAGATATTTAGTACTAGAGGCCCGGTGCATGGAAATTTGTGCACTCAGGGGGGTGGCCCTCAGCCCAGCCTGCACCCTCTTGTAGTCCAGACCTCTTGGGGGATGTCCACCTGATGGTTTAGGCCTGCTCTCTAGGGGATTGGGCCTAAGCTGGCAGTCAGACATCCCTCTGGCACCCTGAGAATGCTTGGGGGATATCTGACTAATGGTTTTGGCTGGGGAGCGGGCATCCTTAGCGCTTCTGTGGTGACGGGAGAGGCTCCTGCCACTGCTGCTACACTGGCCAGCCATAAGCCGGCTTCCTGCTGAATGGTGCACCCCCTGTGAAAGCACACTGACCTTCAGGGAGCAGCTCCTGCATTGAGCGTCTGCCCCCTGGTGGTCAGTGCATGTCATAGCAACCAGTGGTTCCTGGTTAGTCCGCCATTAGGGTCAATTTGCATATTACTCTTTTATTATATAGGATATGTTTTTGTAAATAAAAGTTGTTTTAGAGAAACTTTAGTTTATTCCCTCCCCTTTGGCATTACCACTATGAGGTGTACAGTTTTGAACACTAAATTGTCTCATGCAGTGATGATGAAAACTGATTGGGAGGGGAAGTGAGAATTATGAAAAAGTACACGTTTGGGCAAAAGTGGGGAGATGATGCTTAAGTGGAAATACCTCTGTATACCTTGGCCACTTGCTGCCTTAAAGGTCAGGATATTAAGTGTTGTCAATATGGCATAAAAACTAAAGCCTTTTCCCTGCAGCTTGCTATGCCTTTCCATGTTTGGGCCTGGAATTTTAGTGTGTGGTAAAGTTTGCAAGAGTGATTCGGATGATCATTGGGCTAGAGGCTTGGCTGATATTGGGCCTGCCTGGGCCGGTTTGGCTCAGTGGGGAGAGCATTGGCCCGTGAACTGAAGGGTCATGAGTTTGATTCTGGTCAAAGGCATGTACCTGGGTTGCAGGCTCCATCCCTTGCCCCCGTTGGGTGTGTGAGGGAGGCAATCAATCAGTGTGTCTCTCTCACACAGATGTTTCTCTCTCTCCATCTCTCCCCCACCTTTCCACTCTATCTAAAAAAAAAAAAAATCAATGGAAAAATATCCTGGGGTGAGGATTGACAACAACAAAAAGTATTGCGCCCTTCCTGAAAAGACCACGTTTGATGAGATCTTACACATGTAGACTTTAGAAGCCAAGTATGTGTGGTAAACCGAAGAACTCAAACCCCGGGGGGAGGAGAGTGTTTTGTACTGAGTTGTCAGCCTTGCCTCCACAGAGCGTCTGGTACCTGTAGTAAATTCACTGCTCCCAAGGGGGAGCATAGGTGGGAAGGATGAAAAATTTGGCTGTGTTTACCAGATATGGCCAAATAGGCCTCACCACTACAGTTGAATGTTGGGAAGACAATACCCTGCTTTGTGCCTCCTTCTATGATTGCCTGGCAAAGAACAGTGGGTAGAATGGAGCCTGACAACTTCTTTGTCATCCTGATCGAGGTTACACCCATCTGGCTCGGATAGCGCTCAATTACTGGGGAGAATGTTGTGGTTTTGGAAGCTCTCTCAAGTATATGGAACCTTGACTGCCTGGCTAGGAGCTTTCCTGCAAAGGTGAGGGAAAGAAGTAATAAGGACACATTCAAAGCTTTTTTGTAGGTAGATTGCCCAAGGCCCGTGTGCAGGATGAAGTGGAAGTGGGAAAAACCAAAGATCAAACGGTAGCTGTTTTAACCTAGATGAGTAAATCCTGTTGGTTTCAGCTCTGATTTCTGTATATGTTATACCTAGTAATTCAGGTAATATTTAGAGTAGAAAGTCTACTAACTTAGAATGGCTGGCAAAGAAAGGCAAGTAGATCCATGTGGGGCTTTGGGAAAAGCACTGGACTTGGCGTTGGGGGCCTGCAGTATAGCAAAGAAATTCTGTGAATAGGATGAACTAGCTCTGAATTCATGGGCGAGGCCTTGCGTCCTCAAGACCCCAGATGTAGAGCAGCTTATTTCTAAGACTCTTTCCCGGCCCTGATTTATTACTTGCAGATACACATTTCTAAGGACTAACTTCTACATGCTGCCAAGGAGTGGTCTTTTAGGGGCCTGTTATGATGAAGTATGATGAATAGATGACTCATTTACAATTAACAGTGTATATTTCCATACAAACAATTTCTGAGCTCTAAGTTTACCATAATAGTCTGCCCTCCAACCCCTTAAGTAGGGTTAAGCCCTTGAAATTTTGTTTGCATTTTTAATTTATTTGGAAAAGGAATTTGTCTGAGATATATATATCTCATCTCCCTAATTAGATTGTAACTTCCTTGAAAGCAAAATGCTTTGTTTAGTTCTGTTTGCTTGTTTGTTTTAATCCGTCACATTGCCTTAAATAATACTCCGCATACATAAAGCACTTGTGAAGCAGGCCAGTGAATGCATAGCTGGAACACAAACTTCAGTTCAGATCCAGTTATGACAAACTCTGAAACATTTAAGCATGAGTTAATATAGGTTTAGGCTTATTATATGTTATTACTGTCAGGAATTAAATAATGCATTTGTAATTGTTATTGCTGTGACTACACGGAGGTATGATGGAGTGTACTGCTATACAAAAATATTGGTAGGGCTCTGACGGGTTTGGCTTAGTGGATAGAGCATCAGCCTGTGGACTAAAGGGTCCCAGGTTCGATTCCTGTCAAGGGCATGTACCTTGGTTGTGGGCACATTCCCAATGGGGGGTGTGCAGGAGGCAGCTGATGGATGTTTCTCTCATCGATGTTTCTAGCTCTCTGTCCCTCTCCCTTCCTCTTCGTGAAAAATCAATAAAACATATTTAAAAAATATTGGTAGGAGTTAGTTCATAATCGTATAAAGGTTATTATTTACTCTGAAAAGAAATATCAATTTCTAGAGATCAGTCTTTGAGTAACCTTATGGATCGAGGACAGTATCCTATAATTAGGGAAGGGGGAACACAAAAAATAAAGTCAGTCGTTCAGAAGCAACTGTGGTTGGCCACATAGAGAACAGTTTTTGTCCGTTTTCTGGCCAGAAGAAAAAGAACAGTTTTCTAGAGCAGAGATGATTTTTTAAATGAAAGCTTTCCAAAACATGGGGCCCCTGCCTTCTGCTTCTAGTTTCTTTAGGAACCAGTGATGAGAGAAGACAAGAAGAGAAGCTTGAATGATGAGGAGGTGGGAGCATGTCGTGGTGATGAGGGAGAGTAGCAGTATGTCAGGGAAAAGCGGGCAGGAAAGAACCCAGCCAGAGGGCTCCTCACTGTGGAAGGAAGCTGACCTTTCTCCTCATACGTAGAGTTCTAAACGTTTATGTTCAACCTAAAACATTTGCTGATGTCCATAAAGATAAGTCTGATCTGTAGTAAAAGCGAATGGGGATGTCTGACTTATGTTTTTGGACAGTGGTCGGCAAACTCATTAGTCCACAGAGCCAAATATCAACAATACAATGATTGAAATTTCTTTTGAGAGCCAAATTTTTAAAAAAATCTTTATTGTTCAGTTTATTAATTACATTGTTCCCCCTTTTTTATCCACCTGTAGCTTCCCTCCACCCTGTACCTATCCCACTCTCTGCCCTCACCCCCCCCGCCCCCCACTGTCAAGAGCCAAATTTTTAAACTTAAACTTCTTCTAACGCCAATTCTTCAAAATAGATTCGCCCAGGCCATGGTATTTTGTGGAGGAGCCACACTCAAGGGGTCAAAGAGCTGCATGTGGCTTGCGAGATGCAGTTTGCCGACCACGGTTTTAGGACATTGCATCAGAAGCCAGTTAAAAGCAGACATTTATTCAATTTGTTTATCAGAAATATTTCTGTAAACTCAGTAAGTCTGTTTGTTTTCTTCTGATAATACCTTAGTTGATTGACCATCTGAGGAACTAGGCCAATAGGCAGATACTCTGCACAGCTGTTTAAATTTTATACATAAAAATCGTGGAAGTTAGTTATTCATTCATATAGCCAGTATTCATCGGCTGCTAGCCATGTGTGGGATACTTTGCCAGCCAATGGAGATACAATAAAGATATTGTATGGCTCCTACCCTTTCGTGCAGCTCACCTATACAACATCATGCATCATGATCACTCTGCTTGTGGAATTGGAATTTTAGATCCCCTCCTAGAAAGGATGGAACTTGAAATTTCTCTACTGCCTTATACTGTTGACTCGAAAATGATCTTTGGATGAAGAGATTGATCTAATTTGACCTACAGGCTCCAAGAAAATTCATTTCCATTCCTTCCTTGTTCATTCATTCATCAAGCATTTGTAAAAAGTCAGTCCTTCACCTAGGGAGGCCCATAGCCTCTAGACCAAGCGTGTCAAACTCGGAGCTGGAGGGCCACATACCTTGTTTAAACAAGGAAAAGAAAAAAAAAACAGATTGGGAACTGATAAGTACAGGGTTGGTGTGGCAAGTGAAGGGACAGAGGTAGAACAAAATGTTTTTAAACAAACAGATGGCCAGCCCTTTACTAAGTCTCATTAGCCCTTCAAAGTATTATGTCATTGATTAAATGGTTCTGAGCTTAAGTTCTGTACTCTTTGGGTGATTCTGCTCTAGTTGCTGATGTTCATTGATTTAATTATGATCGGTTGATGTTCTTTCTGGCTGTCATAGGAGCAGTCATTCGCTACAAGAAAACTAGCTTCACATTTTCACAGAACTGGCTTTGGTTCTGAGATGTCCACCAATGTAACAATGAGGCATGTGGCTTCATTATAATCGGTATGCTATTAGACATGAATAGTTTCTGAATTGTGAAAATAGTCATTCATCACTGTGTGTCTCCTAATGCTTTATTTCCAGTGGATTTGTTCTTGGTTAACAGTTAGCAGTTGTTGTGAGTCCTTAACATGTTTATTACATTTGCTTTTTTTAAAAAAAATTCTATACATTTAAAACCTTAAGTCTAAGCCATATTGTAAAGAGCTTAAAACTTTTCAAATAGCTTGCAATATGTGATGTATAGGCTTCTTTTTTAGTTCAAGGAAAGAGTGTAGATTACCAACTCTCTGAAATGTACGGAACTAAGAAAGCACTTAAAATTTTAATCTTCCTCTTGACACTTGACAAAGATGAACAGGCAGCTCACCCCCCTTTTGTGTGGGATGGATTTAAGCTGGAAATGTTCTTGAATGATGTGGAACTTGAGTCTGGTTTTATCTTTTTTAAAAAATATATTTTATTGATTTTTTTACGGAGAGAAAGAGAGAGGAATAGAGAGTTAGAAATATTGATGAGAGAGAAACATTGATCAGCTGCCTCCTGCACACCTCTCACTGGGCATGTGCCCGCAACCAAGGTACATGCCCTTGACTGGAATCAAATCTGGGACCCTTGAGTCTGCAGGCTGATGCTCTACCCACTGAGCAAAACCGGCCAGGGCGAGTCTGGTGTCATCTTTGTTGCAGATGCAGGGCCCTACCTGCTGTCTTCCAGTTCTCTTTGACTTTCGTCAGTGCTTCTGGGAGCCACTTAGTGAAATGGTGGAGACTGACAATAGGTCTGCTTATTTAACACCCTGTTCACCTGTGTAATTCAGCTAGTGGGCTTGGCCAATTCCTGTTGTCTTTTTCAGTAGAATCAGTCTTTGCCGGGCCCTTAGGTAACCTTGGAGACGCAAGTTCGTTATTTCTCTCCTGAGATTTTTCAGGCAGTCCCACCCTTGTGATAGGTAGTCTTGCTACATGGCTTTTGGCTCCTGTGTTATTCAAATGTCCTATCCCTTGTTTTATATAAAGTCTCTGGGTTGTAACCTCTTGTCTTTCCTCGTGGGCACTCCTGTAGCCCCTGCCTCTCATCTGTTATGGGCCCTGCGGCACCAACTGGAATCTTGCGATTACTAGCTCTGTCGCGACAGTATCGAGGCTTTGGTATGATTTTGAATATTTGCCTTGAAGGTTCGATTTTTTGGAAAGTTACATATTAGATGGAGTCATCTGAAAGACAGTGAGTGGTAGGGACTTGCCTCCTACCAGCAGCTGGGGTGCTGCTAGCTTTGAAGGCAGGACTACCTTAATCCAGGCTATGCAAAAAGTCCCACTCAGACTCCCTGTTGTAGGGAGGGTCTTGGCTTAGGGAGCCCTTTTTCATGGGCTGAATTCATTCTCATTTTAAATGCTGTGCTGACTGTACGCATAGGATCACAAATTTCAGGTTAAAGAACCTTTCACCTTCTGGTGTATGGGAGAATGGTACCTTTAAGTCATATATATAGCTGGTCTGGAGGAGGGTGTGTCTCTGGACATCTGTGTGGTGAACACTTCTTTGTATATTGTGTGTGTGTGTGTGTGTGTGTGTGTGTGTGTGTGTTCAAAAGTGACTTCATAAAAGATAGCATCTGCCAGGATTCGGAACACAGCAGGTAATGTACTTACCGAAGAGGTAAGAGCATGAGTAATTCTTGCCTCATGAGAAAGATGTAAACTAGTTTATTATAATGATGTAATATTTGGGTGCTTGATTTATCACCCCCATTCCCAATGATGCAGAAACTTAAGGACTAAGCAGGTTATAAAAATTCAAAGTGTGTGCCTGGAGTCTGGCGTTCTCCCCCAGGCAATGGAAGTGTCACGCTTTTCCTGACCGTTTGCTGTTGGTGGAGATTTCCACAGATCGTGGTTCAGAACTCACCACATGCAGCCACGTAGGGGACGTTTTAGGTGTTTGTTCCATGAGAGAGGGCATCACCTGTGATAACGAGGCTGAAAGGCGACATGGCAGTGCTGCAGCCTTGGCACTGGAGCAGCGCAAGCAGATGCTCATTCATCTGTGCTGAGGGCCCAGGTGCAAAGGGTGGTGAAGGGGGAGGCAGCCTTTGAACTGGATCTTGTTTTAAGAGAAACATAGGAGCCCTCCCTGGTTCGGCTCAGTGGATAGAGCATCAGCCTGGGGACTTTAGGGTCCCAGGTTCGATTCTGATTCAGGGCACATGCCTGGGTTGCAGGCTCCATCCCCAGGAGGGGGTGTGCAAGAGGCAGCTAATCAGTGATTCTCAACATTGATGTTTCTTTCTCTCTCTCTCCCTCTCCCTTCCTCTCTGAAGCACAGGAGAAGTCTAGGTTGAATATCATCCTAGGCAAAAGAGTGGCCTTTTTGGGGCAGGCAGGGGGAGGGAAGATATAAGGAGATTTTAATTGTCAATAAAAATCATGGCTACCTGCCATATGCTGAGTACCTGCTCTGTAAAGCTGTTAGTCCAGGGGTATCATGTGAGCTCAGTTAATCCTCAGAGTAATCTCATGGGGTTGGTATTACAATCATCACAGATAGGAAAACCAGGTCCCCCAGGCCCAGGGCCGTGACCATAGCTGATCGCGGTCACATTCGGGTTTGACCCGGGCGTGATGTGAGCAGAGCTGGGTGCAGCGAGGGTGAAGTGATTCTGGAGGGAATGGCCTTCACACAGCTTTCTGTTGAAGAAGAGTAAGTTTGGACTCCATTTGAGGAAATTGGCTCCGTTATACTTGGTGTCAGAAGGATTCCTGGAAATGTTGTGACCTGAAAAACTGGAAAAGTATGATTTGAGTTGAGCTGGTCAAAGTGATTAATTTGGGCAATTAAGTATGAAAGTGTAACTGCAGACTAAACAAATGGAAATTATTACCACAAAGCTTTCCTCCAACAGCGAATCCGGGTCAAGCCAATGTGGAATGTGTGGCTCTTTAGATTAGCCTTGGGCCTGTAACAATGGCCCATTCTTTCCCTCCACCCACAGCAGGCCCTGGTGGGGGGTCAGGACATGGAGGGGTAAGAGGTATCTCCCTTTGCTTGACTGTAACAGCTAAGATTACTGTGCACTCATTTCTCAGATTTTTTTTTTTACTTTCTCCCCCATCTCCACCCTCATGACAATGAATTGAAAGCTAGGGTTTGGTAATAAAAGTAATAAGTTTATAGTGTATCAGAAAACTCTTGGTATTTATCTGTGCTTCCCTGAGTATGTTTTGTTATAAGACATTGATTTAATTTGACCTACAGGCTCCAAGAGAACTCACTTCCATTCCTTCCTTGATCAGTCATTCATCAAGCATTTGTAGAAAGCTAGTCCTTGACCTGGAGGGGCTCATAGTCTAGACTCTGGAGCAAAAAACAGACGTGGGAACTGATCAGTGCAGTGCTGGCTGTGAAAAATAAAGAGATAGAGGTAAATCGAAATGTTTATAAGCCCCTGGAAAGAGGGGTCCTGCAAGAGGGAGAGAGGATGGGTAGGGGGCAGCCCTTAATTCTGGGAAGTGTTTTCTCTCTTTTGTTTCATCCACTGTCCTGGAATGACCCTGCCCTTTAGATTCCGAATTTTGCCTCTCATCCAGAGTGAGTCCTAGCAAGGTGGTTGCCACCCCTTTGATTTCTCGAGGGTGGCTGCTCTCTGTTCTTCCCCAGGCTTCACACCTGCAGCCATACCCAGAGACTTGGACAGGGACTACGACTGTCTTTGTCTAATACTGATGAGCTTCTGCCACCTTGCTTCCTTCCTTTTTACTGTCCTCTGACCCTGGCCAGTCCTGTGACTCATCACAGAGGTGGCCGGACACATATGGGACACGAAAAGTGCTGAATTGGACAAAACAGCAGATATACGGGAACCCCACTCAGGTGAGGGAGCATTCATCCCGCTGGGCATCACCTCAGGTTTGAAGGACAGGTTAATGTTTACATTTGTACTTCCGAAGTCTTGTTTGGCGGCACCTGTTTTCCTAAAAATAGGCTTTAAGTATTGTTCCCACCTGACCTTCTTAATTTACAGAAGATGGCAGGATCATGCCCCCTAGGGGTATGAATCAGCTCCGAAAGAGAGGTTGTGATCTTGGCAGACCCCGTAAGCACAGTTTGTGTGACACACAGAATGAATCCCCTTCTGTGGAAAGGAGTTGGGGAAATAGCACTCTTGAGTTTGGAAGCAATAATGTCCTTGTTAAGGCATGTTTTTAAATTGCAGTGGGCAGATGACTCTTCCACCAACAGGATTTCAAAGTTAAGCAGACTAGTTGGTCTGCTTTGAAAAGGCCTGTTTCCTTTGCTAAATATCAGATTTCATGTTATAATTATGAATCCCTAATTTTAGTAAAATGCAAACCAATGGATGTATCCTGGTATAGTTTATCAAACCACAGACCATTAAGGACTTTATACACAAGAAGTCTAACTTATCTTAAACTGATTAGTTTAATTAGGGGACAGTTTTGGAGGAAGTGATCCTTGCTTCCTGTTAGTTCTCTGAGCCCTCTGGTTGGAGGGTGTATACTCTGCTCTAACGCTTGCCTGTTCTTTCTGAGCGCATCTATGCCCTGAAAAGGGTTTGAGATATCAAGTTGCACTTACAAGTAAATTATGTCTTATCTTCTACTTTCTTTGCTTTTTTATTCCACAGTCATTAAAGCATTGCTATGATGACAGATGCTTCGTAATTACTTGACAACTAAAATGTTGAACCTGAATGGTTGTATGGATTTGTATTAAACACACACACACACACACACACACACACACACACACACACAAAACCCATTGTTCTCACTGCAGAAGGGCAAAGTGGTGGGGGACATGAACTCTGGCAGAGAAGTGTAGGAAACAGGGACTAGGTATGGTGAGGACTTGGGGGAAGGAGGGCTTCAAGTCCAGTAGCCCATGTCTTGAGTGTGTACTATCTGCCAGGTTCTGTGTAAGGGCTTTATATGGAGTCGCCACGCAGTCACCTCAAGAACTCCGTGAGATTGATACTGTTACTATTCCCATTTTAAGGATGCAAAAAGAAAAACGAGGCACCAAAAGGTTAGTTACCTTGCTGCCCAAGGTTTCCCAGCTAGTAAGTTGGAGACTGAATTTGAATCTAGGCAATCTGGTTGCAGCCTGCAAAGTTCTTGATGGAAGAACTAACTTGGAGTTGCACCCACACAGGCTCCAATCCTACACACTACATCCCAACTCTGTGATTGTGGGCAAAGTTAGGCAACCTGTCTGAGACTGTTTCCCCATCTGCAAGTGGGTGTCATAATAATTACAATTTACAGCTGTTGAGAGTTTTTAAATAAGGGGATGCATGTAATTGGTTTGGCATGTTGAAGTCTCGGGGTGAACATTCCTTTCCTTCCTTTTGGTTTTGCATCTTGGGGAAGTGGTGGTGGTAGCTTGAAGCCTGGACTTACCTTCAGTGTCCTAGAGCAGTGGTCGGCAAACTCACTAGTCAACAGAGCCAAATATCAACAGGACAACGGTTGAAATTTCTTTTGAGAGCCAAATTTTTTAAACTTCAATTTCTTCTAACGCCACTTCTTCAAAATAGACTCACCCAGGCCGCGGTATTTGTGGAAGAGCCACTCTCAAGGGGCCAAAGAGCCGCATGTGGCTTGTGACCCACAGTTTGCTGACCACTGTTCTAGGGGTAGGAGGCACCTCCCAGCTCTTGGAGCTCCGCACAGGTTGTGCAGACACATCCTGCACAACTAAGACCTTTTGAAGGTTTCCTCTTGCTCTGCTCTTTGGTGATTCCTAAGAGAAGTCTTATTGCTACATTTTGCTGAAGGTCGGACTGATCTTGCAATGGTCTGTCCTTGGAGTGAGGGGGATTTCCCTAGCACCTAGACTTCCTTTTCTTAAGGGAAGATATATGGTTCCTTCCTTTTCCCCTCCACTTCTTTCTTTGGATTAGTTTTTTTCTTAACTATAAGAAGGAGGGCAAGCAGGTATAGAGAAGGAAAAATTCTCCTACACCCTCTTAGGTTCTTTGGCTGGAATTTAACTGACATAAGACAGATTAACAGGAGAAAACCATGCAAGATTTTACTAAATTTCTACATGTGTATGGGCACCCTTACTAGAGAACAAGGACCCAAAGAAGTGACCAGAGCAGACAGTTTTTTAGATCTCATAGACAAAGAAACAAATGTATGAAGAACTGATCAGACAAAGGGGTTTGTGTTAGGGGCAGTAAATTGTGGAGAAGTGACTAGGACGACATGGGTTAATTTAATATGGTTTGTTTGTACAGAGTTCTCTCAGCCCTGACTTCTCAGCTCTGGGGATATAATATCTTCCTTTTTCCTGGTATAGGGAGGGAGTACCCCCTCTTGCTTTCAGAAATAAAAATGAGGGTCTGAGTTCCCTTCTTTTCTTGCACCTGCTGTTTCTCAAGTGTCTTTAACTCAAAATAATTTGCCTGCAGCATATTTTGGGGTGACATGCTCAGAAACTCTTCACAAGTTTAAGTGAATATAGTCTCAGTGCCTTTTTGATTTTTATGATGATTGATATTGAACCCCCCAAGTGTTGTAAGATTAAGAGGTGACTCCCCTGACCCTAAGGTTTCTCTTCTACAGGATGGATAGGACACAGAGATAAGTTTATGGACTTGAGCGAGCTTGAGCCAGGCTTGGATTATGGAGAAGCTCCTCCCTACCTACCCCCCTCTCCCCCACCCTCCCACTCTGGTCTCCCTGATTCCTTGGCTAGCCATGTCCCTGCCAGCACTTCGTCGTAGAAGGAAGGCTTTAACACAGCTGGAAAGAAGCTTTTAACAGGAGTATCTTCATATCCACACAGACACCTATGATATGATTCCTAATGTGTGGTCCAAGGACCACCCGTGTGAGAATCCTGGGGTATTTGTTAAATAAAGAGAATCCCAGCCCACCCCAGATGCGCCGATTCAGAATTACAGTGTCATTGTTTGTGGTTTAAAACTATTCTTTTCAAGGATTGATCATATTTCTCTTTGATGAAAAGTAGCAATGCAGACCTATCGCATCATTCAACCTTGCTCAGATCTTGGCACGCACATTTTCGCGACTAATGTTCTATCGCTGTGGCTTGTCATTACCAGTGATGGCTGCTAGTTCCACATGAGCTCACTGTGAGCCGTTCCGGGAGTGGTCGGTGAGGTGCCAAGGAGATCAGAGGTTAGGGAGGCGAGGCCCGAGCCAGGAATATGTAGTTCATGGAATTAGATTCAAGGCAGAGGGGGTCTGTACTCTGGGGAGCTGAATTCAGCTATCTTAGGGGGCAGAGGAGGGAGATAAGATTCAAGTATGTGGAAGGCAGAAGCAGGAAGAGGCTCCAGTGAACAAGGTGGAGGTTGGCCATGGGACCTTTGGAACTAATTTATCTCAGGCTTTTTCCTCAAGGTGTTTATGATGTGACTTGCCAGTTTAGCTATTTGAAACTTGTTTGATAATTGACTGTGTCGATATTGAGCATAATGTATTACGTAAAATAAGTATGCATATTGTTTACAAATAAAGGATAAAATTGAAGATAGCTAGTTAGTAGCACAGTAGAAGCACTAAAAAGAAGGCAAGTTATTTTCTGAAAATGTGCTATTCTTATTCTAACTCTTAGAATATTCTAGAAAACCCTAGAATACATAAGCACACATTCCAGTTTTCTAGTGCAGTTGTTCCAAACAACCTTGGGAGTGTTTTAAAAAACTCTGTGGCCTGGTTCTTGCCCCAAGACATTCTGATTGAATTGGCAGGGGTATGGCCTGGACTCTGGGATTTTCAAAGCTCTCCAGTTCTTCATTTCTTTTTTTTTTCTTTTTTTTTTTTTTTTTAATTTTCAAAAAATTAAATTCTTTATTGTTTAAAGTATTACATGAGTCTCCTTTCCCCCCATTGACCTTCCCTGCCATTCCCACACCCTAGCACATGCCCTCAACCCCCTACTGTCTGTGTCCATGGGTTACGCTCATATGCACGCATACAAGTCGTTTGGTTGATCTCTTACTCTTCCCCTCCCCTGCCTTCCCTCTGAGGTTGGAAGGTCTGTTCGATGCTTCTATGTCCCTGGATCTAGGTAATTTTCTTGAGAACAGACATCAGTGTTCTGTGATTTAAGAATTGGTTTGAAATAACTTAATGAAGGCACAAACTAGGATATCTCTGTGTCACAGGAGTAGGAAAACTCAGAGCTTCGAGAAATACCCCTTTGTCATCACTGGTAATAAGAAGGTCCCAAAGAAAACTAATTTTTACACTTCTGGGTTCCTATAAAAGACAACAAAAGGATTATATCAGGACTTTTCCTGGTTCAGAAGGTCCTTGGTGAAAAGAGCCAACTAACAAAGGAAGATCTCATGTGCCCAGGCTCTCTTCCCCTGGTCAAGACAAGACTTCTTTCTTTCTTTACTGAGTGCCCAGCAACTGTCAGAGAGTCACAGCTTTTCATGCATGAATAATCTAATAGTTTATTTTTATTTTATTTTATTTTATTTTTTTATTGTTCAGTTTATTAATTACATTGTTTCCCCTTTTTTATCCCCCTATATCTTCCCTCCCCCTGTACCTATCCCACCCTCCGCCCTCACCTCCCCCTCCCCAATGTCCTCTCCCATTGTTGCAAGATTTTTGTCCAATCTCTTGCTGCACTTCCCACAACCCTTTTCTCCCCAAGAATTGTCAGTCCATTCCCTCTCTATGTCCATGTTTCTGTTATAGTCACCCGTTTATCTTGTTCATCAGCCTATCAGTTCACTTGATTTTTATGATCATTTGTTGATAGATGTGTATTTGTTGTTCATAATTTATATTTTTACCTTTTTCTTCTTCCTCTTCTTAAAGAATATCTTTCAGCATTTCATATAATACTGGTTTGGTGGTGATGAACTCCTTTAGCTTTTTCTTATCTGCGAAGCACTTTATCTGATCCTCGATTCTGAATGATAGCTTTGCTGGATAGAGTAATCTTGGTTGTAGATTCTTGCTCTTCATTATTTTGAATATTTCTTGCCACTGGCGTCTGGCCTGCATCGTTTCTGTTGAGAAATCCGCTGACAATCGGATGGGTGCTCCCCTGTAGGTAACCAACTGTTTTTCTCTTGCTGCTTTTAATATTCTCTCTTTATCTTTTGCTCTTGGCATTTTAATTATGATATGTCTTGGTGTGGTCCTCTTTAGATTCCTATATTTTGGGGTTCTGTGTACCTCTTGGGCTTTTAAGTCAGTTTCTTTCACCAGGTGGGGAAAGTTTTCAGTCACTATTTCTTCAAGTAGGTTTTCATTAACTTGCTCTCTCTCTTTTTCTGGCACCCCAATAATTCGGATGTTGGCATGCTTGAGGTTGTCCCAGAGGCCCCTTACGCTATCTTCAATTATCTGAATTCTTTTTGTTTCTTGCTTTTCCAGCTGAGTGGATTTTGGTTCTTTGTATTTCAAATCTTTTACTTGGTTCTTGTGGTCCTCTGGACTGCTTTTAGGACTTTGTGTAATATTTTTTATTTCAGTCTGTGTATGCTTGATTTCTAGTTGGTCCTTTTTTTTATCTGTGAGGGTCTGGTTCGTATCCTCAGAGGTCTTGTACATTTCCCTGAGGGTCTCATTCATTTGCTTGTAAGTATCATTCATCTCCTTGTAATTCTCATTCATTTGCTGGTTGGTCTTGTTTATTTCCTGGTAATTCTCATTAATTTGATCGGCCTTTTGTAGGAGCCTCTTGAAAAGCCTTATAACCGTGGTTTTGAACTCAATGTCTTGTCGTCTTTTCTCCTCCATTTCTTTCACACCTGATTTCTTTCCATATCTCTGCATGGTGGTTGCTTTATGTGGTGGATATCCTCAAAGGGACAGTGGCTCAGTCTCCCCGGTTACCTGAGGTGGGTACTCTTACTGCAATCCTTTATGGGTTGTATTCAGTGTTTTTGAATTTAAACCCAGGTTTTTGTTGTTAGCCCTAGGAGGGTTTGACCTCCAGGCCAATTGGCTGTGAAGGGAGACTGAGTTCAGATTGGATGGGCGGAGTCTCCGGGCTGCGCGCAGCGGCAGCGGTGGCGGCGGCGGCAGCTGGGTCCTATGCGCTCCTGCGCGCAGGTCTCTGTTGGATGGGGATGGCTGCAGACTCCTCCAAGAAAAAGCCGCTAGTCTCTTCCCCTTGCCAGACAACTGCCTTTCCCCAAATGTGCCTGCACACCAAAAGTCCAGCCCAGGGCTGTAAAATAAATGGTTTCCGGAACCAAGTTTCCAGGGGGCAAGTCGCGGGTTTGCGCACCGCGCCCCACTTCCAGGGTGCGTCCCCCGGACCTCGGACCGCGCCCAGTTCCGGGTAATCTGTGCAGGGGGACCTCTCCTACCCTGGATCTCGGACCTCGCCCGGCTCGGGAAATCTGGGCAGTGAGACGCCTCCGCCCTTCCTCGTGGGCGAAATCCGGCCGGTCCCTGCTCCAGCCCCAGCCCGCGCGCGCGACCAGAGCGGCTCCTAACCTTTTTCGTCTGAAAGACTGCGCTCCCGCCGCTCCTGAGTCTCAGCGTCCCACCTTTGCTCCTATTAGTGGAATTTACATTCAGCCAGCTTTCTGGCGATTCTGGGTGCTTGTCTGTTCTGCTGTTATGTTGTAGTTCTTAAATAGTTGCGCGGGGCAGAACAATAGGTGTTTGCTTATGCCGCCATCTTGGTGTTCTCCCCAGTTCTTCATTTCTTATTATTTATTATTTGCCTTAAAAAAAAAAAACCTGTCTTTTTACTTAGTTTTAAAAAAATAAATTACAGTTGACATTCAATATCATGTTAGTTTCAGGTATCATAATAGTGGACAGACATTTACAAAACTTCCGCCATCATCCCCTCCCCAATAAGGGTCCATACATAGTTCTGGCAACATTATCGACTCTGTTCCCTGTGCTGTACTTCACATCACCTTGACTATTTTGTAACTGCCATTGGTGCTTCTTAATCTCCTCACCTTTTTTTTTTCTTTTCTCACCAATCTCAGCCACCCTCCCACCTGCCAACCAGGAGTTCAGTCTCTCAGTTTTAGATGAGGAGATTCAAGTCTAGGAATATTATGAATTTTTCTAAAGTTCACATAGTTTTAAGAGTGAGACAGGAGCCAATGAACAGAAGTCTCCTGACTCTTAGCTCAGAATCCAGACATCACTCCTGGCTGTACAAACAAAGGGAATTGAAAACGGCACTGTCTAGGCAATGCAAGAGGTGAGACAAAAGGGAGATAGTAAGGCCACTCTGAGATGACCGGCACCAGCAGGAAGCAGCTACGTCACCCCTCGGGCTGGAGGGATGATGGGAAGAGATGTTTCTGAATCCCAGCTAGAACCGTGGTGGAGGCTGGGGCTGTCTGTTAGGAGCAGAGACTGAGAGAGCGAGCTGGAGATGCCACCTGCAGCAGAGAAGGAGAAAGTTTGCCCCTCTCTCAGCTCTGCTCCTGCTCTCTAGTCTTGCACTGGGACTTCCAGTTGGAAAGTGTGGCTCCCTCCAGAGCAGAAGAGGGAATGGGCAGGAGAGAAAACCAGCAGGGGACCAGCTCTGTGGTCTTTCCCAGGCCGGGATCCTGCATTTGAGCAGATCTGTGTTTGGATGTTGTTCTCATAAAGGAGGGTCTTAGGGAAGTTTCTCAGTAAATTGTAGGTGGAGGAGGAAATCCTCCCCCTCTTTTTAGGAATAACCATATTAAAGAAGGTGATTAAGCCTTATGAGTAAGAGGCTTAATATAGATGTGCACCTTTTCATTAATATTTACTTTCTGGTCTCAATTCTGGTCCATATCTCTTTTCCATTCAACATGCATACATTTTTACAGCCTTTATATTCCAAGAATATATAATATATATGTTTAAAGACCCACTGGTAATCTTATCTGTGCTGAATCTTCAGCATCTGTTCCTTTGAGGACTAGTTTCCTACTTTCTAGATATATTGCTAAAGCCTGATGATTCCATGTATGTAGATGAGATGACAGACATTGCTTGCTTTGCTATATCACTTAAAGGCATTTTTAAAAGAATAATGGAATTATGAAACACTGCATTTTATTTGTTCTGCCTGATGGGCCAAGTGCTTAGCACCCAGTGAGCTAAGCCCTGCCCTCCTGCTGTTCCCACTGTAGATCCCCTGTGGAGTGCAGCAGTTTCTAGACTTGGATAATGAGTCTGATGTCATAAAGGGAGCTTTATTAAAATATTTCTTTTCTGATGGTATTCTGATCAATTCCAAAACAAGTGCATACCTGACACTCTTTTAATCAATAGATTTAGCCAAGGGGCTTCATTAGTGATACCGAAGGGGTCAAGGGTGTTTCAACAGCATGTCCTTACCTTGACAATCAGTATCGGCGTTTTGTATTCCTGTAGGTCGTAGTCTGAACACCTGCATCTACTTGAACCTATCTCACAGGACTGCTCTAAGAGTAATTAAATACTAAGTCTTGCTCCTGTTTCGAGGAGGAAGCTACTTAAATAGTAAGAGATTCAATGCTTGCCCATGGCTACCAGAAGGAGGGTGAGAATTGGTTCCGAATTTCTAGCCTTTTGCTTGAATTGCCAACTACAGATTCTGGTAATGTGTTCTGACCTTAGTTTTCCTCAGAATTAATCAGTGGTTAATGATAACTTTCACCATCAGAAAGAACACGCAGGACTAGAATTTATGACTTTCATAAATCTACTTCTTTCCAATACATTCCCCAGAAAGGTTTGCCTGGGAATGAGCCCTTGGGGTGTCTCTTGTCCTTTAGCTAATTGGACTGTCTTTAGTGTTTGGGAAATTTTATATTTTGACATAGCTCATGAATTATTAACAGTAGATATTTAATATAATCTCAAAATGTAAACATTGTGTATCATTACCTAGTTTTAAAAATACATGTGACTAACACTGATAAACATGGCATGTTCTTATAATTTTTTTCCATTGTCTGCTCCTTATAGAGAAATTGGAGTCTAGAGTATATAATAGTTTCTTCCTGCAGTATACATGGGTGCTGAATAATGGCCCCAAACCAGGCCATATTATATACATGCAAATATAAAATGGAATGAATGGAAACACAATTTTAGGATGCTTCTACCTCTTCATGTCCTGTGAAATTGTGTGTGTGTGTGTGTGTGTGTGTGTGTGTGTGTGTGTCTGTGTGTAATTTTTTTAAACACTGGGAGGTATGCCAGTGGTGCAGTAGAGGATATGCCAGTAAGATAGAGAAGACATAACTTACATGCAAAAGCCAGAAAGCTCATTAAGATAGATGCTTATAGGATAAATCTTATCCTTTACAGGACATAAAGAAGATAAAAAGCTATTTTATGATGGTTAATTCTGTTCAGATTACTGCATTATTTAAAACTGAGTGAATCTTTTAAAAAATTGAATTTTCTATTTTCCATCTACCTTAATTACTTTTAGAGCGCTTTTATCCATTGTTGGCAATGAATTGTCCAGAGATAAATGGAATTGTTGGTAGACACTTGCACTTTGGAGCTCTGCTATAATCGAAATGTGAAGATATCTGGACTACTTTATGAGGGCATTTAAATACAAGAAGTAGCTTTTTATGTGTTAGATTCAGAGGGAAAAAATCCACTTCATTGATTCTAAATTCATTTTTTAAAGCCCTGAATAACTATAAATAAGTTCATTCAGCTCCAACACACTCGTTTTCTTTTTTGCTCTGAGGGAGACTAGCAGGTCCTGGGTCATCTCAATTGGTTTTTTATTTGCTCATACACCTTTCCTAATCCTCGGAGGGAAGGTGCACATTAGAATTATTGTGGTATTGATTGAAGTAGAAAAAAAAACACACTGTAACAAGATATGGTATCTGACTGAGAACCCAAACCAATTTTCTCTGTTGCTGTGTAGAGTGCAGTGAATTGGACTTAGGTCGGCTCTCTTGGTAATGTCAGATTTAGAAGTCTTTCATGCAGAACAAGCTAAACAATATGTGGGAGTTATAGGAACCCATTTGTCATACACAGGAGATAAAGCTGGCCTATGATAACACAATGGTTTTTTAATATTGAGGATGCTAAAACTTTTGGAGTAAGCAGGTAACGTGTGTTTAATTAAAGGACTGAATCATAAGAATTCATCTTGGGGAAGGCCCTCACCAGTATTTAGTGGTGGATTTTTATTGGTTCCTGCAGAAACCAATGACAGAAAAAATGCTATACTGGCTCTCAGGAACATCAGTGTCAAGTTCAAAGTCAGCACAGTGGCATTTGAGGCCTCTTAGTACTTGGTCCTATTTTATTTACCCCCTTTTGTTACTATTACCCTCCAGTATAAATACTGTCTCCTCAGACCAGTCTCCTTGTAAGTCTGCTCCAATATCTATTTGCACATCAATTTCTCTGCTCCCCATCTGTCTGTCACCGTTTGGCTCTGCCCCTCCTTTCCTGTCAGCATTTCCCAACCTCTTGCTTTTAGCACTTATATTTTAACATATGTTTTGCCACCTAATAACCTAATGACAGAATGTCATATATTCTGCCCTGCTTATACCACATGAACATGTGCTGTCATCCTGAAGACATGCACCTCCTTATGGACTGTCCTGTCCAGAGCTTCCACTGGTGTCACCTACATCTGTCTGTTTTCCTGGAGCCATCCAGTGAGACTTCACAGATACTTATTTGGCCTTATAATTTTAATCACATCGCCTAAGTTTATTTTAATGTGGCATCCAAAAGAGCTTGAGAGAGAGAGAGAGAGAGAGAGAGAGAGAGAGAGAGAGAGAACCAAGGAGGCCACGAGCCACATCTGGAAACCACATCATTTTAGGAGTGGTAAGAAGCAGAGGATTTTTAGATTGAAGTTGAGATGTCTCAGCCTTCTCTGTGGCTGTGGCCTCTGGAAACCAGAGCTTAAAGACTTCTGCATCGAAGTCTTTATTCAGACTGAGGCACTTTGGGGAGTAAAAGGGGGGCTGTTAATAATTATGCCTGGACCACAGGTATAAACTGGGTGTGTCCTAGGCATATTACAATTCTTGGTTGTCCTAGGTAGAGAAATTCCTTCTGCTGTGAACACACCATCATAGCAAGGTTCTAAGTTGGCTGTGAGCTCTTTCTGTACCCTCTCCCCACAAGCTGGTCTCTGGGATGGGCCAACACCCAGGTCTGCAGAACAGCCTCCTTAGAGAGAAGACAAAGGTATGTAGACTGAGTATGGAGCTAAGTACCCTCTCCCTAACCCCTGCAAGGTGTGGGGTTGGTGGTATTTGAGGTTTGATGGGCAACAAACCTAACAGGGTCCTTAGTTTCCACAGAAAAGATTGGGTCCTGTGGGCTGATTCGGGGTGGGAGGTGGGGAATTGCTTCTTGAGAATCTGAGCCTCGGTTTCTAGTATGCCATTGATCCACTGCTATCCTGAGTGGTCTCCTCCTTGTCTCACTGTGACTGGAGACTATGCGAAGAGATGTTGGTGAGAATGCTGTTCCAACAGACTCCTTCATTCCTGATGGTTCAGTTTATTCCTGTTGACACGAGTGCTGATGCCAATGGCCAATCATTCAGAGCTGCTCTCCCCTGGGTGTACAGATGGTGAGATTCAGACTTCCGTGCCTGGGGTAGGGAGACAGAAGCTGGGAACATGCCATAAGGGACCTGTCTCATGTGGCTGTTCCACTGGCAACAAATAATACATTGCTTATAGCAAGAGGAAACTATAGATTTTCCAGGGAAAGATAGGTTATAGTTTCCAGATCTTCTTTTTAGGACTATAACTCAGCCATTTTATAAACTGTGCAAGTCTATGATTGCCTCTCTGTGTTGAAATACCTCTCTTAACAGTAGAATTAGTCAAACTATCTTCCCTTTAGGAAGGATTAAATTGCTATTCTAGTTTCCTGTTTTCGTTTTTTACATATGTTTTTACTAGAGACCCGGTGCACGAAATTCATGCACAGGAAGGGAGTGGGGATGTCCCTCAGCCCAGCCTGCACCTTCTCCAATCTGGGACCCCTTGAGGGATGTTCAACTGCCCATTTAGGCCGATCCCAGTAGGATTGGGCCTAAACAGGCAGTTGGTCATCCTTCTCACAATCCAGGACTTCTGGCTCCAAACTGTTCACCTGCAGGCAGGCTATGCCACCCCTCAGTGCAGGGTCAACGCTCAACCACTGATCCACACTGGCTGGGCTAAATCTCTCTTGTTTTTCCCCTGAAACTGAGTGTTGAGTGACCCTAGAAGGATTAAAAGGCACTTCCGAATTATATATACAACATAAAATAGGGTTTTAAAGCTAGTCAGTTAGATCTTGTTCTATATATTTTTTTCTGGCATTTTGTAAGAAATTTAATATCTCCAGTTGGGGTTCATAAAACTTAAATGGGAAAAAAATTGCAATTTTAACAATAATCACAGGGTGACTGCCTACTTTGTCTTTTGTATTAAAATGAATGTTTCAATTACTATGCGTTAATGCCCTGTAAACTATGTTCCTTTTTTTCATTTGGAACTAAGAATGTATTACTTCTAAGCAGGCACACACAATTTATTCTGGTAAATAAAATAATTCTAAGTGTGCATGTATATGTGTATTATGAAGCCATCTTTCAGAAGCACCAAATGGGAAGAGAGGGAGGCTGATTGTCTTTTATTGTGGAGCTGACAGACTGTTTATTAATGGCCATGGATTTGAAATGAGCATCTTACTAAATGGAAGTCTTGGGCCAACCTCTGACCCTTTTGTCTTAAAGGTTTGAGAACAGATAATGTGAAAGAATACCAGCTTTTTTCCAGATGGCTGCATGCCTGATGTTCCTTTATGTTTAGCTGTCATTCAAATATGAATGCCCAGTGATTATAAGTGTCTCTTTCTCTTTTCTGGAGTGAAATGAAACCTTTTATGCATTGTGTGCTAAAACAGATTAACTGTTTGGCTCATCAGTAGGGAAATTAGAACAATAGCTGCCAACTCAATGGTGTAGTAAAAGAATGTCCGTTGGGGTTTAGGGGCTAAGGTTCACAAGCAAATGGTGTGCCAAGTATCAGGCTTGGGAAAGATGGGTGAGTAATAAAAATAATTCTGTATTTTAATTTTATAACTGCATCTGGATGAGAGTATTAGTCTCTTTCAGAAGCATGTAGGATTTGGATAAAATTTTCCACATTTTACAGACTTTATTTGGCCCATTATTATCATTTTTTTTTTTGGAGTAGCACTGTGAAAGATGAATTAAAAATACTATGTTAATAAGTAATGATGTGTTTTATCATGAAGGCATAGTGCAAAATTACTATATGTTTTTGTACCAGTTAGTGTACTATCATTGTCTTTAAAACCATACACTTTTGATAAGATACCCATAATGGATACATTTCTGGTAGTAATGGCAATTTGTGATCTGAAAAGCAAGTAAAGATGATAGTTATCATTCAGGTATGGTTGAAATATATACCTACCTGCCTAGAGGGCCAGGGGAGAAATGGTGACCCATTAGTGACCTCTGCCATTGAGGCAACTTGGTGATGGCTGAAGGCCAAGGGCCTGAGGGGCCTAACCGCATCCATTGTAGGAAGCTAGATAACTGAAATGCTGAGCTGACTCACATTCTCAGCAGTGAGTAGAATGGTGGCTCTCATTTTCCCCTGGAAATCCATAAAATGAGTTAAGTACAATATTTTTATGACCCAGTGGAAGAAAAAAAGCATGTCTGATCCATTTATTTCACTCCTATTTAAAATGATTACTTTTGTAATAAAAGGGAAGTGTGTGTGTGTGTGTGTGTGTGTGTGTGTGTGTGTGTGTGTGTATTTGTATGTTGATGGAAAAGCACACATGAAAACATGTTTTTTAAACAATTGTACTTGCTAAAAAGCCCCCAAAATGGAAATAAGCTTAAATACAATCATCAGCTATTCCACTTTTGTTAACTTATCTTCATAAAATATTTTTGATGTTTTAACATTTTGTTTTATGTATGTTTGTCATGATATATTTTATTTTTATAATAGCTATATTGATTATATATATATTTCACATATCATACAACTCACTCATTTAAAATGATCAACTCAATGATTTTTTTAGTATAGTCCCAGAGTTATGCATCTGTGGCCACAATCAATTTTATAATATTTTCTTTACTGCCCCCTAAAAAAAACTCCATTCCTTCTAACTGTCATCCCTCTAATTCCTTCAGGGCCTGGCAACCCCTCGTTCAACTTCTGTCTCTAGATGTGCCTATTCTGAACATTCCAAATGAATGGAATCATAGAACCAATATGCATTTCTTTGTGATGGGCTTATATTGGTTGGCATGTTTTCAGGGTTCACCCATGTTGTAGCTGCATCAACACTCATTCCTTTTGCGGCTGAAGACTATTCTGTTGTATAGATGTACTTCATTTTGTGTACCCACTCATCTATCGAGGGGCATAATTTGGCTTCATTTAATTTTTCCAGTTAAATACTGAATAGAGCAGGGAGTCCTCTCATTTGTCAAAAACTCAGGAATCCACAAGGACTTGGACTCACTTCTAACCAGAAGGGTCAAACTTGATTCCAGGTCTTAAAAAATGCAGAACCTGTGCCTGTTCTCAAATGTCCCTTGCTTACACACCTCTCTACCTTCGACCTTTATCTTCCTCCTCTCCCTTTTGCTAGCCAGGCCCAGCACACTCAAAAATTTTAGTAGTGACATCTAAGTGTTTCAGTGTGAAAATGACTTCACTGAAAACTGCCACTAAGGAATCTAACACTAGTATCTTGACTGCTCTTTGAATCCAAAACTCTATCATACGTATCAATATTAATAGTGCTCATGGCACACTAAAATGTCACAAAGTGGTCCCATCATACTTGTCCCCAAAACAGACGTCCAGAACGGAATAATTGAAGAGGAGCCTCAGATTAATTAGTTAAAATAAAGCAGATATTGGGTAAAAGGCTTTTTGTGAGGTTATTCTCATTATTACAGACTGAGGTCAATGCTAGTGCCAGAAGATTCAGGACTCTGTTCAGATCTGCACACCTTACTCACTACACCATGATTTGGCTCTGACACTCCTTACCATGTCTTCTTGTGCATTTAGATAAATGTAGCATCTGCTTCCAGTAGCATCTATCATGCATGTTGAGAAATAGACAATGTAAAGTCCTTTTCTATAGAGTTTACATACATTCTCATAATAATAGCAAAGCATGGAGATGGACATCGCTCTAAGTAGGATGCGAAAGGAATTCAGAGACTGTGACAGTAGTGACCATGTGTGCGGAACTGGCCGTGTTCAAGAATGTGCTAAGGCCTTACACAGCTTCAATCCTTAGAACCACCCTTTCATTGGGAGCTCCTATCTCCATCCTGCAGATGTTTGAGCAAGGGGTAAGTTATTTTTACCCCACACCAGACCTCTGGGCAATGCTGGGGCCAGCCTTGTCCTGGCCGGGAACGCAGTGCGCATGCTTTGGATTCCAGCTGGACTGCCACCTGCAGCACTGGAATTCCTCATCATCGTTCACTGTCACCGCCGAGTTCTGTGAATGCGCTTTCAGAGTCAAAGCAACGTTTTCCTCCCTTTCTTTTGGAATGCTCGGTCATTTTCTGATCTGTTAAAGTAATGCGTACTCCCTGGAGGAAAATGTCAGGAAATACAGTAAAGAAGAAAATAAAAAAATATTGAACTGCTGCAATGTAAATGGCGCAGAATTAAAGACAGAGAGAGGCTGTGGTTGTGATGGCATGTGGGAGGGGGTTTGATCAGGTTCCTTCGTGGCTTGTTTTTCACCCTCACTGTGTTTAAGGGTTCTGAGAATCTGAATGTCGCCCGCACTGAGTTGCCTGGGAAAATGCCTGTTCCTTAGGGTCTTGAGTCCTCCATGTAGGAAGGGTTTGCTCTAAGAATTTTTAGGATTTGTTTGCAAGATTGCCCTTTATTTCACTGGCTGCTCAGAGGTTGAGTCACTTCAGAAAGTCCTGTTTGATTGTTGGGACTTAGTGACATGGAAGGTGTTGGTTGCTGTTGGAAATGCACTCAGAATGCCCGCATGAGGAGCCAAAAAGACATTCCCTTCCTTTGGAGTCTCCAGAGGAGAACAACTTCTAGTCTGCCCCCTTCAGGTCTCCCCTCCCTGCTCACAGTGCGACTTGTCATCTTTCTAAATCATTGCTGGTGAATCCCAGGATGTGGCAAACATGGGACAGATGAAAGCCTGAGGTGGAGTTGGAGGGTTTTGACAAGGATGGGTACCCCATGGGATAGTGTATGCAAGTCAGTGGTTAGTGATTTGGCTCTTATCCCCCCAATCCTCCTATCTAATAAAAGAGTAATATGCAAATTGACCATACTTCTGATCAAGCCATGCCCACAGCCACACTCATCAGCCAATCAGGAGAAAATTATGCAAATAAACCCCAACCAAGATGGCTGCCACACCTGAGAGCAGAAAAGAGGCTTGGGTTTCTCCAGCAACGAAGGAAGCCAAGCTTTCCACCTGTCCTTGCCAGCTTAGGCTTCCACTCAATGCTACAAAGTTTCAATTATAAAAGATACATAATCCCAACAGAAATGGCAGCAGCCACGAAGCTGGAGACAGCAGAGCAGAGGCTAAGGTTGCTGGGGTAATGGAGGAAGCCAAACTTTTGCAGCTCTAGCGCCTAGGGCTCCACTCTGGGGAACCCCTACCCTAATCCAAGACACCCTTCAGGGCAAACCAGGTGGTCCCCACCCATGCACCAGGCCTCTATCCTATCTAATAAAAGAGTAGTATGCTGATTGACCATCAACCCAACATACAAGAGGGCTGCCTCTATGTGGACACAAGATGGCCACCATAAGATGGCCAGCAGGGGAGGACAGTGGGAGGTTCCAGGCCTACAAGGGAGGGCAGTTGTGGTCCATCAGGCCAGCAGGGGAGGGCAGTTGGGAGGGACCAGGTCTGCAAGGGAGGGCAGTTGGGGATGATAAAGCCTGCAGGGGAGGGCAGTTAGGGGTGACCAGGCTGGCAGAGGAGGGAAGTTGGGGGCAAACAGGCTGGCAGGGGAGCAGTTATACATCAATTAGGCTGGCAGGGTAGTGGTTAGGGGGTGATCAGGCTGGCAGGCAGAAGTGGTTAGGGGCAATCAGGGAGGCAGGCAGGTGAGCAGTTTGGAGCCAGCAGTCCTGGATTGTGAGAAGGATGTTCGACTGCTCGTTTAGACACAATCCTACATGGGCAGGCGGACATCCCTTGAGGGTTCCCAGATTGGAGAGGGTGCAGGCTGGGCTGAGGGACACTCCCCACCCCCCGTGCACGAATTTCATGCATTGGGCCTCTAGTGCTGATGAGATTTTTGCCTGTGTTGTTATATTGCTGGCAGTGGGGAATGGTGGGGGAGGGGGAGGTGGTGTGGAAGGAAGAAGCCAGGTGGGAAGAAACAGTTTATAGAGGAACATCAAGCATTACTAGTGTTTATTAACAGATAGGATACTTATATATTTTATCCAGTTGAAAACAGTCATCTTTTCATCGTTTTAGGATTGAGGAAACTGTTTCGGAGAGTCAAGCATCTTTGTGTTAAACCAGATGAGTAAAATGAGGGTATATTTCAAACGTTTCATTTGTTCTTGCTTTGTCTTACGTTTTGTAGTAATAATTAGAGCCCTGGTCAGAACTGAGATTTAGAATTTTATTTTTTAGGGAAATGAGAGAATGCTGGGCTATTGGGCTCAATTTGAATTCTCTAGGGAAACAAAGAAATAGGATTTTATTCATTCATTTAGCAAACTTTCTTTTCTTTAGAGCAACTGATGGTTTGCAGGTGTTATGCTAAATGCCTGAGCAAGACATGTGCTCACTCTCATGGAGCTCTCTGACTGCTGGGTATAAAGACGATGAAGTGAAAACAATGCCGCACTAGAATATGCTAAGTCAGCAAGAATCTCCCACCCTGTCAGGGATTACTGGTTTCCCCCTAAGCAGCAACAGTGACGTTCTCTCTGTGAACTGTGGAGGGCAACTGGGAGGTTTCCGCTGCACCCTTGCGCCTCCCCAGTTTGAGTTACCATGGGGAAATGATGCCCTGCTTCAGCAGAGGCCACTCCCTCCTCTGACCCAGCTGTTCATGAACTTCTGACCGAACAGAGGGCATGCGGATCTGGCATCATTTCATGTTTTCATTTTTGTGAAACTATGACTAAGGTCCCAGCGAAACGTTCATCACTATGACCAGCAAACAAAAATAAGGACAAAAAGGACAAGTTACAGACAAGGAGAAAATATTACACACACACACACACACACACACACACACACACACACACCATAGTCCAATTAGTGAACAGGAGAAAGACACGAAGAGACATTTCACTGAAGGCAGATGAGTACAGGAAAAGATGGTCAACACCACTCGTCATCCGGGAAATGGAAATGCAGGCCACAATGAGACATCATTGCATACCGGAATCACTATGAGAACAAACAGGACAACACCAAATGCTGCATGCAGATAAACGGCATCTCTTGCGCCTTTCTGATAGAGAGTACAATTGTACAGCTGTTCTAGAAAACAGATGGACCGTCTGACAACTAAATATACACTTAACATGTGTCCCGGTGATGACACTCCTGGACATTGTGACAAAGAAATTAAAACTTGGTCATTTCTCCACACAAAACCTGTATGAACCTACATGCAACAACTTGAATAGATCTCAAAGGCATTGTGCTGGGTGAGAAAGCCAATTTCAAAGGTCACATGCTATATGAATACATTTATACAAAATTCTTGAAATGACTACATCTGGAAATGGAGAAAATATTACTGGTTGCAAGGGGAAAGGCAAAGGTGGGGGAGGTGGCATAGGGTATGTGATGGTGGGTGGGCAGCAAGCTGATTGGAGCCTGCCGGCCTGGCAGAGGGACAGGGCATGGGAAGTTGGCTGCCAGCCCCAAGGAGGGAGCTGGCCCTAGGCTCCCCTTGGGAAAGGGGGCGGCTTCCATTGCCACCCACCCCCGGTTTCCCATCCCAGCCCAGGAGTCGGGGGTAGGGACTGTGGGAGGTTGGCCTGCTGGGGAAGGTTGGCTGTGGCAGTGCATTGATTACCAGGGGACGCCTCCTGCATTGAGCGTCTGTTCCCCGGGGTTCACTGCACATCATAGTTACTGGTCGTCCTAGTCAGTCCAGTCGCTTAAGCTTTTATATATATAGATGCTGTAGCTACCCAAATGCATGAACAATGGCTAGTTTAGAATGAATGCTGAATGCTAGTCTATCTTCTCACCCCTGATTGAAAGAAAGCTGTAGAAACAATGGGTTCAGACCACATAATGCTATTTGAGAAAAACTAGATGAAAGATTTCTAGGAATGTTTTACCATGTTTCAGAAGAAAACTAGAAAGTGAAATACATGGCTCTCTTTATAAGAAAGTGCAAAAGTCAATATTATAAATTAAAAAATGGAGAAAAGTCAGGTTGATAATAGAGATAATATTTTATTTTACTTTTCCATTCCCAAGAAATGTTAAACAGAGTTAAATTAATTCAGGGAGATTACACATCGGGTATTTGGGATTAGATTGTATTATTTATTTAGAAATATCATTAAGCACAAGATCAGTTTCTATGATTTATGGAAGCATAGCACCCAGGAGGTTTGGAAAGATAGATGGGAGAATATACATAAGTGAAACTGCAGTTTCTGGCTTATGCATCGAAAAGAATACACACACATATGCAGACATATATGTGTGTATCTAAAAATATCATTCATTATTTCCGTAGAACTGTTTTTCTCCAAACCCAAACCATTTTCTATCAGTTCCCCTTATTGCTTTGAGTATTTTTAGCTACTTTTTGAATTACCGGAGATATGCCACATTTTTTTTACATGACCGTATTTAATAGCTTTTTGTAATCCATTCACTAAATAAATACTTATTAAATACTACTACTTGCTATTGGAGATGGAATTCTTTTCACATCCTCAAAAGAAGAGGCGTATAGAAGCTTGGCCTCCCTTTTCTCTTGATGCACAGATACCAGCTGAGATGTTGAGGGTGGTACTTAATCTCTGGATAGTATCCTTGGGGCTGAAATACTAGAAGTAACTTCATTCTGATGGAGGCTTTAAACTGTTGATTGGTTGGGACTACACATCCTGGTTTGTTGGGGCCTGCAGGGGAACAAAAGCGTGACTTTTTGGGAGGAAATCTCCAAGGACAGGAACAAAAGCTAAAAGCATTTTCTCTATTTCTCTGCGCCTCTGTTCCCTCCTGCCTCCCTCAACTCTCTCAAATCATAACCACCACTACAAATTGCTCCTTGATTTTCAGTTTTAGATAGGCCCTCCCACATATGTAACCTCTGAATAGGGATGAATAGTGGATGGTGGGTGGAGGGATAAAAGAAGTACCCCTGTTTAAGGGTTCAAAGGGTTCTGCATAATAAATAGTAAGTATTCTTCCACACTAAGGTAATAAGTATTAGAGGCCTTTAATAGTGAAAATAAAGTTCAATCAACCATGAAGATAGACTTTGGCAGGTGTGCCCAGGGGCTTAAAGCAAATATGGCACTGAGCTCAGATAAAATCAAGAGTTCACTGACTCCCTCCACCCCCCTATTCTCTTTTTACTTACTGGGAGTCTATTTTTAAGGAATGACCAAATGTGTCTGCTTCCAGAAATGTTTACAGTCATTTGGCTAATGGGGGAGAGCGGGTGTCAGTACAAAATGGAGACTGATAGGCAAGGGCAGAGATAATATTGAGAAGGGCAAGACTTATAAAATATTTCTTGGTCATATTAAACATGTGGAGACTCAACTTTGAATTTGAACAAGAGGAATGAGATCTGAAAATCGGAAAGTGTTCTGTTATATGTGCCAAATGAAAAGCTGTGGAATATGATAGGTAGAATTTTTCAAAAAATATAATTTCTTGGGACTAGCGTATGAATGAATTGACAGAATTTTAAGTATGACAACTGACTGAAATGTACCAATTAGAGGGAAATCAGCCTCCCAAAGACTTTGTTATATTCCACTCGGTGCCCTTCCCCAGCACCCAGGGGTGCAGCACAGCATATGCTTGATCAGTGCCTCATTAATCTTACAGTTTAAGGGTTTTGCTTCAGAACATGGTGGCCTAATCAAATTCCTTAGACTGCTCCTTGCTTTACAGTTTCAGACTTGCCCCAAGGCCCTCCAACATATGCAGAATCTTTGTAGACCCGAGAACATAGATTACTGCTAACCCATGATGTGACTTTTCACTTGGTGGCTTCAGTGAGGCAAAGCTTAGATTCATTTATCAAGCCTTGCTTTCTCTATTGACACAATGTCAAGAAATTTCTTCTCCGAGGGAAGTCAAAAGTGGGCCTAAAATATAAGTTCACCCTGAAATTATTTTAATATATCTCAGGAATAATGATCAATTGATGAAGGCAATAGTACACTAAGCACATTCTCACAGAACCCCATATTAAATTAATCTAATGGGGAAAGCAAGATACACTTTCGGTGGACATTGATTTTAGGACCACACCTACCTACCCTGTTTCCTCGAAAGTAAGACATCCCCCGGAAATAAGACCTACTCTCTGTAATATAAGGCATCCCCCCGAAAATAAGATCTAGCGCATCTTTGGGAGCAAAAATTAATATAAGACACTGTCTTATTTTGGGGGAAACAGGGTACCTCATTGATACTCAGAAGCAGCTGATCTCTGTTACAGCCACAGGGCAAAGCCGCTTAAGGAACTTTGCTGGCTATGTCAAAAGGTATTTAACAATACCCTTTGTTAAACGGTATTGGGATGGAGGAGATTTTTAAAAGACTATAAACCCTCATCCTAGTGAGTAAGACCCTTGTACAGTTAAAAGCATGGTGCCTTCAAGGGTGTTTTCCCCTCCTGGGTAGTAATTAAGCTTTAGGCTTAACAGCCTACATGGAGGTTTGCTCATCTGAAGGCCACAGAATTAGACCATTTCTGTAAGATAGTGCATCCTATGTGGTTGCTTCTATTAGTTTTATAATCAACTTATTGTCTTCAAAAGGTATATACATTTTTGGAGGAAACCAGAAGGCTTTTTGAAAAATATGCTTTCCTTTTTTAATTGATTTCAGAGAGAAGAAGGGAGAAGGAGAGAGAGAAAAATATCAGTGATGAGAGAGGATCATTGATTGGCTGCCCCCTTGCACACTTGGGACCCAGCTCACAACCTGGGCATGTGCTCTGACCAGGAATGGAGCTGCGACCTCATGGTCATGGGTCAACGCTCACGCCTCGAGTCACACTGGCCGGGCCCATATGGCTTTCGATGAGAATGGTTCACACCGCTTTATATATGAATACCCACAAGTCATTTTGATGGTAGCTGACAGTATAAAAGCAACACTAAAACAATCAAGAATAACGGCGTAGTCCTCCCTACCACTGTATCTATCAACTTAGGGTACACTGTTTTCCCCACAAAATAACCTTGCCCTCTTGTTTTTGACATGTCACTCACCCTGTGGCAAAGGATAGTCTAGACATAACTGCTTGTAAGAGTGACAACGGCCAAACTTGATACGGGCTCAAGACATTCTATACTTTTGCAAAAGAGATGAGGGAACCGGAGAAGGGGTCGGTCAGTGACCAAGAACAATGACGAAATGCCTGTCGATTAATTCTGCGACCTTCCCTCCGCTCACACCGAGAACTGAGCTCAGCAGAGACATGAGCTCAGCAGTGGTCATGTGGCGAGGCTACAGGATGGCACTCATTTAGAATGCAGAGTGGTACCAAATGGTGACCTTCAGCTTGGGCATTGCAACCTGCTGGACAGCAGTGAACCAATAGTCAGCCCTTGGCTCAAAGGGGATATGAGGAGGCGAGGGAGAAGGCTTCTCTGAAAACAAAGACGTCACAGTCCAGTGTGAAGTCCAGGTGATTTAGGGCTTCTCCTGGCCCGCTTCTCACTCGAAGACCTGGACACTGGTTAGCAGGCTTATGTTACACTCGGAGGCTTAAGATCAGAGGATTCCTCTAACACTGAGATCGGGAAGCCCGGGAAGGATCATGAAACTAAAACCATTGTTATAGTAATACTTTGCCATTATTTGCCTTTATCCTGTTGAAATCTGCACTAATGGTACATATGCAATGGAGAGAAAAGCTGCTAGTTTCTTAGCAAGAATCAAGACAATGGTGTAAAACTGTACTTCTATATTCTTCATTGCGTACTTGCAGAATTTTAGACACCTGAGTTCACTTCCAGATCTTCATGAAGCTGTAAAAATTATGAATCTCAACCTTTGATTAGTTCCCTTTTCAATATTCTGTGTGACAACATGGGGGCATGGAGCCCTGGTGGCATAGCTCGCTCAGTGGGGGTGTCCTGCGATATGCTGAGGTTGAGTTTCATCCCTGGTCAGGGTACATGTAAGAATCACCCAATAAATGCACAAATAAGTGGAACAACAAATTGATCTCTCTCTCTCTCTCTCTCTCTCTCTCTCTCTCTCTCTCTCTCTGTCCCTCTCCCTCTCCCTCTCCCTCTCCTTCTCCCTTTCTCCCTTCCTCTCTCTCTCTCTCTCTCTCAAATCAGTAGATAAATAAATATTGAGAGGCGGATAAAAAGCAGTTCTGCTGTGAGCTGAAGGATGAGCATTATCTCCAGGAAAAGGATGTGTGCTAATGTCTGACTTGCAAGCTGAACTGGTGGCTTCTTTTCATGAAATACCAGTTTTACTTCAGAAAATGACTAACGGAGAAACCATAGTTACTCGGACTTGTATTTGGCAGACATTTCCTTTAAAAATGAACACCACGAGCCTGCCACTTCATGGATAAAAACTGACAGTACTTACTGGCAATGATAAAATTTGAACTTTCAAGCAAAACTTAGAGTTTTGGGCCCTGGCGGGTTTGGCTCAGTGGATAGAGCATGGGCCTGTGGACTGAAGGGTTCTGGGTTTGATTCCAGTGAAGGGCACATGCCTTGTTGGCAGGCTCAATCCCTGACACCATTCAAGGCGCATGAGGGAAACAACTAGTCAATATGCCTCTCTCCCTTTTTTCTGTCTCTAAAACACACACACACACACAATGGAAAAAAAATATCCTCACCTGAGGATTAACAAAAATAAGTAAGATTTTGTGTAAGTTATATCCACCTCCACGACCTTGACAGTTTCCCACTCTTAAAGATTTTTCTGATGAGACAGATGGTGATATAAGTAAATACAATATTTTGATATGGTATAATGAGACTTGAACCTAAAATTTCTGATCTTGATAATCAAGTATGAGTAACAAAATAATGACAGTTACAGATATGAATGTTAGAAAAAAGAAGAAAACACCTCCCAAGAGTCCTCTTCCAAATTTCTATAAGATATGTTTGAAATGTATATACAAGAGTATCACTAAATAATATGAAACCATTATTAAAAACAAAAAATAAATATTGTTTTTAAAAGCAAAACATTTATTATAGTAATTATGTGGCTCAGCTTTCAACTGGTTTTACAGTCATGCTAATATAAAGTTGAATAATGTAAAACCTGATGATTGATCTTAACTAATGAAGCAGGGAGAATAGGGAGGGGGCCCAGGAGGCTAAAACAGAAGGATAGGTAGAATCAATCGAAAACATCTTAACTTTTAAAATCAAGTAATGCCCACTTAAGCATATTGTTAAGACATGAGAACAAACTCTTGAAGAAGTTGAAAGTGGTTTCTACTAAGCAGTAGGAAGGGGTAAGCCACGAAATTGCTGGTATGTGTCTAAATCCTTTTAAGTCAGATATAGTTTTAAATGCCTTATTTCAATTAGCTTAAAATCTAAAATATTTAAATTTATATCAAATAACAAAGATAATATAAATTTAACTTTAGAAACACATTTACCAAGAAAATAAGCATTTGCAAAGCAATGTGGAGTTTATTAACTTTTATTGACAAAGCAACCTAACCTGTAGAAAGCTAATAATATCAAAACATGCATTTGTAAGTTGTGTAAATAAATTTTCTGTCCAATTTTTGTTTTAAACTAGACATAGCTACAAAGAACAGACAGTTTCCCATCAGGAATCATAAGCTGACCCAACCTGCTGACCTGCATTTGGGCTATATAGTTTATTGTTCTACTTGTTGAAATGCAGGGGAGAGTGCAGACGAACCCAGACTACCTTTTCTTGTGAACGCAAAACCTTCATTCCATTCAGCCACCAACCAATCAAAGCTGAGTAAAGGGCAGCAGGTGTCAACCCAACGTTCAGCATCACACATTCCACTACCAAGTAATGTATATCTCTCTGCACCCACCTCTGTAAATAAAAAACAGAAGATAGAACAAGAAGAACCTATTATTCAAGAAGAATCAGAAATGTCACATATGTGTGTATAAAGGAAAAAAATTATCATAGTCTAAAATGAAACTGATGTTTATTTCCCATTACTTGTCCACACCCCTCGGTAATCTGACTCACACTCCTTGTTTAAAGGTTTGTAGGCTTGAGTTCGTGGATAGAGCTCTGGTCTGCAGACCAAAGAGTCCTGGGTCTGATTTGGGTCAAGGGCATGTACCTTGGTAGCAGGCTCCACCCTGGCTCTGGTCAGGGCTCTTGTAGGAGCCAACCAATCCATGTGTTTCTCTCATATCGATGTTTCTCTCTGTCTTTTCCTCTCTTTTCCACTCTCTCTAAAAGATCAATGGGAAAATATCCTCAGGTGAGCATTACTTTGTAGGCTTGAAAAAAACATTCAGTTTAATTTTGCTATGTCCTGTCCTGCAAGCTTATATATATATATATATATATATATATATATATATATATATATATTATATATACACACACACATATATATGTGTGTGTGTATATATATGTATATATATATATATATATTTGTGTGTGTATATATATATATATCACAAAGCTTTATGTGATACATGCAGATGAAATTAAAATAAGCATTTAGCATATTTTAAATAACTATAGACTTATTCTAATTTAATCTGTAACTCTATATATTAAAGCACTGAAAAATTTTTAACTGCATTAAAAAAAAAACTTTATTGTTGAAAGCATTACATATGTTTTGTTGTTTTCTTCATTTGACTTTTGATTTATATTATACATTTTAAAATCATATTCTTGCAAAAGATCTGTAAGATTTAAATCTTAGAACGTGGCTAAGGAAGAAGGGGGAGGCAGTGTGGCTTTAGAACAAAGACTTTATATTAGTTTTATTTACACGCCACAAAACAGTCTCCTAATGACCTCTGCCTTTCCTAGTCACATTTTAACTAAAGTGACAGAGAGTGGAATGCCACATTAGAACTGAAAGCAAGATAAAAGGTAGGAGTCCTACACCGGAGGGAGTGGGTAGGGGAGGTAGAAGAGGGTAAAGGGAAGATCAGTGGTGATGCATGGAGTCGTGACTTGGGGTGGTGATGTACACATGTATTACTGAATTGTATACCTGAAATCTATATAATTTTATTAACCAATGTCATCCCAATAAATTCAGTAAAAAAATAAATAAAAAGGTAGAATTCCTAATCCACTGTTCTACAAAGCATTATTCATGACAAGCTTTCCTGCTTTCTCAGACAGGGTTCAAAATGTCACCTTTAACTCTGTAGCAAATTTTAGCAGGCTGTGTCTACATGGGTGTCTTGAGAGGGCTTCTCTGTAGCACTTTGAAAAGGACACCAGCTACTCCTCACCTGGCCCCAGGACTAAAGAGAGTCTCTCCAACCCATTTCCTTTCATCTCTGGTGCATTTGGGCTCCCGCTGAGCTCACCACTCCCCTTGCAGGATAGGAGCCAGAATAAGAATTTTGTTTTGTGTTTACAGAACATCAAAGTGTGGGCCAGAAAGCCCTTGCTGAAGGCTCCCCTGCCCTGGTTACAGAATTCCTCTGCCTGGTGCTTCCTGCTCTCTTCCTGCTAGAGGGAAGGCACCCAGAAGGGGGTTTGGAAAAGCAGGAAATGCAGTGCTGGAACAGCTGTTCTCGGTGAAAACTGCAAGCATCATTGAGGTCTTCAAAAATCTTAGAGCAATTTTTCAGCTCTGCATCAACTGAATTACATATAATACAAATTCTGCTATGCCAGTCACATTCTTAGAGGGTGTGGAAAGCAGTAGACTGGACCCATTGGCTATGCATTTTTCTCAGAATGCTCAGACATGGAGGAGATATGCTTCTTCAATCCAGAGAGAGAGAGAGAGAGCTTTCTGTAAAGTAGACTAATGCATCGAGGTGATTCTATAAAGGACAAGGGAACAAAAACCAGACCTATACTGATAAGCTACTGAATGATTGTTAATACATGCCACATTAAACTATAAAAAAGGAAAGAAAAGAAAACCCAGATTGGATAACCCTTTAGTAATATGAACTTTAACACTTCCTAGATATTTTCCAATTGCAAAACACTTAGCAGAATATTTGGGGGTTACTAGAAAAACTTATGGTGGGTATATTTTGATAATCCAAAAGGCTTAGCTTTAAAAAGCAAAACTTTCTCAATAGACTCAAAGCCTACTGGGAAGAAAATACCTTAAAAACATCATGTAAATTTAACTTTGGAAACAAAAGTATGAGTAAAGTTATAGCTGTTAACCAAGATATCTGAAAAGAAGTATAACTTCAGAGTAATATAGCAAGGTATTACCTGAACAGCCATAACTTCATCGTAATTGAAATTATTTAGAATACAGGAAGGCAAAGTCAGATTATTGGTGTGCACAGTTATCTCATACCCTTATTTTAAAACAGAGTTCCAAACTCTCACCCTCAGACATTATAGCCACTCTCCTATAAATCTGAGAAATGTACATTGAAGATTGAAATTTGCTCACCTTCTCCAATAGCATCACACAAATATACCCGTTGTATATGTGGGGTCATGATGAGTATTGAGCGGGTGATGTACAAAATCAGGATATATCATAATCTACTCTCTAAGCATTTCCCAAATAACTGGCTTCCCTATGCAATGATTTCTAAATGTTAACAGCACTCCCAAAGTCTACTGGGCCAGCCAACTGATTTGTTTGTGCTAATAAAGAGTTTATGCTTTCAGTACACATTACACTCTAATCCCATCTCCTTCCAGGCATAACCCTGAGAAAATGAGACCCAGCCAACTCAGAACAATTCCATTTGGCGTGAGATTCTGGGAGCGAAGGAGCATTCTGCACAGTTGCCTCCCAGTGCCCTCCCCCTGGAGACACACAGCCGCCTACACACACTGAGGGTAGAAGAATGGGAAAGGGCAGATATTTCTTTCCTGGGAAATAAGCCAGAGTGAAGTTTTGGAGGATATAAACATCTAACAGCTAGTGGAGAGCCATGGAAACCTTCTCCCCAAGCAAATGTGCTTTGCTGTAAACTTCCCTTGCCCCTTACAATATTGAGTGTTGTGTTAAAGCAAATATTTTTAAAATCCACAAGCATGTGCTATTTAAAATGCCTAAAATTAAAAACAAACAAATTCCCCCTGATTGCCTGTCTAAAACCACTCACACATCACTTTTTATCACCGTAGATATTTATGAAGTAGCTGTCGGCTGGGGATACAAACTATTTTGCAAACTCCCCCTGGCATGTTTGGCCAGAATTCTACATGGAGAGTCCTGTTAAACCCCTGAAATGAAACTCAATATGGGACACACAAGTGCATCTTTCTGGAGAGAGGATTACTACATGTCCCAATTGTCAAAGGGGCCCAAGTCTTTAAAGGATAGCATGGCTTTAAAGGGATTACAATTCACATTAATAGGACACCATGTACATTAGTGATTCTTCCAGTCATCTGAGTCAGTCACCCTAAAACTCTAGTTCTAAGATGCTAGAGGATTATGTTTCATTATTGGTAACTAGTTTTTACTTCAAAGCACGAATGGAAGTGAAGGGTAATGGGAAGACATGTATTTGCTAAGCAGTCGCACACTGGGCAACCTACTCAGACTTCATCCCCCTCCCAGGAAGACTCCATGCAGGTCCCTTACAGGACTGTGAGACTGCACCCCTTTGGTTGTCTCGGAATGAAAAACCACCAACAGCTTCACAGGAACAGCCATTCCACTCCTTTTACCCCCTTGGTTTTTGAATCCTTTGCTTCCACTGTGATACTTAGTTTATAATGTAACTAGAAGCCCGGTGCATGAATTCATGCACTGATGGGGTCCAGCCAGCCCATGCCTGATGGGGGCCATGAGGGAAGGCTGGCCAGGGTTAGGGGCCATAGGTGTTCCGGTCATTCTGCTGTTTGGTCAATTTGCATATTACCCTTTTATTATATAGGATACCTTTCTCAACCTTGACATTTTATACACCATTCACAAAATGACAAGTAGATACACAAACATTACTTTCTGGTCCTTCCGAGAGCCAACTAAGCGTAACGTAGCCAACTTAGCATGTTTGATGGAAGCCCTACTCCGCTGATATATTCAACCAGTCACTTATGACCCTCACTCCTCGATTTGCCATTTTTACCTTGAAAAGTTTATTCCCTAACTCATGCAGGCTTCTCTGGAATCAGTATATCTTAGGACCCCTTAAAGCAAGTTCTACGATAAGTCTTCCTAAAGATTACACTATAAAATGAACAAAAAACTTCCCAATTGTTGTTATTTAATAAATTTGATCTTTCATAGCTATATGTATATGGTGGCCTCCTATAACTTCCTATTGGTTACTATCTAAAACTTTGATCTACTGAATTTTATCATATGTTTATGGACTCTTTCCAATTTGCTAAGACGTTTATACTTTAAATTATTAAACATGCTCAATTTGGCAATTCCCAGAAATCCAGTGACGATGCCAGGAGTCTATTTTGCAGTCGCGTAGTGGTAGTTCCAGGATGCCGGGGGATTATGTCTCATGTCTTCTAACTGGTTTTTACTTTAGCAAGAATGAAAGTGTAGGGTAAGAGGAAGAAATGTCTTTCTTTAAAGATGAGATAATTTTTGAGGCTTTAATATTTCTAAGAAAAACCATACACCTAATCTAACTGCTATTGCATGATTTTGTTTTGTTTTCCTTAGGTAGAAGAGCACCCAAATAAGTCTAAAAAGGTGTCTCTATAAACTCGTGTGAATTGAATGCTCTAACCCAGTGGTCGGCAAATTGCAGCTCGTGAGCCGCATGCGGTTTGCCGCTCTGTTGACTAGTGAGTTTGCCGACCACTGGCATAGGGTCTTAATCACAAGGAACAACAACAGCCTGTAATTATTGGAATTGAGAGTCTAGGTCATTGGTCGGCAAACTCATTAGTCAACAGAATGGCAAACCCTGGCTCGAGAGCCTCAGTTTGCCGATCACTGCTCTAACCTAATGAGGTGCACACAGGTTAAGTTTTTATAGCAGCTTCGCCCTGTTCACCTAGCATGGTCTTATGGGAATAGGTAAGGAGACCAGGGAGTCATCTGTGTAGCCACTGGAGCTTCTTCACAAATTGCTGATTCTCATGTTCTGATACCAAGATAAAAAACACTTTATCAACCCCCTGAACTTCGATTTGACCATGTACGCCCAAAGAAATGGGAACCCCAGTAACATGGGCCTGTGTGCCGAAGCTTTAGGAGCCAGTCCACGGATGTACACTTCTTCCCTCATTTTCTGTCGTCAGCAAGCATGTTTTAAGATGGAGCCTCTATCAGCTGAGCCCCAATACAATGAACAGATCTCCTTATGACCCACTAGGGGCTCATAGTATGACCAAGAAATAAACTAGTTATTTTAAGCCTCTGAGATTTTCAGATTCTGTTATTGCACCACAGCCCAACTTTTGCTGATACTACAACTAATTTCAAACACCAATGTGTAAGGCACAGTATTACAGTATTTGCTACAGGCAAATGCCAGGTGGGGGTGGGCAGGCGTATTGCCCTCGAGAAGTATATGCTAAAAACAGACACATATATACCAAACATACACATGCTTTGGTCATGAAATGAGGTTTCCATTTCTATCTACTGAGAGCCCTCCAAAGCCTTGTGGTAAAATCACCTTCAATAGGAGACAGGGCAGCCACAGCGCGAGTCACGGTAAAGACAGCGTGGGAAAACGTGACTACAGGAGATGGGTGAGTGAGGCTGCAGCTTGGACTACAAGGATGGTCATAGGAAATGAGGTTGGGAATATAAGGTGCGGAGTCCTCGAATGCCTCACCATAAAAATGTGCAGAGCAACAATAATAAAAACAACCACTCTGTCCAGCACATGTCAGGGCATTACATAAATCACTCATTGGATTGGCACAACAACCCACTGAAGTAGATACTTTTTAAACCTGTAAAACAGAGACTATACTAGTGAGGTACACACAGAGTGCCTTGTCCATGACCACAAAGGAATAATAAGTACAGGCACACCTCGTTTCATTGTGTTTCGCTTTATTGCCTTTTATATCAGAAAAAAAATATATATATGACTCACTTTATTACAAGAATCATTTTATTGTGGTGGTTTGGAACGGAACCCAAAATATCTACAAGGTATGCCTGAAGCGGAACCAGGACTTGAACCCAGACCTCATCCCAGGGTGTGCTATATTAATCACTGCACTATCCTTTCAGCCACAGAGTTTGGACTGTCTTCTCTATAGGCAATGGGGTCCACTTACACTTTCAGAAAGGGAGCTCTATGATTAGTATCATGCTTCAAAAACATTACTTCTGCCATGAATAATATGAATCAAAGAAAGAAGAGTAGTGTGTAGGTAGAGATACCTTTCAGAAGTCAACAGAAACCAACCAGGTGAAAGGTAACATGTCCCGCTATGAAGACAGTCACGAGTAACTATGAATCGGTTATTCAGAAACTTGTGGTAGGGTCAGAGTGAGATGCCCTCTGTGTGGGTGCTTAAAGCTGGCCACACGTCCTTTGCTGCTCTTCTCATCGAGAGGGAGAGTCTAGCCGAAAGGTTTGGCCTGCGGACTGAAAGGTCCCAGGTTCAATTCTGGTCAAGGGCATGTACCTTGGTTGGGGCACATCCCCAGTGGGGGGTATGCAGGAGGCAGCTGATTGATGTTTCTCTCTCAACCATGTTTTTGGCTTTCTCTTTCCCTTCCTCTCTGTAAAAAATCAATAAAATATACTAAGAAAGAAAAAAAAAAGAGAGAGAGAGTCTAGTTCCCTCCTCTTTAAGTCTACACTTTCTCACAGACTTGCTTGACCAGGAGCTTGCAGCAAAAACGACATCTGCCACTGGACCCTCACAAACCCTGCGGCTCCTGCCCGGCAAACAGTGGGAAGCCTGAATCGCCTTGTAAGAAACACCAACACTTGGCTAAGAGGCTTTGTCAAAAAGCCCAGTACAGGGAGAGGGCCCAGCCGAGCCCCACCATCCAGCTATCCATGCCAGAAGGGGTGGGGGTGGGGGTGGGGGGGCAGCCACATGAATTCAGCCCTCAGGGAGCCTCCAGACCAGCCACCAGCTGGGTATCACCAAGTGATGCCCCTTGACTCCGTGTGGAACAAAAGCATCCCCACCGCACTGGGCCAGATTCCTGACCCACAGCCCCCGCGCTATGAGGAAGTATGTTAAGATGCTATGTTTGAAAGGGCGTGTTTGCTGGAAGGGTAACTGGAACACAGCGTGTATAAAAGGCACCCTGACGTTTAACCAAATCCCTCAGCGTGCTCTGCTCCTCACTTCTCTGAGTGGTTAGAGTCTGTGCACATGGCTCCATGATCAGCGCTTACCGAACCTCACACATTCTCCTGACATTCAAGTTTGAGAAAATTAGAATCAAAACTACCCACAGAATAAAAATAGAACCAGAAGGACCGGCTCACCACAAAATGTGAGATACACAAAAACTCATATTGTGACTCATCTCCTGCGTCCTCCAGTCATTCTCCACCTTGGTTTCCTTAAGAGTCACCTGGGAGCCCTGGCCCGGCGGCCCCGTTGGTTGGAGCTTCCTCTCTGCACAAAAGTCGGTGGCTCTCATTTCCGGCCAGGACACAGACCTGCTTTGCAGGTTTGATCCCTGGTCCGAGTGTGTGCTGGAGGCAACTGTGGGTGTTTCTCTTCCTCTCCCTATCCTCCTCCCCTATTCTCTCCCTCTAGCTTCCCTCTCTCTAAATATATCCTCGGATGAAGGTTGGGGAAGGGACAAAAAAGAAAAAAAAAAAAAAGTCGAATTTGGGAAACTTTTGAATGTTGCCAAAGTTTTAAGTCCTGCCCCAAACCAATCAGTGGGAGGAATATCTAGGCCATTGTAATGACAGCCAGGATTGAGAGCCCTTGGTTCACAGTGAACCGTTAATATTTTATTGCTTTATGAGCACTGAAGGTATTACAAAAGCCCTCCTACAGAGAGGATTACTCAGAAGAAAAAGTAAGGTTTGGCTTGATTCCTCAAACTACAGAGACCATCTCCAGGCATCACTTCAGTGAAATAGATTGGAAAGAATTTCAACGTCTCCCCTCCCCCCAAATCTAAAAGGACTTGCAAACACATTAACATTTTGGTCAAATATTATTTTAAATACATAAAGTAATTTTCTTAGGTCTCTGAGCATCTTTCAGGAAACAGCTCAAAGCATATGACTTTCAAGAATAGATTTATATTTCTGCTTTAAAAATATCTATTGGAAAGACTAGACGTTAGCTTTCAAAGGGAAAATTTAATTTTAAAAAAGCTTAACTTATATATGCTAAGCCACTGTGTACCATACTCATTATATTCTCTTAGGGAACTAATATCCAAACTCCTTTAAATATGAAGACTTCCAAACTGGAATGTAAATAATACTAAAAAATCAAGATAACCTCCATTGCCTTTGTAACAAAGTACTGCCCTTGTCCAATCCTCAGGAGTGAGGAAAAGCATTCAGGATGTCAAATTTTACAAGACATTAGGTCATTTCCTAGAAAAAAAAAATTCTCTTTGGATGCTTAATATTCAGGAATTAGAAAATGAGGTCACTAATGATCAATGGAATCATCTCAGCAGCTGTCTTCTCAGCCTCATCATCAAATGCTATTCAAGTATGCCTGTGGAAATGACCAAATACTCTTCAGTAAATACTTATTACTCACCCAGCAAATAGTACCTACTATGTGCCATGTAGTAGTGAGTCAGGTGAAGGGAAATCACCCAAGGATTTCCCAAGAGAAGGCTGAAGGAACCAGGTGAGCACTATGGGTTGTGCCCAGGTGGGCTTATCCTAGGAAGGCATGAGGTGGTCTCCTAAAGCAGAAACCAAGCCAGAGAGTGAACAAAGGCCTTCCACAGCGATGCGAACCCTTTTGGAAGTAGCACATGCACCTGTGGCTGGAAAAAGTCCAGTTTTGTCTGTAAAGCACAGTTTTAATCAGGCATTAAGGTTCTACGTTTTTGTAATACATTTATGGGGGCAGTGAAAATGTTGTATGGTCTGATCTAAACAAAAATAATGCTGAAGTTGGGAGGATGGAAAATGCTCAATGTTTTCATTGTCTGCCCCTGATGGTACTCAGGGATCCAAAGCAGTTCACACAGACTTCGTGGGTTACTTTACTTCTCTACAGTTAAGTTGCCCCAGGGGAGAAATTAACAAACAATATCCCTTAAAGCGGTTTTTATGAGGATTCCTGAAGTAATACTGGTGAGTTAATCAAGACCTACAAATGATTTCAACCGCAGCTAAAATACTCTCTTCCTAATACAAAATGTGCTATTAGAAAGTCAGATCCAGGCAAATAAAGAAAATTCTCAAAGAGGTTGACAGACAGCAAATTTAATAAAATAAGAGTTATAGAGGCATAAAGGGAAATTAACTTAAGATGCCTCAGGTAATGTGATAAGGATTCCAGTATTTTCAACTTTTCTGACTTGATAGACTATTCCATCTCTACTTCCTCATGCCTCAGGTAATGTGATAAGGGTTCAGTTTTCAGATTTTCTGATTTAAAAGACCATTCCATCTATACTTCCTCATTCCTGTGCTGAGCTAGAAGGCTCTTTTATTGACCACTTTAAAAGATAAGCAAGCACGTGGCAATATAATTTGGAGAAATAAATTTGCTCTCCTTACCTTTCAGAGGGAGCTGTTAACCTAGCATTGGTAATACCAGTCCTGTGAACTGTTTTTCTAAAAGTGAAGGGATTTATAATTGTCTTGGTTCTACAGATTGTTTCAAAACATTTATTGAGCACCTGCTAAGAGGAAACACTGTTTTAGTTAACAGGGCAATACAAAGGTATAAAGGTAGCTCCTTGTCCATCCTCTGGGAAACAGAATACATTTTATGACCAAATAAGTGATTGAGAGACATTTAGTATCACTTCAGACTTTAATATAACATGTCATCTTCTACCCAGACTAAGAAGTTTAAGGGTTTCTGTGCGTTTTTGATCTCTTTATCTCACCCACCCATACCAACAACCAGCACAGAGCTATTCACACAGTGAGATTTGGTCTCTCTTTTAAATAGGGACTCTCACTAACCGGATGTTTGGTGAGAGGTGGTCATACAGTCTGCGACAATGGAACACATAAACAGGCCAAAATGCAGGCTTAAAAACCACCCTTCTGTCCTGATATGCCAAGGTTGTAGGTTCATGGGAGAATCAACAAATGAATGCATAAATAGGTGGACTGACAGCATCTTTTTCTCTCTCTCCTTCCCCCCTTCCTCTCTCTTCCTCTCTCAAATTAGTAAATTAAAAAAAAATAAAATAAAAGCACACAAAGAAACATTATGACCTAAATGGGCATCTTACTAATCACTGATTAGGAATAGTTGTATAGATCTAATCTAATTATAGAACATCCCACCTTCTCTTGAACTCAGTACCAGTCTCATTTTCACTGTTTGTGTTATTATTTAAGAAAATTCTTGGCCCAAGCTGGTTTGGCTCAGTGGCCAGAGTGTCGGCCTGCAGACCAAACAACCCTGGGTTCAGTTCTGGTTGTGGCTCCTCCCTGGCCCGGTGGTGGGGCTCATGCAGGAGGAGCCAGTTGATGTGTTTCTCTCACATCCATGTTGCTCTTAGTCTTTCCCTCTCTCTCTCTCGCATTCTCCCTAAAAATTAATGGAAAAATATCCTTGGGTGAGGATTAACAACAAAATTCTTGGGCAGAGTTGCAAAGAGAGAGAATTAAGAGCTTATAAACTAAGTTGAATGAAAGAAGTGTATCTAGGGCTGAGGAGACATACCTAAGAGTGACAGCTAAAGATTCGCCCAGAACACAAACAGTGACACATTTGCTATTTGTATTACTTAGCAGATCTGCAAAGTATTTTCACAAGCAAGCTCTCCTTTATTCTGTCCATGTGATGGAGTATGTGTGCCCATTGTACAAAACATAACATTGAAGGACTGAATGGTGGGGACAGAGCAGAGGTACAAACCAGGTGCTCTCTCTCTGAGATGGCGCTGTCTACCCTGGACCAGAAACACCTCTCCTCAACTGGGGGGTGAAAACCAGTACTCTCTGCTTTCAGTTTTTTTTCTGGTCAGAAATTACCATGATTATAAAAGGATAGCACACGTCCTCCAGCAGGAAGAGAAAAACAAATTGCTTACATCAACAGCATTGTAATTAGCTTAACAAGACATTTCTAACAATTTATAGAATTTCTTAAGAAGAAGATGAATATCATCTGTTTGAATACTTTGGAAAATGAAGTTTTGCCTTTGAACTTGTCTTTTAATCAGACAGTGACCATGGGAATAACTTTTCATATTCATTTGAACAATAACATTCATAGGATGATAGTGACAACCACTTTCATTAAGTACCTCAGACCCTTAAATTAAGCAGTTCATGAACTACTTAAGTCTTACGATTTTTTTTTTTTTGTAACAGGAATTTTAAAGCACTTTTCTTGGTTTATGAAGAAATATGTTTGGAGGAATCCATTTATTTAAAAATATATCATTTACATATAAGAACTCAAAATTCATATCACATATCATAATCATTCTGCAATTAATCAAATTCGATGAGGAATTCTAATAAGGTTTCACAATTAAGTTTTTTTATATATTAAAAAACAATATCCACCTAATGTGTAAGACCTAACCACTGCACAGATGATATTCTAAATTTGAACTTGAAAGCAAAACCCATCAGTGAGCCTGCTTGATTTCTTTAATCTATTCATGTAGGTTAATTACCTGACACTCATTAAGATGACTCTGGGCTTCTTTAAATTTCTGACCATATTAACCTTTCCAACTAATCCTTATTAGAAAAATATTAAAGAGTGTTCATTGCTATTACAAATTGAATCCGAAATGATGAAACAATTATCAAATAAATGAAGTAGAAAACGAGGTTATATGCATGAGAAGATTCAATGCATCAAATACTTTATTTCCATTATTATAGAATAAAGGTCTTAAGGTCTAAACCCAAAAAATGTGCTTAAAGATCAGTCCTTGAAAGAAATAACTGCATTCTATTCTTATCCAAATGAGATGACAAACAAAAACCTCAAGTTCATCATTGACAGATTTATTCAGGACCAACATTTTAATTTAAACTAAACAATTGGACAAAACCATTTAACCACCCAGTTTAGGAAGTCTAGATAAAACAATCATTTAGTATCAGTAGTCTAACAGTCCATGTAACTAACTTTGCCAATAAAAGGGTAGAGAGATGCTTATAAAATGCCCGTCAACATTGCAAAAGCACAAAATATGAATGAGACATTCATTTTGAAAGCTGAAACCTTATGAGTTATACTAGAAGCTAGACTGAAAAAAACACAAGATTGAAATAATGAAGTGAAGCAATTGGGAGAAAGATTAAGAGGAAAGGGGGAAAGAAGGTTGAGAATATTTACAACAAATCACCAGGGATTGAAATCCTTAATATAGAAAGGATTCTCACAATAAAAAAAAGAAAGAAAGAAAGAAAAAATAGGTCTCTTGTCCATGATTTCTTTGAAACAGCCAAAGGGGAAACACAAATGTCCATACAACAGAAATTAACTTCATTAGTAATGTGTTTTTTAAAAATTTTACCACCACCACCCCTTCCATACTGACAAATAAATAAATAAATAAAAATAAATAAAAAATAGTCTCTAGCGACACTACTTGGATGGCTTACCAAGTTCTGTAGAAGATTGTATCGAAGTTTTGAAGACAGGCATACCCATTGATCCAGTAGTTCTGATGTAAGAAATTAACCTTAGGGAATAATTATGAATGCTCAAAGAACTTGAAGCACAGTTGGTCATGACAAATTGTTCATTGTTGTGGAAAATCTGTATCTAACAATGGTGTATTGCTTAAATAATTTGTAGTGTCTGTATACCATGTACTGTTATGCACATATATACACATAGCTATAGTTTTGTGCATGCACTCATAATTCTTTAATTTAGTTCTTATATAATAAGAACGTAACCACACCATTGCATGGGCACTATCCCCATATTGGAGGTGAGGAAGTGAGGGAGGGGGCTAAGTCACTTACCTCACAGCTGCACAGCCAGCAGGTGGAAGACCTCGGGTTTAAACCCAGGCAGCCTCGCTCCATAGTCTCAGCTCTAAAGGATACATACGATGACATATAAATAAATAACAACCATCTCTGATAGTAGGATGACCAACAGGATTAAATCATGTTTTACCTACCTATCTTTTCTAACTTTTCCACTTGGACATGGATTATTTTTATGAGAAAGTTTGTTTTAATGCACCAATTAAAGAATAACCCAGGAAGTAGGTAGGGATCAGAAATGTAAAAATCTAAATCATCAAGACTGAGAGAATAGTTGAGGCTCCAAAATGGGAACGAAAGGAATGAATAAAAAACAAAAGCTGAAGGCCGAGGTCTGAGCTTCAGTTTTGATTTGTGGTCTTAATTGCTACATGTCAAATACTCTAAAAGGCCATTCATTTGGATCTGTATTTCCCAAGACTATTGTACCTAATAGTGATTCCAAGGGACTTTAAAAGGTGTGTTGCTTAGGAAGGCACGCATCCGGAGTGAACAGAGGTGAGATGATTTCTCTGCTGCCAGACAAACCCTCCGTGACTCCACCTGAGGCTCATCTTTCCCAACTCATTTGTCCACGGACTCTTCCAAAGAGGTCCTCATAATCCCAAGGCTCTGCAAGCATGCTCTGAAGGAAGCTGCCTCGTAACATTCCCACTCACTCATTATTTCCATTCCCGAGTGCCTGCACCGTGCCAGGCTCTCCTTGGGATGGCAATGCCCGGTCACAAGGGAGATGTGAGCTCCGGTCCCGGCTCGGCTCGCCACACTGCCCCGTCTCAGATTGTTGACTCAAGAGTAGAAAAGGCTCACTACCATTTGCTCACCTGCTTCTCTCACCGAGATGTGTAAGAATGGAATGAGTTTGCAGAGCACAGTCCCACCTGCTCGCACAGTGTGATCCTGTGCACACAGCGGCCTTCTCTCCACACTCGAGGGCTGAGCGGACAGTACTGGATTCTCACAGTTCCCGTACTTCCCATTACCCGGCCTGGGGAGATGAGTTTAAAAGAGAAAGCATTTTTTAGGGGGACTCTCAGTAACAAAGGGAAAGCATCCTCGCCTGAAGACTTCCAGAGAGGATTTATTTATGGGAACCCTTCCTGATCCTGTATGCGTCAATGGTTCAGGTCTCTGCCAGAAAAACCCTGCCACGTGAGACCTTGGGCCAGCCCCAGAAATGAGTCGTGGACACTTGGCACTGGACAGTGTCCTCACCGCCAATCGTGAGCACCACAAACAACCCAGCAAAGCACGCAGGTGAATTCCCCGTGCCCAGGGCCCCAGACAGCTCAATTCCTTAAGAGCTGAAATGTCTGCCTTTATCCAGTTTAAGCATAGACCACAAATATGAATGTTCTCTTCAGTTATTTTCCTCACTAAGCTTAGCTCACTTGAAAGATTATTTGGAGGGTGGAGGGTGTTCTATGTTTTTTTTTTTTTTAATGGTTTTGTTGTTGTTGTTGTTGTTTGTTTGTTTGTTTGTAGCTGGAAGGGCTTTTTTTTTTTTAAACCAACACTGCATGTACTTTAACCAAACAAACCTCCAAACCTCTAAAGCCAGCAAAAAGCAGCCCCTTTATGAGCAGCAGGACTGACTCATCCTTGAACCCAGAAGTCAACTAACGGTTTTATTGTCTTTTTGCTAAACAACTAAGAAAATAGCCTGGGCGGCTGGCATGCCTTCGTTGCTTCCAGCCCGGCAAAGGAAGAACACAAGGAGTAACTTGGAAGATGATGTTGAGTGAAGCTCCGTTGTCACACGGGCAGCCTTGTTCCACGCATCGGCATCTCTCAAAAGGAAACACCAATGGGAACAGACAGACGGAAAAAGAACAAAAGATGGGGCTGGACAGGCCAGGGGCTGATGATGTGGAGGCTGAGTGATGGGTACGTGGGGTGAGAGGCCCATCGACTATTCTATGAATAAGTTCAAATTTTTCCAAAATGAAAAGGGGGGAAATAATGGTTATTAGACAATAAAAACTGAGGACTTCATACTCCTTTATCTCATAATTTCATAATTCTAAGTGTTCATTCCCAGTAATTAAATCCCTCTGTCTAATTAAACCAAAGCATTGCTATTAGCTCTAGATGTACTTATAACACATGCCTGGAAATGACATTTGCAATGAAGACTGATCCAACCTTTGCTTTTGAATACATTATTTATAGAGTCACGTTTTATTAAATTCAAACAGTCATTTAACATAGCTGTTTTTCCGCATATAGACCATAATATAATGAACATTTCTTTTTTAGAACAAGGATGTGAAGACTTACTGATATATCATTTATAGCTGTATTATCTTCCTTTCCATACACTTTCAACTTTGCAGAGACTATAAATATCCTCACATTTATAACATCTAGGTTGAAATTGATTCAGTTAGATATTTTGAGTTATAGGATGGAAAATACCAGTGTTCTGTATGTGAGATAAATGGCAGCTTTAATATATCTGGAATAAAGACTTGACAGTTGATTTCTGGGAAAAAGTGAAGTTTGAAAAATATTTTGGCTTTAGTTTTATAGAACTACATATTATGGGTGAGTTTTTAGATTTTTTTTTAAAATTCTTATCCAAGAATATGTCTGTTGATTTTAGAGAGAGGGGAAGGGAGAGGAAAGAGAAGCATCAGTGTGGGAGGGAAACTTCTAACACCTATTGGTTGCCTCCTCTCCGTTCTCTGGCTGGAACCTGGAGCCTCGGTTTGCTCCCACCTAACTCAGCCACTGGCCAGGCTGATTTCGCTTAGGCATGAATTCCTTCACTTTCTTTTCTCTCTTATTCTGTCCCTGAGTCTATTAGTCTGTTTACTGAGAGACAACATCACTTCACTTTCGTATTCAAATGCTTCTACTGTGACAAATGTTTCCAGGAAAAAAAAATATGTTTGATACTGCTATTGGAAGTACTCATGAAGTGGACATAATAATGTGATTTGGATACATGTAAAAAGTAAATATGATTTCCAAATGCCTTTTTACATATTAGAAAAACAAACCCAAGTGAAAAACCCTTTAGAAATATGAAGCTTCAAAAGAAAATGCCTTGTTTTCTGTCTCTGTATTTTCAGATTCTTTATTAAAAAAAATTCTCTCAAACTTTTGATCAATCCTAGTGAACTTTTCTGTAATAATGAAGTAAAATTTTTCTTTACATTTTGCCATCTGTTTTTCCCCATTCCCATTTTCATAAAACCAGAATCTACCCCCTCCCTACAATATTTTCTGATGGAAATTTCTCAAAAGTAGAGCAAAGTTAAAAGAAATTTACAGGAGCACTAATATATTTAACATCTAGATTATGTCTATTAATCTATCATATGTTCATGTATTTTAAAATAAATTATATTTAGTATGCAAATCATTGTGTTCAACGCTTATAGTTTTATTTAAAATTTACATAATATAATTCACAAATCTTAAGTGTAAATTAGGTGAGATTTGACAGTTGTGTCTATTTTTATTACTCAAACTGCTATCAAGATACAGAACATTACCATTACTCCCCAAAGTTGCCTTATGCCCTTGGCAATCGGGCCCCATCCCCCCAAGATTAGATTGCCAGTTCTACAATTCGATATAAAAGGAATCACATCTACTCTTTGGTGTCTGGCTTCATTTATTTGATATAACATTTTTGAAAATCATCTATTATCTCACATGTGCCAGTGTTTATCCTTTTATATTAGTACTAGAGGCCCGATGCACGAAATTTATGCATGGGAAGGGGGATCCCTCAGCCCAGTCTGTGCACTCTCACAATCTGTGACCCCTCGAGGGATGTCTAACTGCCAGGCCTAAACCAGCAGTCAGACATCACTCTTACAATCCAGGACCCCTCACTCCTAACCACCCGCCTGCTCACTCCTTACCACTTGACTTGGCTCACCCTCTCCTTGGCGCTGCTGCAGAGGCAGGAGAAGTTCCCACCACCGCTGCTGTGTTCACCAGCCATGAGTCCTGCTTCTGGCTGAGCAGCGGGTGCTCCCACTGTGGCAGCACACTATACGCTAGGGGCAGCTCCTACTTTGCGCATCTGCCCCCTGGTGGTCTGTGAGCATCATAGCAACTGGTCATTCTGATTGCTCCAGGAATTCTACCGTAATGGTCGCTGGGCTTTTCTATATATAGATTATTTTCTGGTATGAGTACACTATAGGTTGTTTATTATATATCCTTTTATTGGTGAGTATCTGAGATTCCTGGCTTTTGTCCCAGGAAATTAATTTTGAAGATGGTATAGCAGCATTCCACTTAAAACTATACTGTTTCTTGTACAGTTATTTCATAACAACTATACTTTTGAAAACTCTTTAATATTTACTTGCTAATTTTATAACCTAGATGTTTGCATCTCTGCCCAACTTGAACAAAATTTTTAGACTTTATTAACCCTCCCTCTGAAGACCAAAGAACATTGCTACCTGCTTGCCCTTTCCCCACCCCCTTAGGATCATCTCAGGAAATGTCAATGAAAGCGTGTGTATAGTGTCTACACACTGGACTTAAGACTATAGCAGTTATATTTTCTTTATAGAAAAAGTTAATTTTTAGTCTGTGGAACAGGTTCTATTGGGCTCTGAGAACTATTGAAAAAGTAGGATTAGCATATATTTTTGCAACAGTTTTATATATGCATTAAGGATGATGTATAAATGCACAAATTTAAAGAGAACAGGAAAGTTGCTTTTTCCAAAAATAGGTTTGAGGTTTTTCTGCTGATTCTTGTCCTGCGACATCATGAAGAGTCAGATAACTGCACATAAGCAACTAGTTATAATGATGTGTTGGCCAACCACAGGCCACATATAATATGATGGGTCTATAAGACTATGGTGGAACTGACAGATTCCTATTACCGGGTGACACTGTAGCACATGCATTACTCATGTGTTTGTGATAATGCTGGTTTAAGCAAACTTAATCTGCTGCCCTTGTGTAAAAAAATACTAGAGGTCCAATGCACAAAATTCGTGCAAGGGGCCTGGCCTACTCTGCCTGGGCAGCTTGCCTTGGTCCCTGCAGCCGTGGTGGCCTGCCTCAGCCCTCACTGCGCTGGCTTCATCTGGAAGAGCATCCGGAAGGTCATTCAGCTGTCCGATCTAATTAGCATATTATGCTTTTATTATTATAGACTAGAGACCCGATGCACGAAATTCATGCAAGAATAGGTCTTCTTTCCCCCAGCTGCGGGCACTGGCTTCCCTCTGGCACCTGGGACCCAGGCTTCCTTCTGGCCCTGAGCAGGCACCTTAAGACCCTTGCTTGCTTGCCTTACAGCCCTGGCTTTGTCCAGAAGGTCGTCTGGTCTAATTAGTATATTATGCTTTTATTATTATAGATTATTATAGATAGCACATATAATTATGTAACATACATAATGCTTGATAATGATGATAAATGACTATTGCTGGCTTATGTATTTATTATTTGTGATACTTTTAATTATTAATTTACTTCTAACTATATTTTTTATTGGTTTGAAAGAGGAAGGGAGAGGGAGAGAGAGATTAATGATGAGAGAGAATCATTGATCGGCTGCTTCCTGCATGTCTCCCACAAAGTATCAAGCCCGCAATTTGGGCATGTGCCCTAGACCAGAATTAAACCAGGGCCACTTAAATCCACAGGGTGACACTCTATTCACTGGGCCAAACTGGCTAAGGCTTAATTATTATTTTAGAGTATAATCCTATTTATAAGGACAAGTTTGCTGAAAAATGGTATGCCATGTTACATGTACCATAGTCATGCATATCATAGTTATCTTGTCTCTTGATTGCATCATTTTCCCTTGTGCTTGGTTAATCTCCCGTTGTGTTGCACAGTAAGGTGCTGTACAGGCTTGTAGCCTAGGAGCAGTAGGCTAACCATAGGCCTGGGTGTGTTATGGGTGGTTCAGTAGGCTTGTGTAAGTGCACTCTGATGTTCACACCATGACGAAATTGCCTAATGACGCATTTCTTAGAATACCCCTACCCCATCCTCATTATTAAGCAGAGTTTGAGTGTATGTGTGTGTGTGTGTATGTATGTATGTGTGTATCTATCTATCTATATATATATTCAAAACACCACCTTCATTTTTTACCATGACACTCCAGGTTAGGGGAAGGTGAACCTCTTCATACTGGCATCATATTGTGTGTATGTTTTTCAAGCTCACAGAAGTCTTTTTTATTTGAGGCAAGGAGGATTGTAGTTCCAAGCAGCTGCAATGTAATTGTTAGTGGCACTGTTTTTCACTTCGCGGATTCAACTGAGTCAGAAAAGGGTATGGAGGTTTGTACTTTCTCTGGACAAGAAGGGCGAAGAAAACTGGAAGAGACCGCTGATCCACTCAGATGGCTCTTGAACCCAATGCCGGGCAGGCCATGCCCTCCCTGGCGGTGAACAGAGCAATACTGCCCTCCATTCCATGCGGAGGAATGAGGTAGGAACGATGGCCGCAGGCCACCCTGGGCGGAGCAGCCACCCACAGCTTCAAAATCCTTCTTTGAAGGGACAATTGAGGTCGCAGAAACAGCTCACCAGAGCGCACACTGTCCAGCATATTTTAAACACATTTTGATATCAATGAAACCTTCGTATGCATGTCCAGGCCACTAAGATGGTCTGCCTACCCAGGAGATGGCCCGGGAACACTGCTCTTTAAAAGTCTGAATGAGCATTGGTTGTGCTTCCTGTGCGTCCTAATGGAGACAAGCGCAGTATCTTGACATCCTGACTGGGGAAGTTTTTGTGGCAAAAGAGACAATGTTGTGATTGTTTTCTAAGCCACATGTATTTGGTGTCGGGGGGCAGGCGGGGAAGCACACATCCATCCTTAGGGGTGAGGAACCTGTTTTCTGCCAAGGACCGTTTGGAACATCATTCAGAGGCCACACAAAATTATCTGCTTAACCATCAGCCTGGTGTATTTGGTCAAACATTTAGTTAACTCACCCCTTTGCCTTGGCAAGGCCAGACCAAAGGATTTTGAGATCCTCCTTTAGCCCGCAGGCCGGACATTCCCCACTCCTGTTGTAGAATATAGCAGGGGGTAAAATATATATGGTAAGACTGGTTAGGTCTTTGCCTGACTTAGCAGTACATTTACTTGGAGGATCTTGGGATAATAATTGCCTAAACTTGCTTCAAAAAGACCTCATGAAGTTGGACAACCTCCAAAGCTTTTATGGAACAACAAAAGAGATGATCAAACTTGTAGCTGCTCAAAGAGAAGCAAGAAGAAGAGAATAAAATAATGACTTTGAAATCCTATAGAAAACTTCAAGTGGAGAGATGATGTCCTTTGAAAATCTGTGAATAAGAGCAACAACACAATTAGCTTTCTAAGAATTAGAAATATGCCCTCTGCCAACTCCCAGGCTTGCATTTTTACATCTCATGTTCTTGCCAAGCAACTTGCTTTCCTATTTATGGGAACTGGTTTACTCTTTCTGCATTTTGCCTTCTTTCTCTTCTCTGAAAGCAAGCGCCGTGATGAATTGAGTCATGTTTCCAGACTTTATGCAGGCATTATATCTATAATCAAGCCACACAATTTGCCCTTGATTTCATGAGAATTAGCATTAGATTAATTTTACCTTGTTTGTATTATTTTAGGGTCCTTTTCTTTAAATATATATTTTTATTGATTTCAGAGAGGGAGAGAGATAGAAACATCAATGATGAGAGAAAAATCACTGATTGGCTGCCTCCTGCACACCCCCTGCTAGGGATTGAGCCTGCAACCCAAGCATATGCCCTAACCGGAAATCAACCACAACTTTCTGGTTCATAGGTCGCTGATCAACCACTGACCCACACTGGCTAGGTTTCAGGATCCTTACTATTCTCTTACTCTTGTTACTCACTGCTCTCCCAGTAGTTCATTGCAGCTACAGTAACTTGCAGCAGCAGCAGTGGCAACACTAGTTGACATCTGTCCAGTGTCACTCAGGTACAGATGTGGTCTTGAGCATTTTTGGATGAAATATTTTATGAAATATTACTGCATCTCTGTACTATAAATACTATTATAATGCCTAATAATGTTTCATTGCCTAAATAGTTGTGATTTTGAGTTATATTCCATTTTAGGTTAGGCTAATATTTTATGGAAATTTTTCTTTAAAAAAAGGACATATTGATTTATCCAATATGACTTATAAAATTATATACCAAACAATGTAGGCCTTTTTCTAGTCAGGGTCAAGAAATACTTAACAAATTAACTCCCCCTGCAAATTCTTGATGTTTATATAGCATTACATACAGTAAGGTATCCCCTAAGTTGAGAATGAAGTTGGGTCTGGAGTACATATGTTCCTAATCTCTGCATATCTGAAATAAGGAATTTTGCCATTCTGTTTACTCTTCAGTGCTTTGAAATGAGAGCTTAAATTCTTGAGCTCATAATTCGTGTAGGCAATGTAAACTTGACCCCATCCAGTATTCTCTGTTCTTTATATTAATAGTGTTGTTGTCAGTCTGATCCAAACTGGCTTTTATTAGGCAATATTAGTAGCTGTGCTTGTGAAGAAAAGCAATAACAGGGCAAGGGTAATGGGGTTTGTGTGGGGGTAACCATAGTATAAGAAGGTGGTAGGGGATGTGAAGGATTGAGGTTTAAAATATGTTAACTCGCCTTGGCCTCTGGCTCCGTTGGTTGGGGCATCCCTCACACCAGAAAGTGGTGGGCCCAATCCCCAGTCTGAGCATACAGGAGGCAAACGATCTGTTTCTCTCTCACATCGATGTTTCTCTCTCTTTCTCTCCCTCTTTACCTTCTTCCCTCCCTCCTTCTCTCACTCTGTCTAAGATCAATTTAAAAATGTGTTAACTATATGCTTAGGGAACTTTGAAAAATTTCGGAAACACATGAATGATTTGGGATGGCAAATTTTCATAGAAAAGAAGGGAATAGACCAGTATTTGTGATTTGTGCTGTATATTTCATTAAAAAGTTTTATATAGTGGCACATATACATTTTTGCCATGTAGTTATAATTTTTTGTTGTTGTGGGAATGATCATATTAATTTTTTTAGTATAATAAAGAATTATATGATAGGTCATTTCCTATTTATTAATGTTCAATCTTATATTAATATTTTAATGTTAGTTTTTATTCAGGAAGATGGATTCAGTTTTTTATTTTGGAGATAAAATTGACAATCACATTAAAAATAAAATCCTTTAGTACAAGAGGGTTTATTTATTCTCCCTGAGTTTAAAACAAAGGATGAATGGGTATTTGTAGTAGTTGGATGGTTTTTAATAAAGAAAGTATGTTTTAAAATTATGGAAAATTTCAGCTTACAAATAAATAGATAAGCGAAACAGCCATAGCCACTTCCTGATTTTGCTTGCTTGAGTAAGAAACCTATGCCCCCAAATCCTCGGCTCAATTTGAAGCAAATCTCAGATGTCATATTTCATTCATAAATGTTTCTGAACGTGTCTCTAAAAGATAAAGATTCTTTTTTTAAAAAATGTATATTTTATTCATTTTTTACAGAGAGGAAGGGAGAGGGATAGAAAGTTAGAAACATTGATGAGAGAGAAACATTGATCAGCTGCCTCCTACACACCTCCTACTAGGGATGTGCCCATAACCAAGGTACATGCCCTTGACCAGAGTCAAATCTGGGACCTTTCAGTTTGCAGGCCGACGCTCTGTCCACTGAGCCAAACCAGCCAGGGCGAGGATTGTTTTTAAAGTATCACCATGTCATTTCAACTTTAAAAACAATGAATAATTCGCCATCATCACTTTATAGATCAAGGTTTAAATTTCACTCTCATGTATTTTTATAGTTAGCTTTCTTGAATCAGGATTCAAACAAGGCCCACACATTATATTTGATTCATATCTCTTAAATCTCTTTTATATTTGGGTCCCCCTTTCCCCTCCTATTTGTTCTTGCAATTTATTTCTTGACGAAAGCGGACCATTTTTCCTCCGTTGTTCTCTGTAGTCTGTCTTTTGTTGATTGCATGCCATTATTGCATCCTTGTGTTTGTCATGTTTTTCTGGTGTCTCTATTTCTGTAAAGTGATTTGTCCTGGAAGTTCCATCAAATGTTTTTGTTTGGGGAGTAGGAATATTTCATAGTTGTTTCATGTATCTTAACTTGATTTTATATTTGCATCTTTTTTTCTCTAACATATCAGGCTTTGTAAAGAATTGACATGATTTGTTTGGAAGTGTTAGCTATTTGTCTCTAAAAGAGATAGAGGCCTGGCTCCCAGGTCACCAGGCTAAGTATGTTGAGAAGGAATTTCAAGTTCAGTCTCAGTGAGGGGCAGGTCTCTGGGCAGAGTTCCATGTGCCACATCCCTACAGGGCAGTGTTAGAGACAGGCTACTTAAGAGAGTGATAGCAGGGGTACAAGAGATAGAAGAGGTGGGGTTCTGCCAATTTACCCGTTACCTGTTTACAGTCTCGTAAAATCGGGGTAGTGGTAATCTATATCCCAAGTCTTTTATGGAAGGTAATAACGTGAAAATATTGTGTAAATTATTAATGTATCATAATTGAAATAATTTTCCATCTTATTAAAATATAATGATTTTTGAACCACTGGACTTTTGATTAGCTTTTTTGTCATGTTTTGTTTATTCTTATAGGGTATTTGTTTTTGTTGTTAGGTTGCTGGGATAGCCTTCATAATTTATCTTCTTTAACTGAACTTTCTTATAGTTTGATTTATATGTTTGTGGACTTCTCTTGAGGAGAATACTCAATGGCTTAAACATTTGTTTGGCATAAATATTACATATTTTTGTTTTAATTAATTTCTAATATAAACTGAGTATAGAATGGAGTGTTAAAGAGAAAGGGACTTTTTAATCAAAGCCTGCTTCTTGTTTTTGGTAATGCTTCATTTCTTTGGTTCAGTGTCATGGATACGGTAGATGCCAGAAGTGTATGACTGTGGGTGTAGCTAACCTTTTCGTTTAGTGGGATCTCATGTCAGAGTTCTGACTTAATAGCGTGGAAACAAATGGCAAGTACAGATCAAGTGGGTGAACTGGACACACTGTATGTGTTTAGCGTTGCTAGGCTTGTTATCAATATTTGGCTCATAGGCTTTCTTAGCCAAGACTCTAAAGATCCAGTTGATATTTTTAAAAAAATTATTTTAATATACTCAAATGAGTTTCCCCCTTTATCTTGGGGATGTTTATATGTTTATCCACTTGAGATCTGATGGAAGGTGGCCAGCACACCTTCCTAACTGTACAGGTGCGCCCTTGGCCCTGCCTTCAGGAGCCCTGTTTTGTTTCCCTCCCGCCAACCTGTGCTCCTACAGGCCCCAAATTTGTCTTTTTGTCTGGCTTGGTCGCCTTGCTTTATTCTAGCCTAGATTCCTTGTGGTCAGCTTTCTTTCTAATTTATTATCATGGGTCAATGATAATTACCTAAAACTTACACCTTATGGTTTTTCAAATACATTTTGGCTCTACCAGCACTTATAGCCAACCTATGCTATTGGCAGTGGCCTTCTCCTTGTAGCCTGGGCTTCTTCTAGTGAAACACCATTAAAGTATTTCCATATAGAGTTTCATAACACTCATTTGAAATTTACCAAAAGTTGTATCTCTATAAGGAGTTAAAAATTGTTGCTATTCTTAAGAATTTCTAGTATGAAATAAAAGAATCATATTACAAACCTTTGGAAAATAAAGGGAACACATAATTGTATTATTCTTTAATACTCGTCATTATTATTTTAAAATATATTTTATTGATTTTTTTTTTACAGAGAGGGAGGGAGAAGGATGAGAGAGAAATATTGATCACCTGCCTCCTGCACACCTCCCAGTGGGGATGTACCTGCGACCAAGGTACATGCCCTTGACCAGAATCGAACTTGGGACCATTCAGTTCACAGACTGATGCTCTATCCACTGAGCCAAACTGGTTAGGGCCATACTCATCATTATTAATGCCTTTTTTCCCTTGTGGTCCCATCACCATTTACTTTTATATATAGTTGTTGTAGAATGCACTTTTTTAGAATCCTCACCGGAGGACCTCTTTTCCATTGACAGAGAGAGTGGAAAGGAGGGAGGAGGAGGAAAGAAAAAGAGCGAGAGAGAGAAACAGCAATATGAGAGAGACACATCAGTTGGTTGCCTCCTGCACTGGCCCCTATCAGGGCTGAGGGATTTGCAACCTGGCTACGTACACTTGACCAGAAATGGAACCCACAGTCTGTGGTCCAGTGCTCTAATTACTGAGCAAACTGTCCAGAACCTAGAATACCTTTTAGTTGTTTATATCTACATGACCAATAAACTCAAGATTTATATGTTTTATAGGATTTATAATGAACACTGATGGTAAAAATGTAATAAACTTTAAAGGTAGACACATTATTTGAATTTTACAGAGTCTCTAAATATTGTACTCCTGTCCCACTGTTAACAGTTCATTATATTCCTTCCATATCTCTAGATATGATATAACCATCAGTTTAAAAAATGTATACCATCTGAGATATGTGCATAACCTGTCTATTTCCTTTATGTTCCCCTATTATTAGGCATTTACCAATTTCTGATATATTACTATTGTAAACACTTCGGATGAGCATTTTTGTGCAAATAGTCTTTTCATATTTTGGATTATTTTTTTAGATTAAAATCCCATACGTAAAAAGTATTAATAGTTTACTACTCTTCGTTTACATTCCCAAGTAGTCTTCTATGAGGTTGCAACCATTTATGAAACCTTTAGCAATTGCTCAGTTTCTCCCGTCATCCAGTCCCACCACCATGAACATTGTTCATTTGTTCGAGGTTTAATATTTCCTTTGAGCTTCAAAATGGTTCAAGTCTCTACTTTAGAAGGTTCCTTCGATTTTGAAAAGGAGAATGAAGATTTTACTGCAATGGGGCAGGCACAGGAGAGGGATGCAGAAGAGATATGAGGTGGCAGATGTGAGGGAGGGAGGCCAAGTAAAATTGCTTTCCTGGCGTCATTCCTGCCCACCTTTGTCTAAGCTGGAGATGTGTCTGTATCCTATGCTAAGGAATAAACCCGTGATTGAATTTTAAAAATGAAAATCACCCTCAGCAATCAAGCTGCGCATTTGCTCATAGAAAAAATTGGAAAGCTACGCAACGTGGTTTCTCAGTTTCTATAGAATCGATTGTGACGCGTGTACTTTACTGAAGATGGGTAACTGGGTTTCAGAGTTAGGAACCTGCTGCATGCCAGGCAGGTGCAAAGGTAGAAGTTTGCTATCTCCCAGCAAATCATTAAAGATTGCTTACCCACCATGTACGTTTATGAAGATGATTTCATAGATATCATCTACTGCTTTATGGAACGTGATTAGGCATGCCAGTTGAGTTCTCTGTGTGAATGTGGTCCGGGGCAGATGAAGGACTGGAGAGCTGCGATGTAGCACTGTGATGCAGTGAATTGATTTTCACACGTTGAGTATTGCTGCTTGCTGCATATATATATATATATATATTTAATATATATATATATATATATATATATATATTTAAACTGGCTTTAGCTCAGTGTAATTTTGTTGTCTAGAGCAAATTGGACTTTGGAAATGGTATATTTGTGACCATTCAGGACTGTAGTAACAAGATTTTACACAGTTCTAATGAAAATGGACATGTTGAGCCATAGCTGGTTTGGCTCAGTGGATAGAGCATCGGCCTGTAGACTGAAGATTCCCAGGTTCCATTCCAGTCAAGGGCACATGCCGGAGTTGCAGGCTCGGTCCCCAGTAGGGGCCGTGCAGGAGGCAGCCGATCCACGATTCTCTCTCATCATTGATGTTTCTATCTCTCTCTCTCCCTCTCCTTTCCTCTCTGAAATCAACAAAATATATTTTTAAAAAAGAAAATAGATATGTTGAGCGTAGCATTAAGCCATTTCATTGCTCTGTTGGCTATGCTGTCAGAAGCCCTGCTAAGATAACTTTTTGGCCTTCAGATGGCTGTGCATTAATCACACCTTGTGTGTAGTATGTGGTCTCCATGGACAGCTGACCTGGGTGCTCATCAACAAGATGTCCTCGGGCAAGTGTCTGTTAACTCTTCTGAGGCTGGCTTTATCATCCGTACATTGTCTCTGACAAATCGGTGCCAGCAGTGCTCTGGGAACTCCAGCTAGAGGGGGCAGGCAGAGGCCAAGCCTCAGGGTCCAGAGATTGGAGAAACTGAACAGCAACAATCTATGTGGAGTGGAGTTTGGAGGAAAATATTCCAAATAGTCGTAAAATTCGTCTGACTCATATAGACATTTCTAGCAGAAGATGGGGGAGAACATAAAAATCAGATATATATTCTAAGTGTTCTAGTTGGTTGAAGACCAGGATTTCCAGAACAAAATTTCTAGGAAAGTTTGATTTTGATAAGGATGAAAATAAATATTGCTGTTATTGATAACTTTTGTTTAGTGCTTGCTCTGTACTGAGCACTGTGAGATATATATATATATATATATATATATATATATATATATATATATGATCCAATTATTTCTGTTAATGGTGCTTTTTAAAGATAGATATTCTTATAATATTCATCAGATGAGGACACCAATACCAGAAAGCTCCAGTGATGTGCTGTTCAGTGGTGGGGAAATGAGATGGGATGCAAGCTGTCTGAATCCAGTGCCTGCAGTTTGCCTGCTGTTCCACTGCCTGAGCTGGGTCCCCTCCACTGTTCGTCCAGATCCATTCTTTACTTACCCTTCTCCTTACCACCCAGGTCTGGGAAGGTGGTGACCCTCTTGAAATGCATTAACAAGTACCCTTGTGCCTGGCTTCCAAACTGGTCAGCTAGTGGGAGGTGCACGGAGGGAGAACGTAAGGCAAAAGGAGAGAATTATTAGAGTAATCCATATCTTGGCTCCCTCCCTGCCCTGCTGGCTGTGTATCTCCGGTCACAGAACCCTCTCCAGGATCCTGGTAACTACCCTCTCTCCTTTTCCATTCAGGGTGTGGTCAATTCTTGTTACTACCCTGCCCACACATTTGTAAATAGGCCCTCATTAAAGTCTCTTGAATTACTCAGTTGGAGGGTGCCATTGCTTCTTACCAGAACCCTGACTGATACACCAGCTTTCCATTGTAAGCAAATGAACCACACTAAGATGAATGCTTGCATTGGAGGCAGTCAGCAAATATTCATTATGTATCTACAAAGCCATGAAGCTCTGTGTTAGGGGTAGTAGGGTGACTGAAGAAGCAGGAGGAGTGGGCCCTGCCCTTTTAAAAAAACAAAAGGTTACCAAGGAAGATGGTGCATTTAAATGGACAATACAGGCAGCAAGGGCTGAATGCAATATGAATTTAGACAAGAGCGCTCTCTGTTCTGTGCTGGCAGAGGAAAGGATGAGCAGGTGCTTAGTTGGAGCTTTTAAGGACTGATAACATTTAGTCAAAATGAAGGAAGAAATGTGCAAAATGTGTTTTTGGGTAATGAGAAGGTAAGTGTAGGTAGAGCTAAGGGCTCCTGAGAGGGAAGAGTGGGGGGTAGGTGAGGTATGCACTTATGTGTTGAAAAGCTATATTTTTTGGTTTGTTTTTAATTTTGATTTAAAAACAAACAAACACGGCTTGTACCCAAATTAGTGTTATACATATGGTTGTTCATGCCTGTGGTAAAGTAAACCTGGTGTGATACATGTAATAATGTTTAGATTGGTCCCTCCCTTTTTTGGAAGGAACCAGAGTTTCTTTGAGTATCTGTTGAGTGTGTGTGTCAGGCCTGCTGTTGTGTTTGGACACACCACGGTTGTAATTCATACTCTTGGTTTAACAACACGTTTATATATAATTATCATTACTTTGTAATTACAGCAATAAAATCCATTCTGTGGGAACAATTCCAGCATTTAGAATACTGAAAATAGTGTCCTTCGTACCAGTTATCACAATGATTTTTCCAATGCTTGAATTTCTGAGAAATCAGCCTCCACTGAACTTCAAAACAAAACTGATGTCTAATAAAATTTCCCTGTTAGTCATGGCAGCTCTCAGTAGAACCTAAAAGGAAGAATTTAAATCAAAAGAAATAGTCACAAAATGACTTATGCTCTTTTATTTAGAAATACGAGAGGGAAGAAGAAATCAGCAAACTATCTCAGAGAAAAACATCAGGAGGCTTGAATTATCTTGAATTATTAAATAAAGCTTTACCTTACTTAGAAATTAAGTTGGTTCAAACATAAACCTAAGGGTAGGGTGAAACTTGACAACTGGTATATATGGGACTGGCTGGCTAATTTGGTCCTTTGATTCCTCTTGGTTTAAAGTATTCTTTGCTGCCGAAACCAGTTTGGCTCAGTGGATAGAGCGTTGGCCTGCGGACTGAAAGGTTCCAGGTTTGATTCTGGTCAAGGGCATGTACCTTGGTTGTGGGCTCATCCCCAGTGGAGGGTGTGCAGGATGCAACTGATCGATATTTCTCTCATTGATGTTTCTAGCTCTCTCCCTCTCCCTTCCTCTCTGTAAAAAAAAAAAAAATCAATAAAATATATTAAAAAAATAAAGTATTCCTTGGAAAGCTACATGGAATTCTATCTGAGCTTGTCTCCATGTTAATATCTGTTGTTGCACTGGTCTCTGCAACACTTAGACCGTGGCTCATTGACCCCCCCCCCCCCCTGAAGCCATTGGACCACAGGAGGAAGGAGCAGTGGGACGAGGATATAAGCAGAGCAGACAGCACAGTGCTGGGGTAGGCTTTCCCCATGCCATGGTAGAAACTGAAACACAGTTATAGTGTTGCTTCTGATGAAATAGCTGCAAGAATTTAATGATGTATGATTTTCTAATGGTTAAATGGATATTATTATGGGGAAGCTTGCACCAAAATTACTTGGAAAACTCTTTAGCGTGATTAGGAAATTTTCTGATTTCTGACAATGGCAATAGTACATATAGACATCTGTCTGAGGCTATCACTATCAAAACATGCATCATTTATCAGAAGATTGAAAAATATATTCCTAACCAAGACCATCCCAGTATTCCTCTAGAGAAAGGTATGACTTCATCTTACCTGCTTATCCTCTTCCAGGAGATTCAGCGCTTCCCTTCCTACAGTGAATGCTCTAGTCTTGTTCTGGACTTGACACTCATCTCCAAACACTTGCAGGATGTCATTCCTTGAATATCTCACTGCCACCTCAGATACTTGCATGTCTAAAATAGAACTGAATATGTTCTTGCAAATTTGACTCCTTATATCACTTAAGAGAAGTTGTAAAAGAAAATACCAATCACCTACTTTTTCAAATTAGGAACTGCAAATTCTTGGACTTTTCGAACAAAAGTTCATTTATACAATGGTTGCATGAAATTAAGGTTGATTACTAGTCCCTCCTGGACCCAACCCAAGGATAGAATATTAAAAAGAAAAATGACTCTGATTGAGAGGATGAAGTCAAAGTTCCATTGTCGAACATTGCATGTGTTGGTGCTGTTATAGCACCAGCCTTTAAGGAGTTTTTCTGATCTCATTCCCGTTGCATGAATTCTTTAGTGACATCAATTTACTTGTTTTTCCTCTGAATGGGGCTTGTTCCTTTCCCTACTCCTGTGCTCACACAGCCCATTCAGTTTAGAATGCTTTGATACTTCTTTTTGCCCAGTAATCTTTGTCTACCCTTCAAAACCCAGTTAAGTCATGCCTTCCTTGAATTCTGTCTAGGATGCCTCTTTTTCAAATATTGTATTATGTTTTCATGCGGTGATAGCTCTCTACCTAGGGAGAGAAAGTTCTTTGAAGACAGGGACATTCATTTCATTATCCAGAGGGCCCGGAACATATATCCAGCAAATGCTTTTGGTTGATCTTTTCTTTTTTCTTTTTCTTTTTCTTTTTCTTTCTTTTTTTTTTTTAAATTTCAGCCCTGCTGATCACTTCACCTTCATTTGTGGTCTTAAACATCTTTACTTACCAAAAATAGACTTATGAATACTTATTAATGCTGTGTTAACTCAAAGTGAAAAATAATTCTAATGACTCTTTTAAAAATAGATGCAGATATTTTTGTTTTACTTTTCAAAATTAGAAATACTTCCCTGGTTTGATAGTTTGAATAATATTAAATTTTAAAATACTTTTACATTGGATACTAATAAAAGAAAAAGTATAGAGCTTGTCATAGGATTATTCTTAGGATAAATAGTCTTTTTCTCTTAGGATATGCAATTTAAAATATTAGACTACATTGAATCCTGAGGTTTATTGTATATGAAATCATAACTCATGTTAAGAGGCGAATCTGCATGTATTTGTCGTATATTCATATGATACTCATAAAACAAAAATATTCCTCCCTAAGAAATAGGGTATAAACATAAAAAGGCACATTTGAACTCCCTTTAAAAGATTCAGAACCAGTAAAATTATGTTTCTGCTCTTGGTTTCCATTCCCTACTATGCACTCAGTAAAAGTAGAGGAGAGGAATCTACTCCAGATGTGTTCCTTATCATTTCACACTTGTTCATACTTAATCTTCATTTCTTCTTATTAAGAATGGTGATTAATAACTTAATTCTTGCTGGAGAAACCAAGGTACATTGAAACGAATTAGAACTGGTTGAGAGCTTAATGAAGGCTATTTTTAGGCCGTATTTTTCCAACTAATTAATTACATGAAACAAACAATGAGAGCATGGTTGCTCACTTACATTTGAATATTTGTCTGAAAATCATACTTAGAACACATAGCAAAATTATTTGACACTCTTTATTGAACTAATTTAAGGAGTGTATATTGTCATAATTTGCGTCCATTTATATCAGTGATGTATTTTGCTAAGCTAAGATACATGCTGTTAAACTCAAGAAGCTTTACAAAATATTTGTTAATTAAAAATTCAAATATAAGAACTTTCTGACTATATATATGTATATATATATACACATTTGCTTTTCATATTTTCTATGTTTGGGAGGCATTTAAGTATTTAACTGACACCTCTAGGTGCAAAGCCCTGTAGAAGTTATGAAAATAACTTCAATGATGACTTAGACATGATCCAAACCTATTTGGCAAAGAAAGACAAATGTGTGACTATTATAAAATAATATACTTTGGCAGATCATTTTTCTGATTGCTAGATGACATTAACTTTCCATTTTGCATTTGGGACATGCTGGAATTTTATATTTTGACCTTTATTCTAAGGTACTTTGAAGACTAAACATTAAAAAAAGACCCCCTTCCTGTCAAAATATTGCATAAGAGAACAGAAAAACTGGAGTTGCTTTAAATACTAACTAAGTATAGGATTGAGTGCTAGGTGTGGAGTTGGTTTATGTATTTTCTTTCACATTTCCATAGATACAAATTTCCTACCTACTTCATTGAATTCCAACATAAATAGAATTATACATTATTGCCCCTAAGTTTTTAAAACATCTCTTGGTTTTAGTGAATAAATAGCCTGAAACAAATTCTAAGAAGTAGTTTATTCATTGTGTGTAGTCACTGTGCAAGCCATTGCCTCTTGTGAATATGAGAGATCATTCTTTTCCAGGGACCTCAAGGTTGAAGACTGGTAAAAGGAAGGTTGTGTAGAACCCCCAGACAGTTATTTTTCTTTTACTTTCAAACCTTGGAGAAGTTAATACAAGTTAGATACAATTCTTATCATTAGATAGATTTCTAGAAGCTATGGGTAATGCTCATGTTAGTTTCAAATAATTATTATTCATTTCCATTACGTGAGTTATTACTTTAAAAACACTTTGGCTCCAGGATCCATCAGAAGTCATCCAACAGATTGAAGGATCCCAACTTTTATTTCCATGGTGCAATCTGCTATTACCAATGTGTCTATGAGTGTTTTATTCCTACCTAATAACTTATGCGAAGAAATAGTCAAGTGCCCAATCAATCCTCATGATCTTTACAGACATTTAAAAGCTTCTGGGTATTAAAATGCACTACCTAGGTTCCATTTCTTTGAAGGTATGTATAGCAAAAGTTTAAGTAGCCAAGCCAGCTTTCATGCTGTCTGAGATGTTTTAGCATTCTCAGGCTGTAAGCACAGTAGATATGCTAATGTCAGAAAATGCTAAGTCCTCAATTTGCATTCATAGATATGTTACTGCTTTGAGTGTTATGAAATGCTCTTGACCTCAGCAATAATCAATAGCAGAGATTTTAGCTTTCTATTACTTAGTCGGAAGAATCCTAGTAATTTTGACAAAATTGGACAGTAGAGTTGCATTCCATTACACTAATGTTTGGCTCACAAAGATAGCCTCAAAGAAGTCATTTTTTTTTTCTGTATTTGCACCTGGCACTTTCCATAGCTGGCACTGGGAAGAGGGAACCTTTTTATTCTGTATGAAACAGCTGTCCTGGCCAGGGGTCTTTAACTCAACCCCAAAGGAGCTGGACAGGGAAGGTAAATGAATGAGATAGACCATGTGAAGGCATTAAGGAGTGTTGGAGACTGGCCATGTGGAGGATACACAGATTATGTGTGTGTGCACATGTGTGTTCAGTGTGATGGGTTCATATGATTACATAGAAATGCAGGTCCTGTTTTGACAGATTACATGATCAAGCGAAACACTTTTATGGGTCAGGCTGCGGTTTGCACTATGATCCAGACTAAACTACATGTGGATGGTAGCATCGAGACCATTTTATCATCATCTGAAACACTTTCATACATTATTTAATAGCCATTTTCACTAACATTAATCTGTCATTATAGACAGTGGGTATTATTTATGAAAAATATTACAATACAACACCTAGGTCCAAGCCAAAGTTCCTTATCACACTAAGCATAAACTGGCAACTGTTACTGTTTAATATAATTCTAACAATAACGTCATCCTTTTCCTCAGATTGGAAGACTCTGAGCTAAACCTATTTGCTGTCTATGCGGGGGAGCAATGTGGACCTACTTGAAAAAGCCCCTACAGATAACTCACCTCCAACCTTGAAGGTCTTTGCAGGAGAAGAGGTGTGAAGTGCTTGCTGATTGCTCTCAGGGAAAGTCTCCAGATAATGTACTTGCTTTTCATCTGTTCTCCTTAGGGAAGATGCCATTCAAGAAATGTTTATTGACTATTGGATCCTCTAAATTATAAATTCCCATCCCTTGTGTTGTCTCCCTTGGTCTGAAGATTTTCTCCTTCAATCAATAGTTTCCATTGCAGCCATGTTTATCATTGCAGTTAAAGCATCTCCTTCCAGTTGGTCTTTGCAAATTTTTTTTTTGAAGAGCAACAGTTACTTCCAAGTCTCCTAAAGAGAAATATATTCCCTTTCCATCCCCAGTCAGTAAACATTTAAAATAAGAAAGTTATTTTTTTGAATACCTATAGTTTGCCAGTTAATATGCAAAGTTGGAGGGGAGCAGGAAAATAAATAAGACATAGAAATGTATGCCTCTAATAAAAGATGCTAACATACTGTTATGTCAATACTGTTGTTGGCAGGAGTTCAGATGGTATGTAATAAATCATCAGTAGATCAAGTGACATCTAGTTAAGTGCTGATCTGGGCTTTGAAAAGTTCCCAAAGTGTATCTATGAAGTGACTACTCCTGTACTAAATTATGTTCCCTTAAACAAGTTACTGCTTTTCCTGTTCAGTAATCTCACCTCTGCTCCATCTCAATGACATTTCTTTTGCCCTTTATTTTCTTTTAGGAACATGACTAATTAATTTCTGCTAATAATAGCAAGAGTGTGTTCCTTTATAAATCCTAGGGAAAAGTGCTACCGAAATCTAGCTTGATCTTAACACAGTATAACTTTGATTTTAATGTATTAATGAATGAATTTGCAGGACATGCAATGTTGCTTTGTGTGATATGTCAGAAATGAAGCCATTAAGCCTCAAAGTGTCATAGAACTTTGGGAGCAGTTCAGTAGGAGTTTAAACCTCATTTTCCCCCCTCACAGAGTCTGAATACTTTCTTCTGATTGAGCAATTGAATGTTGATGCTTTGATCAGAGAGTTCTGCCATCTAATCCCTCTGTTATTTCTATAGGTCAGGACTCCCTTTTTTAAAATATTGATTTCAGAAAGGAAGGGAGAAGAAGAGAGAGACAGAAACATCAATGATGAGAGAGAATAATGGATCAGCTGCCTGCTGCATGCCCCACACTGGGGGTTGAGCCCACAACCCAGGCATGTGCCCTGACAGGGAATCAAACCATGACCTCCTGGTTCATAGGTCAATGCTCAACCACTGAACCTTGCTGGCTGGGCCAAGACTGCTTTTAAGTCAGGCTAATGCTTGGCTGTTATGTTACTCCTCTGAATAACATAAATCCAAGGACCTTGTTCAGGCTCTCAGACCCTCCTCAGTGATGCCTTTCTGTTGTTTCTAGGAACAGGTAGTAATCCTTCCTCCTTCCTATCTCGCCACTCAAAGAATGTCCTGGGAAAGATTATCCTGTGACAGCATTCATCCTAGATTTGGAGTGCCCAGCGCTCTAACTAGAAGTGACCCTGGTGCTGGTGACTTCTCTATTTCTGCTTGCTGTGTCTCCCTCCTGCTAGACAAGACCTGGGAGGAGTGTCAAGTACCAATCGGTAGTTACAGAATAGTCATGGGGATGTAATGTACAGTATAGGGAATATAGTCAATAATATTGTGATAAGAATGTATAGTGGGTGGGCACTGAAAATATTGAGGGGACCCCTCGGTAAAGTGTATGCTTGTCTAATCACTATACTCTACTGCTAAGTGTAATACTAAATAATACTGCAAAAAAAAAGATGTTGCTGTAGAAGGGCTTGGAGTCTTTGTAGCCCACAGGAGTGAGCTTATCATAAAGGTTTTATCATAAAGGTTTTTTTTTTGTATTGGGAAGCTGTGAAACACATGGCAGTGGATTCATGTTATCCAAAATTCTAATTCAGGCACCCTTTCTTCATCTCCTTTTGGAATATAGTTCTCTGCTACAGAGGTGTTCAAATATTTGGTCTCAGGACTTCTTTGCTTTCTTAAATCTTTGAGGATCTCAAAGACCTTAAAGTTATATGCCTTATATTTATTCATATTTTAGATTAGAAATTAAAACTGAGACATCACAATTATTTTAACTTTTTATTAATAAATAAGCCCAGTGCATGCTAACAAAAATAACATTTTTTTGAGCAGTAACTATTTTTCAAAACAAAAAATTAGTGAGAAAATTATTTTTGTTTACATTTTCACATATCTTTTTGATGTGTTACTTAATGGATTGATGGCTGGGCTCAGATTTCTTTTTGCATTAAGTCTCTTTTGATATACTCCCTTGGTTGAGGTTTATGAAGATTATATATATATATATATATATATATATATATATACACACACACACACACACACACACACATAACATGCTATCTTACATAGATATATAGTTAGAAAATTGCGAATATTCTTTATTATAATTATACCACAACTTGACAAATGGTACTTTAGGATATTTTTGGCATGGAAAAACCGGAAACCATATCAATTAACTTTTAATCATCTATTGACTTAGAATCCATTCGTCTATCTTGAATTTTGAATTGTTGTTTTTACTTAGACATTATTTTGCAATGTCATACAATTGTCCCTTGGAAAATATTGGGAAGATGTTATGCAGACTTTCCAAATATTTCATTGTATGAATCAGAATTACGTTACATAATATCACCACCAATCTTATCATAAAGGTTTTTTTGTATTGGGAAGCTGTGAAACACATGGCAGTGGATTCATGTTATCCAAAATTCTAATTTTCTTTTAAATGCTGGAATTTTATTATTGACAATGAATGCTATCAATTTTCCTTGTTGTGGCAGGCTAGCTTTATTAGTTTTCAAAAAAATGTCAATTACCAAACTGTGACTTTATTATATACCATGAATAAGTGGAATATGCTACTTTTCTCCCTTTATCCAAGGACCAAATAGTTCCATTTGCATCTGCCACATTTTGGTAATTTTTCCTCTCAATTTGGAATTATGAGTGGGTAGCATGAGCTTTTTCTGAGCTGTAACCTCAATATCTTTATCCCCAGCCTGGTCTGTTGGCTCCCCCATCCCCTCCTGCCCATCAGTGCCTGTGCTACATCCTGCTGGGAGGCTTTCACTCATCTTCTTGAGGTTCCCCATAGTGCATCCCGAGCTCTGCGTCCAGCATCCTTGCATCCAATTCTAATGCTGCTTTGGTGAAACTGTAACCCTGTCCTCGGTTAAGCGTCAGTACTTAAAGGTATTTGTTGAACTCACACCCACACTGTGACATATGACACTTCTGGAAGCTAGTGTCATCTCTGTTTTTTCTCAGAGTTATGTTGACCTTGCCAAACACAGAAAACGATTTCACTGATCAGTTTGTTTTGGTTTTAAAATGTGAACATGAGGTTGAAGGCAGATGGATAGACTGTGAAGTGCTTGATAAGTGGGGTTGGGCCTGGGCTTGCAAACTCCAGGTGTGGCTCCTCCACTGACTAGCTCTTGGACCTTGTGTGAGGTGTGCTGCCTCTTGGAGCCTTCTTTTCCTCCTCTGCATACAGTGTTAGTGATGTTTACCTGTGACGGCTGGAGTGAAGATGAATCTCATTGCTTGTAATAAAGTGGCTTCCACAGTGTGTCACAAACAACAGATAGCAACTATTTTAAAAATTATACTAATTTATTCATTTGGTTTTTAGACATGTACCAGGCCTAGTTTTAGCTGTCGCACACAGTTGCATTATTCTAGAAGGCAGTGGTGTCCTTGGAAAAGTGGTGGTTTGGCATGTGTGCATTAGCTAACGTTGTAAACAGATTTTTACTTCTTCACGTAATGAACAGCAGATGAGAAACAAAATGCAATAAATCTTTTTTTCAATATTCAAACATGACAGCAAATAAACTCATGTTTTTCAGAGACTAGGGCCCTTAATAAGGTGGGATTTTTATTTGATCCACATACAATTTGAGGCCAGTATTGTTTCTTTGATACATTCTAACCTCATTATTTTCTAATCTCTTCTTTGCTCATTGGTTAATTATACCAATGGGTAGGTTTTATTCTGATAATTTCCATTTTTTATTGTTGAAATATAATTGATGTAGGTTTCGTTATGTATGTATAATGCAATGATTTGATATTTGTATATGTTGTGAAATCACCACCACAATGCACCTGGTTAACATTCATCATCATAGTTACAGATTTTTTTTTCTTATTCTAAGATCTTTTTAAGAAATACATTTTTATTGGTTTCAGAGACAGGAAGGAAGAGGGAAGGAGAGACAGAAACGTCCATGGTGAGAGAGACAGTAGCTCCTCCTGCACACCCCCTATTGGGGATCGAGCCCACAACCTGGGCATGTGACCTGATGAGGAATCAAACTGTGGCCTCCTAGTTCATGGGTTGATGCTCAGTCACTGAGCCACACCAGCCCGGCATGATAAGATATTTTAAGATCTAGTTTCTTAGCAACTTTCAAATGTGCAGTACAGTGTTATTACCGATAGTCACCAGGCTGTGAATCTCCATTCTTTTTTCAAATCTCAAAAGGAGATGACAAAGCAAAAAATACCTGGGGTGATGAAACTGAATATGAAATTAAAGTGTCAATTGCTTGTTCTCATATGCTAGACTTTTTCCAAGTCATGTAGAAAAACCTTTATTTTCATCTGGGAGTATCTATTATATGAGCATGTACCAAATGAACTGTAGAAATTGTGGCCTGCAAATACATACAGCAAATACAATTCTTGCCAGCTGGGCGTAGCTAAATGCACACCACTCTCCCTGTAAGTTAGTCATTAAAAGTGAACTTTTGCTCATTGGTCTAATGTACTGAAGAATGCTGATTTTCCTGTTTGACACGGTAGTGAATGGGAATTCATTGTACAAAAGTACTTATGAAAGGATATTTTTATTTTCCCATTTAAAAAATTGATTCTGGTTTTTAAGGAACTTTCCTTATAAGCTCCTATGGGCTCTGGTGAAATCCATTCTTAAGAACCTAAGGCAAATAGCTTCTGAGAATAGGAACTCATTAGCAGGCCTTGTTCCTTTGGCTACATTTCCTGGTAATAGTTTTCTTTTAGATATGTGCATGTCAGCTGGCAGTAGCAGTAAGAATTTTCCTCCTGTGCTTATTAGTGAATAATACAGGATGAGGGAGAATGAGGCAGTTCAAGAAGTGATCAGTATTCTCTAGCTCTCTCCCTTTCTTTACCCTATTTTTTTATCATGTTTATTGGGCATTCATTTTAAAGCCTGCATTTAATAGAAACTTTGGCATATGTAAATATTTGATGTAAGTATTTGCTGGATTCAGATTTAGCAACTTTTAGCATTGCTCTCATAAAGAAGATTGCAGAAACAATGTTTGTGCTGCTTTAGAAATGTTAGAGAAAGACAAGTATCACATGATCTTCTAAGTGCAATCTAATCAACAAATTAGACTGGTGAACAAATTAGATCCAGAGACACAGAAGCATGGGACAGACGGCCTAATCTCAAAGGGAAGGCAGGGGTGGATGGGGGGAAAGAGACCAACCAAAGAACTTGTATGCATATATGCATAACCCATGGACATAGACAATAGGGTGGTGAAGGCCTGAGTTAGGGGTGAGGAGGGCAGGGGTGGGCAAGAAGAGGTCAATGGGAAAAAAGGGGGATATAATGTAATACTTTCAATAATAAAGATTAAAAATTTTGATAACTGATTGAACTTTTGCTCATTGGTCTAATGTACTGTTTTGTTTAATCTCTTTATTCATGTATTAAATATTTATAGCACAAAAAAAGAATTTTGGGAAGGGGGTGGCTTCTTAAAACCCTGCAATGTATTAATTAATTGTGTTTATGGCTATGATTTTCTTGATTTTTTTTTCACTTTGTTCTTTAATACAGACTTTAATAAGTACATAATGTCCCCAGTTTAGGATTTGAAAAAAAAATCCTCTCTCTCTCTCTCTCTCTCTCTCTCTCTCTCTCTCTCTCTCTCTCTCTGTCTAATCTATTTATCTATCTATCTATCTGTCCATCCATCCATCCATCCATCCATCCATCCATCCATCTATCCATCCATCCATCTATCATCATCTACCTAAAATTTGTGACTGGTATTGTCACAGTCTTGAAGAATAGGCTATGCTGTTGACCATATGAAAGCAGAAGTCTTCCCCAAAATGCCCCACCCTACAGCTGTTTGGCTCCTGTTGAAAGGGCTGCAAGGGCTCTGCCAATAGAACAAGTATAATCTTCCTGGCTTGGCGTTCCTGTGCCATCTGGTTCAGGGCTGTGGCCCCACACCCAATGGCAAATTTCCTTATTTTGGAGGAAGTGAGCCACATTCATCAACCAGGGGGTATAAAATTCTAATCATTCCAACTATCCACGCCTATGAAACCTTCTAATTTACACAGAGCATGAGCCAACTCACTAGACCATGTCTCAGAAAAATTGTGCTGTGATCTTGGCTCTTCCAGAGGCCAATTTTGTGACCTACAGTAAATCTTAATTGGAGGTCATGGTGTACAGTAGTTTTATATATTGTTGGATTCACTTTACTAATATTTTGCTGTGGGTTTTTACACATATGTTCATGAGAGAGATTGATTTGCAGTTATAATGTTTTCAACTGTTTAGGATTAGGGAAATGCTGGCCTTATAGAATGAGTTACAAAATATTCCCTCTACTTCTGTTCTTTGACAGAGATTTTAGGAATTTGTATAATTTCTCTATAAGCATTTGACTCGTTAAAGAACCTATCTGTTCTGGAAGGTTATTAATTATTAAATCAACTTATTTAATAGATATTGTCCTCTTCAGATTATTGATTGTTTTCTGTGTTTTGACGAATTGTCTTTTAAAGAATTGGTACATTTCACCTAGATTACAAATTTGTGGTCATAGAGTTGTTTATATTCTTTTCTTATTTTTACTAGGGGCCCAGTGCACGAAATTTGTGCACTGGGGGTGGGTGGTCCCTCAATCCAACCTGCCCCCTCTCACACACTGGGAGCCCTCAGGGGATGTCCAACTGATCGCTCACCCCCAGCCTGCCCAAGGCCTAAAGCCTCATCGGCCTTGGACACCCAGCCATCATCCGGCTCAGTTCAGCCCCGGCTGCCTGTGACCACCCGGCCCCAAGAGCTGGGCCACCACTTCTGCTCACAGTGCCCCGGGGGGACAGGCGCTTCCTGCCGCTGCCACCACCGCTTCCCCTCACAGCGCCTGGGGGCTGGGTGCTCGCTACCACCACCACCATTTCATCTCCACCCCTGGGCCCGCCTCTCGTGCCACTTGGCCCCGCCCCCGCTCCTGATTGGCTGATAGCATAGCCAATCAGGAGCCAAGGTACAGTCAAATTTGCATGTTTCTTTTTTATTATATAGGATTATGTCCATTGGAGCTGTAGTGATGTCCCTTCTTTCATTTTTTTATATTAGTAATTTGAGTTCTCTCTTTTTCCTTAGTTAGCATGTCTAAAAGGCTTGTCAGTTTCATTGGTCCTTTAAAAGATTCAACTTGGTTTCATCAGTTTTTCCCTATTGATTTCTCATTGTCAATTTCATTGATTTCTGTCAATTTTTCTTTTTTTTCTCCATACTTTGGATTTAATTTGCTTTTTTTTTTTTAGTTTCTTACCATGAAAACAGATTATTGATTTTAGATCTTTCTTCTTTTCTAGTGCATTCAATGCTATAAGTTTACCTCTTAGCTCTATTTTTAATATGCTCCATAAATTTTTTCTCTAACTCTCCAGGTATTTTATGATTTTCTTGACTCCAAGTATTAACTCTGTACATTTGACTTACAATTCCAAATGTCTTAGACCTAATTTTTTTGTAAGCTCCATTCCCATATTTTAATCTTTCTATTAGATAGCTTAACCTTACTCAAATGGAAGCATTTCAAATTCAACACATGGAGACACTATAGGTTGTCCCAAAATGCATATGCACACTTTTAATAATTATAAAGGCAGTGTTTATTAAAATAAATTTCATTTTTAAAACTGAGCTACTAGCTGTTAAAGTATGTATACATTTTTTGTTTTGGACACCCTGCATATTCATTTTTTCTAGTTTATTGTTTCTTCTTCCATGTTTTCATCTTTGTTACATGTATTATAATTGATTCTCTTATAATCTTAAATTTGAGTGTGTTTTATTTGTTTTTGTCAGCTTCTGCCTCCCAGGGACTCACAAATAGTGAAAAGGCTTTTTCAGTGGAATCTTTATTTTTTTAAATCCTCACATGAGGATATTTTTCCATTGATTTTTAGAGAGAGTGGAGGAGAGAAGGAAAGACAGAAAGAAATGTCGGTGTGAGAGAAACACATCGTGCCCTTGACTGGAATTGAATTCAGGGCCCCTTCAGTCCTCAGGCCAACGCTCTGTCTACTAAGCCCAACTGGCTAGGGCTGTAGTAGAATCTTTATATGCCCACTTATTCTATGCCTTTTATGTTTTGGACTCTGCCTTTATGCATGTAGGAGACTTTTAGAGATTTCAGAGAAGGATAAAGAAAGTATGCTTATGAGGTAGTTTTAAAGGGAGTCAAAGCTTGATTTTAACCCAGTGGGACCTTCATCAGACTTTGAGCTTACAAAACTATAATATAATAAATATGTGTTGCTTTAACAATAAGTTTGCTTTACAGGAGCAATAGGAAACTAATAGCACTTTTCTTTATTGCTAATTGGCTATATGAAGGGCTTGATTTTCGTATTTTAGATACTAGGAATTTATAATTTTCCTAGAAAAATAAGCTTACTTTTACTTTATATCAAAGGCAGCTATGCTCATTTTAAAAGAATGGTATTTCTTGCCTATACAAAATTGAGCTCAATATGCTTTGCTATCGAATGTGATTATATCCACCTATATATTTGTGCCCATATACACATCTATAATATATATCTATATATTTCTCACTATATATGTAAAACATAGATATACTATATACATATAGAAATTATTATAAAATAATATTTTGGGATAATTTACTATGTGTTTTTGTTTACATATCAAAGTAATCCAAAATAATTTTGACCAATTGGGAAACCTGTAAAAAGGATAATATATTTGGCCTTAGCTGGTTTGACTCAGTGGATAGAGCATAGACCTGCGACTGAAGGGTCCCGGGTTCATTTGGGGTTAAGGACACATGCCTGGGGTTGTGGGCTTGATCATTGATGTTTCTCCCTTTCCCTTTCCCTTCTTCTCTGAAATCAATTAAATATATATATATGTCTATATATTTTAAAAAGGGATAATGTATTTGGACAGGCTTGTGTTGTGGAAATTTTAAGGCATTTTTGGGGAGACTGGACAGGCAGTCTCTACCATTTGGTATTTTCATGTCCCTGTCATGCTTATTCAACTTGACCAGTGGACTGGCCCCCCACTTCTATGCCCACATAAGGGACTCCTCTGAGGGACTCTTTTTCTGAGCTGTGATTGCAAATGGACTTGCCTTGAGGGTACAGATACTTGTTGGGAGAACCGATTTCCGTCCTCCAGGCCGCCACTCACTTTCCTCCTCAAGTCTTTGCTCAAATGTCCTCATTTCAATAAGACCTGACCTGACATCCTATTTGAAAATATAAGTCCTCTGTACCCCACCCTCCTTACCCTATTCGGTTTTTTATTCTTGCCAGGTCACGTCACTTTCTAACATACCATTTCACTTAATTGTTTATTTTGTTTGTTATTACTGCCTGTTTTCCCTCCTCACTGATAATTTAAGCTCCGTTCTTCCAAGGATGCGGTTTTTCTCCTCTAGTTTGTTCGTGGATGGTTGTAACAATTCAGCCTGCACTTGTTGGAGGTCTGACTGCCATTGGCAGGTGGCATGTCAGCTTCTACTTCTATTCTACTGCCCTTAGCTGTATCAACAGGCCTAGGTCACAAGGTTAAATCTTTTGTTTTAGGATCAATGAAGTAGATTTTTCTGTTACAACATGAGTTCTTTTTTCCTCTTTCTTTGTTACTCATTTGTTTCTCCTTCTTTTGATTCGTATGACAAATTTATGATGGATGCCGAAAGTAGTGTTAGGTGCTGCGTATAAGAAAGTGGAGAAGTTGTTTCTGTATCAGGGAACTTAACGCTTTAGGTAGCGGAGAACAAGCAATAAAAACTAACAAGCAATTGTCTAAGGTAACCTAATCTTCCATACTGGCCCTGGGGGAGAGGATCAGCTTTAGATGGACAGGGAGGGCATCTCTAAGCAGGTGGTGCTTGTGCTCCAGTTTCTACTTCCTTTCCTGTGCTTTCTGTGTTCCTTTTAGCGACATCTGTGACCCACCTCTATTGTTCTGGAGGAGTGACTATGGGAGAAACTAAACTAGTAGTGGTGGACAATAGTGTCCCAGTGCTTTTGAAAATCAAAGACAGACACTCCTTCATCATCCTATGACTGCCAGACTGAAAGAAGTTTTACAGTAAGCAGCAATAAAGTTGATGATTTCTTTGTTACTTATTTTTATAAACACTGTCATCAATACTTCTTTTGATGTAAGTTAAAATGCTCTTTTCTATGTCTAATTTCCTTGGTTGAGGGAGCATAAAACTCTGTGTGAGTAAAGAGTCAGAGGTCACGGTAGTTACTGTAGGATGCTTTAAACTTCCTTCCTTCATTTTTATATGCAGAGCTGCACACACACAGACTTGATAGTATCTGAGAGAGGTATTCTTTGGAGTTAACTTAAAAAAGATGCCAGCATCATAGCAACAAGAAAGTTTGGATTTAATTGGCTGCATTAAGCAAAGCTTGCATTGTATGAATTTGCATTCTCAAATTCTTATTAAAATCCCTTTTGTAGCAGGATATTTTTGGGGGTTTTAGAATGAATACATTATTTAAAAAATTCTAGCTTGTCCTTCCTACTCTTTGGGGGGTGTGACTGCTTCCATTCTCTGGCTGTGGGCTTTGCCTTCCTTGGGACCACACATGCTTCTAAAACCTTGGCATCCAGGTCTTTGGACTATAAAATTTCATTGAAAACAATTAATGGAAAGCAGGATTTAAAAAAATAGCTGTTTTTAACATGAATTTGAAACACTGTAGTTCAGTTTTATTAAATTAGTAGTGGTTTCATGTTTTAAAAGTCAGACTGGGAATCTTTTGAAAAAGATGTATCAATTAAATACATATGTAATTTTCATTATTTTGTAAGTTAACATTTAATTTTCCTGATAAAACTTTGGTTTTAAGATTACAGTCTATTTAATCCTGAAGATTTATATAATCTTTTTTTGCATCTGATTCACTGTTACATCTGAGAAGACTAACCCCCATTTTGTAAAACTACTGTTTGGAATTCCATGCTGTTTTTTTCAGACAGCCTCTTATTCTAAAAAATAACTTTGCTTTCTAACCTGCTTTAGCTTGCTTGAATAATGAGGAAGATAAACTTAGCTGTCTGATCTTGTAGGCCAAACATTAGATATGCCCATACTCTCAATGCCATGCCAGGTGTATTTTTTTAATTGGATAGAACTGTGTTGTTTTCAAGGCCAACAGGGAGATAACCACTAAGCACACATATGGCTGGCTTTTAATAAAAAGGGAAGTTCTACTTGTAGCCTTGCTTAGAATTTGAATTCATTTCTCTAAGCCCACCCCGGTGAATAAAGTGTAACTGCAGACTCTCTGAGCGTTGCTTGATTTATTCCGGTTCTCTGTAACACACCCATAGGAAAAGAAAATTTTGATATTCTTGTGGAAGAGTTAGAATGTACTATGATGATGTAGGCAGTAGATTTGAAAAGAATTAAAAGTTGTATTTTCTTAAAAAAAACAAACAAACCACCTTTATACCTTTATCTAGATATCTGGACCTCTTCCCTCAAATAAATTTACTGTAATCCTAGAATGAATAAGGAAATGTGTGTGTGTGTGTGTGTGTGTGTGTGTGTGTATATATATATACACACACACACATATGTATATAAACATATATATGTTTATTTTTTTCCCCCAGAGAGGAAGGGAGAGGGAGAGAGAGAGAGAGAGAGATAGAAACATCAATGATGAGAGAGGATTATTGATTGGCTGCCTCCTGCATGCCTCCTACTGGGGATCGAGTCTACAACCTGGGCATGTGCCCTTGATCAGAATTGAATCCAGGGTTCTCCAGTTCTCAGGCCAACACTATCCACTGAGCAAAACCAGCCAAGGTTTGAGGATAAACTAGTTAATCATATAAAACATGCAGTACTTATTATAGTCCCTGGCCTATAGTAAGTACTGAAACAAATTATCTGCTATGCTGCTGCTGAAGATAATGATGAAAATGGTGACATCTTGTTTTATGGATACACTAGAAGCCCAGTGCACAATATGCACAGGTACAGTCCCTAGTGGCTGCCAGATGCCAGCTGGGGCCTCCCTTCATTTCACACCACCCTCTGCAGGTCAGTGCACATCATAGCAAGCAATCAAACTCCTGGTCGGTCGAAATCCCAAGGGGACACTTTGCATATTAGGCTTTTACATATATATATATATATGTATATATATATACATATATATATATATATATATATATGTATATATATATATATATCACCGAATTGAAGGAGTTAAGTTTTACAAGGAAAATTCTAATTTCCCATTAACTTCCATTTTACAATTGTTCTTATTTTCTACTGGGTAAGATATTCTTGTGAAAATGCAAAGCCACCAAAAAACACAGTTGCATTACTGAGCCTGTGATCGGCACCATTGTTAACATAGCCCTTCTCTAGACATGGCCTTTTGTTGTTGCTGCTGTTTGGTTTTTCAGCGATTTCCTCCCCTTTGTCACCAGTGGGGCTATTTTTTCTTTTCTTGAACAAGAAGGGTTTTGTTTAGAAACCTCCATGTTTCCCCTCTTTTGATTATTGATATAATCTTAGTGCTCAGTAGTATCTGGCTTGCCAATCCCCTCCTCTAGGCGTTGCAGATGGAAAATTGTTGTTCATCAAAACTTTGGCTAATATGGCCTCTCCAAGGTACAGGGGCAGATTTCATGTTGTCTATGCACAGTGAAGAATATTTGTGCCTGTTTGGAACAATTTCTACATTGATTGTTAAAAATACCCAGTAATTGTTTTCCCACAATGCATATGTTTTAGTTTCCTATTTCAGTTCACTCTTGTATACTGGCTAAAATTCCAGTAGGCTTTAAGTTAACTATGCATTATTGAAAAAACAGATAAGTTACTATCAGTAGTGGAGGAAGCAAAATGTATATTATGTGATTTCTCAATATCTTAATGTTTCTATAAGTAATAAGATTTATTGCATAGCACATATACTAGAGACGTTTTCAAAGTAATTTAAAAGTTATATGTATTAGAGAATTTTTTACAATATAAAGGTAAATTAAATGTCACAATCATGAAAAACACAATAAATTTTTCCAAGTGATTAATTGTCTGAACCATTACACATATGTGAACATCTTTTTATGTTTGATCAGTTTTATTCCTGATGGTAATAAAAGCAAGTAAAGGAAATGCAAAATGTTGACTGCGAGGTAATGGCTGAAATTTTCACATGCATGAAGAGTCGGGGTGAATTTATGGTCTTACGGTGGCTGTCGGCTGCTAATACTGTGTGTATGTTCTTAGAGTGATCTGTAGCACCATTGCGGAAATCCCCTGGCACAAAACTCACAGCGGTGTGGGCTGTCATGTGGAGTTTCCTCTCTGGGAGACTGTTTTCAAACAGCGTATCTGTTTTCGTTCGGGATTTCCTGGGTGCTCACCTCTGGCTTGCTCTTTCCTCCTTCAGTCATCACGCAGCCTCAGAGTGCAGTGGGGAGAGTTACAGTTGCAAGCAGTCTCTTTATAGGCTGGCACCCGGTTTCACTTAAACATTCTTTGGAGAGGCTGAATATATGACTCCAAAATTTATCAAATTACTTTTTCCCTTTGATTTAGTTCTGTAAAACTTTTATTTTTATTTTTATTTATTTATTATTTTTTTAAGATAATAAATGTTTATTATTGTTTTAAACTGCTAAGTTTGGGGAAATCTATTATGCAGCAATAGCAAATACACAGGTCATGGGGTAACTTTTTAGTAAATGTTAGTTCTGTAAAACTTTTAAAATTTATTTTCTTTTTATTACTTTTATTGTTTTTTTTATTAATTATTTTTCCATTACCATTTATCCCCTCCATGCCCTCTTCTACCTCGACCTTCCCTGATCCCCCCACAATCACCAAATTGTCCATGTATATGAGTTCTCTCTCTCTTTTTTTCTTTTTTACTCAATCCTGCACCCCTCCCCCACCCCCCACCTCCCACCAGAGCTGTTGGCCTGCTCTCTATCTGTGAATCTTCTCTATTTTGCTTGGTATTCAGTCCAGTTAAATTCCACATATGAGTGTAAAATTTTTAAGTTCTTTATGCTTTAGAATCAAAATTAGATTAAAAAGAAACAGTCTTAGTTTCAACTCCTGTGCCTCATTTTCAGAATATTTCCTTCCCACAAGGGTGTCTGAAATGGAATTTGTGTGACTTAACAACCCAATCCTGCTGCTGCTCCTGCAGCTCCCCCCCCCCCCCCCCCCCCAGGTCAGATCCCAACCCCTTGCTGTTTCTTGAGTTTCCCTATTTTAAATCCGAGTCCTTGGTTTTCTTCTCCCTGTTCCTCTTTCTAGGCAGGAAGAGAGCTATATTTTAACCTGTACTTCTGTTGTGGGGGTAATTGTTTACTTAAGTCTTAGTTGATAAAATCTGCTTCTATAAACTTCATGTAAGAGAAAAGGTGACAACTTAATAGATGTCAGCTTTTAAGTACTTGAATATAAAAAAGCAAACTCTTTAGAATACATCATCTTCTATAAGCATGTTTAAAATCAACAGATTTTATCTACAGTGCTGTAATATTTAAGAAAATAACTCCATGGAAGTTAATAGAAATTAATTACATGGAACTTTTTGTAAGAAGGTTACTTTGACAAGGAAGGAAAAAGTAATACTCCATAGATTTCAGCCTGAAGTTTTGGGTAAATTTGGAGAAGCATATCCTTCCTAGAATGGCCATAGCAGAAAGATTCAGTTCTCAGATTCCTGGGGAAGTCCTTTCTCGCTCTCTGTTCGGTATTGTCTAGTGGGCATTGCCTAGTGTTTTGTCTGTCCCAGTGTTATTCGTATTTAGAATCTGGTCTGCTGTTCTTAGCTCACCTTTTATTTATTTATTTTTTGTAGGAAGCAATTTAAACAATCCTTAGAAATTTATTCTTTACTTATTTAATAATTCTTTATTGTTGAAAGTATTACATATGTCCCCCTCCCCGCCTCACCCCACTGACCCCTTTAGCCTGCCCCTCCCAACCTGCCCCAGGCCTTCACCACCCTATTGTCTTTGTCCATGGGTTATGCATGTATGAGGCATACAAGGTCTTTGGTTGATTACCTCCCTCTCATCTACCCTCCCCCACTTTCCCTCTTGAGATTCTGTTCTCTGTTCCATGCTTCCACGTCTCTGGATCCATTCTGTTCATCAGTTTATTTTGTTACTTAGATTCCACTTATGAGTGAGATCATGTGATACTTGTCTTTCTCTGACTAACTTATTTCACTTAGCAAGATACTCTCCAGGTCCCTTCCAGGATAATTGATGGACTATGTATACTTTGGTTTATATGAAATAGGATAAAAATGCTGAATATTTATCCAAGTAAATAGATAACTGTTGACTTTGGTGCTTAGAAATATTATCACTAAACCACAATTTTAATGAGCCAACTTCTTTCTTTTAAAATTAAAATGTAGTTTATTTTAAAAAAAGTTTGAGTCATGAAATTTATTGATGGTTCTGTTACAGGATCCTGGCTACTGGGTGAAGATTCATCACTTAGAATATACAGATGGAGGAATCCTGGACCCAGATGATATCTTGGCCGATGTTGTGGAGGACAAAGATAAGGTAGATGACTCTAAAAATGTCCCTCTATGCTTTCCTCTATAGAGCTGTGTGCTTTTCAGAGAGTGAGCTCCTTAGCAAACGCGTGTGTCAGTTGTTATTAAAACATACCATCTGTTCGGGTTTTACCTGGGCAGCCCATAAATCAAAGTTCTCCAGGAGATGTTTGGGGAAATGTTGTCAAGATTTGGGAGTCTGTCCATGGTAGCCTAATGAGCAGACACCCCCTTCCCAAGAGTTCCTAATGTGTCTCTGTAAATTAGTGTCAGGCTCTGAGGCTGTTGGGGTTCTCACAATCATCGTTGTCTCTTGAGTTTATTCTTGGCCTTTGCCGAATATTCAGCTCAATGCCTGGGATGTGAACATGTTTCAAAATACAGAATACAATGGGAAGGAAAGTCATAAAAATCTACAGTGAAAACTTTTCTTAAAGTAGTTGCACACAACTATCTTCCCTAATAGTTTTGTTTTTATTGCTAAAGTGAAATACTAAATTGACCAGTCAAAAAAAAGTTTGAGCATGTTTTGCCATCTATTTGGGAACAATTCCATTGCAAATCATGTTTCAATAGGATTTTTCTTCTGACACGAAACTGAAAAAGGAATAAACTAAACTATTCAGTTGCAGTAAACTGGATTATTGATGTTGAGGCATTTTTTATCACTGCTTCTCTGCTGGGCTCCTCTTCTCAATGGCTAATATGTCCTTCGGAATTGAACTGCAGTCCTCCCTGAGAGAGCCTTGCGTCCGTTTCCTCTGCCGTGCATCCTGTGTGCACCAGGCCAATTCATGTCTGTGAACATCTTTCTCTGCATTGTTTATTGCAATCCCAGATAGGGATGTGTGTGTGTGTGTGTGTGTGTGTGTGTGTGTGTGTGTGTGTGAGTGAGTGTGTATATATTTAACCAACTGCAATGTAAATAAGTGATTTATTAAACTTAGGTAAAATTTACTTTTTTTCTCCATAAAATCTTTTTTGGATTTTTCACATTTAATTAATCTTTGCAGATATTCTGCCCACTTATTTTTCTTATTTTCTATTGGGACTCAATCCTGGTTTGCCTTGCATTGTAATTAGTGACTTCATAAGGGATTTATTTCCCCAACTTGATTGTAAGCTCCCAGAGGACATGAACTAGAAGAGTTTTATTTCTTGTGTGTTCCTTGTATTAATGATATCGGGTACAATATCTTACTCAAATTTGATTCTCAAAGAATAGGTACTGAAATTAATGAGTGGAAAAGAAAGCTTACTGTCTGTAGTTGACGCCTGCTGTATGCATGTGGTTTCAGTGCACGCTTGTTCGTTGTTGGGTCTCACAGTACATAGCACCGCATTATTTATGCTCATGACTTTAAAAGAACTTGCACTTTTGCATTTCACTGTTTTGCTTTCTGCTGCTTCTCTACAGCCATCTTCTTCCTTGAAAATATTCTAGGCATTTGGGTTGTTAATGAAGAAAGTCTTCCCATTTCCAATTTCACTGATGTCCAGTGCATTAGACTGGAGAGCTGCAAAGTGGAAAGTGTAAGAAGAGCCAGAAGAAAATGTCTCACCCCAGTCTCATGCGGGACCTCCTTCCAGGAGGATGTTTCTATGAACAGTGCCCAGGGACATAATTTGTCCTATAGAGCTCTTCCTTTTAGAGAAGTCATTTTAACTATCTTGGCAGTGTGCACAATCCATTTACTAGACACAGAAACAGCATTTTTGTATATAATCTCTCTTTTAAGGGATTTCACCATCACTACAAAATAGTAGTAATTTAGTGAAAAATTGAGCTAATCAGTTAAAATCCTAGCAAAGGATTAGTGTTGTTTGAGATCAGATTTAGTGAATCCTATAATATGCTTTTCTCTTCTACATGAAGCCTAACTTGTATTGTTCTGAAGAGTTGATGGGAAGTTCTACTTTTGATTTTGTCAGGAAACATTGTATGTATTCCTATTTACTTCTTTTTTACAACAATGTAAGTGAAAAAGAGAGCATCATTATTTTTTTCCTGACATTCTCTCTACAGTCTTAAGATTTTTCTCATAGACTTATTTTCAGCTTTTGATAAATATTCTCAGCTTAATGCCTAAGATTTGAGAATACATGGGGAGAAAAGTCTTATAAAGAACTATGGTGAAGATTTTTCTTAAAGTAGTTGCACACAACTCTCTTTTGTGATGTTGTCTAGTATGGGAAGCAGGTTCTGCCAAACTCCATCTTTCCTGATGTTTTTTGTCACTTAGATTAAGAAGTATTTATAAATGATGCTTCAGGATATTTAGGGACATGTGAAATTTACCCAAGATCCCTTGAGACATATTGAACTTAGATAAAATTATAACTCACCAATTTTCAAAATGGCCGTCTAATACTTTCTTGTATTGGGAATAGAGACATATAGACAGAAAACAAGCCTGAAGAGCCATGATAGATGTACATAATCCTTGTGCCAAAGTCCACACACCTCACCTCCTAGGACAGACTCACTCCAGGTGAGAAATTCTAATTAGGAGATAGCTTAGCTGGAAAGGACGAAGCAGGAAAACCAGAAACTTACAATTAGAGAGCAGAGTAGGCTGAGGTCATTTAGTTAGTGTACAGAAGACCATATAGCACACTTCTATAAAGACTAAAATTACAGGATGCATGGCATTTACTTAAAACCAGGCAAGGGCTAATGTAGCTTAGTCCATTTTCTAAAGAAAATGAATGACTTTTTAAACGTTGGCACTAGAAGTGATTTGTCTTTGGTCTTACCTCTCTGGCCAGCATAGAGCATGGGGCAGGCCATTCATGGAGTCTCTTTGGGAGGTGTTTGTTTGTTTTCTTTTGTTTGTTTGCTTTCCCACTAGAGTCCCTTCACAGGGGAATCACGTTTTTACAATGATGCACTATTTCATCTTGTATTTTTCAAAATATTATTGGAGCAGCTTTGGAATTTTGTGTAAGATTTGTGCTGAAACTTAATTATCCAGTTGTGACAGTTTTTTTCTCAAAATTCTTCACTCTTTTGTGTCAGTCTGATGATACCAGTTCTCCGGGATAAATATCTAAGAATTTACAGCTTTATACTAATGTCTCTTCTCTGGATGCCCAACTGAGTTTACCTAATAACAACTACTTAATATTTTATTGAGCACTAACAGTGTCCCAGCATGCCTTTGCACTTACATATTCTATTTTAGAGTGACCCTGTGGGCAGGAGCTATATATTACTCCTGTTTTTAATTTCTGAGAACAGCCACATAAATTCTAAGTGATTTGCCGAAGACCACACAGGTGTAGTAAGTGGCAGAATCAGACTCTGGAACCTAGATTTTAAGTTTTGACACTATTTTGTTCTTCTTCAATGTGCCAAGCAGTGTGTTGGGTGTTTGTATCTACAATTTCTAATGATAAAAAATCATCCATAATAAAAATATGTGTTTTTACACAGTTACATCATTATTAAGAAAAGATAATAGAACTATGGGGTGCAACCAAATTAACCCAGAATTAGTATGACGTGCATATATAGTCAGCTTGCCTGTCTTTGCCTGCAGCCTGCATCTAAACCCCTGCACATGCCTGCCGGTTTTCTCAGTTGCTTTCTCCTGTGTCCGCTTTTCAGGCCCTACGTTACTCCGTTTACTTTCATTCCAGGTGGATCTTATAGACTGACCTTGTTTCAGAAATGACATCAAATGCGGTTTCATAGGTAAATAAATGCTGTGTTCTAGCAGCTCCTTTTCAGACGGATTTCAGCATGTATCAGACTGTACCCTGTGCTGTGTGCAGGAGGCAGAGGGTTGACCCCCAAACGCATCTGGACACTGATCTCCACAGTTTGTGATCATGTGTGCTACCTGGCAAAAGGATCTTTGCAAAATTGATTAAGGACTTTAAAATGGGCAGTTACTCTGGATTGTTTGGGCCCAGGGTAATTACAAGAGTCCTTATAAATGAAAGAGGAAGGCAGGAGAGTCAGTATTAGAGAGATACCATGGAAGAAGAAGTTGACTATCCAGTGCTGGCTTGGAAAATGGAGACAAAGAATGCACTCTGCTTCTAGAATCCGGAAAAGGCAAGGGAATGAATCCTCCCATGGAACCTCTAGAAGGAACACAGCGCTGCTGATCCCTTGAGTTTAGCTTCTGAGACCCATTTTCAGACTTCTCACCTCCAGAATTATGTTACATTTGTGTTGCTTGAAGGCACTATAATTTGTTATAGCAGTAACAGGACACGCATACATTGTCTCTTATCTAACTTTAAACTTCTAAAGTGATGATGGATTTCTCCGTTTCATATTTATGCGGCTTTTTAGATTTTATAGGACAGGGAAAATCTCTTATACTTCAGATTAGTTTATTGGAACGTGCATTCCTTCCAAACTGATTCTCAGTTCTTTGGGTGAGCCATCAGTCTTTGGGACTTGAATGTTATGCTGTTGTCTTGTATTATGGAGGAGTCATTGAGGTTCCACACCCAAGAGCTCTGAAGTATTCCTTTACCAGTTTCTCATTTCAATATGTAAAGGCCCTGGGAAGTCTAAAGATTGACGCTTAATAAGCCACTGCAAGGATTATTGTTCTCTAATTGCTGTTTTGTTTTTTTTTCAGTCTGAGAACCTCTGAGTATTGGACTTTTTTAATGATTGTTTTTTCTTGTTAATTGTCATGATTATATCTTGACTTGGTTGTGGAAGACAGTTGCAGTATAATACTGAAATGTGCAAATATAAAACTTGCAGTATGTAAATTGGATTACGACCATGGTTTTACTAAATGCACAAAACTGAAACTATAGTATGTGGTAATGTCCTATTTTTGGCAAAACTTAGACGGTCATCAGAGTTTGTCTTGGAGAAATGCCAACGTCCCCTGGCCTCCAGCAAGGCAGGCGGGCGGGCCTCTGGAGGCGGGGTTGCTTCCGGGATCTCATGTGATACCTGGCACTCAACTATTACAGTGTCAGTGCAATCTTATTCCTTATTTGTTCCCGGGCAAGTTTCCCCATCCCTGTTAGCCTCGATTTTTATGTTTGTAAAATGGGTAAAGTGTTCATTTTCAATCGTATATGACTAGTGTAGGAAAACCATCTTATATTTAAATACAGTATAGCATATAGTAAGTGTTCAAATGTTAGCTGTGACATTCAAGTATTATTATGGTATTGTTACTAGTGCATTTTTTTTTAACCTGGGTTTTGATGTAACCATTCCATTTTTTTTAAAATTTAAGTATTAAAACATCAAACTATTTTACAGCACAGTCTGTTTTTTTAAAGCCTTACTCATTTTCATTTTATTAAATTGTTTGTTTTATGGGAAGATTCTTTATTATTAGGATAGAACACTTGGACTTCTACATGATGGAGAGACCCAATGCCACCCTGAGTAAATGGACCGTTAGAATAAGAATACGTTGGTCAGATGTAGTGTTTGGTGATGTAAGGCACAGCCTGGGATCAGCTGTGGTTTTGAAAGGGAGACCGGTGAGCACACCTGGTGAGCTGTGAGCTCCGCAGACGGTCCCTGAGCCCAGGCTGCTGCTGAGCGCGCTCTGCTGCCCTCTAGCGGAGCCCGCCGCGCCCTGGACACCAGCCCACAGGAGCTGCTCCCTGGCTGCGATGATGCATTTGGTTCTGTTTCATTCTGAATGAACGTTTTCCATATTTTTTAGTTATAACCCAGAGCTTCAGTCCTGCAGAGTAAAGCCAGCCTTTATGTTTTAACCAGTACTTGTCATTTCTTCACCAACCGACCAGTGTTTACCTGTGATTTGTGAATTTTCTTAGAAGGGCTACACAAAACCTGTGCGTTTATGGAACCCCTTCTTTTCGTTTGGGCTTCTTCTCATCCTCCTGTCCACTAGCTGAACGATGGCTGGTTGTGATGACGTGTACCTTTCTTAGTGTGGAGTTAAATAACATATGGGACATAGGGTGTTTTTCTGAAGTTAAATTAAGATTACTTAAAAAAAATAAATGAAAAGGGTCCTGAATTGATTACATAATTTTTAGTCCTGATTTTGTCAGCAAGACTCCCATTTAAAGGAGAAACATCTATTTTAATCCTTTGATTTTTAACAAATCAGAATATGGGGTTTTGAGGTGTGTGTGTGTGTGTGTGTGTGTGTGTGTGTGTGTGTTTAAGTTTTTTCTTTGGTTCATGGGTGTTGAAGTTTGGAACTGTATTTGAATCAAAGTTTATAAAATGTTTCAGAAATAAAGGCAAAAGCCACTATAAAAAGTATTACCTTGGCCAGCAAATAGTATCTCAGGCTGATGAAGAGCATTCTCTGCTTTTACAATTACAACGTTAGTGAACCAGCAGAGGCCTCTGCACCAGGAAGAGCTGCAAGGGCTCCCCATTCCCAGCCCCGTCTTTCCTGAGCCGTGTCTGCCTTTCCTCCCGGGAGCCTCTCCCCTCTGGTGCAGCCAGAGCTACTCAGCTGCCTCCCTCAAGTGCTTCCTCCACTGGACTTCCCAATCTTCCCGGTTGAACACTCAGTTGTTTGTAAAATGTAGTTGTTCAACAAACCCGATCCATCCTCTCCTTTAACCTGTCTCATGGGTCTATTCCCCCCTTTGTATTTCCACAGCCACCAAATGTAAAACTTTAAAATCTCAGGCAGGGGGACTTAATGAGGAATCGGTGGTCTTGCCTTTAGCTTCATCCCTACGCCTTGCCTGTTCTACGGCTGAGTGCAAGCCGGGCGGCCGGGATGTGGACCCGGCTAGCCAAGGCAGCTGGTTCTTGGCCCTGCTCTGTGTGTGGCTTTGGGCAAGTTACCTAACCTCTTTGTCCTTAGTTCCTCCTGGGCAGTTGGAGCTAAAAATAGTCCCAGTTTTACAAGGTAATACATATAAAGTGTTCAGGAGCGCATCTGGCCTGCAATAAGTCAGCAGTATGTGGTAGGTGTTATTACAATGAACATGCTACCGTTGTTCATGTAGATTACCTTATTCCTAAACCAACACTTAAGTCACACCGTTTTACCCCAGTGTATACTGAATCAAGTCCAAACCTCATCTCCATACGTTGTATTCAGAGGCCTCAGAGTGCCCCCAAACTCTCTCTCTCAATCACAACCTTCTCTAGTATCAATGGTACTAAAACTACTGAGCTATATGTATGTGCTTTCTGAATGTTTCACCTGTCTGGTGTGTCCTTCCCCTACTCCGTGCCTATCAGGATTCAGTCTATATATTATAGGATGCAAACTTCATGAGGAAAAGGTCTTTGTTTTCTTCATTGCTGTATTATTGTTATTATTATGTTTTGTTAATCCTCACCCTTTTCCATTGGTTTTTGGAGAGAGCGGAAGGGAGGGAAAGAGGGAGAAATACACATGATGTGAGAAAGACACATCGGTTGCCTCCTGCCTGTGCCTCGGCCTGGGCCAGGGATTGAGCCTGCAACAAGGTACGTGTCCTTTACAGAACCTGAACCCAGGACCCTTCTGCGGGCCAGTGCTTGACCCGCCGAGGCGCGCTGGCCAGGGCCAGGTGTGCGTGGTGTCTGCACAGTGCCTGCCCACACAGCTGGTCAGACGGTGCGGCGTGGAGCTAAATGAACGAATGAGTAATACGTATGTATGTTTTCACCACCCCTAACTTCCATGCTTTTCTCCTTGGTCATTGAGAATGGTAAATTATATCTTTTCACAGCGTCATTGGGAAGGTTGAGAAGCTATATGTGAAAAATATAATGGAAATTATAAAGTACTATGTACATTTAAAATGTATGTATTCCTGCTGCTCAATTCTTATTGATCTTTCAAGATGAGGTCAAATTGTATTTTTTTCCAGTTTGCCAACCATCCCAGTCCTAAATGAATTCTCTGTGCTCTGTAATTTTATAGAAATCATTAACTAGTCTTTATAAAAAATACTATTGCCTAGTAACATTTATCAATTGTCACCTTGAAAATCTTAAGAACTTTGTTAGGGCTTGGCATAACACTTACTTTTGTATCCCCAAATGAAGTTATATGCTGCTTTACAACGGGAATGGTCTTTTGGAATATATTTTTTAACACCTTATTATTTCTTACCTGTGCTTTTGTGTTTAATAGACATGTTTGATTTTAGATAGTGACAGAATTGGATCTAGAATCAAATATTTCTACTAGTCCTTCTTTTCCTTTCACCAAACTGTTGTCTCTTAAATACTTCAGAAGGAGGCAGTTTCTGGGCATGTTTCCACCCTAGAGGGGAAGTTTGGAATCAGTGCCTTTGTGATCTTACTGTGGCAAAGACAAATGGTACTGAGAGAGGAACTTACACCAAAGTAATCCAGATGTTGGCCAAGCCAAATATCTTCTCTCTTGTGCCTTCTGCAGTTTAGGAGGCTGGCAACTATAGTGTGTGTGTGTGTGTGTGTGTGTGTGTGTGTGTGTGTGTGTGTATATGTGTGTGTGTGTGTCTGTGTGTGTGTGTGTGTGTGTCTTGAGAGAGAGAGAGAGAGAGAGAGAGAGAGAGAGTATGTGCATAGTGCATAGATGTATTTGTATATTTGTTGTGCAAGATTTCCACCAGAGGTTGGAAAGAAAGTGTAAAGTTTGATAGTGCTGGTAATTCAGCTAGGCTTTGAGTACATGAGGAGGAAAATGTAAGAAAATGTTTGATATATGCGTAAAACTTCAAGTCCTCAGTTAGAGGGAAAAAGGCAATAAAATGAGATTACAATAATGCTTTACTGAGAGGTAAAAATGTAATTCTAAAAAAAATATATCAATGGACATTTTCACCATTACACCATGCCTGTAGCCATATGTTATGTTATTCGACCCAGTTCATTCACTGTTTCCCCTCACAGTAACTTCTTTCGAAGCTATTTGTATAGGCCCATCTATGCCCAAGAGGTATAGAATATTATTTTTAAAATATATCTATTTTGGACTTATCTATCTTACAAATGGCAGTTGCATCAAAAAGCCTCAAATTACAGGAAATGGGAAGCATTATAAGTTATAAAACATCCTCTTTGGAAAAGGCAAATGCCTCTGGGTATTAATTGGGCTTCACATCATCAATACCTGGGTGTATATCACTTAAACCAGATCACATCCTTCCACCATCCAGCTGACATCAGCTTCCCTAAAGGAACATTGCAGAGTGCTGTGTGGAGAGCACTGGGCTTTAGCTGTTTGAATCTGGCCTTTTCTGATTATTGTTCTGATCTCTCTCAACCTCAGTTTTCTCAGGTGCAAAATCAGTTACCCCTGTCCCACTGACCTCACTGGGTTTGGAGGGGGATCAGATGAAATTCAGGGTATGGTGCCTTTGAAAGAGGATGCACCAAACAAATATAGCTCTTTTGTTCTTATCCCTTGCAGCAGAAGCCCTGGGGGAATAAGCAAACATTTCCTTTTTGTCCAGGAGGGACTGGCTGTGGTGTAAGAACTGAGCCAGGGAGAGGGATCTGAGAGAGGCTGGAAGGAAGAGATAGTTACGTGAAAAGCACAGTTTTCTTTTCCTCCAATGAGGTGTTCCTGAAAGAAGGGGTCTCTTCAACCAGGAAAGAGGGTATCCATGGGGACTGTACGAAGAGCCCTGGAAGGGCTCTGAAAGGAAGATGGAATTGACCTTTAGGGATTTACTAGGTGGGAAGAGAAGATGTCAGAGCTCCAACATGCAGACGGCCAGGAGGAAATGTAACGCAGCACAGGGACCCTTCCCAGCGCTTCCCAAGGTTCTGGAACCCGACACAGGCTGGCTATGTGATCACCACCCAGTTCTTCTCCCTATGGTTGGCTGTAGGTTCCTTAAAATGGAAAGAAACTGGGTGCTTTTTTGATATGGTGTGTGTGTGTGTGTGTGTGTGTGTGTGTGTGTGTGTGTGTGTGTGTTTGTCTTAGGAGAAGAGAGACCTAAAGAAATAAGATGTGGAAAGAAAAGCACCAGAATTCTGAGATTCCCATGACTTAAGGCAAGGCGAGAAAAGCCAGCTGCAGGGATAGTGCTCAGTACTGACAAGTGACCTGTGGAACTTAAACAAGCAGCTATTTAGATCCTTGACATTTTCACCAAGAGATATGAGCTATTCAACCATTGCATGAGATTAGCCATGTACCAGACTCCTAGTTAATCATTTACTCTGCTAGTGCTTCTGTGTCCAGGAGCTCCAGCCACTTTGTGTTGTTCGTTAGGTAGACTGCAGACCCCTTGGAATTGGGGGTGGGGGGGCGCTGCTCTTGGGATCAAATTAATGTTGATAACCTTCTCACTGAGGTACTTGTTCCAGATTCCATTTACATGTACCGATGCCTTACATTTAATAACATTTTAGTAAATAAGAATATTTAATTCCCATATATTTGGCTGCTTAAATTGTAGCATTTAAAAGTCCTATAAGTATATACTTTTCTGTTTAAAAATAAAGTGCATTTTCCCATCATGGATATAGAACTTTACGTAGAGACTTTTGGCAGGGTCACCAAACTTTATATCTACTGCTGTAACTTTCGTTTTCTTTCTAGCTTGCCTTCTTTTGATGTTATGAATCAATTTTGAAGGATCAAGTGACATTTCCTTAGCAATAAAGAAGAAAGCCTCCTTGCACAGACTTTAATCAGAGGAGTAAAATAGCATAGACGATTGCTCCTATGTAACCTCTTTATTAATCTTCATTCAAAATGTTACAAGGGAAGCAGATATCTTTATATAATCCTTAACCATTAATGGGCCAGAAAGACTGCAAACTAACGTGATTTGAGATGATCCCAGTAGCCCACCAATCTGAGATGGGCCGTTATTTTATTGGACGAAGAGTCAAGACTGTCATAGTTCCTGATGGCAGGGCTGGAGGCCTGCAGCTGCGGTGGCCCTCTCGCTTCCCGCACACAGAGACCCCGGGGCCCTCGGGGACCGCGCCTCTGAGCCAGTGGGCTGAGTCAGCTCTGAAGTCAGCCCCTCCTGACTTGGACCTCCAGTGGGATGGGTCCTATGGTACCTGACGCGAAACCTGTTTCAGTTGCGTTTCTCAGTGACTCACAGATTGCGGTTTCCCCATTGTTGCTCCCCATGATGGGAATTTGGGCTCCATTCCCCGACTCCTGTTTATTCCCACTTGGTTTAGCACCTGTCTGTTCTTCCCTCTGTAGTTCTGTGCAACTTTCATTTGAGAAATTTTCGGAATTTTGATCATGTTTCTGCTAAGTTACTTAGCTTCTTCCTTTCAGAAGTTTCTAAATTGTTTTTGGAAGGATGAAAGAAGCCCCGTTCAGATTAAAATGAATAGTTCAGTTTGCAAGACTTTGATTTAACAGGCTAGATGAATTTGGAATTTTTCCATTTGGTGAGAGTTACAACTTTTTCAGTTCTTTATTGTCTGTGATTGTTGAGTTTGTACAGGGGAACGCTTCAGGATATTCAATGATTAGATTTCTGTTTGTCCAACATTCTCCTTCTTTCACTCATGCTTTTAAAAATTATATATTGACAGCCAATATTCTAAGTACTGAGGAACCAGAAAGTTCTATTTTTGTCGTTTTTAGATACTTAAAACATAAATAGTTAAGTCATGCGTGTGTCACAGAGGAACACGGAGGCTGTTTTTCCCAGGTCTTTTCTTGACCCATCTTCCTGTTTTTTTTTGTTTGTTTGTTTTTAACATCATGAAGAAACATTTGCTGCTAATCTTGAAATGTTGGGATATCTCCTTAACTGGATATACTTTTATTTACATCAAGAAACTGGAAACTATGTTTAAAGCAAACAAATGAACAACAACAACAACACTCAGGCAGTTTAAGATGCTTGCCAGAACTTGGAATGAAGCACACGAATCCTTTAAAGAATTCTGTAAGGGCATGAGGTAATGTGGTTAATACTCCACTCCAGCTTGCTTCTAAGCAGTTGGAGAAGTTTTGTAATTATCAGCGTTTTCTGAAGTCATCTAGAAAGAAATGGGGCCCTTGTCCTGACATCTTGTTCTTTTCCTTCTAACCCTTACCTAATTGTAAGAGGTGTCTAAATACCCCCGATGTAGCAAGGGACGCCCAGGGAGCCCTGGTTGGGGGGAAATGGTGATTTCTCCTATCGCCACGACAGTGGGAGTACTCACAGCATGGGGCTATTTTTGTGATAGTCCATGCATTTTTATATCCAAATAACATAATGATGGTGGTTCTTTACGTTGTGACATTTAAATCATGATCATTCTTTTCTGGATGGCTACATGACAGTTAAAATCAGAGTTTTTTGAGCTAGCTGCAAAACTTGCCCCTCTCTTCAAACTACAGGGGTTATTTCGGTCAATTTAGGAAGATTGGAGATTAAGTGAGAAGTATTGGGACTGGGGACATGGATGTGACTCGTTAGGAAAATAATTTGCTAATTCAGTTTGCTGATGACTTGGGGAAAAGAAATGCTGTGATAAACATCAAAATAAAACAAGCAACAAAGGCTAATGTGAAGAAGAAAGTGATAGAAAAGTGATAAAATAAGGTTAGCATTTCCACAGGGAGACCTAATGTCAAAGGCATAAACACTCAAGCTATTTAGATGTCTCTCTTCCAAGTGGCAATTTCTTTTTAAGGAAGTTAAGTATTTAACGACAATGATTGAACATAATGGATGAAATATTTTACACTTGACAGAAACTTCAATCTGAGTTGAAGCTTGTACTCATATATAATGCATTAAAATATGGAATGTAACTTCTGGTTAGCCAAGTTTTAATTTTAAATTTTAGCATCTTTTGTGTATATAAACACAAACAGAAATGTTATCAAGTCATCATGTTTCAAGAAAACTTAGATTGGAAACAAGTGTATTTCTTGCTCCATTGCTATTTGAAATGAGTTCTCAAATAAAAGACTAAGGTACTGTTTTCAGATCTTTGCTGTTCATTGGAAGTCAAAAGCTGAAAATAAATGTAGAATTTATTTAAATGAATGCTTATTGAAGTCTGTTTCCTGGTAATTTAATTCAGCCTACTGCTTACATTTTTCCAAAATTAAATATTATCCTCTTAAATGGAAAAGTTTTTTCTTTTATTCCGCTATAGTATCTGGTGGCCTAATGTCACTATAAGTAAACATGGTAATTTGAAATGCAGAATTTTTTATTTTATTTTAGTTTTAAATTTATTTGAAAAGTAAATTTTTAGACAATGAAAATACTTATGACTGGAATATTGAGAGCACTATTTTGACAGTATAAATAACATAGATTTTAAAATTTGATAGTTTCTCCATATTAGGAGAGGAATGCAGCTCTGGATTAAATTTTTGAGAAGCAGTCCTTTATTATGACATCCAAGTGATTAATACTTCAACCAAATCATTGTTTTAAAGTATCTCCTTTCACTGCCCATGAGATCTGGAACTGCAAGCATACATGAGACCCACTGTCCACTTTATACTCCTCCCCACTCACTTTGGGACCATGCGAGAGCCGTGGTTAGAGTGTTTAAAGTATCGTCTGCATGCTATGTTTTAAGAATTAATGTAAGGCCAGATGATTTTTACATATGACTTTCTTCTTGCATTTGAGTGACACACAGATAGTGTAAAAACAAAAGCTTAAGAATGAAAGGTGGTAAGAAAGGAGTTTTAAGCAAAAGATACCTTTGCAGGTTTTCCCCTTTGGTTTGAAAAGATATAAAATTATTTCACTACTAAAAATGTTAATACCTGTTGAATCGCAAGTTTTCAAATACCATAAAAAAGTATCCAAATCATAAGTAATCACATCAAGCAGAAATAATTATTATTAGAAACTAGGCATATACATTTCTTTCATAGAGACATTCAAACATCAATATTATATATATGCTTTTCGCACAGAATTGATGCAGTGACATTTTTCTCTTTAACTTAACATTTTGCATTTTTGAAGGGTAATTTTTAATGTCAGCCTAGTGTTGCATCCTTGTTTAAATGGGGATGTTTAGCATCTTGCTTTATATTTGAAGTTTTTACTGTACTTCTGGTCAATAATTACTCTAGTTACTATAGGTAAAAGTTAAAGAAAGATCTTTTTTTCAATATAAAAATCTTGGAATATTTTAGGAAAATAACTTCAAGCACTTTAAGGTACAGCATAGAATTCCTGTTAGAAAACTGTAGGTAAGTGGCCGTGTTAATAGGGCTTCCTGAGCTGGCTGCTTACCTAGGCAGCTATGTAAGGGTTCTGATCTCTGTTGTGGTGTTGGCAAGAAAATTCCCATTTGTTTTACAAGAGATTAGTGGTAAATTATTAGCTGTAATTTGCTTTAAAGATATTTTAAATTGCTTGAAATACCTATGTGAAAAGTTTAAAGCAAGTTTCAATTAAAAAAAAAAGTTAAATCTGTTTTAGGTTTAAAACATCTATTTTCTGTTTAGGGTTATTTTGCTATGGACTTAACCATTGCTTAGCAATTTAATGATCCATAGAATACCTTTTTGCACCAACTGAAAACAAGCATACTTTCCAGATTCCTTCTACTGAGGAAGATATTCTGAACATGAAAATATTTATTGTAGAATTACAAGGTTGTAAGTAGAATACTACCTATGATTATGATTAGAATTTTCTTTATTGAGAGTTTACCAAGTATGTGTCACAGTACTAAAATGCTTACGTTATTATCTCATGGAATCTTTAGGATTGTCCAGTGAGGGAGACCTGTTGTCCCATTTTACAGATGAAGGGTCTACTGCTGAGGGAGCAACACGAAGCAGTTGGTCCCGTCTCAGAACCAGTCTGGGGCTGAGCCAGGAATCAAACTCAGATCTCGAAAGCCAGGCTTCTCAATGGCTACGCTTAGACACAGAGTTTGCTTTTCATTTACAAACTAGAGGCCCGGTGCATGAAATTCGTGCACAAATAGGTTCCCTAGGCCTGGCCAGCCATCAGGGCCTATCAGGGCCTTTCTTCCCCAGGCTGCTGGCTGTCAGCAACCACCAGGGGCTTTCCTTCATTCCACACCACCCCCTGGTGGTCAGCGCATGTCATAGTGAGCAGTTGAACTCCTGGTGGGTTGAATTCCCAAGGGGACAATTTCCATATTATCCTTTTATTATATTGGACTAAAGGCTTGATGCACGAAATTTATGCATTGGGCTCTGCCCTCACAGCCCCACCTGCCTCATGGCCCCACCCCCTGCCCAATTTGTGGCTCTGGAAGGTTATTTGGAAGGTCATTTCTCCTTCTGGTCTAATTAGTATCTTAGTGCTTTATGATATAGGTTATTAAGAGGCCATAGAAAAGGAAATCTTTACCTTTCGTGACAACATGTATGGACCTGGGGATTATTATGCTAAGTGAAATAAGCCAATCAGAGAAATATAAGTATCACATGCTCTCACTCATGTGGAATCTCATGAACAAAATAAACTGATAAAATAGAAAAGAGATATGGGTGCGTGGAACAGACTGACAGCTGTCACGGGGGAGTAGGTGGGGGACTGGATGAAAGAAGGTGAAGAGATGAACCAAAAAACATATATGCATAGCACATAGACACAGACGATGGTGTGATGATGGCCAGAGGGAAGAAGGTTGTGGGATAAGTAGAGGTGGGCAAAGGGGGAGAAATGGGGACCTAGAGAGACTTTGCTGGGACAATGTGTGCATGATTCAGTGTGCAGATGATTTCGTATTGAATTGTACACTTGAGACCTGTTTGGTTTTGCCACCCCTATAAATGTTAAAACAAAACAAACAAACAGAAACCCCAGAGTTTGCTTTTTGCTTTTTCATGTTTGTGGTATTTGGAACTTGATTGAATTGTCTCTGCACTGGCTCACGTGTAGAGTCTTTGTGCCATGAATCCATACCCAGGATGTAGTTTATGGAAAAGCAAAAGATGCCTTTTGTTAAAGAGTAGGGTATGTACAGAGAAGGAAGGGGATGGGGAGTCACAGGATGTGACAACTCATTTATTTCTGTTGCTTTATGCTCCTGTAAAAATATTAAAAAAAAACCTAGGTTGTGAATTTCTTTACTTTTATGAAACGTTTTAATTTCTGTAGAGTTGCCATGCATTATTCAAGATTATAAGATGATTTGAATTTCAGGAGCAGACAGATTTTCTGATGAGGATTTCAAGCTGTGTAATTATGAAACCCATATAGGTTAAAAGTTCAGAACTCGTTAGCTAAATCATTTAAAAAAATAACCAATTTCTAAGCCTGGCATTTCATTTTGGAGGGTACAGTTACAGTGCACTTACTGAGGACTCCTGGACTCTGCCTCATGTCCCACTGCATGCCAGAGTGTCCACCACTACCTACCACATCACTTATCCTATGTTACTACGTAATTTATCAAGAAAAATCATATTTTATGGGGGCAAATTTGATGCTACACAGTAAGGCACGTTCCTAGCAATTCCTTTAACACTTTTGTTGGCTGTTTAAAAAGTCAAGGAGGTTAATGACTAGGGGCAAATATCAGAAAGCTTCATTGGAACCTGTTACAGGTGTCGGAGCATACATTTAGGAAATGAACTGTGAAAGTCCTTCAGAAAATGAGTTCATGTTTCGAAATAAAATATAATGAAATTACCATTCATATTAAAGAGATAGCTTATGAGGAATATTTTTATTGTGGTAAAATAGCAAAATTTATTATTGTAACTATTTTTACTTGTGACCTTCACAGACACTAAGTACATTGACTATTCATCTTCAGAACTTTTCATCTATGAGCAGTTTTTGTTTTGAATAAAGTAATGCAGACATCATTGAGAATATGTTTGGACTCATAGAGGTTAGAACCTTTAAAGCTCTTGACTTTTCAATTTATGTAACAGTGAACCTTGACACTGTACTACATGGCATCCAGTGATACAAATGAAATACTTGCTCAACTTTTGAAATACTAGTTCTGTCAGGGTCATGCTCATTTTCTGTGGGGTGCAAGGAAATAGAGGGGGAAACCACATTCACATAAAAACGATCTCATGTAGAGTTATTTGAGATGATTAAATATATCATGTTCATCAAACAGTTAAAGCTAGAAAATAAAATACGGTATTGATGAGCTTTCTGACAGGCATGAAGATTTTAATGCACGTTATCTTGCTTTGCTAATCAAGGAGACTGAGATGCATTTGCCTGTTAAATACAAGTTGCTTTCGGCTTAGTTATCAGGGATTTTACATTTATTGTCTCTTCATTTGAATGCTACGTAAACCCTCCCCTTTACATCTGAGGGGGGGGATCACTATTTTTTTTCCTTTAGAGTAATACTGTTATATGTTGAGAATATATGTATTTTTAATGTGTGGAGAATAACAAAAAAGAATTTTTTATTGCTTCATTTCATGCTTGGTAAGATTCCAACTGTCATAACATTATAAAATTTTGAACCTCAAGGCACATTTCATCACCAGAGTACTAATTACTGCAGAGAACTGGAGCGAGTCATTATGGAGTAGTATTTATTAGAGCTGCCCAATTTTAATGTTTTTTCCCCCCTTTTGGACCAGAAACACTTAGATAAAAGGTTAAGCTGTTTGGGCACAGGAGTGGGAAGCAAAACTGCATAGTGCATGCAATACTGTCAAATATAATACAGGAAGGGTGGGATTAATTGAATATTAGAGACTCGACATCTTACTTTCAGAGATGCTCGGAGCAGGGCAGATCTTATTCTTGATTTATTTTCATTTTGTTTAATGTCGGGCACCTGCTGTGTCCTGGGCACTGGTGAGATGAGGGGAATGTAAAAGACAAGTGTTTCCCTTCATGGAGCCTCTGTTCTTTGTGGGGTAAGAGACGAACAAAGCAGCAGCAACTATATAGCAAGTAATGTGTAGTAAGGGCTATAAGGACTAACATAGTGGAGGAAAGGGAGAGAGAGTGTGAGGTGGGGGGCTGTAGAGGAAAGGACACTTTAAGTAAACAAGTTAAAGGAAGCTTTTTCTGAGCACCTGACATTTTCGAATGGTCGTGATTGAAGGCCATTTTGAAATATTAGTCATAACAATTTTAATAGTGAGCACACAGATGCCTCTCTATACTATACGTAGTATGAATAAATATAGTAAAACAGATAAAATAACTATCAGCTATTAAATATGCAAGCATAGTAATACTCTACTTAAGAGATGTTTATTAAATTTCTCTCATGTACAAGGCACTGACTAGATGCTAACTCGTCTAGGGGGAGAAATGATAAAGGATGTATTTCTATGTTCAGGAAAATTATAGTTCAGTGTCAGTCTTTGTGGTTTCCTATGAACAGAAAGGCCCAGTCCAAAGCAAAGTGTGTGGGATGCAATGGGTTTTCTGTTTGGTCAAGCACTAGCAAAGTGTATTATTTGGTAATTGTTTACACTTCTGTCTCTTCATCTCTACTGCTCCCTCCTCCCCAGCCAACACTATAAAGTCATTTGATGGTGATCATATATTCATTTCAAGTACTCGGTACATAATAGATGCTCAGTAAAGGCTCTTTGGGTGAATGATTTGAGTGACTGAAGACAGAAGACAGACAAAATGAACCTTTGAATACTTAGAATTTTATATTGACCTCAGTATTAATCCTTTATTGTTGAATAAACAATTATTAACTTTCAAAGATTATTAAGTGTTTAAATGATTGAGGAATAATGATAATTGCATCTTTAAAAAGTTTCATCTTTTTTGCCGAGACCGGTTTGGCTTAGTGGATAGAGCGTCGGACTGCGGACTGAAGGGTCCCGGGTTCGATTCCGGCAAGGGCATGTACCTTGGTGCGGGCACATCCCCAGTAGGGGGTGTGCAAGAGGTGCCTGATCGATGTCATCTCTCTCTCATCGATGTTTCTGACTTTCTATCCCTTTCCCTTCCGCTCTGTAAAAAATCAATAAAATATAAAAAATAAAAAATAAAAAGTTTCATCGTTTTACTTTAAACAGGCTAAAGAAATATCTATATCTATATCTATATCTATATCTATATCTATATCTATATCTATATCTATATCTATATCATATCTATATATCTATCTATATCTATATCTATCTAGATGTGAGAGAGAAACAGTGATCACTAGCCTCCCGTACATGCCCTAATCAGGGACTGAACCAGAAAACTAGGCATGTGCCCTGACTAGAAATCAAACCTGCATCTTTCCAACCAACTGAGCCACCCCACCAGGGTTATAACTAAATATTTTATTTTTATTAAATTTTGGGGGTGACATTGGTTAATATAATTATATAAGCTTTAAGTGTACAATTTTATAATACATCATCTGTATATTGCATTGTCTTCACCACCCAAAGTCATATTTTTCCCCTTTATTATTAAGGTATTACATATGTGTCCTTATCTCCCTGTTGCCCCCCAACCTCTCCCCCACTCATGCCCTCCTCAATCCCCTGTTGTCTGTGTCCATTGATTAGGCTTATATGCATGCATACACGTCCGTTGGTTGATCTCTTCCCCTTACCCCCACCCTCCCCTACCTTCCCTCTGAGGTTTGATGGTCTGATCGATGATTCTCTGTCTCTGGGTCTGTTTGGACCTGGAGAGCATTATGCTAAGCGAAATATCACATGATCTCACTTATTTGTGGAATATAATGAACAACATAAACTGATGAACAAAGTCATATCTTTATCTGTCCCCGTATATATTTGACCCCCTTTACCCTTTACTACTCCTTCCTTTCCCTCTGGTAACCACCATACCACTGTCTGTGTCTATGTTTTTGTTTGTTTGTTCATTTGTTGCTTTCAGTTTTATATCCTACATGTGAGTGAAACCATGCTTCTACAAAGTGAAAATAATCAAAACATCATGGAATTAGCAGAAAAACAGACACAGAGCAATGGAACTAAAAAGCTCTGCCCAGAAAAACAAAACAAAACAAAACAAAACAAAGAACTGTCAACAAAACAAAAAGAAAACTAACTGACGGGAGAAAATATTTGCAAACAACACTGATTAAGGGATTAATATACAAAATATGTGAAGAACTCATTCAATTCAACAACAATAAAATACAAACAATCTAATTTAAAAAATGGGCAAAGGACCTTCTCCCAAGAAGACATACAAATGGCCAACAAATATATGAAAAGGTGTTCCGTTTTACTAGCTATTAGGGAAATGCAAATCAAATCTACAATGAGATACCACCTCATATTATCAGTGAGATAATAGTTAGAATGACTATCTTATATAATAAAAGAGAAACATGCAAATTTGTCCGTACTTTCAGTACGCTACCAGCCAATCAGGAGTGGGGGAGGCGGGGCCAAGGTGCACGCGGCCAGTGTGCAGCATGAGCAGGGGCATCAGTAGTATGGTGGCTGCAACACCAGGTCCCCTGGCGTGGGGACAGGGGACCTGAGGCCAGGCCAGGGGACCTGAGGCTGCACCCCCCCACCCAGAGGGGCTTGACGGGACACCTGAGGCCACATCCCCCACCTCAGCTCTGGGGGACCTGAGGCCAAGCTGGAGGTCCTAAGGCTGCACCCCCTGCCCTGGTGCTAGGGCCAAGGAACATGAGGCTGGGCCAGGGGACCCGAGGCTACACCCTCTACCTGGCGCCTGGACAGGGGACCTAAGGCTGTGCTGGGGGACCTGAGGCCATGTTCCCTGCCAATAGGACTTGATGGGGGACCTGAGGCTGCACCCCCCCACCCAGTGCTGGGCTGGAGGACCTGAGGCTGTGCTTCCTGCCCTGGAGGGCTTCATAGGGTTGGGGCTGGCCGAGTCTGGGTCTTGCGTGATTTCAAGGTGATTTCAAGGTGAACATGGGTGGGTGAAGACTTGACTCTAGGTCCCATGGCATGCCACAGAATCTGACAGGAATGGAGATTTTTATATACATTTTATTAATTTCCTTTCATCTCTGACACTTTTATTATAGAGAAAGGGAAAATAGCAATATTAAAATATTTCCTCTAATTAATTCCCTTTTAATGTGCATGAATTTTATATACCAGGCCACTAGTTATAAATAAGACTAGTAATAATAAGTGTTGGGGAGGATGTGGATAAAAAGGCACCTCTTTCACTGTTGGTGGGAATGTACACTGGTATAGTCACTATGAAAAACAGTATGGTGGTCCTCAAAAAATTAAGGATAGTGATACCATCAGACCCAGAAACCTTTCTTCTGAGCATCTACCCAAAAAACTTGAAAACAATTATTTGTAAAGATATATACACACACACATACACACACACACACACACACACACACACACACACACACAAAATACATCATCTGTATTCATTGCAGCGTTATTTTTGGTGGTAAAACATAGAAACAACCCTAGTGTCCTTCGATAGATGATTTAAAGAATAAAGAAGTGATACACACACACACACACACACACACACACACACACACACACTGTGGAATACTGCTCAGCCATAAGAAAAGATGAAATGCTCTCATCTATGATAAAATGGATGGATCTTGAGAATACGCTAAAATATATATTTAGCATATAAACAGAGCAGTACATTTATTGAGATAAATATTTCATCATTTTCCAGGTAATGACAAATTGTTTTTCAAATTGGGTGTGCCAGTTTTCATTGTCTATGTATTTGTTTCCTTATGTTTTGGTAAATATACATAAGACCAATTTAACCATTTACACTATCTTAAGTGTACCATTCATCAGTATTCAGCATATTCGCATTGTTGTGCAACCATCCCTACTATTTGTTTCAAAAAAATATTTCATTTTTACCCAGCTGAAACTCTGTACCCATTAAACATCAACTCTCCATTCTACTGTCTGTCTCTGTGAACTGGACTATTTTTAGGTATCACAAGTATCATACAACACTTCTCTTTTTGAGATTCGCTTATTGCACTGAGCATGTCTTCCAGGTTCATCCATGTTGTAACCTGTGTCATAATTTCTTTCCCCTTTTAAGGCTAAATAATGTTCCAAAATATGTATATATCCCATTTGTTTATCCATTCAACCATCAACATTATTAGATAAACACCTAGTATTTTTTCTGTCCAGTCCTGGAATCAATAATTTCTCCAAGAAGTTCTGGTTCCTTTTATTGGAGAATAGTATTGGGGAAGATGGAGGTGCTACCTGTATTGGTTACTATGGATGCATTATTTCTAGGCCTTCTCAGTACACAGAGCTGGGGATACATGTTTATTAGCAAGTAGGTTTATGCACATTTACATTTATTTTTCTCCTTACTGACTTGGGCATCTATTAAAATCCCTGAGGTCATATTGATGCCTCAAATTTCAGCTCACCACTGCAGACTTAATTCTAACCTTTGCTCTCTCCTTATATTTAGGTCCTTTCTCTGGGATTAGAAATCTGGCTGTCTTTATTGATAATACCAGAAGCCCAGGGCACAACATTGTGTGTGGGTAGGGTCCCTAGGCCTAGCCTGCGGTCAGGACTATCTTCTGCTAGCTCACCAGTCCCTGGTACTGCCTGCTGCTGCCGCCAGCTATCCTGGTTCCCTGTTTGCCATCCGAAGATCAGAGCCTATGGGCAGGGGAGAGGGGGGCAGGGACCCAGAGGTGGTCAGTGCACCTGAGGGACTGGTTGAGTGGTCGTTCAGTCATTAACGCTTATGGTTGCTGGCTTTTTATTATATAGGATAGACTTATTTATTCATCTTTTTATATACACAGTATATTTTCAGATTTGCCATTCCATAGCCCTGTATGAAGGAAATTTACTGGCTAGAGTATTTGTATACTTATATATTATTTTGAAGGTTAACCATAATACATTTATTTGACTAGAAAAAAAGAGCCATCTAAAAATCAACATATAGCAAGTGTTCATATTTTCCTATTTGTCTTACAAGATTATTTTATACAATTTTTTAGCTTGTGTCAAAATCTGAGTAAGGTTCGTGATCTTTCTGTGATTAAATTATATGAGCCAGTACTTCAGGTTGCCTACATTAGTTTGGGCATCTGTCACTCACCACCAACCTGCTCTGACAAAAGCAGTGTGATTGGTCAGTCAGCTCTGTCATTCCACAAAGAACAATAGGGGACACCTCTTCTGACTTAATAAAGTTATTTCAGAAGAAGAAATCAGACACAGTGAGAATATGCATATAAGCACTCCGTATTATATGAGAACACCACATTATACTGTCTAGTTATCTCTGTGATATCAAATTATCTGAAATGCAAGTTCTGATAACTTCTTCACTGTAAATTACAACAAGAAAATCCCAACCAACAAGGCAAAAATTATGACAAGTCATCAGTAGCTAATACCTAATCACTTTGCTTGTGGAGTCACCATTCACTTTCCAATCTGACAATACGCTCTGGGGCTGTGCTGTAATTTTCATTTTAGGCTGTACAACAGAAATGATATTACATTTAATGGCTGAATAGCTTCCACGTTACAATTAGAGGTATCCTAAGCAATGAGAGGTGGCAAATCGTCCTTTGAAAACAAAATTACAGGACACTCACAAAGAGCCAGCCTTTCAAAGGCTTACCAACAAGGCGTTCTTGAAATGTGCCTTCCTAATCTCTGCTAAACTGATTCAATTGAGGCGACAGTTGCTTTGGAAAGGAATGCTCTATAGAAAGAAATCATAGTTTTCAGGAATCAAGAGTGAAGAATTATGGGAGATAATAAAATAGTTAAAATAGATTAGTAGTTATGAATCTATCATTTAAAAAATTAATTTAATATGGGATTCCTGTCTTTACTGACGATTGTGTATTTAATCCTAGTAAAGTTTAATTCCCAGTGGCACTGACACATTTTAAGAACAATTGTTGTAAATGTGCTTTCATGGGAAACTCAGTCATTTTCTAGTGGGTGGATTCTTTTTCCTGTAGATTTTGCTAGACAAGAATTTTGGTTGTCATTTTAAAAATATGCTTTTAAAGCTATTTCAGTTTAGTCAACATTTTTAAAAGCAGATGCTGTTTTTCTTTCCATTTCTGCTGCTGTTGACTATGAAATTGATTATTCCTGGCATTTAATTAATTAAAACGTAAATTGTAACTCAGACTTCTTTGTTTTGTAACCAGATTTATGTGCAGAGCATATGGGAAGAGCCAGTTTGAAATTTGCAAGACATTTTAGAGAAGATGAAGGTCTTCTCTAAAAGAGAAAGGACTTTGGATGCCCAGTTCTTTGTAGCTGAATTAAGGCATCTCAACTCCCCTTGTCCCTTTGAATTAGCTTCCCAAGATCTAAAGGGTCAATTCCAGAGTCATGGGTCTTTTGTGATGTGGCCTTAGTCTTCCCAACTTATTTTCCATACACACTCTCAACCTTCTCCTCTAGCCCACAACTCTTTCCAGGTGTGGCTTTCGCTTTTCCTTGGACTTGAGAGGCAGCTGTGATCCTCCTCCCTGCTGACCTTCACCTCTGCTCCTCTCTCCCTTCACTGCCAGGCATATATATATCTCCCTGGTCAGAGAGTCCCATCCTCTAAGGCCCGTTTCCACTTTGCATTGAATTAAAGTTGAGCTGCCATAGAATTCTGGAATACCTGCCTGCCGCGCTCTGCAGTATTTCTCAGTGACCATCAGACTCGGCTGGCCAGCACATTCGTGGGACTTGACCCTGACATATGAAAGCTTTGTCTCAGGCGTGTGGCATGGATTTACATTTTTCACAAGCACTTATGTATGTTCTTATGTATACTGACATTGGAACATTACTTGCATCAAAGTGCATACTTTAAAGGTAGGGATCAGTTCTTTCTTGGATTTGGATCAGTGCTGCACATTTATGAAATGATCCATAAGTGCTGGGCACATAAATACCAGGAATAGGAGCCCTGTGCTCTCCTGAAGAGTGACCATTCTCTCCAGTTTAGTCACTGTTGGCCCACTTAATGTGGTACTGAGTTTATGATATAAGCTTTGCTGCACAAACTGTCGTCCACAGACCTGCGACATCTGCATTACCCAGTCCTGGGCCCCACTCTTGAGTTACTAAGTCAAAACTCGCACTGTAACAAAACCACGTAGTGAGTGGCATGTACATTAAAATTTGAGAAGCACTCTCTTAAAGGGCCAGAGTTGCAATGCATTGTTGGAATAGAGTGGGCAGGATTTTACTAGTAATCCCTAGACAAGGAGTCACTATTGAATGAGGCAGTGGGACTTGACTCTTTGAAAGATCTGTATTGGAAGATTGGGTGCCTTTGGGAGAAGGTAGAGGGAATGGACTGTTATATAAATCATGATGTGCTGTGGAAGAAGCATGTAAGGAGAAGGTTACCTGATTTCTTTATATTGATATAGGTTGGATTGGGGCACTAGGGAACAATTTCACAGGATTTTCCAATGGAATGTGCACCTATTCCCTTAATAATTGCAGACTGTGCAGTTAATAGTGATTGCAGGTTTAATAAGGTGATCCAAGATTTAGAAGCACAAAGTGGGAATCTGAAACAATTTTTAACTATTAGGAAATAGATTCAGTGGAAACTTCAGAGGTGGGTGCACGGTTCTGAGACATTTTGGTTTAATATTAAAATATTTCTAACTTCCTTAAATCCAATCAATATGCCCACATGAGTGAATAATTATTATTTTTTAATTACTTCCATAGGGTTTTCCTCTTAACTGAGTTTTCATACTTGGAAATGCTAAGACTTAAATGCTTAAGTCTTTCCCCTTTCTCTCCTCTTTAACGTGCTCCTCCCATTCCTCCCGTGTTTTAGCCTGGAAGTGTGAACAGGTGAAAGTCTCTTTTCTTTCTTTGATTTCAATTCAGCCAGTTTGTGGTCTCGTGGATTGAAGGGGCTAAGGAATGAGCAATCCAACAGACATCCAAAGTAATGCTGCATGATTTAAATGAATTTGCTGTTGTAAAGTGAAAAGTAAGACTATACAGTAATCCCATCCTAGCCATTTTTTCTCAGTGGTTAGCGCTTCCATCCATGGACTGAAGGGTCTTGGTTCAATTCCGGTCAAGGGTATTTATTTACCTGGGTTGTAGGCTCAATACAACCAATCAATATGTCTCTATCACATCAATGTTTCACTCTCTCTCCTTCCCTTCCACTCTCTCTAAAATCAGTGAAAAAGAATTGCAGTAATCTCTATGTCAGCTGAAGGAGGGCAGGTAGCCAGAGAGCCAAACTGGAAAACTAAGAACTTGAGGGTAGCAGAAGTATTGGGAGATATGGCTCTACTGGTGACAGGTCAGCAGTGGCAAGTTGCCTGCAGGTGGATGGAGCAGCAGTAGCCAAGGTGTGCGTGGCGAGCTTGGATGTCTGTCAGCCCTTGACAGCCAGAAGGCCCAGCTTCAGCTTAGGACTTTCTTGGTTTCTGTGCTCATGGCCACAGTGATTGACATTTGGGATGACAGCTCTTCTGGCTCACCGCAGGCCAAATTTGCATGTATTGTGTGTTTTTTAATGTTATGTATATGTTCTCCTTATGGCACTTTGGGTTTCCAGGGGCAGAATCTAGCTCAGACTAGTTTAAAGTGTGTTATTGTAATGGAACATGGATATTTCAGGGAACCCCAGGCTAGGAAGGCAGGCCTCTGGAGAAGTGAAAGTGGGAATGGGGTCCGAAGCAGCCACCCTCTCAGGATTTACATGGCTTCACTCATCTGTAGGTTGCTCTTGGAGATTTGGTCTCTGTCTCCTGTTTCTCTTCCCCATCCCCTTGATTAGTTCTTACTGCTCACTGACCTTGCACATGGCCTCCATCCCAGCACTGTCATGACTTATTAGGTTCAATATCCATTGTTGACTGGCAAAAGTCTCTTGAGTCTTGGATCAAATTCAAAAAGGAGGGAGAGTACCCCCTTTCTTTATTTTATCTCCATAAGCCAAACCAAACAAGCGCTGGGCTGCCTCTGAGAGATGTGCATCCCTCGTCAGTCAGCTTTGCTGAGTTTGGGGCAGGTCATATAACCTGTAAACCTGCTTCCCTCAGAGACTGCAGAAGCATCAGGTAATGAAATATATATGTATCATTGCATTTGAATCATGATTGCCCATGACATGTTTGGTTAACCAACAATTGTACAGTTTTAACTCTTTTCAAGACACATTTGGCAGAATTTACACCCATGCATAACATACACCTTAGGAGAATGCATTACCTCGTGGAAAGACAACAGTTGAATAACCCAAACAGTTTATTCTTTAACAACTTGAAAATAGTGTATTTATGGTTGTATTTTATGATGTAGTTGAACTGCCTGCTTATTATCTGACCTCATTTTGTAAAGACATGCTTCTAATGAAACTTTTCAAAAGCATATCTGTGGATTACTTTAGTTGAAAGCATTTTCTTATAATAGTTATAATGGAGTAATTATGTTATGCCAAACAGGACTGATGTGGAATATTTATAGACTGAGGTATGTTTTCAAAACCTAGTGGATTAGCAAAGAGTTGAGGAATTCGGGCCAAGTGCCTTCAAATGCTTATCTCTTTATTTTTCAAATTACAGCCGGTATTTGAATAGATAGGAAAGCTGAGTGAACATCTTTGATCATCTTAATATTAGATATCTTTAAAGTGTAAATTAACTGCTAATTCAATTCACTGTAATGCTATGTGAATTGATGTATTTTTAGTTAAAAATTTGAAATTTTTATAAAAATATGCAAATTTTTAACCACTTGTAACATTCTGGTTATTTTGTTTTGCCTTTTTAACCAGTTCTTTCATAATCCAAAAATTTCTAAATTAAAATATTTTTATTCATTGTCTTTAATAACATTAAAATGATAAAAATAAACGAGAAATATTGTTATTCACATAGTTATCTTTTCTATGCCCATGAATTTTAGAACGATCTATACAGTCATTCTTAACATACTTCTGAATTAGATTAATATTCCATCTCTTCATGGAAGTTAAATGATAGGAAGTCAGTAACCCCCTGAAACTTTGTTGTGAATATATCAGAACAACATGGAACGCAAACTATTTAAATGCTTTTCTGTAGTTGTAAATAAGTCTCAGGAATAAAAGTGTTCATTCATACCCTACTTCTCTTTTTTCTGCTCAAGTGAAAATGTAAAATATTTGTCTCTTGAAGTTACTTCCTTTTTAAAGTTTTCTTTGTCAGTATCTGCAAGAGGCTTGTAACAATGCTGCCTTTATAGAACTTTATAGAACCGTATGAAAATACAGCAAACTCTGAAATTTAACAGTACATTTATTGGTGTTTGGATTGATTATGCTAAAGCGCTAATAGAAATTTCATTTTTACAATTTTAAGTCATCGTGAGCCAACTAAAATATCCACACATGAAATAGCATCTCTTATGTCCGATCGTATGAACAAAAAGATACCACCTTCAGTTCATCGCCACCTGAGAACTCCTGCTGCTCTCTCTGGCCAGTCCACCGTGTGACTCTCACAGATGTGGTCACTGTGTTTTCCTCTTCTGTCTGCCCAAATTTGAATGCAAGGATGGTATGGAGCCCTTTAAAAATTAAATGTGTAACATAACTCGAACTACAATATTGGAATCGAGGTAAAATTTGCATATTGCTTAACATTCAAATAACATTCAAAAAATTATCAACCCGTTGGAAAAAGGATGCCACTCAACAACTTGCTCTATAATATGGGAAAGGAACCAGATGGTTTATGATTGGAAAAAGAAAAAGAATGAATAGATTGATGTATTTTGTATTTTTAGTGAGTTCTTTTTAAAAAGTATTTTTTATTGATCTCAAAGAGGAAAGGAGAGGGAGAGAGAATCATCAATGATGAGAGAGATCCTGGATAGACTGCCTCCTGTACGGCCCCCACTAGAGATCGAGCCCACAGTTTAGGAAGGTGCCCTACCAGGAACCCAACCAGGAGGCTCAACCACTGAGCCACAGTGGCAAGACTTTTTTGTGAATTTTTGAAGCAAAGGGGGAGAATGAAACTTAAAAAAGAAATCATTTGTCCAACGACCTCGATCAGACAACGAAGGTTTGGTTCTGTCAGCCAGCAGCAGGCACAGGAACTTCAGCCACATCCACAGGACTCAGAGATGGCCAGGAGGGACACCAGTGATACCGGTTGTGTTGGTTTACGACTTTAATTGCTTTGGCAGAGACCAGATGTCAGAGCTTTAAATAAGACACATTTATTTCTCTCTCTTGGAAAAGTCTGAGTTGAAGGTGATTTGGGGGGTGAAATCCAAGCATCTCTGCTCTCAGAGGTCTGTCTTATCACACTACCATGCTTTAGCAGTGGTTCTTAAACCTGTCTATTCATTGGATTTATCTAGAGAACTAAAAAATTTCTCCTGGGCTTTATATCAGATTATGATTTAGTCTCTGAGAATTAATACCACCCCAGACCTACTGAATTAGAATCGGTGGTCAGAACTTAGTAATTAGACCTCACCTAGCTGCAAGGGAGGCAAGGAAGATAGTCTCTAGCTGCAGGCAAATGTGCAGGTGAAACGTGGTTGGTTTTATTATTAAAACGAAGGAAGGTCCTAGGGCAGTGGTCGGCAAACTGCGTCTCGCAAGTCGCGGTTTGCAGCTCCGTTGACTCATGAGTTTGCTGATCACTGTCCTAGGGGACGGTTAGTTGTTTTTTCCCTGGCAGTTAGAGTTTGAGACACTCACAATAATACTGATTGAAGGTCAATTGGTAGAGAAGAAAGCACATGATAGAGTGGGAGGATAGTTGGCATAAGTGAAATTGCAGTGGTGCTCTATTGAATACTTAATGGGAGCCCAAACTCCATCCTATTGGAGTCAAGCATGTGAAATGGCCAGATCTTCTTGAAACCCAAGGGTCTTTGATAGGGGCAGCTCTGCCAGTTGTTGGAAAGTGGACTAGATCTTTACACATCCAGTTAGAAAGCTAGATCTTTATTGAACTACCAGCCAAATTTAACATGTTGGATATGGTTTCACATTTTTTATAGCATAATATTTAGAAGACAAGAAAAGCATTCTTCTCATTGTCAATATTATGTTCCTCAAAAGTCAGTCTGATATCTATCATAATAAAAGCATAATATGCTAATTAGACCAGATGTCCTTCCAGGTGAAGCCAGGGCTGTGAGGGTGGAGCCCCTTGAATGAATTTGTGCATCGGGCTTCTAGTTTAACATTACAAAAGGAAATTTGCTGAAAATGTCCATGTTGTCTGCAGAGGCACTTTGTAAACTGAATGACACGCTACTGATATTTTTAGTGCTTTGCCCCGTATTTGCACAAAAGCACTCAGTGAATAAAAGCTGAATAAATGATACCTTTGTTAAATAGTCATGAGTGTTTGCATCCCCAGTATAAACCTGTATTGATTTTAATGAAACTGATGTCATTAGGATATATTTCTGACATACTCTTTTCTCCATTTTCACACAATAGGTAGATTTAAATAAGCTTTTTCTCCATTGACAGATATTGGCGCCCATAGATGGAGTTAATTACTTGGCATGAAAGGTAACTCTTATGCTTAGTTGGTCAAGATGTTATTCAGTGAATTTGTCATGACTTTATCATGACATAAATATATTTCTAAAACTGTCTCAGTTGTATTTGTTTATCTGGTAATGTCTGGTTGTCAAATGCCTTGGCAGTGGCAACTTCTTGGACGACAGTGCTATTGGATTAGATGGGCTTACTTTCTGGGCTTACTTGCTTGGTTACTGTGCCTGTTGCACAAATGGAAATGTAGTCCTTTTGTCGAGACAGCTGTTGTGTCTAAAATACCTGATTAGTGAGACAAGAGATAAGGCTTATGAGTTGACATATGCTCTCAGAGGTTGGACAGGTATTGCTTTTTTTTTTTTTTTTTTACTTTTATTGGTTCCGGATAGTGTTATCCTTGTTAATGTGGATGGGGAAATACCAAGACTTTCGTGAGTGCTTGAATTTTTCAAATTCCCCTCTAAAAGGCAGTCTCCATGTGGAGCTCTGTAGGGACATCCTCTGAGTATGGGCTGGATACTGTCCTCTGCCCCTTGGTCACTTGAAGGGAGACAGAGGCTGGGCATCTGTACCCCACTCATACCCTTTCCTCCTGCTGTTTTGTTTGACTGAAAATCGCGAGTCAAGGATGATGGCTGAGAATTAGCATAGAAAGGGTGATTGATTCATCAGTGTTGAGTAATTGAAGTGCAATTTTTAATAAATCACTTTTTGACATTCACCTCTCTCTGGGAATGAGTAGTTGTTATCCCATACAGAACCATTTGGCCATTTCTAAATGTAGAGTATTTCCTGAATCAGTTATCTTTATTTTTTTTTAATTAGATGAAGTTGTTAGAAATTCATCTTTTTCATGCCAACATAAACTTAAAAATGCTTTCACATACATTAAAAAATTATATATTATTGTTTTTTTACAGAGAGAAAAGGAGAGGAATAGAGAGTTAGAAACATTGATGAGATAGAAGATAGAAACATCAATTAGCTGCCTCCTACACACTCCCCACTGGGGATGTGCCCGCAAACAAGGTACATGACCTTGACCGGAATTGAACTTGGGACCTTTTAGTCCGCAGGCCGACGCTCTATCCACAGAGTCAAACTGGTTAGGGCTGTTGCATACATTTTTAACAAAGTAAAGTACACTGGTTTTACGATGAGTTAGCCACTTGATAATGATTCGGTTAATTTCGTATTTATTTAATAAATGTGTTAAAACAAGAATGGTACATTTATGGAGAATTGCTTTGAATTAACTGACATTTCTGTTAGGCATAATACATATATTTCATAATACATAATTTGTGGGAAAAAATTAGCTTGATTATGTTTCTGAGGAAACCAAAGACATTCATCTGTTTCTTTCAGATTGGTGAAAGGACGAAAAGGAGATTTTGTCATTCGGTTTATTGTATTTTTCACTATTCTCTACAACACCAGCCAGAAAATAAATAATGTTCAACACTTTACTACATGTTCTGAAGGGAGTTCCTCTGTTCCACATTAAACTTACAGAACCTCAGGATTTAAAGCCACCTTTCTCTTCCGAGGGAAATAAAAAGTAGTCTTGTCAGTTATAATTGCAAAAAGCCTGGAAATCAGGCATGGGCAAAGAGGGAAAGGGAAGTAAGTCACTTAAAAGAAGGGAGTTGAGAATCAGAGGCGAGGGCATGATGGTTGGAGCTACAGAGGTCATGATACTTTGTAGGAGAAAGTGGATATGATGGACTAAATTGAAGGTTGACCAGGTAAGAGTTTTGATAGAGGCCAACATATTAGGATTGACATGTTGGTCTAACCTAATTACTTTTATGACCTGAGAGTAAATTCCAAATTGCTGGCAAGAAAGAGTGATTTTTCCCCTATGGTAGTAATAAATTTACTGATTTTGAGTTCCTATATAAGCCTTCCAGCCACAAAATGAGAACATGAAAATTATTATTCCTGCAATTTCTAACCTTATGGCCAATGCCTTTGCTTCCTTATACTGTTCTCTTCTTGGTTAGAACCTTCATGCTGCTCTACTGGAAGCCTTCATATTACCTTTGACTTTCCAAAGCCTTTGCATTTCCCTGCCATCTTCTAAAAGAGCAGTAGCTATAGCTACTTGCATTAAGGAAAGTATGACAGGCAATCAATCATTTACTTTTCTCATGTATCATTGCTAATCAAAGTCTTAATTTTTAATTTATTTTCTCTATTGCATTTCAGCTTGCCTTTTCCTTAGAAGATGCTGGCAAATAATTAATATAAAGTGTAGGAAATAGAATGTTCCCCAATCTTATGGTTGACTCAGAGTGAAATCTTTTATGGATTTCATGCCCCACATGGAGCAATACTCAGCAATGTATTCATAGCAAGAATATACTTTATAATTAACTATTTGTGCCATTCATCCAGGTATTCCCTTACTATTAAATTATTGCTTTCTTATTCAGTATAAATTTGCTTTTCATTGTGTTAGGTGTGACCTCTGTCATCAGTGAATAGTTAAAAATTCCCTTCCAGGAATTCCCTCTGATTATCTACAACATTTTGGTTTCAATAATAGGCATGCTGCATAACCTGGAGAGGTGACCCTTTGATATTCAAATTATTAATTATTTATGGGGTGACTATGTGGAAAGGGGAGTAGTAGAATATATAAATTAGTAGAAAATACTGTCCTTGCTTTAAGGAGTTCATAATCTTATTGGGGAGACAGGGTGTGCTTGAAAGTCTGATTATGTGCCTAAGGAAGTAATACAAGTCATCTTATGCTGTAGGATGGGTGTGGTTGAGTGTAAGGGAGTTACAGAGAGCTAAGGCTGATCCAGTCTATTTATGGTTGTTAGAATTTGACTGGTCCAACAGGCGGGCAAAATGGAGTGAGTTTTAGGAAAGTGGCAGCTTATCATGAATAATTTCAGTGTGGTAGAAATCTCTACATTGTGGTACATTGGTGAACATATTTAAAGCTACAGGAGATTCACTATGAGGAAACTGAATATGAAGAAAGACAAATAAATTGAGGCTTTCTTCTTGAGGTTTCCCTCATTTGTTTGAACTGTGGCTATTTGAATAATCCATTTTAAAATCCCATTTAATCGAACAGGGGACGGGACTCTTTGTAGGACATAAAGACATAAAGAGGTAATTTGGCAGACACAATTAAGGATATTACTTAAAGAATAAGAAAGCATGAGAAAAGTGCGATCTTTTCTTATCTGGGAAAAGCAAGAGAGAAAGTGCCATTAGCGTATGTATGGAAGTATATTTTAATGTTTTCTATTTAATAAATGTGAAAAAATATTGTTAATATAAAGTAGGATCTAGAGTGAACATAACAATTTAACTATTTAATGTGCTATAATCTGTTTAATTTGTTTCATTTTACCACCCTTCTAATCACATCTTAAAATTTAAAAAATACTTTGGAACTCTGATCAAGTTGGAAGAACTTCTTTTCCTTAATGGTGCCATTTGGCTCAACACCCACTGGCCATTTTCAGTACATTTGTTTAGGGTCTGTGAAGTCTACTTTAGATATTTTATATATTCAAGCAATTAGGTATAGAGCATTAATGAGTTTGAGGCTCTGGTATATATGTATCCAGTATTTAGTAAACTCTTGCCTTTCTTTATTAGGGTATCTCAGAGAGAACTTCAAAGAAAATGACAGAAACCCAAAGAAATACTCTCTTGGCCAACTTTTATAAGCATGTGGGAGGTGACAAGATGCGTTTCAAGGACAATTCCGACATGATCCCTACCAGTGCCCCATAGCCAAGGACATCTGGGAAGTGACAGTAGCTGACAGACCATGTTGGCACAGCAGAAATCAGAAATGGCCTAGCTCAGTTGGATGAAAAATGTCATGCTGACTAGGAGGCTAAGAAGTGGAACACAGCAGTGACAGCCTGTGCAAACAGGGGCTGTTAGCATTGGCTAGTGGACAGATTGAGTACAGCGAGGACTTCAGGCCACCCGTCAGTGGCTTATGCACATGGGAAGTTCTTTACTATCAGTGGGAGTTCCCCTCAGTAAAGGGAAGGGGTGTCTAAGTTCATTCACATGCTGGACAGTGAAGATAAGAAACACACCTTGTGCCCAGTCTACAGGGCTCAGTGGCTCAGTGTCAACCAGGAGGTCATGGTTCTGTTCCAGGTTAGGGCACATGCCGTGGTTGTGGGCTCGATCCCTGGTAGGGGTATGCATAGGCAGCCTATCGGTGATACTCTCTCATCATTGATGTTTCTATCTCCCCCTCCCTTCCTCCCTGAAATAGTTAATAAAACAAAAAATTAAAAAACATTTTAAAGAAATGCGCCTGACAAAGGGTAGTGCAATTTAGATGTGAATTTGACCTGGAAGGTAAAGAATTGCTAAGCCATCATCATAGCATCACTTATAACTGATTCTTAGCTCAGCGGCTGGTTTATCCACAATCATCTGGATCTCCCATTTTGTCAAGATGGCAGCCCAGGGGTCCAAGGCCTATGGACTGTGGGATTAAAATCATGGAGGTATCTTATGCTTTTCGTATTTCATCATCTACATCTTGGCTGCTGAGCACTCCTGGAGAAAATAATCAAACTGGGTTTTTAAAAATTAAGTTTATTGAGGTGACATTGATTAATAAAATTCCATTGGTTTCAAGCACATAATTCTATAACACATTACCATTGAGTGCCCACCCAAAATCAAATCTTCCCTCACCATATATCCTTCCCTACCTCCCAACCTCTCTTTCCCTGGTACCATCATAGTGTTGTCTGTATCTATGAATGTTTGTTTGTTTATGTATTGGTTGCATTCAGTTTTGTGTCCCACAAACTGGGTGTTTTTCCTTACTTGATCCCTCTGTATTCCTTCGGGGGTGATGCTGACACCTCACCTCCCTCATTAAGCCCCAGCCCTGGCCTCTTAACTCTCCCTGCCTTACAGGAAAAACAAAACAAAACAAAACAAAACAAAGATAAATTTTCTCAATTCCTCATCTTATTGCCTCAAATAATCACTAATTTCTGCCCTTGAGACTTGTAATTACTTCCCTTACCCAAAATTAATTCTTCCATTTACCCTTTCGATCTCATTTCCTTTAGTCTAACCCCAGATCTTTTACCTTAGCCCCTCTCTCTTAGTCTTCAGCCTCTCTACTTGTAGTGACTCACCTCAGCTCATTCTGAAAACTAAACAGGGAAAACAAATAAACAAATAAAAGCCTCTTTATTTTCTCCTTTCTTTTATTTTTCTGCAGTTTCCTAATCTCCCCTTTTCCTTAGACAAGTGAGTGTCTTAAATGTGTTGTTTGAAGAGCACAGTGATCGGAGTCTGCCTCTGAGCCCTCTGATTCTGGTTTCTTCCTTTATAATTCACTGAAGCTCATTTGAAAATTTCACTAAGGACTCTAGTAAGAGAGAATATTACATAGCAAATAAGGTCATCCTCAGAGGATGAAAGGTGCATTCTTGTATCATGTAGCAGAGTACTATTTAGGTATCTGGTAAATGCTTTGGTTTTATTTTTAAAAGTCACTAGAATGCCCCATTAAATTTATCATTTTTATAATCTTCATTATATATTTGCTTTAGTTAACTATTATTTTTAAATATACTTTTGTATTCTATTATTATTCCAACCTGAAAAGGTAAGTAAATTTTAAAAAATAGTATTTATATACTTTTGACTACTGTGATCATTGATTTCTCTTATTTTTTCCTTTTTATGGAAATAATTATTTGTTTAATTTCCCTCTCCAATCACAGTTTAAGATATTCTGTATTTATGAATATGTATTAAAATATGTGCATATAGATGTCTATCTAAATGGTACTATGACTTTCGTTTTAGATGGTTAATTTCTATAGCACATTATGCTGCTCTATAAACAGGTTTCCTATATCATAGCATTTTGTCATATATAGCAAAATTAATATGTAGCTTTGCAAGGCCTCAAATTGATATTTAAAGTAAAGATGGAAGAGTACTTAGCATTCTTTCTTAAACTTATGCCATTCTCCTGAAAGCAATTTTTCAGATAGACGCAGGGAAAAGAAAACAGTGGAGAGGCATTGTCTTTCATAAGCAGCGAATTGCACAGTGATATTCTGCAAGGCTCTCATCGGAGAATAGAGGATGTAATCTCTGTATTAAACACAGATGGAATATTTCAGTCTCAGCTGTCATTGAAGAATCTCCATGTCAGTGTGGATTGGGCACCTTTGGGACATGAGTAAATGACAGTGATGAAACCATCTCTTTGCTGAGCTGGAGTGCACAACGCCCCGTTATGTGTGCCATCTGGTGCTCAGGGGTGGCAAATTCTTTCTGCTGGGAATGGTCTTTCTTTGGAATTTGTAGACTTTAGCATATAACGCATTTGGCCAAAATCAGTCTTTAATTGGCCAGGTTTCAGTGGCAACAGCTTTAAAAAAGAAATGGAGTTCCAAGATACTGGGAACGGAGGAGGAGGCAGAGAAGTTAGTTTATACATCTTTAGATATTTTGGTGGGTAGTGGTTATTTTCAATTGGGTGCTCTGTAAGCCCTGACCATGTTTCTGTGCCCAGTGATCGAAAGCTGTTTCTAGTTTTGTTTTTGACATTAAAAAAAAAGTATATATATATATCTATATATATTGATTTTTTACAGAGAGGAAGGGAGAGGGATAGAAAGTCAGAAACATCTATGAGAGAGAAACATCGATCACCTGCCTCTTGCACACCCCCTACTGGGGATGTGCCCGCAGCGAAGGTACGTGCCCTTGCCCGGAATCGAACCTGAGACCTGTCAGTCCACAGGCTGACGCTCTATCCACTGAGCCAAACCAGTTTCGTTTTTTTTTTTTTTACTATTGTTTGTAGTGTAATAATAATACACTATTAATGCTCTGTTCTCAACCACTGAAGGAAGGAATGCTGGTCATTCTGCTTCAGGCTGTTACTTTATTATGGATTCTAAAAATTGGTTTACAATGCTTTGTCACCACTTACTCAATTTATCCATTTTAAAACCAATCCAAAGATTTATTGACTGTTGAGTCTTGTGGCAACGTGTGTTCCTTTATTGTCTACCTCTGTCTGTGATTAAAATCAAAACAAAGTTAAATTACATTTTACTAACAAAAGCCCATTCCTGTTCTGAATTATGAATTAGTAACAGGAGGTTTATAAATGATTAAGGTTTAATATTTCCCCCAAAATTGGGTTTAGATTATGTGGAAGCAATCTAGAGCCACTAGGACTTTATCTGTTTTCACAAAATACCAACACAAGAGACGACTTTTCTCTGGATTAGTTCAATATGGAACTATATGAGGCAGGTGTGCTCATTAATAAATCACCTTTGAATGGACTGTGTGTGTGATATAGTCATGAGAAAAGTGAATGAAAAATATAACCAAATAATAGTTGAATAGAATTCAGTGATTTCTAGTTAAGTTACATATATTATTGTGTGGTGAGTTGCAAGTTGCATCTGTCTTGAGTTCTTCAGATATCATGTGTTTAGAACCCATTCTGACAGATGGAGTGCAATTCTGCTTCCTCAGCGCGGAGTGGGGAAGGTGCGTGGCCCGGACTCCCTGCCACCCTGTCCAGTTCTCTGAAGTTACTGACCTTCCCCTTTTCATGCAGGTTCCCCCTTACAGTTATCACTCGCAGGGAGGTTGTTTCTTTCCTCTAAGTGTACCAATTTATCATTTACCCTTAACTCACCATCCTCGTTTACAGAAAAAATAATTGCATGTTGTGGGGTTTGTTTGTTTGTTTGTTTGTTTTTTGTAAGGTTTTCAGAATGAAAAGTGAAGTTGTTTAACTTGGTGAAAAGCTGGAAGATACTGCCTTTCTTATTGCACACTCCTCACTCCACTGCCACCCACAAGGGCTTGTACAAAGGAGAAAGGTTGGGACTCGGACGCCTGACCTGATTCTTAGTGTCACGCCCAGGACTTAGGTGGCTGAGTCACAGAAGAGTGTGTGTGCAGCAGGTGGTGGTGGTGGTGGGGGGGGGGGGGAGCGGGGACATGCTGCACAGATGACTCTAGTCCTGGTTTTCTGTGGACAGCGCCGGTACTCTCTCTGGTGCTGGGTAGGGAACCATTGATCAGAGACTTTGCACTTTAGTTTAACATTGCAGTGGATCTGCACAAAGGAGGAAGAAATAGGATTTCTTATCCACACCCCACCCCTTTGGAAACTCTTCCACATTTAAGCAATTAGTAAAATCTTGAGACCTAGACCGGTTTGGCTCAGTGGATAGAGCATCGGACTGCGGACTGAAGGGTCCCAGGTTTGATTCCAGCAAGGGCACATCCCCAGTAGGGGGCGCGCAAGAGGCAACTGATTCTCATCAATGTTTCTGACTTTCTATCCCTCTCCCGCTCTGTAAAAAATCAATAAAATATATTAAAAAAAAAAATCTTGAGAACACATTTGGTCTGAGTAACACCCTATTTTTTTCTAATTCTAGTGACATAGAATTATGGACATATGGACTAGTTAGATATTAATATTTGGATGTTCATCTTTACAAATCTGAGTGAGGTTTATTGTAAGGGTAGATAGACTATTTGAGAAAAGTACCTAATTTAGTACAATGATATTTCAATTCAGAAACGCCCAATTTCTGCCTTTATGGCCAGACTTTTAATTGGAGGGACAAATGACATGCTATCTATGGGCCTCACCAACGTTCCATCCCACTTCTAGCTGGCACTGCCACATGGTGACTTTCCCGGCGTTTTTTAAGGAGTGCTAAACATTTGTTTAAGGTGTTAAAGGGATTCACACAGGAAAGGCACAAGGTAGGCTTGGGGAAACTTCTTTCCCTAACCTAGAGGACACTGTCCAAAGGAATCAAGACTTTAGATTGTAACATATATTTTTTTAAATATATTTTATTGATTTTTTGCAGAGCGGAAGGGAGAAGGATAGAAAGTCAGAAACATCGATGAGAGAGAAAAATCGATCAGCTGCCTCTTGCACGCCCCCTACTGGGGATGTGCCCGCAACCAAGGTACATGCTCTTGACTGGAATCGAACCCGGGACCTTTCAGTCCACAGTCCAATGCTCTATCCACTGAGCCAAACCGGTTTCGGCGATTGTAACATATTAAATAAAAAAATGGATGGAGTTGCAATGTATACAGTGATATGCAATAATGTAATTTATAATAGCATCATCAGACATAGGATAGTTAGGTATAAATGTAACACACAGTATGTGCAATATCTGCACATTTCAATCTACACAATATTGCTGAGAGAAATGAAGAGAGGCTGACCTAAATAAATGAAGGGAAAGTTTTTATGGATCAGACAACTCTGTTATTAAAATGCTAATCTTTCTCAAATTTATTATATATAGATTCAGTGTAATCCCAACAAAACCCAGCAGGTGTTTGTTTGTTTTTTAATTGGTAAGCTGCTTCTAGAATTTATATGGAAATGTAAAGAACTTAAAATAGCAAAAACAGTGTTTTTTTTTTTTGGAAAAAAAAACACAAAGAGAACTTGCAGTACCTGATTTCAAGATCTAAAAAGGTACCTAAGTAAAAACAGTATGGTATTGACATTAGGATAGAGAACTAGATCAATGACTTGAATAAAAATCAGACATGGATCATTTTTATATCTGTTAATTTTTGGAAAAGATGCTCATGCAAGTAATTAAATTTATTACCTTTCTCTTGAGTCGAACATAGCAATATATATGTCCATTAAATGGTGCTATTAAAACCGGATATTTCTATGCAAAAAATTGTCCATCCAATATGCAAGAAATCGTATATGTATATATTTATAAAATTTCTAAAAGAAGTCACTGGAGAAAAAAATCAGTTTTACATTAGGCCAGTGGTCGGCAAACTGCGGCTCGTAAGCCACATGTGGCTCTTTGGCCCCTTGAGTGTTCTAACGCCACTTCTTCAAAATAGACTCACCCAGGCCAAAAACTGTCTTCTGTGCATGGGCCACGAAGTTTCAATTGCATTGTATGTGCGCGCCCACATGTGGTATTTGTGGAAGAGCCACACTCAAGAGGCCAAAGAGCCCCATGTGGCTCTCGAGCCACAGTTAGGCAAGTATTACATGTTACATATCTGAACCATAAAGCAAAACAAAAGAAAATGGACTTTATAAAAATTGAAACCTTTTTTTTTTGAAAGACACTATTAAGTAGAAAGACAAGCCGCAACCTGGAAGAAACCATCTGCAAAACTTATATTTGGTAAAGGCATAGTATCTGGCACTTACAGATACAAGAAACATCCTGATTAAAAGTGGGCAAACATTTTGAACAGACACATCACCAGAGAGGATATAGAGATACACTGGAAGCACATGAAGAGGGGCACTGTATCTCTAGTCATTAGACAAAGGCAAATTAAAACAATAATGATACCACTATGTCTACAGAAATGGCTGAAATTAAAATACATAAAAATAGAAACTATTGGCAAGAATGCAGAACAACTGAAACTTTCCGATATAACTGGCGGTAATTCAGAAAGCTGCAATCATTTTGGAAAACATTCTGACATTTTCTTAAGTTAAACCTATTCTTGCTTAGCCATTTCCTACTCAACTATACTGCCCAAAGAAATGAAACACACATCCGCACAAATACTTGTACATGAATGTTCAGAGCAACTTTATAACTAGTGGCCCAGTGCACAAAATTCATGTACTCGGAGGGGGGTAGAGGGAAGGTTTCCCTCAGCCTAGCCTGCACCCTCTCCTATCGGGCACCTTTTGGGGTATGTCTGGCTGCTGGTTTATACTGACAGTTGGACATCCCTCCCACAGTCTGGGACTGCTGCCTCCTAACAGCTCACCTGCCTGCTTGCCCCTAACTGCCTCTGCCTCCCTGCCTAATCATCCTTTACTGCTCTCCCCTACTGGCCCCAACTGCCCTCCCCTGCCTGTCTGATTGCCCCCAATCGCCTCTGCCTTGGCCCCACCACCAAGGCTTTGTCCACAAGGAAGTTCAGATTTCCGGAAGATGGCTGGTCCACCCAGTATAAGTAGCATATTACCCTTTTATTAGTATAGATAGCCCAGACTGGAAAAAAACCCAAATGTCCATCAACTGGTAAATAGATGAATGCTTTGTGTTGTTATGTCTATACAATGAAATTCTACTCAATAAAATGGAACAACTGTCTTTATGTGTAGAAGCATGGATACATCTCAGAAGCATTTTGCAAAGTGAAAGAATCCAGACACCAAAGACTGCAACTATAATATGATTCCATTAAATGAAATTCTAAGAGGGCAAACTATACTCATACAAATTAGATCAGTGCTTTCTTGGGGGTGAAGTGAGTGAGTTAACGGCAAAGAGCAGGAGGGGACTTGAGTGGTAGAAATGTTTTCTATCTTAACTGTGGCTGTGGTTGCACAATGGCACACTTTAGCCATAACTCCAAGTTTACTGTTGGAATGGGTGAATTTTATTATATGTAAATTATTTCTCAATAAAGTTGTTTAAAAGTAAGACCATAGTAGTATTTGAAAAAAAAGTCCCTTCAGCAGTCTGCCAATTAATAAATTTAGGTGGAATTATAGGATTGATAAGACTACCATTTGAAAATCCTAAAGTAGCAAAACAACCATCAGTGATTGCTGATATCATTTGGGGAGATTGTTGGATACATTTACAGATTACCCTACAAACTGTTGGCTACTTTTACTGGGTAAAATATGCCTTTTCTCTGTTTACTTGTATTTGTCACCTAAATTTGCATCATGGAGAGTGTTCAGCCTGACACCATGAGCTTCTTGATGTGCACTCTGATAAAAATGTTCTTGTCCAAAATGCTTAAATGGAATCCAAATCAAACTTAAATCTAATTTTCAATTAGCCACAGAAGAGATAGAAGAGCAAGCTTAATGACATCATAAGCAAATAAATGGCAAATTCTAAATGTAGGATATTCTACAGAGGCCAGATATGAAATGTAATTCATAAAGTCATGATTTTTTAATTACAATATAATAAAATACTGCTCAAAGCCAGTTTTTCATTGTATAAGGTATACTTTTTTCCTGAATTTCTTAAATATTCCACTACTTGTCAAACTGTATTTTCATTAGTCATTTATTCCATTGTTTGTATACAAGAGGAAATTCCCACAAAATCCAGATAAGTAAAGACACTTTCATCCACAGTGGAAGAAGATTTTAATTCATTCTTGGCATTCAAAAATATTATAACCCATTGGATGCAAATTATCATACCAGCATCATACCTGTCAGTAGGTTTCTAGTACTTTTTTCTGTGTTTATATATAATATTTTATATAAAATATACACCTGGTACAGACTATTTGCCTACTTATATTTCAGCATAGGGCATGATTTCAGATAGTGCCAGTGTGTGTCTGTATTACATTGGATATCTGTGGTTGGTAAAAATTTTCTAATCTGCTCTTCAATCCAGTGAAGTCTAATACTCGTATTTATGGGATCTCTTCCATGTGCACCAGACTCTCTTCCTGTTCTTGTGGAGGGTAAGCAGTAGTTTAGCTGAAACAATAAGGGCCTACCTGAAGCAAAACATTAAAAATTGGTTAAAATCTAGTATAGATAAGGATGCAGGAAAACAGGAAATTTTTAAGGGAATATAGAATTAGTGGCGTCTTTTTGGAAGGCACTTTGGCAATAGTTATCAAAATTTAAGTATACAAATTATTTGATCCAGCAATTCCCATGACTTTATACATGTATAAATTTATGCTATAACCAAAAGATGAAGTATAATGAGATACAAAAGCCAAAAGTGGCAAAATCTCTAAGATATGTTATATCATAAATATATATTGTGCTAATTTCATTACTATAAATTTTATTTTACTTTATTTTTCCATCACCATTTATCTCCCCTGTATCCTGTTCAACCCCAACAAAACATTATGTTAAATAAAAGTTATGTAAAAACAAAACAAAACAAATACCTCACGAATCCTAGGGCAACTCTTCTAGAGCTGAATGGTCAAAAAGACAACCAAGTGCAATGTGTACAACTTGACTGGGTTCTGACTGGGAAAAAAAAGTTATAGACATTTTAGGGTAAGCAGGCAAATTTCAAAATATAGAATTGAGCCATTAGACAAAATGGAATTTTGTTGGTTTTCGTTTTGGACATGACAGTCTTATCATGGCTCTGATGAGAATGTCCTCATTCTTAGGTGGATTGTGGTCGTATCGTGTTTTCTGAAGCTTTGGTTTAAAATAAAAGGAGCGATACATGCCATGAATGAAGCAACTGCGGTAGAACATTGATTGTGGAATCCAGGGGGACATGCATGAGCATTCATGTTAACCTTTGTAGCTTTTCTGCACACTTAGACTTTTTAATGTTAAAACTAGAGGCCCAGTGCATGAAATCATGCATGGGTAGGGTCCCTAGGCCTAGCCTGTGATCAGGACCATCTTCTGCCCTCTCGCTAGTCCCCCGTCCTGTCGTGCTCCAACTCGCTTCTGTTCCCCTGTGGTTCCTGGTTCGCCATGCTGGGATTGGAGCTTGCAGGCCCAGGGGATGGGGGGGGGGGGGAAGTGGTGTAGCAGCAGGGGGACTGAAAAGTGGTCAATGCACCTCGTGGTGACTGGTCAAACTGTCTCTCTGGTTGTTCCGCTATGTCCCTGGCCTTTTATTATATAGGATGTTGAAAAGTAAAATGCTCTCCCTTTTGAAAGATAGTTCTGAAATACAGTATACTTCAGGGAATTTTCAGTTCTAAAAAGACTCGGTCACCTAAGAAGATGTATCGCTTTCTTCCTCACTGTTCTGAACATCACAGCTGTACTGAATCTACAGTTGAACTACCCACTTATATTTCTACATGTCGGAGGGATACCTTTGAGTATCATAAATATACTTTTAGTCTATTTAAAAGACTAACGATTGACTGATTTTTAAGTTATTTTACATTAATTGAAAAAGAAAATGCAACTAGTTAAAACAAAGACTTAAGACTTTAACTTTCTGTATGGAGCTGGTGAGATTTGAGTTCAAGGGTACACATCTATAAGAATAAAAGTGGTAGCTCCAATGGTGCAACCGGTTAGCATGCAGTACTTATAATAATAAAAGTGTACTATGCTAGTTAGACTGGACTTTCTCCCGGAGGAAGTCGGCGCTGGGAGGGAAGCCTGGGTCCTGGCTGCCAGAGGGAAGCCGGTGCGGGCAGCCGGGGGAAGGAAGGCCAACTCTTGCACGAATTTCGTGCACCAGGCATCTAGATGCTATATAACAAATGACCCCAAACTTCCCTGCTTAACACAAGATTGGTTTGGTAGCCCACATTCTGTGTCTCAGTAGTTTGGACAAACTGAGCTGGCTGCTCTGATTAGGGGCTCAAAAAACCACACTCATAGTGTCAGGCCCGGCAGAGCTCTTATCTGGGGGCTCCGGGAGGCTGAGAGCAGAGTTCAGGTCACTGGAGTTCTAGTCCTGCGGCCTCATGTCTGTGTGGCCTCCCCAGGGGTAGCTTTCTGTTTTCAGTGGCCACCTGCATTTTTTCTCGCATACTCACCCCCATCTGCAGACCAATGTCATTTTCCCCCCATTCGTTATCTCTCCTGACTTCTTCAACCACCAGGAAAACTCTCTGCTTCTGAAAGGGCTGGCTGATTGCATTAAGTCCATCAGAAAATCTCTCTCTAAAGGTCAGCTGTGCCTTTAGAAATAATTATGGGCATGATATGTCATCACACCACAGGTTCCACCGTTACTCAAACAGGAGGTTATACAAGAGTGAGCATCATTGAAATGATCCTCATTATTTGGTTTAAGGATTTCTACTCTGATTTCTAGGAGACAGATTTTTGTGACGATGAATGAATCATGTCTATTTCATCTGTTTTTTAAAATCAGGACATACTTAAGTTAGAAAAAAATTGTTGCTTTTAATACAGTGTAAAAAGGTAGGCATTTGCTTTTTATGAAAACAAAAAACAAAAAACAAAAAGCAACAATAAAAAACAAACAAACCCCAAGACCCACCGCTTTATTTTGTAATCATAACACTGGCAGAAATATGAATGTTTTGAAGGAAAGAGGTAATGCTCTTTCTGTAGTTGTTTGTATTTTCATGTCAAACTTATTCCTTGAATTTTAACTCTCTTTATGTGCTCGCCACATTTCTTTTCAAATTGCTCTATAGCAAATCAGATCCAGCCATAACTACTGCTAGCATGCTCCAGATATCTGTTCCAGATGATAAGCCCGCCCGCCCGTCACAGCGTAAGACAAGGCCATGTCGCTCTGGCCATCGGCAGCCCGGGAGCTCAGGCGGGCACAGCAGCGATGCCTGGTCTCTGCTTCCTCGGGCTGGAGCCTCAGCTGGGAAGGCTTCGACCTCCAGGGGAGGCTCAAAACCCTGCGTCCTAATGTCACCCGGCGGCCTTTCGGCTCTCATGTTGGTAGGCTGGACTCTGCTGGGACCGGCCCCCAGAAGTGTACACAGCTGCCCCGTGTGTCCGGCCTTTCTCGTAGCAGGGAGACCTCAGGGGTCAGGCCTCATACATAACCCCTCCAGGTCCTCAGCACAATCGAATATTCATCTAAAAGCCGTACATCACAGTTTATTTTTTAAGTATTTTTCTTGATGTCAGAGAGGGAGGGAAGTGCAGAGAGATAGAAAGAAGCATCAGGGATGAGAGAGAGTCATTGATTGGCTGCCTCCTGCATGCCTCCCCCTAGGAATCGAGCCTGCAACCCAGGCCTGTGCTCTGACTTGGAATCCAACCATGACCTCCAGGTTCCTAGGTCCCTCTTAACCCCTGGGCCACAGCAGCGGGCTCAGATGGCATTTTCAGTGAGGCATGTTCCCACATTATTTCCATGTTTGGTGGTATTTTACGTAACTTTCTTAAAGGGTTTTCAGATATTCTAAGTGATGCTTTTGTCTCTATGACTTCTAAATTATAAAAATCAGAGTTTTGGATGGATGGAAGAATATATATTACCTAGATATGTTATCCATCACTAAGTAGCATTTTGTTTTTGCTAAGTTGCATTTTTTATTTCGTTTCAAAATAATTGGCGCAATTTGCACGTGGCATAGACTTTTGCTCTGAGGAGACTGCAGCATGATTAAATGGGGTTTTGCTGTCTTCCTGGGTCGTCTCTAACAAACTCTTACAATTTTGTTGAGAAACTGGCTACGAGTTTTGGGAAAGGAGAGGATGGAAAACATTGTAATACAGAGTTAGAAACGAGAGGAGAAATCATAAAAAGTTTCGATAAAAATCAAACCTATTTGCCTTGATCTTGGTTTCTCATGCAGAAGAGAGCAGAGCTTTTTCTTGCTGATCGGAGACGGGCTCCTGTGACCGCAGGGAGTTAGGCCTGCACCCGCCCAATCCTCCTGGCTCCCGCACAGAACCGGGTTCCAGCAGCCTCCTGCGATACCAGCTTTCCTCCAGACCCCCTGAGGACACACTTTAATCATTATCCAGCCTCTTTAACATCTCTAGCGTGCTGTTCAAACTTGGAGCCCCATATATACTCTCCCATCAGACTGTAGGTTATTAAGACCATGTTTATTCTTACTAATTTGAGAGGAAAAACTGAGGACTCCTCTGGGCTGATCTCCCATTTCTGTCACCTTATAGGAACGATGACGTCTTCTTTTTGGTTTCTGTCCTGTTAGTGGTTAACGCCATTGCTGTTACATTATGCTTGCTGACCTTTAGCAGCTACAACGGAAAGTCAGTGGAGACACACTGGCTCCAGGGGAATCTTCCCAACCATCATTGTTCTTTCTATCCATTACACATTGGGCTTCACTGGACATCTTCTTTTTAAGGATTCAGTGAACTCCTGAGTTAGGATTAAGTGATGCTTATACTCCAAGTCCAGGAGTTCTCAAGGAGGTCCCTGGACTCCAAAGCATAAATACTACCTGGGAAGTTGTTACAAATGCATGTTCTTAGGATACAACTTAGACCTACTTACTCCAAAACTCTGGGCTTGGGGTCTAGCAGTTTGTGTTCTCACAAGGCATTGCAAGAGATATTCACAATAATTTCAAGAACCACTGTCTAAGATTTTTGCTATTGGTGTTAGCATTTAGCATACATTTTACCTTCAATATTTTTGCATAAGTGTTATTTATTCCCAGGATAAGACATTTTATGTATATTTTTATTATCCATTATTACATAAGAGAGGTATATGTATATATGCATGTAAACTTATTTTTCTTGACTTTGTATATTGATTTAAAACAAACAAACAAACCAAAAGAGTATTGTCTTTGCCATTGCCCCTGAAAATTTTGATCTAGAAACAAAGAAAATCACATAATGTAGCCCTAACTGGTTTGGCTCAGTGGATAGAGCATCGGTTTGTGGACTGAAGGATCTTAGGTTCGATTCCGTTCAAGGGCATGTACCTTGGTTTCGGGTACATCCCCAGTGGGGACTGTGCAGAAGGCAGCTGATCGATATTTCTATCTCTCTCCCTCTCTTCCTCTCTGTGAAATAAATCAATAAAATATATTTTTTAAGAAAAGATTGGCTTAAAAAAAGAAAATCACATAATGTAGACAGACCTAGACCAGGTGGGACTCTGTGGAGGCAGAGATTGACAGATAAAGGGTGGGGTGAAGGTGCTGAGAAAGGGGTGAAATCAGAGGGCAGGACTGGGTGTATGACTTGTATTGTGAGCTCAACTGAGAATGTAGCATTGGGGCAGCTAAGCGGGAATGCAGCGAAAGCTGATGCTGTGTCCTTTGGTACAGTCAGGACTCATCCCTTCCAATGATTTGGCGGAGGTTGAATCAACATCCTTTCCTTGGTTGTTTTAATTGCCTGATAGTCAAGAACTACCTTTGCCTTTAGCCCCATATCAAGTCACTCCCACAATCAAATAAGACAACTTTAAGGATTGCACAGTTGTCACTAACTTGATTGTAAAACTGTATTCTACATATTTTAGCCCTGAAATATGTTATGGTATTAGTATGTAGACTAGACTGCAGTGCTGTAATATGTAGATTACGTTGGTTACTATAGTGATATGAAACTCAGAGGTGGCATCCATCTGAAAAGAGGCATCAATTGCTTTCTTCAAGAACATAATCTCATTGCTCTGTCAAACGTTTTCACTTATTGTTTCCTCTTACAAGGCTTTCCTCAGATTTTATCTTGTTGAAAGTCCACACTTTCTATTTTGCAGTAGTTGGGGGAAGTAGCATGGCTTTGAGTAAGTTAACCCTGGTTTTTATTTATTTGTTTATTGATTTTTTTTGGAATGATAGTTGAATTATTATTCTTAATTTTAGTATAGCCTAAAAATGTAAACTTTAGTTTTGGTCTATGTACTTATTGTAGGTCCCCACTAAATAAACACTGATTAAATGAATGGATATTGGCTTTGCTAACATAGTTCACAATTATTTGAGAAAGCTTCCTCTGTGTTAGAAAAGGGCCTGGAAATATTATTTTGCTACTGCTCTAAGTTGATTTTTGTATTTATTTTTGTAGTTTAATATTGATCCCTTTTTGAAATTCTTAATTGCTTATAGATTTTTAAAGTTGATCTTAATTTTATGGTTCTTTGATTTAAATGTTCCACTTAATTTCAAATGGGAAGGATTTAAAATAAGCTCTATGCCAGGATAGATTTTATGGACTCTTCTAGAGAAATGTGCTGTTATAAAGCTGTATGCCATGGCATTTACCGGTAAGGTTTCTCATCATGTGAAAATGGAAACACACTCACACACGCACACACACATACACACACACACACGAAAAAAAAAAAAAAAAACCTAACCACCTGTTATCTTGCTTTAATGATGTAAGAACTCTACCAGACATTTTACTAGCAGACTCATTTGGGTTTCTGACTTCTTATAAGAGTGTCTAATCTCCCCATAGCTTCTAAGTGCCCATCAGATAGTTTTCCCTCCTGAAAAGGTGAAGATCTTTTCACTTTCAACACTGCTCTCCCTCTTAAATTACTCTGATAAGTCTGACAGCCCTCAGTTATCAGCTGCAAGGTAACCTCAGACCATTTCCAGGTTCTTCCTTCCCTTTAACCCTGCTCTGTCTCTGCTCACTGTGACCTTTCTGAAGGAACAGTGTGACAGGACAGCGGCGAGAAGCCCTCATTCCACTCTCTGAGAAGTGTTTTGACTCTTTGGTTGGTTGCAATCATAATCAGCCAGGGCTGTCTTAAGCAACATCGGATTTAAGAATGCCTAACAAAACCCAAGGGCAGGGAATTAAAAATATAAATCTCACAAAGGGACATGCCAAGCTGTCAGGAAGCCAGATGTGTTCTCTGCCTCTCTCCGTACATCTGCTCCATTCTTCTCCTTTTTAATATGTTTGTATTTATTACAGAGAGAGGAAGGGAGAGAGAGAGAGAGATAAAAAACTTCAATGATGAGAATCATCGATCGGCTGCCTCCTGCACGTCCCACCCTGAGGACCAAGCCCACAACCCGGGTCTGTGGCCTGACCGGGAATTGAACCCTGGTCTCCTGGTTCATAGATCAATGCTCAGCCCCTGAGCCCTGCTGGCCAGACACATCTGCTCCATTCTTTCCTCCATCTTGCTCTCGATCCAGCAAAGATGATTAAACCAGGGCCACTGAATGGAACAGTTAACTTTTTTCATACAACCAGGCCTGCCCAGATTCAGATGAGAAGATCTTTGTACCAGAAAGGGTACTGAGACCGGCCCAGCGTGGAGTGTATGCTCCGTGCCATCCAGCACACCGTGGATCGGAGACGGGGTGTGCAGCAGAACACAGCCTGGGCCCTCCGCAGCCCTGTCCACTGTGAGGCTGTGTCTGCTGGGACAAAAGAGGGGGGGAAAGCAAAAAGAAAAACCCCAGGTTTGTGGTTTTAATTGATGCAAACCTTTTTGACATTCACATCACATTTCCCGAATTATTAATTGCCAGTTTCAAACTGTGAGTTCTTGTGTTTCAGAAGGAGAGACAAGTGAATGGTTTCATCAGCGAGGCATGGAACACCGGGGGGAAGAAGCTGAAAGAATGTGAAGGAGGGAGAGGTTCGATGGCCGATACAAGGTCCAGGAGGATTCGGAAGAAAGCCGTCCAGGGCCAGTCAGATGAGTCATCGGTCTTGGGCAGCAGAGATGCATTGTTCTCTGCGGCAGCGGGTATCAGTGTTAATTGTGTGTCTGAGTCTGAGAGTTACAACATAACTCCTGAGTAGAAGCAAGGGAGCCAGGTGAGCGAGACAGGATTGGGTAAAGCCTGGAAGAAAATGGTGAAGTTCAGGATAGCTGAGATGTTGGAATAGAACCACGAGTAAATGAAAGGATTCCTGAGGGTGTGAATCCAGCATCTGGACCAACAGGCACCACTTTGCGCCATCCTTGGAATGGTAAACACAGGGCACGATATGCAAATGAGGTACACCTGAAACCTAAATAATTTTATGAAACAACACCAACTCAATAAAGTCAATAAACTAAAATATATATTTGATAGGTAAAAATAATGAACATGCAATCAAGGGAAGATTAGTACACAAACTCGTGTTTTTAATTTTAGCACACCTCCTAGGCTGAGGCTATAAAATTGCTCTTATCATTTTAAGATCAAGCAGGAAAGGAAAAACGTGTGTTATCTAACGCTCAGTGTTGATAAGATAAAAATAACCTAGTCCCTCAGAAGATTACTTCCAGTACTGAGATGTGGGAATGACAGGACCAGCGTAATTTGATAAGTGATATCCTCAAAAAAAAAAAAAAAATAGCGCTGCGTTTTACTGAGTTCATTCTGATATTAACTGTCAATGTAAGCAAAGTAAAGTTAGCTCTATGCCGGTTAAAACGACGTGGCTGAGTACAGTGTTGGATTAAAGAAGGGTTCGGAAATGGAGATACACCTACCCAGATGCCAAAGTTTTTAAAGGTTGGTAGACAACTAGATGGCAACTGAAGATGAGTAGAGCATGTCACGGCGGAATAGCAAAAACTTCAGCCTGGAAATAGCAGCATGGTGTCTTCCTGGGGAATCTCAGCTTTGGAGTCAACTGCTACTGTTTCTTGAACTGAGAGTTCCACTCTTCCAAAACCTGGATTGGGGCTGACTACATCCAGTGTATATTAGGATAGCCATTGTATAGAGAAGTGGGATATGAACTATAGGGGGATGATAATAGATTGTAGGTGTTTTCGTTACTTGTTTGTTTTTTGTTCTCTGTTTGAGTCCTGTTAAAATGGTCCATCTGGATACTGTCTCATCTTATCCTCTCTGAGGCAGTGGTTCTCCAAAGTTACCGTGCACTTGAGTCATCCGGGAGGCTTGTCAAAACACGGATTGCTGGGCCCACCCCCAGAGTGTCTGCTTCAGGAGGTCTTCACAGGGTCTGAAGAACGCGTTTCTCACAAGGTTCTCAGAGACCACACTGTGAGAACCATTGCTCTCCCCTCCAGAGGAAATGAGGTTAGATGATAATTAAAAATATTAATACTAACAGTCTAAATGAGGAAAATGTGTGAGGTTGTTTTTTCAGAAGTTTTCTGGCTTTTCATGTACTCATGTCCATATTAGCAAACTAATGAATGAGAGTGGGTTCGAAGGTTATTTTGGTCGGATTTCTTTTAATTTCTTGAGAAGGATCATTTGTTCCTTACAGACTTGACAGTTCACATGCTTTTGGGTATTTGAGTCAACTCCTTTTTCACTGATAATATCAAAGGTAAATTTTTATAACTTGTGTCAAATTCATAGTTAATTGAAATTGTACAATTTCACATGGAATTTTTTTGTGTGTGTGGTTTTTTTTTTTTTTAATCCAAAGTTATCTGGTAATTAAAGTACGTAGGTTCAAAGATTCTAGCCTTTATCTCTAGAATCGTAATATCACCACAGGTCATTTGAATATGCTAATAAAATGAATACCTTCTCAATTTGTTCAGTGTTTAAAAGGAATGGTTTCTGCTGCCATTAAAATAGCTCATTTTAATGACTTTTTCTCCCAAGTATCCATGGGCCTTCCATATCAATTTTTGGTTTAGAATCATAATTCTGATATACTAGAACAACACTCATATAGCATTGAGCTCTAAGAAATGCTTTATGTTTTTTTTTTAATCATTAGAATATTTTAACATTAATGAAAGATATATTTTAAATACGCAGAGTACATTTCAGTTAGGGAAATATTCTAAATTCATAGAGAATATAAGTGGTAAAATGGTGGCTCAGAGTTGTGGTTTCCTCGCTTCCTTCAGTTTGGGAGCCCATCAATTCAAGTTTGATCTAGTGCGTCTACAAAGTAGACTTTATGTCCTTTGCATTCCAAAAAGAAAGCCACCCTGGAAAGCATAAATAAAAAAAGAGCAACGGGATCTGAATTATATTTTCCCCTGGTTCTTGCTATGGCTTAAAAGATAACCAGAACACAAGCAAGAACTTCCTGTTCTTACCTGATAAGAGCGTGTGGGTTAACTATGCTTGAGAAGGTTTTAATATAACGTTCTGATAGCTGATAGCGGAAGTGTCTGAACATAAGTAAATTGTGTCCAGCTGATAAACTTAGACAGAGTGCTGATGGCTCTGATTTTTTCGTTTTCAGATATTGTTTTAATGCCTAATAAGATACAGTTCTACATGTGGAAAATATTAAAGTAATTACAAACATTTGGCTTTTTTGCATATTTTATCTAAAATTAACCGTCTTGTTAACACTCATCTCTCTTGTCTCTAATTGGGTTGAAATGTGTGAAAGAAAAAGAGCTTTGATATGGAACTATTTTTTCAAAGGACGACTCTACTGTGATGTGCACACAAGAGCAAATAGATGTGGCATTGAGAGAGTTTCTGATGTCAGCGTTACTACTTAGGTGGCAAAAGAATTAAATAATTTGCCGTATCTCAATTACTAAAGTTTTTTTAAGAATATATTTTTATTGATTTCAGAGAAGAAGGGGGAGTGAAAGAGAAATAGAAACATCAATGAGGACAGAGAATCATGGATTGGCTGCTTCCTGCACTCCCCACACTGGGGATCGAGCCCACAACGCAGGCATGTGCCCTGACGGAGAATCAAACTGTGACCTCCTGGCTCTTTGGTCAGTGCTCAACCACTGAGCCCTGCTGGCCGGGCCATAACTAAAGTTTTTTTATGTATCATTTGGGAATCTAAGCATTAGGACTTTAGAACTTAGAGTCGAAAGGTGGTGCTCCAAGATCTGATGCTGAAGAAATAGTTTATCCTATTTCTTTAAAATATTCATAATATCATCTAACTTTTAATCAAGGGGGGGCACTGTATATAGTAATGTGCTTTTCTCAACACAGATAAATGCTGTTATTTTCTTCAAGTGTTCTACAGCTGGCTTGTTTTGCTTGACTGATTTTCCTTAAAGTTAGACAAATAATTAAGAAAAATATTTGTATAATATATGGATCAGATTAATGTAACTTGAGTAATTTTTACAAAGGCTTTTCATTAAAAAAATTCTTATAGACCATGATTATGCTATAGTTTCACTATAGGCAAACAGCCAGTTTATTAAGACAGTTCTTTTCAGTTTTTGAAGGTTGAATTTTACATAAAATCAAGGTTATATTGTAGTCACGTGGAGAAGTTAATACTCATTTTCCCCTATCATCCTATTAGTTTTTATTAAAACTGGTACCACGTGTCAGCGATAGGTAGCAGAGAATCACCGCGAAAGGAATTGATGCTGAAGTAGCTGCCTGAAGAAGAACAGAAGGAGCTTCTTTCTTGAATCATAATATGAACCATTGGAGTGTTGGCTAATCAGTATTGCGAAAGTTTGAGAGCATTCCAAGTCTTAAGGCAGTCAGCGGGGCCATGACCAGGTGTGGGGGGCTCTGAAGCATATCTTATTTGGGAGCTTTTTAAATTCTTACCTGAAGATAAGTTTTTGCTGATTGTTTAGAGAGGGGGATGGAGGGATGAGGAGGAGGAGGAAGAGAAAAGGGAGAGAGAGAGAGAGAGAGAGAGAGAGAGAGAGAGAGAGAGGGAGAGAGAGAGAGATCAGTAGGTCAGTATCCTCCCATGCACACTCCTACTGGGGATCAAAACTGAAACCTAGGTTGATGTGAAATCAAACCCACAACCCTTTGGTGTACAGAACTACACTCCAACCAACTGAGCTATACCAGTCAGGGCAATTTGGAGGTTTTCTTTAAAAGAATAAAAACCCCACACAATACAAAAGCAAAAAAAACAGGACAAAAATATTCTCCTTTGAAAATTTACTAGAGCCTGTAAGTGACAGCACTGGACTTCCGGCAGGGCCATGAGAGGGTCCTTTCAAAGAAGCCCTTCAGGTTAGGCTTCACCAGCTTCCTGGTAAATCCTGTCTCTAGCGGGGAAGAGGAGGACACAGGATTTGCCTATGGGCATGAAGTAGTTTCTTCCAGATCTGGTCACATTTTCATCCCCCCCACCCTCCCAACTAAAAAGGTTTCCTTTTGCAAGATAATTTACATCTCAGTGTTGAGTTCTGGTTCAGCGAGTCACCTATTTACTGAAATATTCAAATGAAACATGCTAAATACTTATTTCTTATTTGGTCGATTAGGAGTTGACCAAGATTTGGAACATTTGGCCAAAATTGTTGAAAATTGAGAGAAACTCTTGCATGGTGGCAATTTAAAAATAAATAAACAAACATGGATTTTTCCATGTTTTACTGTATTAGGATAGCATACCAGCAAGCTAAGTATCTGAATCACATTATCCCCAGAGAAACCTAATCAGACTTATACTTTAATGTTATGTGTTACAGCGGCTCAATAGGAGAACCATCTGTTGGCACTGTATTTCTGAATCATACATTATTACATAATAGATATTGTCTGTCAGATTTGGGGGATTATGTATCTATCTTGCTGATCCCAATGTCTAGTGTGTCATAACAGGTATTTGCTTAGCAAGATAGAAAAGTGTTGTGTTAAAAAATACAGGCTTTAGAACTTAAAATATTTAAGTATTACCACCGTACCTCATGGTCACTTTCTTATATCCATTGTAAAACATCTAGAAAATGTACTCATTTTCTATGCTCAGAAAGAAAGATCACCTTTAAAAGTGTGGATTGTGGAGCCGGGCCCAATGTTTTAGAGTGTATTACTTCCTAACTGTGCCATTGGGCAGTCTTTCTGTCTTTGTGCTCCTCCCACTTTCTCATCTGTAAATGGAGGTCTCCTACAGTTCTTGTAATGATTCAATGGATAATAAATGTGGGTGCTTGGTCAAGTGTCTGGAACTGAGCGAGCGCTTCTAGGTATGTACCTAACACCCCAGCTGCTGTTTGCCATCGACTCAGCCTTTCACAAATATACATCTGATACATTCCTACTTTTATTAAATAAATAAAATGCAGTGTCTTTATAAAGAGGAATGTTTTCCCTTATCAGAAAATCGGGTTACTAGATAACCCAACCTATTTTCATTTTTGCCTCAGATATCAGTGAGCTTAGAGCCAAATTATTTATTCAGATGACATACTTCGTTTGAGTCTGAGAACAACCACTTTGCTTTCTTCTGTTGATCCTCATTCTCTTTGATCCTTTCATTTCTAAGTTTATACCATCTTAATCTGAAAATCACTGCCAAGCCTTTTTGTAATGGGGGTGATTTGTATGGAATGGTCTATCCCCCATGCCCCATCAATGTCTTTCTCATGCTCAGTTGCATGCAGGGTCTCATCTGTGTGGTTTTAGTTGTTCTATGGATTGTTCCTGGACTTGATTAGGACCTTTGCCAAACCTGTTCGCTGTCTGGGGCAATGGTGCAGAACTTCTGGCTCTGCCAAGGCATTAGGGGTGAGCTAATTAAATCTTTGACCCACTATAACTGGCTAATTTTTAATTTGATAATTTTATCAAATGTCCAAGTGGTCCTTGGAAAGAAAATGGTTCCACCCCCCTTGTCTAGGGCCTTTAATAGTGTACCCCGGCACTATTTTTATATGAATATTACATTTTCTGACACAGGTTTAAAGAGCAAAATGGAAGTGATCATCTGCTTGCTAAAAGCATAAAATTTAAAACAATGTTTTTGAAAAATTTTGGGTAACTTTTAGGCAAAAATGGAGGTGATATTCAATATTTTGGAGCCGAAACCTTGGTAGGAGGTGTAAAATACAGTTCTGTCAGAACACTCAGGCCTTTGGCTTGTTCACTTGCGTATAGGCTATATTCAAGAATGAATCACCACCAAATCCGATCTTGGGTCTCTCTGAAATGAAAAATTTCCACTGAAAGATGCGGTTAGTTGCCCTGCCCTGGTGGCTCAGTTTGTGGAAGCATCACCCCTAACCCGGAAAGGCTGTGCAGCTGGGTCCAGTCAGGGCACATACCCAGGCTTTGGGTTTGAGGCCTGATCGGGGCACCTCCAGGAGACAACCAAAAGCTGTTTCTCTCTCACATCAAAGTTTCTCTCTCTCCCTTCCTCTTTCACTAAAAATCACTAAAAACATACAATTGGGCAAGGATTTTAAAAAAGGATGTAATTCATTATTTATTATCATCTAAGATTTTTGTAAGCTGGAAACAACTGCATTTTCTGTTTTTTCAGCTTTTCTTCCAAATGTATAGCTCGGTGCCCCCAGATGTGTTGAAACATCTCTACTGCTGAAGGATAGTATGAATGGCACATTAGTAAGAAATTTGTGTATCGACAGAAACAAGCCATCATAGGTAGAAATAAAAAAAATTGGAGTCAGAAAATTCTGTGAATTTACAGCTGAGCATATTGCTCATAGTTATTTAAAAAATTTCATCTCATTTTCAGAAAACTTTAGTTCATATGTTATTTAAAAAATGTTGAATATAACTTATTTAGACTTCTAAAAGGGTAGTGTATTTAAACAAACAAACAAACCAAACCCCAAATCTCTCTTGCTACTCGACTAGACTCTGTATGTCTGGATTTTCTCATTTGTAAAATGAGGAAGGTTGGGTTAAGTGGATCTCTAATTCCCCTTCAGCTCTAATAGCCTTTGATTCTGTTGTCACAAAGCAGCATATAAAATGCTTTATTCAAAATGGTGCAGACGATACCGGTTTGGTTCAGTGGATAGAGCTTCGGACTGCGGATTGGAGGGTCCCGGGTTCGATTCCGGTCGGGGGCATGTACCTTGGCTGCGGGCACATCCCCAGTAGGGGGTGTGCAAGAGGCAGCTGATCGATGTTTCTCTCTCATCGATGTTTCTGACTTTCTGTCCCTCTCCCTTCCGCTCTGTAAAAAATCAATAAAATATATTAAAACAACAAACAAACAAACAAAAAACCCACAAAATAAAATGGTGCAATATTATTAAGCGTTGGTTCCTGCAATGTATCTGGTGGTCAGGAATGAAGTTCACAATTTTGTATGGTCTTAATTCATTATTGGACATTTGAAGACAATGACCAATATTCAAGTTATTGTCAAACTTCTGTCCCCTACTCTATGAGAGGTAATTGACAGCTAGGTTGGTTCTCCATCTCTACTAAAATCAAACCTTGACCTGCAGTGGGGGCCAGGTGGATGCAGGCATCTGTACAATGGCTGTGGCTTTCTGCCGGCCTGATAGGACCCCAGCAGTGAGGACAGCCTCGGGGAAACAGTGCCATGGTGAGACAATTTCAGTTCCGCTGAGAAAAACATGACCTGAGAGCCACACGGCAGGGCCAGACTCTCTGTGGCCCATTAGGGCCCAGCAAGCACCTGGGGCGGATTTGACATTGGGGAGCGGAGGGACAAGGGGGCAGCTTTGTTCTCAGACTTTCCACAGATTTTAAGTGTTGATAATTAACTATGACAAGCAGTATAACATGGTTAATTATGAGTAACTAGAGGCCTGGTGCACAAAAAGCATGTATGGGTTGGGTCCCTAGGCCTGGCTGGTGATCAGGGCCAATCCGATCCTTCTGGCTGCCGGCTGGGGCCTTCCTTCGTTCAACACCAACCCCTGTTGGTCAGCGCACATCATAGCAAGCGATCGAACTCCCAGTTGAACTCCCAAGGGGGCAATTTGCATAATATATATATATATATATATATATATATATATATATATATATATATTAGCAGCAATAGAGCCCACAGTGGTTCAGAGAGGGAACTCAGGAGTTAGTCTCCATGGGTTCAAACCTGAGCACTGCCTTTCAGTCGCTGTGATTTTGAACAAGTTGCTTAACTTTTTTGTGCCTCTACCCCCTCATATATAAGATCAGTATACTCATAATACCCTTAGGTTATTGTAAGGGTTAGTGTGTTATTAAATGTAAGGCATTTAGAATAAGGTCTGGTACATATTATATATTACTAGTATGTCAGTATAATATATTATTAGCATTATTATCAGTATATTACTTTTACAGATAATTTATAGTATTAGTTATGAATAGATAGATTTAGGCACAAGTAGCTGCAAATGTAAGATAGCCATGATGTAAGCAAGCCTGCAGCCTGGGTGTGCCCTGACCAGGAATGGAACCATGACCTCCTGGTTCACAGTGGGCACTTAACCACAAATCTTAACATTTTGAAGACTAAGTTCCTCAGTCTTCTCAATAAAAGGTATAGGTTCTTTGCTAAACTATTTTATTTAATTTCTGTTCTTACTATTGTGTTATTTTAATTCCCATGTATACAGAAATGGATTAATATGCCAAGTCATTGAATTAAATAATAAAATAGAATTAAAATATTAGCATTAGAACTCTAGTTCAGATGCTGGATTTAAACGTATGTAAGTTGGTTGAAGGGACTCCACTAGTGTCGTAATTTACCAGAGACTTCTGAGAAAGGAAACGTGAATAGCAACTATGGCAATGAATATCTATCATTTAGCTTTTATTGAACTGGTGAGCTACTGACCCCTCGTCACCTGTTATAAAACTGCCAAAATAAGTCTTTGGATGTAAAATTGATTACCTTTCCCCCATGGAGATAGAGACTAAACTCCTAGAGACATCATTCCAAATGCCAGTGCTTTGTGTGACGTAACAAGAAGCTTTGTCATCTAGCTCAAATACTAATGACAGATGCATATGGAGAGAAAGCAGTTTAATTATTGGCAACACCCCTTTTTTAAATGACATATCTGTGTGTATAGGAACATTAACTAGTTTGGGTACTAACATTTTCCTCACAGTGAGGCAAAAACAAAACAAGCAAACAAAAAAAAAAAAACCCACCACCTGAGGTTTAGAGACTGACTCATAGTTTGGAATGGATGAAATACATATATTTATTCACTCAACAAATATATTTTTCCAAAAAGCCTACTTACTCTGTGTTGGGAATTATTTCAGACACTGGAAATGTGATGTTGAAGAAAAGAGACGAGACCCTGCCCTCATAGAGCTTATACTCTAATGGGAGAGGATTGTTTGGTGACGTCTGGCATCGTTTTCACTTTAGATCCGGTGCCACAGGTGAAGGGAGTGCCTGTTTTGAGAGTTCTGATGGAGAATGAACAGGCAGATTAGGACCCACTGAGATCTCTTGAGAGAGTAAAGCACTTTTGGGGGTGCGAGGGTGACATTTCCTTTGTAAGGTGAAGAGTTTTATTTTACCCGAATTCCTGTCCATCTTCAGCTGCCCCACTTGACAAGCTGTTGATGGTCAATAATCTGTCTCCCTACTGCTAATGATTTAGGGAAGAAGGAAATAGTGAAATTTGTGTGGGATAGAATGGCAGTCACTGAGAATGGATCTTGGCGTGCTGAGCAAAGAAGAATAAGACTGCTTTTTTCCCTACGGCAGAATGCTGGCTGGCTGCCCAGAGGCTAAGGGGCTCAAACAAGTTTATCTGAAAAATGGAATAAAAGCATTTCTTCTTGGCAATGGCTTCATTTATTTATATTATTTTAAGTGGTTCCTCGGTCGGCATTTCTCCGTGGTGATTCAGTTCCTTGAATGGCGTGGCTCTACCTTTTCAGGGCCGCATTATCACAGTGTTAAGCATGGAATGTAGGCTGTGGGGGTTTTGAAGAATTCTGACTCCAGGTAATTCCTACCAGGAATTTTGTTTTATTCCTCATAACTTGATATCCATCCATTAGATGAAGAAGGTGAATAGCACACTTAAAAATTAATAGTAATGTTACAGCAGAATATAAAGATTTATTTCTTTATGTTGACCTCACCTTACAAGTGATAGGTGTTTCAACTGACTACCTGAAGACACATATACATGAGAAATCTCTCCATAATTCCTAGATCTATGTTTCCTCCGAATATCCCAATTTATCTGAGAGAGTCATGGACCCTTGCTGTCACTCCTAATGACCTATTATGGTAAAGAAGGAGTATGAAATAATGAGTAAGAACATAAACTGAATAGATGTGCAATCTGACCTTTAGCTCGTGTTCAGAGAAAGACACTTTAGTGAAGGATTGCAGATGGCAAATCATGTCTCAGTGATATGAAATCATTAATGATTTCAAAACTTTTAATTTTTACTTAAAAATTCTGGTGACTCTTTCTGTTTGTTTGCTTGTTTTTCATACCTCTGTGTGCTGAACATTGCTTAAGTAGTCCACAGATCCTTTAATTTCAAGAAATACTACTCTAGGAAGGGGAACAGGAATAAGATGCATAAAGAACAAAAGAATGAAGCTTGAGAAAAATTAGAGCTGGGCATGTGAAACTTCATTCGGGGGATAGTGGTGGGCCCAGGACGCTGTTTAAGGACTAACTTGTAGTGGTTACAAGTAGTAAAAGCTTTAGTTATCTATTAGGTAACAAATCACTTTAAAACTTAGTGGCTTGAAACAATGACTTTTATTATCTCACAACTCTATGGGCTGGATTGTTGTTCCACGTGGTTTTCAGGTGGGGGTTGACCACTCCATCTGTGTTCGGTTGGGCTTAGCTGGGACCTGTTGGTTTTTCCTGCATGCAGTCTCTCTCCAGCTGGATTTATGTAAAGCTTGGCGGATGGGTACTTAGATGGTGTTTCCCAGACATTAAGCCCCAGAGCTTAAGTGCTTGCATCTCTTACCTAAAACAAGGCACATGGCCAAGCCCACGATCAATCTAAGAGAAGGCTACACAAAGGGATGAGTCCTTCAGGTGCGTTTTCCTGGGATCCACCTAGGAAGCAGTCTGCCACAGGTGTGGAAAGAAAGGAGCTTCTGACTGAAATACTTATATATCTGAATGAACTTCAAGAACTTGGTAATTTGAGAGCTGGGACAAGTTTAGACTATGAAAGTTTGAATTAGACTATAAATGTGAGAAGCAGGATGTTTTAGGGTGGTGGCTCTCTGCTTGGGCTGCAGGCTAGAACTACTTAGGGAACTCTGAAAGCTCCAGATATTTAGATTGCATCCAAGCCTATTCAATAAAGATTTCTAGGAGTTAACTCAGCGACAGGCTCTCTGGCAGGATTCCAACATGCATTCAAGGTTGAGAATCACTGTTCTGGGGATCTGTTTCTGTAGAGATTGGCTTGAAGAAGGACAGCCATCTCTTTTCGTGGCATCACTGATAGAAGATCTAGCATGGCATTCTTTATGATTTTTGTTGGGCTCCCAGCATGACTTCTTCCACTTATTTCAAACGTCTTTTTTTCTGAGATATCATCTCCATTGTATTTGTCCTCTTCTCGGTATGCTAAATGGTTCCTGTAGTGACATTACAGTATCTCACCTGGATATATCTTATTTGAGTTTTCAGTTTTTCCTTCTCTGTTGTTCTTGTTTCCTGTGTCTCCTGTAGACTTCTTATCATCCTCCCGTGTCTGCCTTTGTCCAAGTTCTCTTAACCCTCCTTCCATTTCTCAGAGCTGGTGCCTTTGTTTAAGCTGTGGGGCATTCTCTCCTAATTGTTCTTCTTTCTCCTCATTTTTCTCACCATAATTCTTCATGACTGCAATTACTTAAATGATTTCCGTAATCCAACCCATTTTTAAAAAGTTTCTTTCAACATGGAATTAAAATTTGAATGTACACATTTGTAGATCTGTGGTTGGACATACCTTTATATTTGTGTGACATTACCTTTATGTTTGTGTGACATTAATATATTTTAAGCTGTCATATATGTATCTGATAAATCAAAATGTTTAGATACATACAAAATAAAAAGGAAATGTGTACACATGCTAATCTACAACTTATTTTGATAGACGAAATTATCAGTGGTTTATTGTGTTTCCAGAAAAGTCTTAGGCATATACCAAAAAGTACACATTTAAAAATAATATAGTAACTAGAGGCCCAGTGTATGAAATTTGTGCATGGGAGGTGGGGGATATCCCTCAGCCCAGCCTGCACCCCCTCTTATTTGGGACCTCTCAAGGGATGTCCGACTGCCCATTTAGGCCTGATCCTGGGCCTAAATGGGCAGTTGGACATCCTTCTCACAAACCAGGACTGCTGGCTCCCAACTGCTCACCTGATTGCCTCCCTCATTGCCCCTAACCCCTTATGCCTGTCAGCTTGATCACCCCCTAACCACCACCCTGCCATCCTAATTGATGTCTAACTGCTCCCATGCCAGCCTGTTTGTCCACAACTTCCCTCCTCTGCCACCCTGATCACCCCTAACTGCTCCCCTGCAAGCTTGATTGCCCCCACCTGCTCTCCTTTGCAGGCCTGGTCCCTCCCAACTGCCCTAACCTGCTGGCCTGTTGGCCCACAACTGCCCTCCCTTGCAGGCCTGGAATCTCTTACTGTCCTTCCCTGCTGGCCATCTTGTGGTGGCCATCTTCTGTCCACATGGGGGCAGGATCTTTGACCACATGGGGGCAGCCCTCTTGTGTGTTGGAGTGATGGTCAATCTGCAAATTACTATTTTATTAGATAGGATAGAGGCCTGGTGCATGGGTGGGGGCCAGCTGGTTTGCCCTGAAGAGTATCCCGGATCAGGGTGGGGGTTCCCTTGGGGTGAGGGGCAGCCTGGGTGAGGGACCTGTGGAGGTTTGCAGGCCAGCCACGCCCCCCAGTGACCTAAGTGGAGGCCCTGGAATCTGGGATTAGTTTATGTCTACAACTGAAACTTTGTAGCCTAGAGCGGAGCCAAGCCTTCTGCTCACTCTGGGGTGGCAGCCATTTCTGTTTGAAACATTGTCGCCTAGAGTGGAGGCCTAGGCCAGCAACAACAGACTGAAAGCTTGGCTTCCTCCATTGCCAGGGAAACCCAAGCCTCTGTTCTCTCCAGCTCAGTGGCTGCTGCCATTTCTGTATCTTTTATAATTGAAACTTTGTAACACTGAGTGGAGGCCTAGGAGGCAGAAAGCTTGGCTTCCTCTGTTGCCAGGGAAACCCAAGCCTTCCTCCTGCTCTCAGTGGCGGCAGCCATTTTGGTTGGGTTTTATTTGCATAATCTGCTCCTGATTGGCTGGTGGGCATGGCTGTGGGCGTGGCTTGTGGGTGTGGTGAAGGTATGGTCAAATTTGCATATTACTCTTTTATTAGATAGGATGTTTTATTTTATTTTTCCATCACCATTTCTCCCCCCTGTATCCTCTTCCACCTCCACTCACCCTCCTCCCCTGCTCATCCTATCTAATAAAATAGTAATATGCAAATTTACTGTACCTCTGATTGAGCCACGCCCACAGCCATACCCACCAGCCAATCAGGAGCAAATTATGCAAATAAACCCCAACCAAAATGGCTGCCATCACTGAGAGCAGGAGGGAGGCTTGGGTTTCCCTTGCAATGGAGGAAGCCAAGCTTTCCGCCTGCCCTTGCCAGCCTAGGCCTCCACTCAATGCTACAAAATTTCAATTATAAAAGATACATAGTTTGAACAGAAAAGGTGGCAGCCACGAGGTTCCAGGCCCTGCAAGGGAGAGCAGTTGAGGGCGATCAGGCCAGCAGGGGAGGGCAACTGGGAGGGACCAGGCCTGCAAGGGAGGGTAGTTGGGGGCTATCAAGCCTGCAGGGGAGGGCAGTTAGGGTTTACCAGGCCAGCAGAGGAGGGAAGTTGGAGGCAAATAGGCTGGCAAGGGAGCAGTTAAAAATCAATTAGGCTGGCAGGGTAGTGGTTAGTGGGTGATCAGGCTTGCAGGCAGAATGGTTAGGGGCAATTAGGGAGACAGGCAGGTGAGCAGTTTGGAGCCAGCATCCTGGATTGTAAGAAGGATGTCCGATTGCCCATTTAGGCCTGATCCTGATAGGGCAAGACAAGATTTCCCCCATTTCAACTAGACTGGCGGTTGGTATACCTTGAGGATTCCCAAATTGGAGAGGGTGCAGATTGGGCTAAGGGACATCCCCTGCACCCTCCCCACCCCTGTACACGAATTTCATGCACCGGGCCTCTAGTATAGTAATAAAATTAGCACAGTGTGTATTTATGAACTTTAAAAAATTTAACATATCTTAGATTTTGCTACTTTTTGGCTTTTTTATTTCATTATATTTCATTATATTTCATTTCTGGCTATAGCATAAATTTAAATTATCCTCTCTTGGTAATATTTGCATTCTTTCTGGTTAACTATTATTTCCAATATATATCTTCACACACACACACACACACACACACACACACACGTGTGTGTGTGTATATATATAAATATATATATATATTTTAATTGGGACCTAAGTACTAGAAACCTATGACAAGTATGATGCTAATATGATAGTTTGTATTTAGTCGGTTGTAACATTTTTGAATGTCAAGAATGAATTAAAATCTTCTTTATGAACTATGGATGAAAATGTGTTTACTTATCTGGATTTTGTGGGGATTCTCTTGTATACAAACAATGGTTAAACGACTAATGAAAATGCAATATGACATGTAGTAGAATATTTAGGAAAGTGAAAAAATTATACCTTATATAATGAAAAACTGGCTTTGAGCAGTATTTTATTATATTGTGATTAAAAAATCATGACTTTATGAATTACATTTCATATCTGGCCTCTGTAGTTTTCCTTTTAATATGTCGAAACTGTTTTATTAATAAGGAAATTTAAAAAAAATTAACCTTTTACTTTGAGGCAAATACAATTTTTTTGGGTTCATAATTAAACTTATCTTTTCAATATCTTGCCAATTTTTTTAGAGTGCAGGAAAATGTGGATAGCTGGATGTATTTTAGGATTTTAAGGAACATTTATTGTGTCTGGGTGTATTACAGGATATCATTTACTTGTAATGAGTGAAAGAGTGGCATGCTATAGACTATCTTTCCATCACTGATGCAAGTGAAGTTGCATGTTTAGTGTGGACAGGAAACTGAAGGGGTCTGAACCACTTTCTTCTCATTCAGAAGTACTTGGTTCCCTTTAGGGGAATTTCTTTCTGCCTGTCATAGTGGAGCTTCTACATATCCACCAAAATCATTCACTGCCTTCTGTATTCCAGTATTTGTACTAGATTTGTTTTTTGCAGGCTTTCTTTTATTTAATCTTTACAAGAGCCCCTTGCAGTGTTGTTACTACATTTTATGGCTGATAAGAGTAAACTTCCAGTGGGTGAAGTCATTTGGCCGTTGATGACAGAATTTGTTAGGGGCAGAGCTGGGAGGCACCTGACTCCAAATGCACACTCACTCATTTATTTATTTTTCATCCACACACCTACCTACCTCAAGCCCAAGAACAGATTGCAGCCAGCAAGGCAAGATTTCCCGGATTTCATTTGAGTCATCCATTGGCTTCTGGAACCTTTGAGTGCCACCTGAGCTTCATGATACTCCAGGTGCCAAGCAGTGGGGTAACCACCTTTTATGGTTCTTATTTTAATGCGGAATTGCTCAAAGGCACACCCTTCTTTTTGCTGAAAGAGGAGCCACGAAGTGAAAGCCACTTAAGTGGAGAGCAGAAGTAGCTCTTGATAATGGGAAGCCGCTGAATGAGTGCTTTCAGTTGTCTTACTTTTAAGGGATTGGATTCTGGAGAAAGAATTCTATTGTGTGGTCACTGGTAGGCTGGCTCTTTTGGTTCCATTTCTTAAAATTCTGCCAGAGGTGTTCTTTGATAAGGGGAGCTTGTATTTTTATATGGAAACTAGAAAAATGCATTTTTATGGTTTCTTTAAAGTGTGATTTCTACACAGTGACGCCTTCAGTTATTTTTCACAGTTTATGTGTATTAAAATATTTTTAAAACTTATCAGCCAAAGGCTAAGTCCTTATCTAGTTTTTATATTTAAGGCAAGGAATTTTTCCTTATTTCAGTTTTAATGAACTACTGTATCAAATCTGTATCTGACTTATAAATAGTGATAAGCCTTGTTTTAAATTTCATGATGCTTTGGGACATCAATAGAGCATATGGTGTAGTTATGATATCTATTACACATGTTGCCTTAGAGACATGATGGCTCAGGTTTTCAATTTTCAGAATCCCTTGTTTACTCTCGTATGCTTCTGGGATGGATGTTGTCGTTGCCTTTAATATCTGAGGAGAATGTCTTATCTTGTCATTGAGACTACAATCTTCTCTTTTTCTTTTTTAATAATTAAGCATTACCTAATAAATATTTTCTAGAGCTAAATAAAAAAACTGCTAGAGACTCAAGAGGCTTATATTAAGAAAGAGGTAAACTTAGAGTTGAGCCTTGATACATTCTAGGTTAACTATTATTTGCCTTGAATTAGGAATAAGCCGTGCATGGATTTTCTTAAGATGTCCAATTACAGCAACATGGGCATTGGAGTTTTATTTCTGGTGCCTTGGATCAGGCAATGACTTCTTCCCATTTGCTAATGCTTTTAGTGTTATATACTTTCTTCAGTACAGTGTGTCCTCATTTAATATCATCTATAGGTTTTGTACTACTTTACCATAGGGCTAATTGATAAAAGCATCAGTGAAGTCCAGATGCCATTTCATCAACCTAATAATGAAGTGACTTGGATGAAAGAAGAGAGGAGACCTGCTGCTGATGAGGGAACTTTGCTGTCAACTGTTTCTCTTGCTGTTGTTGATGACTGGGGTTCTTGCACTGCCCCTGGCCTCTGCTATGGTGCAACCCTATGCTATAGGGTTTCTCCCTAGACAGGCATCTCGGCTCTGCCTACCAGGAGCATAATGCATTGTAAACTTTCACTGTCGACAACACCTCAGCTAAATCTGACCCAGCTAACACAGAGCCAGTTCTTTTTGCTACGTCAGGTTACCACGTACAGATTGAGTTTGTTTTGCATTTGTTCTTTTACTTTAGTTTTCCAGATTATAGTTTTAACTCTGTATGACTATTTTGTGTGACTGCATTTTTCAGGTCAGAAATATGGACAACTTTGCCTGGATAAACTGATTTCCTGGCTAGATTAGCAAAAGACTCTAAACTCATTAAACTATAGGAGTTGCTTTTTTTCTTTTCTTTTTTCTTTTCTTTTTTTTTTTTTTTAAAGGACATCAGTGATATTCCTTTTTTAAAAAAATATTTTTTTTATTGATTTTTTACAGAGCGGAAGGGAGAGGGATAGAAAGTCAGAAACATCCATGAGAGAGAAACATCCATCAGCTGCCTCTTGCACGCCCCCTCCTGGGGATGTGCCCGCAGCCAAGGTACATGCCCTTGCCGGAATCGGGACCTTTCAGTCCGCAGTCCGATGCTCTATCCACTGAGCCAAACGGGTCTCGGCAGGAGTTGGGTTTTTTCCCCCAAACAGATGCTAGAGTAGTTTCCAGGGAACTGAAGAGAATGGATCTTACAGAAAGCAAAAAATATTTTAAAAGGGTTGAAAATCTTTATGAATTTATGTTGAAGGCGACAAATAATGCATTTTTACTAACAGAAGTAGAAATTACTGACCAGTGCTCAGCCTGAGGTTGTTTGTTTGTTTGTTTGTTTGTTTTTAGGATATTTCATGTGCACATAGTACCAGTGAGCTCTGAGGAATCATAATACTGTTAATCATAATACTTGTGCTTGAATATTGAGTCAAATGGATTTGGTGAAACCATGTAATAATGTACCAGGCCATTCATTCTTCTTTATATACTTTATAAATAGTTTTATTAATTTCAGAGAGGCATGAAGGGGAGAGAGAGAGAGATAGAAACATCAATGATGAGAGTCATTGATCAGCTGTCTCTTGCATGCCTCCTACTAGGGACCAGGCCCCAAACCTGGGCATATGCCCTGACAGGGAATTGAACTGGGACCTCCTGATTCATAGGTTGATGCTCAACCGCTGAGCCACTCCGGCTGGGCTTTAATATATATGTATACATATACATATACATACACATTCTTTCAATGTGAGAAGATAATGTGTATTGGTTAGAACAAATTTTCTCCCATGGTTATAGAATAGAATGATTTTCTCAGTCTACATATTATGTAGGAAGTGAATATTTGGTATGTACTTAAGATATTTACTTTTTCAGAGACAGAGTTTCTATTATGTGGGAAGATTTCTTCAAATTTCTGTTAGATTTTCCTAAGAATTTTTTTAAACCTTGAAAAAATGGCAGAACACTACATACCTGGATATGAATATACTGACTTCAATCTGGAAGTGGCTGCCTGACCCACAGGCTGGATTTGACATGCAGGTGTGTGTGTGTGTGGTGTATTTTTTATTGAAATTTGAAATATGCTTGGATGAGGCAGGCATTGTGCAGCTGCGATAGTTAACTCCATCTTCTCCCCTGTAGCATTGCCTTGCTTGTTTCATTTATTTTGCCTGCCTGACTTCTAGAACCATTTACAATTTTGTTTCATTGTTATATTTCATTATTCCTCACCTGGTGATAATTTTTCCATTGATTTTTAGAGAGTGGAAGGGAGAAGGTGAGGGGGGGAGAGAGAGAGAGAGAGAAAGAAACATCAGTGTGAGAGAGACACAATGATTGGTTTCCTCCTGCACATCCTCCAGTCGGGCGGCGGATTGAATCTACAGCCCAGTCACATACCCTTGACTGGGAATCAAACCTGAGACCCTTTTGTCCTTGGGCCGATGATCTAACCACTGAGGACATCAGCCAGGGCTAGAATCATTTGCGTTTTTTGATAATTTTTAAAAATCAACTTAGGAATGACATGCATTTTATGAAATTTCAGTTAATATTCTGGTAGGATTTAGAGGGGAAGAGGACTGAATTTAGAGCTCATTTGGACCTTTTCCTGCATTAGAAAGAAAATGAAATAGAGATTTACTACTGCCCAACTTATTTATTTATTTTTGACCCATACACCTACTTCACAGTATTTAACTGGTTTGGCTCTGGGGTAGAATCGGTTTGTTCCCCTGGGTTGATGGTGCCTGTGGAGGTGGTTCCCAAAGTGTAGCCACCAGTGGCATCAGCATCACCAGAAAACTTTTGGGAAAAATCGGCCCCATCCAGAACCGACTGACTCAGGAACTCTGGGGTGTACACCTGTAATCTGACTTTTCACCAGCCTTGCAGGGCATTCTGGTGCTCTTTAAAATGGAAGAAACGTTGGTCTTAATACCGCAATCACATTAGAGGAATAGGGTGTGTTCCTTGAATCTGAGAAACCTGAGTTCTGGTTTTAGCCTCTTACCAGTTGTGACCATAGCCTCTCTTTATCCCTTTTCCCTGATTATAAAACGAGGGAATTGTGTTCTGTGACTTTCTTCCAAATAGTTCAAGGCATTAATAATTTCAAACATCTTTCAGCTGTATTAGTTCTTCTGCTATTGCTATGCAATTAAAACTACAAAGCCTGAAAGAAGCATCATTTAAGCTCCCTGAGTTGAAAATGCTGTGGGAAATGGAGGGAGAGCATTTGTCAGGTGCCCTTAGGCTACACACTAATAAAGGAGGAAGTGGCCCTGAGTCTCCCAAACACCTGTAGGCTTTGCTTGACAAGGACAGTTGAAATATTTAGTAGTACTTGGTGTGCTGGAGTATAAAACTAAGTGTAATTTAAGCACTTGAGAGTCCATTGAACTTGTCTAGCTAGTGCAATTGGTATGGGCAACAAATGGAGGAAGTAGTTAATATTGATGCTTTCCTGAATTACTTGGCATGTTTTAAAAATGAATGAATTATAGATTCTCCTGTCAATGCTAGTTTGTTGTGGTTTCTTTCCTCACAGACTTGATATTTGTATTGTGCTCTAACTCCTAACATAATTCGGTGTAGTTTATATTATATGATGAACAGAAAAACCTAGCAAATAGTTTATTAGAACAGTGAAACAAGTGTAAAAGTTCTGCTTTATCTAATCAATACCTGACAATTCTTAGAAACTTCCTTCTGAATCTAGCTGACTCTTTTATGTATTTTAAATAGTACACATGTTTAAAAAATACTATTCTAACTATAAAAGCATAAATACTCTTTATAGAACACTTAAATGTTATGGAAGTATGTATATAGAAAATACAAGTCCCTTGTAATCTACTTCCCCTACTTTTGGCCACAACCCAAAGTAACCATTGTTCTACATTCCTTCAGATTTTTTCTAAACTGCACTATTAAAAATATTAGTGCTCTATACTCTCCGTACATTACTGTTGTTACACTTTATGCTATACGCACAGTCCCAAGTTTCAATTTCTTTGACAAATTTAGGGCAGAATTCTAGTATATTGGTGAAATCTTTATATCCATCTTGCTAAAAGGCAGATATGAATGCCATCAAATATAAAAGCCAAGAGGAACAAAAAGAAAAACATGATTGAAGAAATAACCAACAAATAATGTGCCTCTAAAAACTTATGAAGTGGAAAGGTGCCCTTATGTAAAATAGGGCGTTATCCTATATAATAAAGAGTAATATGCAAATTGACCATCACTCTGACACACAAGATGGTTGTCCTTTTGTGGTCAAAGATGACTGTCCCCAGGTGGACACAAGATGGCCACCACAAGATGGCCAGCAGGGGAGGACAGTTGGGGGTGATCAAGCCTGCAGGGGAGGGCAGTTAGGAGTCACCAGGCTGGCAGAGGAAGGAAGCTGGGGGTGATCAGACCTGAAGAGAAGGGCAGTTAGGAGTGACCAGGCCTGCAGGGGAAGGCAGTTAGGGGTGACCAGGCCTGCAAGGGAAGGCAGTAAGGGGCAAACAGGCTGGCAGGGGAGTAGTTAGGCATCAGGCTGGCAGGGAAGTAGTTAGGGGGTGATCAGAAGCGGATAGGGACAATCAGGAAGGCAGGAAGGCAAGCAGTTGGGAGCCAGCAGTCCTGGCTTGTGAGAAGACTGTTCACCTGCCTGGGACCGGGCCTAAATGGGTAGTCAGACATCACTTGAGGGGCCCAGATTGGAGAGGGTGCAGACTGGGCTGAGGGACACCCTCCCTCCCCCGTGCATGAATTTCGTGCGCTGGGTCTCTAGTGAGATTATAATGAGGGATTTATTGAAATAAATGATTTTGCAGAGTTGGTTTAGGAATTAACTTAATGATACTATTCCTGTTGGCAAGTTTTGCTATGTTGTTAGTTGTATTTTCAAACTAATATGGCAATGTCCCTTGAGAATGTAGCAGGTTAAATTTCCAAACTGATCACCGTTTATTAAGTCAATCAATAGATATGTTTTCAGATCTTCTATGCATTGAGCATGAACCATTTTGAGAGGTTTATGCAAGGATTTTTATTTCTGTGCCCCACTGAAGGAACAGCTCTATCATTCACAACTACTCAAACCTTGGCACCACCTAGAATCAGCTCACAGTCCACAGTCTACTCACCCCTCCCGCGTGCATTAACACCCGATGGTCACTTAGCCTGCCTGGGGTCTCTCTCTGTAGCTGTTTCGTTATTGACCAAGATATGTTTTTAAAAAATGTTAATCTCTTATGTGATTTTGGCAAACAAGTCCAAGCTCTACTTTTCCTAACAAATAACTTGCAGATTGTCATGTTTCTCTTGGGAGAAGGAAAAACATCTAATCAGAACAGAATTGAAATGATATAAATGAGGCTCATTGTTTAGCAAATCGCTAGTGTTAGGTAAGAATTGCACATAAGAATAGCCTGAGCCCTCTTAAGGATCAGAATAGGCACGTGTGCATGTGTGAGGAGACCAGGCCTTTGTTAGTATCCTTTCTGAAATGGCTATTAAAGTAATTACAGTAATTTATGGAATTTTTCCCCTTCCATTTCAAAATGGGTTCCATTTTGTGATCTTTTGTCTTGAGGTTCTCAGTCGGAGTGTGTGTGTGTGAGCGTGTGCTGGGTAGCACTCCTGTCGTCTCTAGGAATTCATCTGCACCCAGGCCGATGAGGTGTGATGCTCACAGACACCCAGAGATGACTTTGCCAGCTTTGCTGTCGGGAAGCTCTGCTCTGTGAGAATAATAAGGGAATGGTACTGTACCATACTGTGTCTTAGTGGTTAATTATAGTTTGTCATACAACCATTGAAAATTACTGTGTTTGATTTAAAGAGACATATTTCCTGATTGTCTAAAAATATATTCATTCACAGCTATAGCTTTTATGTTTATACTTTGCTTATGCAGTTATATGTCACTGATGCTTATGTATTAGAATGACAGTACTGCCCAGCCTGGGTGGCTCAGTGATTGAGTTTCAACCCATGATCCCAGAGGTTACAGATTTGATTCCCCGTCAGAGCACATGCCCGGGTTTCAGGCTTGATCCCCAGCGGGGCATGTTCAGGAGGCAGCCAATTGATGTTTCTTTCTCATTGATGTTTCTGTTTCTCTATCTTTCTCCCTTCCTCTCTCTTTCTAAAATAATAAGTAAATAAAAACATATTTTAAAAAATAGCAGTAATTTTTGTATATGACTTGTAGAAGGGGACTTTAAAAAATCTATTGATCCCCCCCAAAATCTGTTGACCACATAATATAATACATGCTCATTGTGCAAGACTTGTAATTTTAGTATAATGGAAAAGAATTTTAGTGGCAGTCTTTTTCTATATTTTATTTTTTTAATGAAGTAGCTGCAATAGTTTTCAAATTCTAAGAATTCCTGATATCAATTTATCTTTTTTTTTTTTTACTTTGTCTTTGCCTGAACAAAACAAATTGGTGAAAGTGACTTCCTTTTTAACAAGTGTATATTGAATATGGAGATTGGACTGTCTCAATAAGGTTTGGCATCATTACTGTTTACCATAGTGGTTAGTATTGTTTATATATAACTTACTTTTGGAATTTCACCAAATGAGATGTTTACCCTTAATAATGACATTTCACACGCAAGAAGCCATAGCATATGTTGTTTATCTTCTCAATTAGAGTCAGAACTTAAAGGGTTAAGGTTTTTCTAGTCTGTAGATCAAGCACTGTAACCACAGTAACCAATTTACTGTTATTTGCTTCCTCCTAGCAGAGATGGAAAATCAGTGGTGGAAAAGTCTAACTCAGAGACCAGCACAACTGTGGTTGATCCCGGTGGGGGAAGATTTGGAGGCATCATTAACTATCTGTGGTTTTTAAGACTTGTTGTTTTAATAGGACAACATTGCATTTTATTTTTCAGGTGGTTTGATTCCCCAGCAGCCAATCAAGTTTAATATAAAGGAAGTCTATACCTTTTATAGTTTTCCTTTTCATAAGGGAATAGTTGACAAGCATATTTTTAAGAAAGCAGAGGCAGAGATAAAATTGACAGCAAATAATAAAAAAAATAAAGGTAAATTATGGCATCTTCAGTTTCTCCATAAAATTACAGTAATACTGAGTTTTCTAAAAAAATGTGAATGGTAAATTTCTAGTATTCCCATGGAAATGCAACAAATGGAAGATGGTTGCATTTGTGATTTGCATAAAACAACATGTGTTAACTGCTATCTCTAAAGGTTGTTATGAAAAATAAATGGACATATGCTAGCTGGGGTGGTTATGCTATGAGGAAGAAATGCATCTTCAAATTAAATATGTTCAAAGCCAACTCTTGTTTCTTCTCAACTTTCTGCCTCACTTTGGATGCTTTATGAAGAAGGGGATTTCATTATTTTAACTTTATGTATTTTACATCAGTGTTAAGATAATTTTCCTGTTATCACTGGGAGGATTGGATATGATTGATATGGAAGATTTCTTAATAATACATATATATGTATATGTATGTATGTATATATGTGTGTGTGTATATATATATATATATATATATATATATATGTATATATAAATATATATTTAAAAGTTTTTAAAATTGATTTTTAAAGAGAAAGGGAGGGAGAGGGAGAGAGAGTAAAATCTATCAGACAGGAACATCATCAATCAGCTACCTCCTGTTCGCCCCCTAATGGAAGTCAAGCCTGCCGCCTGGGCATGTGGCCTGATGAGGGAACAAACAGGCCACCTCTTGTTTCCAGGGTTGATGCTCAACTATTGAGCCACACCTGTCAGGCCAATGTTATATTTTTAAATAATGCTAAAAGTCTTAACTTTTAACAAACTGGTAAAAGATGACCTTCACTTTTTAAAGGTCATATCGAGTGTTTGACTTTACCACTGAGGTAGGAAGTTGGATTCACCTTTGAAATCTATCCAGAAGAAGCCAGACATGTCTTGTAATCTTCACTATCGCCTTGGACAGTAATACAAGCCATCACCATCTCTCTTGGAGCACTGCAGTCGCCTCAAACCTCTCTCCTTGCTCCTCCTTTTATCCCCACTCCCTCTTCCCCTCCAAGTCCCACATGCGGGCCTGAATGACCTTTTAAAATTATAAATCTGATTATGCTCCATCTTGCTCAGAACTGTTCAGTAGTTTTCCAGCTCACTTAGAGAAGTCTGGAGTGTTTCTCTTGGTGTGGATCCTGCCCGCCGCCCTGGCCTCATTCTCCTGTTCATTCCATCACCCAACTCCAGCCACAGTAGCTTCACTGCTGTTTTTCAACTTGTTGTTTCCCACATCAGAGCTGTTGTACTTTTTGTTTCCTAAGCCCGAAAGGTTCTTCTTTCTGATATTTAACAGCTGCCTGGTCGTGTCCCGATTTCTGCTTAGATGCTTAGTCTGTTTGGGCGGTTATAGCAATACCATAGACTGGATGGCTTATAAACAACAGAGATTTATTTCTCAGAATTTTTGAGGCTCGGGAGACCAAGACTGGCTATAGCAAAAATACCATAGACTGGATGGCTTATAACCAACAGAAATTTATTTCTCAGAGTTTTTGAGGCTGGGGCAACCAAGACCAAGGTGTTGGCAGACTTGGTGTCTGGTAAGAACCCACTTTCTGGTTAACCCTGAATGTACTTCACATGGCAGAAGGGACAAGGGAGCTCTGTGGGGGCCTCATTTACCAGGGCACTATTCCATCATTTCCCAAAGGCCCCGGCTCCTAATACCATCACACTGAGCATTAGGCTTCAGGTTATAGAGTCTGGAGGACACTGACTCCGTGTGTAGCATATGCCGTGTCCTCAGAGAACCTTCCTGCACTGCTGTGTCTCTCACCTGGGACCTCTCTCGCCCTTGATCTTGCTTTGTTTTTCTTCATAGCACTTACTTCTCTCTGACATCTTTTTAATGTAAATTATGTCTTATTTCCTCCATTTGAATACAAGATCTGTGAGGATGAGGAGTTTTTCTTTTGTCCTCCTCTGAATTATCAGGACCTACTTATGGCATATAATAGCTGATAAGAAAAGGAAAATAAAAGAAAGACTCATGGACACAGAGAAGAGTATAGTGATTGTCAAAGGGAAGAGAGGGTGGTATGATAGGGTAAAGGGCACATGATTGGTGATGGAAGGAGATTTGACTTGGGGTGGTGAGCACATAATGCAATATACCAATGATTTATTATAGAACTGTACACCTGAAACCTACATAATTTTATTACCTATGTCACCCCAATAAATTTAATGAAAGCCGATGTAGTTGTTTAAAAAGGAATATTCAAAAGAACTAAGCTTAGGTATAGAAACTACATTTTTAAATGGATGATCAAGAACATCTATTTGAACTCTACAACAATGTCACCCCAATAAATTTAACTACATTTTCAAATAGATGATCAAGAACTCTACAACAATGTCACCCCAATAAATTTAATGAAAGCCGATGTAGTTGTTTAAAAAGGAATATTCAAAAGAACTAAGCTTAGGTATAGAAACTGCATTTTCAAATAGATGATCAAGAACTCTACAACAATGTCACCCCAATAAATTTAATGAAAGCCGATGTAGTTGTTTAAAAAGGAATATTCAAAAGAATTAAGCTTAGGTATAGAAACTACATTTTCAAATAGATGATCGAGAACATATTTGCATCTGCATACTAGAAATAAACATATAAGAACAAAAATGTTTGAGTCTCAGTTTCAATGTCCAACAGTTCTAAATCCCAGTTTTAATGTCAAATAGTTCCTTCCATGTACATATGAGGGGTAGGGGAGGCCGGGGGGAGGTCAATGGGAGGGAAAAAAAGGAAACATACATACTACTATTTGTAATACTTTAAACAATAAAATAAAAATAAATTAATTAATAAAAAAAGAACATATTTGAAAAGCAAGTGGGGCTACAGTTAGGGCTCAGCAAATGCTGGTCATCTCTAAAGCTCTTAGATTCATCATTAGCTCAAACCCTATCCCTAATGTTTTATCTTCCATTAGTGCTTAAACCTTTTTTCTTTTACTTTATGAATGCTTATTTCTTGGAATCAGTTTTTAGAATAATGCTTTTTGATTAATTACCTGAAAAATGGTTATCATAACTTTGCATAAGCCCTGGCTATGAGAATTTTACCATTTTGTATATTTCTAAAATCCACCTAGTCAGAATTTGCCCAATACCTCTTTCATCTGCTATGTCTCCTTCAAGATTACTCTTCAATAATTTATACTTGAGAGGAAGGGGGAACCGTGTGCCCAATATTTCCAATAGGAAACTGGCATTTCCCTGTATTTCCCGAAATTAGGAACTCTTTCCATTTACAATAATATTTTAGGAAGAAATATTTTACTGAGTGCTCTTTAAAGACCCAAAGATGCCAATGTATATCCTCAGGATGTGTAATTTCCTTTTTTATTGTCAACTGAAATACCTATTATCTGAATTTCTGGATTACAATAAGCTTGAGGTTTTCCATTCTGTTTCAATTATGCTTAATGGAGATGATATTGTTGGATAACTTTAAAAAATACAGTGGTTAAAGTAATTTAATTGGTAAACACTCAGAAGAGAACTCTTATATAGCAACTATCAGGAAATGATATGTACTGCATAGAAGCATTTTCTCTCTTTTTTTTTTTTCCTTTGTCATTTTTTTTTTTTGTGATGAGAACATTAAGTTCTCATAAAACTTGGGCAGTTTTATCAAAATTCCCTTCTTCATGAAGTCTGTTCTATTAAATATTGATCATAGTTATAGCTAATAATGATACAAATAGCAACTGAATGCTAATGTGGCAGAAACTGTCTTAGATTTTCACATAATGTCATCTCTCCTGGTCTCCAAAACATTTACAAAATGCTTCTTATTGTCTCTGAGTTGACAAAGGGAAGAGTTAATTAACTTGTCTTTTGTTATGCAGATGGGGATGGTGAGTTAGGACTTGAATCTAGGAACTCTTAACTCTCAAACCCAGGATCTCAACCCAAGAAAACCTCAGGACTAGGCTGAGGTTCATGACAAAACCCCCTTTTCCCCATCATAATGGAGTAATGCCCTCAGAGTGTGTAAGCCTCTTTGTTCACCTCCCATTTTAAAGTCTCAGATAGTGAGTAAGTCTGCTGACTTAGCTGTTATTTTGCTTGTTTTCTAGAGCTTTGGTTTCTCATAAGTGCCCTCAGTGTGTAGACTGTTAGCTCACTGCATCTGAGGAGAGAAATCAAATAAACAACATGGTTAAATAAGCAAGACTAACGTGTGTATTTAAAATCATTTTGCCCTGTATGTACCTCTACTTCTCTTGGGGGAGATTTTGTAACTGCATCTTGCCCTAAGCCCAATGTTGGAGTAAGGAGCAATGGCATAATTAAATCTCATGGTCAAAATTTACTTTTTCCTTTCCCTTGTTTTGTCAGCAAAAGCTCTGGAATTTCTGTGGCTTTGCTAGCGAGAGAAAGCTGCCAGTAACCAAATATGTGGTCTGACCGTCTTCTAGCAGAAAATTTTGTTATTATTTGACCTTTTCTGTAGGAATATTATTGAATGACACAATCTCTTGAGAAATTTTGCTGAAATGATGAAAGATACTTTTCAGATAGCAATTACGGTTGTTGATATATTTTCTAGCTTTGGGACTAACATAAGTGAGTACAAGGGGAATTGAAAGCTTTGAGAGTTTGCAGGAGTGGTTTGATAGGATGACAAGCATTAATTGAATAAGATCTTCAATATGAAGGTGATTTATTGAAAATAGATTCCAAATGAACTTGTTCGCTTCAGAGGTAAGATAATAGAACAGTTTCAGGTTACCTGTTGGAACACAGAATAGATTGTTGGTGATAAAATGTCTTTATCAGTTTGTGGTGGTCTGATTTTCAGTAATAGTACTTTGTCATTTTAGTTGGGTCTTAAGTAGGCAAGTGGCCATTTCTCAAAAGCAGAATTGTATGCAATATTTATGACTTCCTTTCCCAAGCCTATTCCTCCCCCCCCCCCGCCCCTACCCCTCACCCCTGCCCAGACAAAATGTAATTGTGAAGTTTTGCCTTTTGTATAATAAAACTTGGCTACCACCCTATAATGAGACATAGGGAAGTAGGAAGTTTGCTAACCATTGCTGTGGGCTTGAGCAGCCAAACCACAGAGCCACTGTAGTAGGAATCTAAGTTGATCCAAAGGCAGCAGAGAGGGTTTGAGAAATTTGGGGTGTGCAGTCAAGGAAAGTGATGCCTCTTGGTCTCCTTCCCCTGAGGAAGGAAATTTTAAGCCAGTTGAGGAGGATTATGTTAATCTTTAGTTATGGCTAAGATGGGATCCAGAGAGCTCAAGGAGATGGCTGACATAATGAGGGTGAGTAAGTAGGAGTTTGCCTGTGATAAGGGAAAGGGAAACAAATGGATGATAATGACCCAGTGAGAACAAGAAGGAAGCCAGAGGTTTATCTCCGAACTTTACAGGAGGCACCCTTGACAGCTGCTTTGCCAAGTGGAGATGATAACCAAACTCAGTGATCTATTCTATTCATTCATGAGTGAAGAAAATCAGCTTTCAAATTAATGAAAATTAATAAGAATCAAAGTCCTGAAAGACAACTGTAACCGAGTTGCACAGAACATTATCAGTTTATCCAGGACTGATTAAATAACATTGATGGTTAGAAAGCATTTGAAATAAAACTGGACAACTAACTGTTTCTCCTTTGAAGCTAGCACTCCTATGGACATTTTCAGGACTAAGATATTCGGAATCTGTTTTCACTTGGTTAACACCCAGGCCTCCTGGTTTCAGGCCAGTCCTCTTGCTAGCACACTACTTTGTTATGTGTGTCGGGGGAAAGGAGAATAATGGAAGGAAACATGAAGATTTATGTGAATTTAAAAGAAAGTTACTAAACCATGTCTTCATCTGTACCCATTAAATTATTATCCTGTATATTATGCTTTTTTTATGGTTTTGTAAAACACAGTTTTGCAGAATATTTTCTGCAGAATTGGGTGTTATTCTGTGTAAGTTATTCTGTTGATAAGAGTCATTGAGCATTTTTAAGTAGTAAAATTATAGTCAATTCTATGTTTTATGGAAAGTAGAGATGGTGTTGGAATTGAGAGAGATTGTAGAACATTTAGGACAAGTTTGTTGACAGTGACAATGACAGTGAAAATGGAGAGATCTGGTCAACCTGAGATAGAACTTCAGGGAGAATGTGTCAGATTTGGGTGATAGTAGTAAAGCATAGTGTTGGGATCTGAACTTTCTAGTGTGGCTGAGAATATAGTGACAGCAGAACTGCACTAGCCATATCATCTCCTATCTCATCACCCACAGGACAGTCATTGCCAAGTCATATTTACTAACCTTCTCAAATATATTGTAAACCCTTCCTCTTGACTTCACTTTCATCACTGTAATCCAAGTTGCCATCTCCTATCTGGATTCCAGTGTTATCCACTCCATTGGTGTAGTGGTGTCTACTATTTCCTCCTTTACTTCCATTTTCCATGATCCTTTCAACCTGTTTTCCTATTCATGCTGCTCTCCTGTGGCGTTCTCTAGCATGGCCTACAAAGGCCTACACGGTGGGTCCTGCCACCTTCATCAGGTTTTTCTCAAACATTTTACTCTGTCTTTGTACCTCTAGCTGTTCTGTCTTTTGAGGCTTCATACCCACTCCTTCAGCACATGCATTGTCTATGGCACCAGTGGTGCGATTCTTTGGCCCCTTGAGTATGGCTCTTCCACAAAATACCATGGCCTGGGCAAGTCTATTTTGAAGAAGTGGTGCTAGAAGAAGTTTAAGTTTAAAAAAATTGGCTCTCAAAAGAAATTTTAATTGTTGTACTGTTGATATTTGGCTCTGTTGACTGAGTTTGCCGACCACTGGTCTATGCTGTGATGCTTCAGCTATCCTTTTCAATGACCACCTCCCTCTCCCTATAGGCTCTGATTTTTCTCTCATCACTGCCTTCCTGGACACCCTTGGCTGGGCGGGCCTGTCCTCTGCTTTCATCCTTCATTGTCCTTATACAGTGACTTGTTTAGAGAATTAGGTTCCATGACAGCAGGGATTATTTCCAGGTTTTTATTTATTTATTTTTAAAATATATTTTATTGATTTTTTACAGAGCGGAAGGGAGAGGGATAGAAAGTCAGAAACATTGGATGAGAGAGAAACATCAATCAGCTGCCTCTTGCACGCACCCTACTGGGGATGTACCCGCAGCCAAAGTACATGCCCTTGACCGGAATCGAACTCAGGACCCTTCAGTCCGCAGTCTGACGCTCTATCCACTGAGCCAAACCGGTCTCGGCCTATTTCCAGGTTTTTAAACGACTAAATCCCCAATGCAGTGCTTAGTCCATAGCAGCTGTTTAACAAATATATTCTAAGTAACCGAAGTGATATGAATTGGTTATATGGGCCATCAGGAATATTCACTTAACTATCTAGTAATTCCTATTTCTTATATCTGTCAAACAGAATATAATGTAAGTCATGTTTGAGTTGACAGTATTTGAAGGTCAGAATGAAGTCATACATACGATATTCTGTTGATCTAATGGGAAAGTGTAGGTCAGAAACTTAGAGAACTGAAGACTTAACTTACCTGGTACTTTTTGCTCTTTCTCATTTCCTACCAGCCACTGTATTGATTATCAATATCACAAGAGTAATACCCTGTTAAGCAGTCGCAGGGTTCCATGGCTGATAAGCAATAGATTGGTTGGTATTGGATCTAACTCCCAAAATGAAATCAGGTATCATGAAGTATGCAAAAATGTATATGTAAGCTGTAAAATGCTAACCAAAGTAAGATCCAGCATGCAGATGATATATCCAGTTTGCTCTTTGAAGTAACTGTAAACTCTGTATTTCATTGGATAGTAGAGATGAGAACAGTGAATTTTGTATATAAAGCAGCATTGAGTGAATCAAGTTGTGCTATTTTGCTGAGGCTTCATTGTGATTGTATGGCTGCATTTGCCAAGCAGAGAATTCCTAATTTCTTCTGCTGGGAGACTCCCAAGGAGACATTTATGTTAGTAATACTGAATTTGCAAACCTGAATTTTAAAATTTAGCTCTATTTGTATTCTGTATCTCTCTGGGAGGTATTCAGTACTTTATGAAATTGTGTGCTTTTACCTCCTGCTAAGGGTTTGAGTTCGTAGCCTAATTAATCATTAAATGTTGTCAGTCTATCATGATGTGGTTAATTATCAGGGAAAATGTATGTGTTTCAGACAGGCATGGCCCTTTCCAGGGTAACTATAGAAACCTTAGCAGTACTAGTTATTATCTAAAATTATAGAATTTGTTTTTAAAGCATTTTAGCCTTTGATAGTTAGGAGCAAATAAGTAAATAATTGGTTATAATCCTGAAAGAAAGAAGAGCTTGCATGAAACTAAAATTTTAAAATAATTTATACATAATAGATATGTGTTCTAAATAATTTATAAATAATAGAAGTGTGTTCTATAGGACATTTCTGACTGCAAGTTAAAAGGCTTTTATACCAATTCTGTATATTTGTACAGAGTTTTTCTTAAGCTCTCTCTCCCCCCCCACCCCAAAGAGTGTTTAGAACCATCCTAATACAAGTCTGTGGTAATTCTTCCATTTGGTACAGACTGTGTGCCAGATTTTTGCATAGAAGGTGAAAATCTGAGTGGAAAACAATTGAATTTGGGAATATATACATATATATATATTATATATATATGTATATATATAATTATATATATATATAATATATATATTATATATATATAATTATATATATATAATATATATATTATATATATATAATTCCCAAATTGAATTTGGGAATATATACATATATATATATTATAATAATCTGGCCACTCAGTATATATATATATATATATATATATATATATATACTGAGTGGCCAGATTATTATAATCTCTGAATGCATAATAATCTGTCCACTCAGTGTATATCCTATATAATAAAAGACTAATATTCAAATTGTCCCCTCAACCAGGAGTTTGACCAGCAGGCAGGCTGGCCAACCACCCATGTCCCCTCGCCACGGCTAGGCTGGCTGGACAGACCCCACCCATGCACGAATTCGTGCACCAGGCTTCTAATACGTTAATGCCAGCATATTGATCAGCCTATATACACTGAGTGGCCAGATTGTTATGCATTCAGAGATCATAACAATCTGGCCACTTGGTGTATATATGCACTGTAAAATGTTACTGATACATTCATGAAGTCATCGCTCTTCAAAGGTGAGAACAGACAAAAAAGATTTTTTTCCCTTTCCCATTCTGATAAATGCCATCTAATTCAGAAAGGGAAAAATATATCATTGCACTTTTTAATATGAAGCTTAACAGGAATTACAGCCTGAACAGGGGTGAACATTAACATGGTAAGTGTTCTGTCCTTAGTGTATTATCTTATTCAAAGAAAAGGTGACTTCCCCTCTAGAGGAGGCGGAGCTTAAAGTGTGCTCTCCTCTCTCATTGGTGGAGTGGGTTTTAGTGATGTGTAACAATAGTGATTTATTTTCGTGTTATAATGCCTAAACAAGCTTACTTTCTGTCTTTTAGGTCTAGTATAGAGTCTTGGGAACTTATTAGAGCAAATTATTGTTTGTTAGGTATAATTAAAAATAATATAAACAACAAATCACACAATTGGTAAGTAGAAAGTTAAGTCTCAATTTAATTCTGTTAAATTTTTTAAACTGAAATTGTACATGCAAACCTCTGTACTTGAGACTTGTATCATTTTGCCTACTCATTTCTACTGCAGTGTAATTATTAAAATTAGCTTCTTCCCACAATTGTTTGTATTACAAAATAAAACTAGCTTTAATATTGATACTTAAATGTTCAGATCAAAACAAATATTTTGCCAATAGGAATTAGCTACCAGTGTAGTCAATATTCAACCATTGCAACAGTTGTGTTCCATTGTTGAGTTTCAACTAAAAAAATAAGTGTATTTGTCAGAAATGTGAAGTACTACAGTTTAATGATTTATTGATTTGAAAATAGATGCTTTTCTAATGGTTTCTAACCTTGTGATACATTCAATGGGAATGTATATTGGATACAGCTAACCTGAATACCTATTATTGGCTCTATTTTTGTTAATTTTTCTTTTTTAGCATGATTCTGCTTCTGAGAATCAGAGTGCTTCACAGGCTGTTGTTCCTGTGCCATCATGAATCATGTCATTTCAAATGTCTTAGTATGTGCTAATAGCTTTTTCAGCTTTGATTATCAGACTCAGCTCTTACTATTTATCCATTTTCTTCCTTTACAAGTTTCTAGGCTAATCATGCTGTTAAAAGTTTGCTTGATGAGAAACAATACAAATTAACTCTCCTATTTAAAACAACTGAAGTCACAGATTTTGTGAACTGGGGGCAGAGCGTGTTACTCTGTTTTGGAGAGTGTCGTGTCACTGGCTTCGTTAACGCCAGCATGTTGATCAGCCTAATTATCTGAGATGTCTGGTCCTCCAGCGTGCCACAGCTGTGCGTCCCCTTTGTCTCGGCCGTGACGGTCTCCCACACTGCATATGTATGAGCCACTGTTTTTTCAGACCCCTAATTCACTTAGGAGTCTCATTCCTTGTGAAAATGATACTGTTTGCTAAATATATATTAAGACACTCCTGGTTGTTTATCTGCTTAAATAAAACCACAGCACTCGCCCATCTGTACCATTTAAATCAACCATGCAAAAAGGAAATACAGTGCAACTAAAGCCATTTTTAATAACTCTGCCAAAAAAAAAGTAGTTCTCCACCATGCCTTTTAAATTAGGCAATGCATTATTTATCCCCCTTTTCACAATTTCCTTATATTCCTGCATGAAATATGAATATTTTAATTTATTAATTTTTAAATTTTATACTATTGGTTACTAATAGTAATTGGACCCACAATAAATGCTGTTTTGTTAAAAAAATATATTTTATTGATTCTTTGCAGAGAGGAAGGGAGAGGGATAGAAAGTCAGAAATGTCGATGAGAGAGAAACATCTACCAGCTGCCTCCTGCACACCCCCCACTGGGGATGTGCCCGCAACCAAGGTCCATGCCCCTGACCGGAATCGAACCTGAGACCTTTCAGTCCACAGGCCGATGCTCTACCCACTGAGCCAAACCGACTTCAGTAATAAATACTATTTCGTTCAAATTACATCTGACAAGAGGAAAAGTGATATTCCAGATCTGTGGTTGTGCTTTGAAAATGTCTGTTCCATATAACTGTTGTGGCATTTTCCTGTAAGTTGGATTCAACAAGAAAATGTCTAGCGCACAAACTCTACTTTCATGCTCCGCTGGGCGGGCCGTGAACGAATTTTAACTGAGCTGGCAACCTGTTTCATCTCCCAGTGGCTTCATGTGAGCGAGCCTCACGCAAGGGAGCCAGTTAAGTTTGGAACAGGCTTGAGACATTATGGAATGAGCACCCGGACCCGAATGGAGAAACCCGGTAGAGTCATATAGTGGGTTTAGTCAGGACTGGTTTGGGGTAAGGCCCCTCTTCCCGGCTTGCAGAAGGCCGCCTTCTTGTGTTTTCATATAGCCTCTGGGCACACATGGAGAGAGATCTCCCTCCGATGTCTCTCCTTCTTAAAGGACACTGGTCCTCTTGGGGTATAGCCCCACCCTTACAGTCTCCTTTAATTACCAAAGGCCCCGTCTCCAAATACAGTCACATAGGGGGCGGGGTGGGGTTGCAACATATGAATTTTGGATGCCACAGCTCAGTTCATAGTGCATTGTTAATACATAAGGAACACAGACTATGTGCCAGACACCTCACTTTGGGCATCACATAAATCATATGTGGAGTGAGTTAATCAAGTCGCAGAGACTAGTCTATGGTGCTAGACATAGCCCGGTTCTATGGGATCTTAGGGTCAGGAAACTCGTCTACATAGATGTCAGGTACTACTTGAATTCCTTTCTTTTGGATTCTGAAAAATGACTCTCAAACAAAGAATGCCGCTCCTGTGCTCAGGTGCCTCCTGCTTGCCTTTTGTTTATTGGATGAGGCTCCTTCCTGGAGTCACTGGTGCTCAGGGCCCAAGTGACCTGCTTGCACTCAAGACGCCACACAGTGGCCCGGATTTACTGCCTTTTCCTCAGATGGCAATGAGCTAAACATTAGAAAAATTACTGCATCTCAGGGCACCAAAGGAGGTCACTGGAATTTAGTCTAGCTAATAGGTTTTTTTTTAATCCTATTTATTTTCCTCTGTCAGTGTTTCTCTGGGCTCCTTAGGAATTTATGAAGAGTATGGCTCTCTCTTTTATTTTTAACCTAAAAGAAACAAACAAACAAACCAACATCTACATTGATTTTTCTTTAAGGAGCAAATAACAAAACATCACGTCTAAAATAAGTTAGTTCAGAGATGGTACACGACAGTCCCACCAATGCAATGAAAAACTGTATTCATCATAATATAGACGCTCTCAGCCTCAAATACTGTGAACGGTGCAAGCATTTTGCTCCCATTCCCAATGTAATAAAGACAAAAATATCAATAAGACTAAAGACTATTTTCCAGCCACTGTCTCTGAAATGGCTGTGACTCAGAGGACTGCTTAGCTCTCTGGGCACATAGGCCAATGTTTTGTTTTAAGTCCAGATCAACTAAACAGACTTGTTTCTTGTTTGTTTACACAGCTTTTTGCTTCATTTCATCAAATTTGGAAGGATACGTTCTTTTCCAGGCAGCCCGGGACTCACTCAGCATTGTTGTTGGATCTCTGCTGTCAAGGAACGCTGCTCCATTCAGAGTGCCGCTGTTCCTCACCCCTGGGACAAAGGATCTTTCTCCTGGGGTGTGTTTGACCTGCTGCACCCCTCAACATACCTGATGTTATATTTCAGTTTTTACCTTACCCTCTCCCCTCGTAGACACTTCTTAACTTTTGTCACTCTCTCAGGTGTTGAGACAGGAACATTAGGAGAAAGTGTAGTGTCAGCCCTATTGTCCAATTCAGTCCATAGTCTTGGCACCATGGCATCTAGGCAGCAATTCTGGAAGCCCACCTGCAACTCCGTGCCGAGCTTTATCTGGTTCAATCTGAGCCCCTCTCAGTGAACAGGGTTTAGGGAGAGCAGATGTGATGTTAGCACCAGGAGCCTTGTTTTCCTTGACCACATGAGCGAGGGAGCTGTGCTGCTTTCTCATTTCAGTGGAGCCATTTCATGTTGAGATGTCAGGATTTGGGACCCTCACTATATCCTTCATTGGTATAAGTTAATTCCTTTCAACCACTTTTCAAGGAGAAAACCTATTTCTAAATTGTCAATAGCATTTAAAGCAGGGGTGGGGAACTCCTGGCCCTTGGGCCACAAAAGGCCCTTGAAATCATTTGGTCTGGCCCTGCCACGGCATCAGGGGTGAGTTAATGAACTGTTTGACCAGATAGAGCAGGCTCATTGTTAAGCTGATAATTTTGTGTGGCCCCGAATGATGTCATAAATGTCCACATGGCCCTTGGCAGAAGAAGGTTCCCCACCTCTGCTTTCAAGAAAACCCTCAGCACTGACTTTGATGGCCTGCGTTCTCGGTCTCTCCTGCTGACCTTGGGTGGGCGTCTCCTCCTCAAGTTCTCTGTCTTGGCAGAGTGTGGCAATTGAACTGGGTCTGTCCATTGATCCTGCTGGACTGAGGCTCCTGTGGCATTGGATGCATCATTTCTGTGCATCCATACAGTTACTTGTCTGAAGTAGATGTTTAGTACATGTTTTATGAGTAAATTTCCTTTTATAATTACACCTGAATGATTTATGTATCAAGTCAGGGATCAATCTTCTTTTCTAATGGTTATGCTTAGAATCCAAAGTACCCATCCGAATACCCACGTGCATTTTACTAGGTATATGAGGTTGTAAAATGCACATACATTACTGGAGCCTGTAACTTAGGAAAGCCAAGCACCCTAATCAGAGGGAATGGCTAAGATTTGCTGATACTGGACAAAGAAATGAGTCACCCCCTTATCTGACATTCTACATGAGCATTATCTACAGGATGCATTCTTCCATAACAGTTCTGCTTCATTACTTCCTAAGGACTGTGAAAGTCCCCTGCTATCAGCGGAGGAATAAGCCTAGAATGTGTAAAGGTAATGATGAGGTACCTGCTCCTCTGTGGATGATTTGTGATGCACACAGTGGAATTCTTTATCTCATTTGTTCTTTTGAAAAAGTAAGCCATCCAGGTGCAGATGATCTTTTCTCATATTATATAAATTATTTAGGGCCCAGTAAATCGAGTACCCTTTAGATGAGCCATCATTTCTGACAGTAAGTTTTCTTTTAAAGAAAAACAAAACAAAAAAAAATGTGTGAGACTCCCAGAAAAGAAGGGAATCCTAGGTTCTAGCTCCACATCTTCCCATAAGTGTGTCAGACCCAGGATAAGCACTTAAAAGCTCTGGATAATGGCTTCCTCATCTAAAACTACTGAGGTGAGATGAACATAAAAATAGGAGAGGACGAAATACATGAATTATGATGCAGACTAGAGTAATAGAAAGATGCTTGTGGATATATTTTTCAAACACACAGATCATAGTATATTTGACTGCATTTTATATAGTATTACATGAGGTAGAACGTTTCCTTTTTTTTTTTGCTATTATGAGAATTAAGATAGATGTTCAGAATTAGATAAATTGGTCATGTATTCAGATACATTTATATTACCTACCTTTGTTAAACAGTTTCTATGTTCTATTATTAAATACTAGAGGCCCAGTACATGAAATTTATGCATAGGAAGGGGGGTGTCCCTCAGCCCAGCCTGCACCCTCTCCAATCTGGGACCCCTAAAGGGATGTTTCAGTAGGATCGGGCCTAAACGGACAGTCGGACATCTTTCTCACAATCCAGGACTGCTAACTCCCAACTGCTCACCTGACTGCCTCCCTGATTGCCCCTAACCACTTCTGCCTGCCAGCCTGATCACCCCCTAACCACTACCCTGCCAGCCTAATTGATGTCCTGTTTGTCCCCAACTGCCCTCTTCTGCCGGCCTGGTCACCCCTCACTGCCCTCCCTTGCAGGCCTAGAACCTCCAAATGGCCCTCCCCTGCTGGCCATCTTGTGGTGGCTATCTTGTATCCACATGGGGGCAGGATCTTTGACCACATGGGGGCAGCCCTCTTGGGTGTTGGAGTGATGATCAATCTGCAAATTACTCTTTTATTAGATAGGATAGAGGCCTGGTGCTCATGGGTGGGGTCCAGCTGGTTTGCCCTGAAGGGTGTCCCAGATAAGGGTGGGGGTTCCCTTGGGGGATGGGGCAGCCTAGGTGAGGGGCCTCTGGTGGTTTGCAGGCCAGCCATGCCCCCCATTGACCCAAGTAGAGGCCCTGGGATCTAGGATTAATTTATATTCTATAATTGAAACTTTGTAGCGTGGAGCCAAGCCTCCTTCTGCTTGCTCCGTGGTGGCAGCTATTTCTGTTTGAAACTTTGTAGCCTAAAGTGGAGGCCAAGGCGCTAGGGCTGCAGAAGTTTTGCTTCCTCCATCACCCAGGCAACCCCCGACTCTGTTCTCTCCAGCTCCGTGGCTTCAACCATTTCTGTAGGGATTATGTACCTTCTATAATTGAAACTTTGTAGCATTGAGTGGAGGCCTAGGCCCACAAGGGCAGGCAGAAAGCTTGGCTTCCTCTGTTGCCAGGGAAACCCAAGCCTCCCTCCTGCTCTCAGTGGTCACAGCCATCTTGGTTGGGGTTTATTAGCATAATTTGCTCCTGATTGGCTGATGGGCATGGCTTGATAGGAGGTTTGGTCAATTTGCATATTACTCTTTTGTTAGATAGGATAGTATACATATATTTTTAATATGTTATTATTGATTTTAGAGAGAGAGGAAGGGAGACAGAAACATCAATGAGAGAGAAACGTTGATTCTGCCTCTTGCATACCTCCTACTGGGAATTGAACTTGCAGTTTGGGCATGTGTCCTTGACTGAACATCCAATCAGTGAGCTCTTGGTTCATGGGTTGATGCTCAGACATAGAGTACATTTTTAAAGTAGGTGAGATGGTTTTCATTTTGTCACAAATTACTAGTATTTGTAATTTTTATTATTATTATTATTATTTTAATATATTTTATTGGTTTTTTACAGAGCAGAAGGGAGAGGGATAGAAAGTCAGAAACATCGATGAGAGAGACATCGATCAGTTGCCTCTTGCACGCCCCCTACTGGGGATGTGCCTGCAACCAAGGTACATACCCTTGCCGGAATCAAACCTGGGACCCTTCAGTCCCCAGTCCGACGGTCTATCCACTGAGCCAAACCGGTCTCGGCTAATGTTTGTAATTTTAAAAATATAATAATTATGATAAACACAATGTTGTAAAAATTGGAAGATATTTGATATTTACTTTATTTTTTAAAAATATATTTTATTGATTTTTTACAGAGGGGAAGGGAGAGGGATAGAGAGTCAGAAACATCGATAAGAGAGAAACATTGATCAGCTGCCTCTTGCACACCCCCTACTGGGGATGTGCCTGCAGCCAAGGTACATGCCCATGACCAGAATCAAACCCGGGACCTTTCAATCAGCAGGCTGTTGCTTTATCCACTGAGCCAAACTGGTTTTGGCGATATTTACTTTAAACCAGAGGCATGGCACACAAAATTTATGCACTCGGAGCGGGGAGTCCCTTAGCCTGGCCTGCACCCTCTCGCAGTCTGGGAGCCCTCGAGGGATAACTGACTGTTGGCTTAGGCCCACTCCCTAAAGTCAGCAGTCTGACATCCTTAGTGCTGCTGCAGATGTCCGAGAGGCTCCCACCACTGCTCTTCCCCTGTGGGAGCATACAGACCATCAGGGGGCAGCTCCTGCATTGAGTATCTGCCACCTGGTGGTCAGTGTGCATCATAGTGACCGGTTATTCTGCTGTCTGGTTGATTTGCATATTAGCCTTTTATTATATAGGATATCTTAGAAGAAATAAGACTTATGAGTCACATGCATGCAACAACTATACATTTGAGGAAAGTAATATTGTAAAGGCTTGACTTTAATTTTGTAATGAAGCAGGAACTACCAGGAGAGCTATCAAACAATATTCTCCAGTCAGTTAATGAAAACTAAATGTTTAAACCTTAAGTAATTGCTAAAGCTAATCTGTTTATTCTCAGAAATTTGAGTTGACCATGTCAATAGTAGTTTTAGCCCTCTATTTCTATAACTTGGTGAAGGTTAATTTTGAGCTTGCATTAGATTGGAAAAATAGAGGTATGGGACAATTTAGACTTCTTGAGTTGCATCTTTCTACTAACTTTTTTGTTTCAAGTTGGTTGCTTTGCAGTTAACAAGGTGGGGGTTGGCACTATTCCAGAAACTTTCCTTGCAGTCTTGGGAGCCCCAAATTCTACCTTATATATCTTTCATCACGAAGGTTTATTTTTGTGACTCCTCTGTTGAAGTTACTTAAGTCAAACCAACCAAGTCTTTGAGTTATTAAATATATCCAAGCTTTGTGAATTATTTTGTTTGCAGTTAAGGTTCAGAGAAGAAATAGTGACCTATGTGTAACCGAAAGTCCACTGGGTTCTAATGTTTACATTTTAGTACCAGTGACTGTTTTCAATACATTTTCTAACATCACTAAAGCACCATCTAAGAATCTGCCATTTAGAGTCTCTATTAGAGAGAATGAGGTTTTCCTACTCATGGCCTTTAGGCTGTTGTTGTTTTCTTACTTACTATTTAGTGTTTTTCAGTGTCCTGAAGTATCTAAAAATTGGAAGCATGTCCTGAAATTTTATGACTTAAGCTTACAGTATAAGAGAAAAGACTCATCAATGCCCACCCCCCCCCCAAAAAAAAAAAAAAACACTAGAAAGTAAGACCTTCTTTATCTTGAATTGGTACAAGCTCAAAGGCTTTTCTTTAGTAACCTGACAGCTGTGTGGAACAGAACACGTACATACAACAGTAAAACTTCCAACTTGCCCCCTGTAGCATGAAAATGATATCAGTTCACGCCACATTTAAATTTAGCCTCATTTTCTGTAGCACCAGTTCATAATATCTTCTATAGCATTGTTTCCCACTGACAGTGTCTTACCCATATTGTATCGTTCCCCTCTTTTTACAATAAGAAAATTGCCATTCACAGTAATCTTAACATAGTGTTTCATAATAACAAGTCATTCGTAATCTTATCATAGCAGTACGTAAACACTGGCTGTTTATTGAATGAATTCCTAAAATAATTCTCACTTTCCATTTTGCTGAAAGAAGAATTTTGGAGATTCGGGGGATTGTAGGAGTGAGATTTACATCTGAAGCCAGTGGGATAATGAGGCTCAATTTGCAGTTGCAGAAAGGGAGACTCCTTTTCAGCGGCTCACTTGAGGATAGTAAGTTCATGGCAGTGATCACTATAGATCCCAGTTTTCTGGACACTTTTCATTGCAGTTCTTTTTTTTAAGTATATCTGAATACCTTACTCTTTTAAACCAAGCGTTGTACCAGTTATTAGATTTACCAGAGTCAGGGCCATTATATCATTGATCTTGTCTATATATTTGTTGTTATTATACCCAGATTATTAGAATATGGAAAATGGAAGTGCGTAATTGTGATTTTCCACTATTCCTGTGCTTGTGGCTATTTATTAATCAACAATTACTTCTGCCCTTCAGTCCTGAGAACTGGAAACTTTGTGTGTGGATGCTTTTAAAAGTTCTTTCATGTTAATAATCCTTTGCCTTATAGTGCCTGAGACTTACCTTTATCACATTTACTAAAATGTGTATAAGGGTATGGTTTCAGAAAGAATGCTAGACTATATCTTTTATATTTAACAGATAGTTCTTTGGAGCTAATGCCCTTGGATGCCTGATAATGAAAGTCAGAAGGGTGTTAAAAATTTAATTTAGAAAGACTTCACCAATTTGGTAAATAGAAAAATTCTTAATAGTGAATCTGATAGTAAATATACATTTATTAGATTTTTGATTGGTTATGGATATGTGCTGAACTTTATGGGTAAATGCACAAATATCAGAACATACTGTATTTCTTCTCTTTTATATTTTTCCTGAAGTACTTAAAATATTATCCCCTTGAGCCTGCTTCACTATTTTTGCTTATTATGGAATGCAGTAATAGTGGCTTTAGATTTGAAATCTTAAAACAAATCATTGGAACCAAAGCTTTTGCATTTTTTATCAAGTTTTATATTGACCAAAGAACAATAATATGTGCCCTTTATTTTCATAGTGCTTTCTTACAGAACCAGACAAAGCCCTGGATTTCCTCTTGAAATAAGTCTGCTTTCTTTTTTTCCCCCCAATAGCTGGAGATGCTGAGGGAAAAAAAACTGGAATTTAAGGTTTTCCAATTTAAGATTTTCCATCTAAGATTTTTCCACCACTGTCCGTCCTTCTACCCGCTGAACACTGCCACTTAAACCCAGCCCCTCTTGTGCTTCAAATATCACACATAAAATGCAAACTCAGTCCTATAATGAAGTACTAGACATTCTTAAGTAGTCAATTAGAAAGGCCTATGGTTTCTAATGCTGAGAGTTTATAACCTGATGCGTTTCAGCTAATTTTAATTCTTTTCAATGTCTTGTACACAAATTACTTGATTACCTCCTACATCTCTCTTAATCTGGGTTACTGAACATAATGCCTTTTTTTTTCTTTATTCTTTTTATAGACCCATTCATCACCAGGATCTTTTAGCTCTTCATACACAGCTGGTGGCAAGCAGGATCTCTGACATTCTTTTAGAATCCTTCCGGCTCCCTTTTCTTCCTCTTTTTTTTTTTTAATTACCCTTGATTGTCATGAGCCTGAATGAGGAAGGAAACCAGAAGACCAGTTTTTGTTTAATCCCTGGTGATCAAAAGAAGTCAACAATAATAGTAAATGACAGATGTGGACAGTGACTTGTATTTGCAAAATATATGAGTCTTGCTTTACACCCCAACTCTGTTTCTTTCCTCTTCTCTTTGATGGACAAACCTTGTAGCTTTAGCCAGAATATTTCATTCATATTTTAGAAGACGTTTCTCTAGTTCCTTTGCCTTCATCGCTATGGAGACTGCCCATCCGTTCTCTGCCACCTCATTCACTTTGTAAAAGATTCCTGACTTTTCATGAAAATGAGGAGACTCCTTACATAGTCACAACTGTTTTTTTGGTTTTGTATCAGTGCTAATAAAAGTATATGTAATTTTAGGATTATAAATCTGCAAGGTTATTCTTTAAGTGAGAATATAGTTCAAGTATTTCCAATATGTACTGTTGTCTTTTAATAGTCTTACTTATCATTGACCTCTTTTAGTAGAAATCGCTCCTTCTTTCCTTTCCATCATTACATACAGGTCAAAATCCCTTTCAGAGACTGATTTTTTTACTATCATGGAATACACTCATATGGAGGCATGTTTGCATTTTGTTTTATAACTATTTTTCTGACACTTTATGATTCCAGAGACCATCCTGCATTTGTATAATCTCAGTATGGGTGTGTTTAAAAATGATGTGGTGTTTTAGAACGAGGAAACACAGAGAGGAGCTAAAACTCTCTCCATCACAGGTAATTCACAGACTCAGATAAAAGAATGAAAGTACTTTGGGGTTTCATAAATGTTACTGGTCCTGTTCCGAAGGTCTTCCTTCCTGGAGGTCGGAATTCTCTTAGGTACGAGTTTTAGTCAGTCTTTAATATTAAGAATCAAATCTCTATAAATTCTATGTAACCAAGGAGAAGTATGATTACTTCAAGAAAAAAATGAATGGCAGTCTTGCACATTCGTTTCCTTAAATATGGCGCAAGCAGAAATTTCACAACGGTAGCTGGCATTCTTTATACAGCAGTGCCCTGACATGGTGCTCAACTCATTTTGGCTGAGTGTCTGCAAGGTGTGTGGCAAACATTTAAAAAAAATATTTTATTGATATTTTTACAGAGAGGAAGGGAGAGGGATAGAGAGTTAGAAACATCGATGAGAGAGAAACATCGATCATCTACCTCCTGCACAGCCCCTACTGAGGATGTGCCCGCAACCAAGGTACATGCTGTTGACCGGAATCCATCCTGGGACCCTTGAGTCTGCAGGTTAATGCTCTTTCCACTGAGCCAAACCGGTTAGGGCTGTTGGTAAACATTTAACAACTGGTGCTCAAGGCCAGGTTGAGGTCGGGTGGGCCTGATCTATAGGATGTGCCCACTGCCTTGATAAAAGTACTCCCAGTATGAATAATCCAACCTCATAACATACGGTTACTATGTGGAAGATCTGTAAGAGATGCACAGGAGACACCAACGTATAATCTCCCACACGGGTAACAGTTGATGTAAGTAGCCACAAATGCATGGGTAACAGCAAAATGTCAAATATCTAGGAAGTGCTGAGTTTTGAGATTTTATTACATGTGTTTTTAACATAATCCATGTAACTGCAGTTTTATATGATTAGATAGTGTGTAATGCCTGGTATTTCCCAGTTGGCTCTGGCTGGTGTGAGCCAGCTTCACAATGCCAGTGTAAAGCATTGTGGCGCTGAGTCCTCTGACATGTGAGCTTTGTTTCTTTGGTTATTGCCTTTGAAAATGGCACTGCTCATTCTTTCAAGATCATTTATATAATTTAGTCATCATCATTAATATAAACTATTCTAAAAAACTGCTTATTTCCACACAAATAAGTTAAATGTATACGGTCATTGTCCCTCAGAAACTGAAAACCCGTGCTAGATAGACAGTGTCAGTCATGGAAAAAATGGAAATATTTAAGATGTAAACATTGAAAAATGACTGGGTTAAACTGTCATATTTTCCCAAGCGTAGGTAAGGAGAAGATGTTCCATTCTGATTAGTCCAGTAATGCCTTTGGTGGATTTAAATTATATTTTTCTTGACCCCTACCTCTTTCTCCATTGGTGTTTGTACAAAAGGATGGGTAGATAGTGTTTTGGGGGCATCCCTTGGCATTCCAAATGGGAAGTCAGTGTTAGTCATTCTATTCTTATGTGCCAGATTAGCTTCAAAGAGCAAGGGAAACTCCCAGTCTGGCCAGATGGACTTCTGAGACCCTTGGACAGACATGAGGAATGGTTGGGGATGGTTAGCAAACAGCCAAGGGATCAGGACTTTCCTTTGACCAGAGCAAAGTGCTCAGCTGGCTGGTCAGGGCTGACCATGAGATGCCAATCTTGCCACTTGATGCCATGGCGTATGAATTTCTCTTGTTACCAACAAAGTATTTGGTAGCAACCCAGCCTCCCTCCCAAGAGAGACATTCTACAGAAAAGTCTAACCTTTTATATGATTAGCTCATTAGAGAACTTAGCTAAGTCTGTCCAGAAATGCATTTCCAGAACTCCATTTTAATACATTTGCTATGACTCCGGACAATTATAAGCAGCAGTTAAAGAATACAATTTATAACTTCATATTTTCTATTCTTGTATTATAACCAATATGATAAATTACTTTTAGTGTTTGCTAATGGGAGGTCATTTATTTTTCTTAAGATGTAGGCCCTTTGTAATGTATTAATCTTCCCATTTTTATCTTGGTGACCAGGAATTGAAGGTTAGGTCTATGTTAACAAGTGTAGCTGAGACTGGCTTCCTATCCACTCTACATGTTCAGCTTCTCTCTCTTTTGTATCTAAGTTGTTATTTATAAGCAACCTTAAATTTTCTAATAGAAGGCAGAACATAAGTTATAAACACTCTAGTTCAAAGTTGTTAATGGAAAAAGTAGTAGCATTTGTGATGTCACTTATGCCATGCTGGTAATTACTGTTGTCTGTAACCCAATGGCTGTGCCTAGTCGCCATTCTCTTCTCCATCACTCCCTCAACCAGTGGGATCCCATGATTTGCAGCATGACATGGTTGACCTGTTATGTTTAGAAACACATGACATGGTTGAATGGCTATGTTTAGAGATCCTGTCCCTGGTATGGCACTGCACAAACAAGGCAAGTATCATAGATGGAAAGATATTATATGGGAAAGTGGGTAGTTGGTCACCACTCAACAATGGGAATAACACTGATCCCACCTGGAAAATGCCACTTCTTCCTCTGAATTTCCCAGCACAGACCATTCATGTTGAAACTGGGTTGCCTGCCACATAGTAAAGTGTCATTCGTTGTCAGATTTTAGAAAGGATGAGTAAGCATAAGCCAGGAAGTAACATCCTAATATAATTAATATTCATTGCATGACATGTTATACAAGTCCTTGTGAGGGCTAGCAGGTGTGTTATTTCCCATCCAATCCCATCCTGGATGCCAGGTGTAGTCAGCATGCTAAAAGAGTTATGATTTCCAACTTCTAGTCTCACATATTCACACCCAGGCCCTAGGTTTTGAATAGACAGATGTATTTGGCTAGACCAGTGGTCAGTAAACCGTGGCTCATGAGCCACATGCAGCTCTTTGGCCCCTTGAATATGGCTCTTCAAAACACCACGGCCTGAGCGAGTCTATTTTGAAGAAGTAGCTTTAGAAGAAGTTTAAGTTTAAAAAATTTGGCTCGCAAAAGAAATTTCAATCGTTGTACTGTTGATATTTGGCTCTGTTGACTAATGAGTTTGCCAGCCACTGGGCTAGACTATATTTAGATAGATTTTCACAGTTGTTTCTTTACCATACTCATTTTAAGCTATTCATTAGATTTTAAAAAGTTATACTATTTCACAGGAAAAAAATATAAGCTGGTTATCATTAATAGCTTAACAACTTATAAAGAGTTATGACATATGAGAGAACATTTTTCAATTAAAATATAGTTATTCTATATTGAATCTGTCCCAATCTGCATCAAATTCCACAGTGTAACATTGGTGTAACATTCTGTTCTATTTTTTATTTAAATAGACTACTAAAATAAATTCTCACATTTTATTGATGAATAATTATATTACCTGAAAGAAAATCTAATCAGTTCAAAAACCATTTTGCAACACAAGGAGTTAATATGTCTCATTTCCCATGGTTGTTTTGTTGTTGTAATATGTTATTCTCATAAAGGGAAGTTATTAGAAGAAATATTGTTCCAGGAAAGTACACCTGTAAATAATACAGACTTACTGGAAAAGTACATTGAACATGGATAAAAAGAAGAGACCGTGAACAAGTACATTAAAATATGTTAACTTATAAGCAGACACTGCTATTTCACTGCTCTAGGTAGTTTATTTGTCTTCCCTTATTTGTGAAATAAATATATTTCCTATTAGCATATGAGACGTCTTAAGTTTCTGAACTTTTGAAAATGAAATTTATTGCCATATCAGTTGTTTCTACAACAGAAGAGTTTTTTTGGAAGAGTGCCATTGGCCCAATGAGATAGGAGAAATGCTTTGTATAATTTAAAAACACATTTCTTTAGGTGACTTAAAAGGCTAAAGAGGCCATTTTAAAATTAATATAATTCTCTTGGGAGACACCATCACATTCATAGATACTTGAAATGCTCTCCAACATGTCTATAAGAAATTTATTAAGTTTTGACTCATAAAAACTCCATGTTGGGTTGCAGTTCTATTTGTATTTGTCTTTGTTAACCAGTTTATCTACATCGAAAGTGGTTTCCAGTTTTATCTCCTTTGCATCTTCAGGATGAAATCACCTGTTTGTACACACATTTGGCAGAGTTGCGTATCCCTTGCATGAATCTATTTGTGCTTTACATTTGTACTCCTAAAGTCCTGTCTGGGCCTGTCTTTTCTCCTGGGGTAGGATGGCATTTTTGTGTCTGTTGTATCAAAATATTTTGAAGTACTTATTACAGATTGCCCATTTTATTCTTTATTTACATTTTGCATCGTACTCTCCTGGTTTGTAAAGCATGTGTAATATCTGAAGCCTCTCTCTTATCTCACAGGGCTTAGCACAGTGTTTGGGGCAAGAGACAGAAATAGAAGTTGACTTGTAGGTTTCTAAGTACACTTGGGCCCATCAGAGAGCTGTGGAATTTGATGCAGATTGGGACAGATTCAAAGGGGCTTTCTAGATCCCTGATTGGCCGGATTGAACTATTGGAAATACTGAAATGGGGCGATTGGGTGACGTGGGATTAGAGTGTTGAATCTGAATAATTAATTGTTTGCATAGAATCTAAGCAAAAATAGAAGGTCAGTTTGTCTACAGACTTCAGCATTGACTGTTGTGATCCTTGTATTCGCTTTGTCACTATTGGGCTTTCTTCACACTTTCCCCTCCTAAGCAATTGATGACATTAAATTCAATACTTAAAGTTATTATCTTCATTATTTGAATGTGCATCTTAGTTCTTTACATTTTGTCTTATGTGAATCGATGTTGTTTTAAATATATTTATTCCTTTTTTTTTGGTCTTTATCTCTTTTCTTTTTACCTTTTCCTTTGTTCGAGGTAGGCATTGGTCTATGACAATAGTTCTGTGACTGCTTCCTGCTCTTGGCCCTTCTTTTCTCTCCTTTAATTTGTTTTCTTTTATCTTTGGCATAGAGCTTGATTGCGTGTGTGTGTGTGTGTGTGTGTGTGTGTGTGTGTGTGTGTGTGTGTGAAATTAAAGTTATGAAACTTCACACCAAAGATAGATTAAAAAATAAAATTTACAAAAAATATATTATCTTTCTGATAACACACTAACAATAATCTTTAGCTTAATAGTTCCCAGGATAGCACTTAGTAAATCTAGTGAAGAAGAGAACTTAGGAGAGCGCAGCCGAGTACCAGGATGCCGGCCTCACGCATCCTCACACTGAGTTGGCAGCGGAGCTGTCGGTTCTTAGAGCGAGTGGAGGAGTTTTTCTCCACCAGGAACTTTTTTCACCGACATTGCAGACTAATGATTCTGTCAGTCTCTCCCCGCTTTGTGCTATTTCTACTATGGTCCCAGTGGCTCTTTTGGGGACCTTTGGCCTGGCAATATATGTTTTTGTCAGAGTATTTTTTGATATGTATCTACATGTGTGAAATTGTCACCACAACCAAGGTAATTGTTATACCTATTTCCCCAAGTGTTTCCACAAGCTGTTAAATAACCCCTCCCTCAGGCACTTTACATTTATACAGTGATTATGCCAGTTGTTTCTCAAAAAAATTAGAAAAATAAGATAGGTTTCTGGCAGATAACAGAAGGAAATTTTAGGTGGGGACCAGATCAGGGCTCAGTCTAACCTTCTCCCAGTACTGAGCCTTGAGCCCTCTGTGTACTCCGCCCCGTTCTCTGTGAATTTTGAGGCGGTTCCGTCTGCCTGCTGGGGAGAAGCACTATCCTTGGCCTTGTGTGGAGGCTGGCACTGTTATTTTAATCCTTTCAGGTTGTTTTCCAGTAGACACACGCAGATCGATATCAGACAGATATTGGAGGGAGACCTCCTGCAGGCCTCTAGCGTTATTCCTTGGCACAGTACCCCCTTCTTTCCTGTGAACCCTGCCTGCCATCAGGATGGACTCCTTGTTTCTCAGCTCCCTCCCCTGAACAGGAGGCCTGCTGGGGTTTACATGGACACATTACCTCGATATTCCCTGAAGGACAGGGAACTGAAGCACTTGTTGGGTTCACCATGACTGTTCCTTGTGTATCAGATTTCGATTGTTACCTGATGATTAAACTGCAGATTGTTGTTTTGCATGCTTTACTTTTTTAATTGTTGCAGGCCAGCAGCTTAACATGCAGTTCCTTTTACTTAATCTTGGCAGAGGCAAGTCTATTTGGAGTATTTTTTAAAGGGTGAAGTTGACTTCTGAAGGTGTATTCCAAAACTCTCTCTTTTTATTGGTCAGTGCAGGTACATGCTCATAACATACGCTGCGTACTGCTGAGAATAATTCCACCAGGCAGATAGGCACAGGCTTTGCCATTCACCAGCCATAGGATACACTGTGGAGTGACTTATTCTGCAAAGGCTTTTGAGTGATTAGGAATCCAAAAAGTATAGTGCCAAGAACAAATGAGTAGTTCTTCCCTCAGTGAGAGAGCATGGGGAAAAAGGAATTGAGTATACAACTTGACTTTCATTTAAGAAATGCATGACCTTGGGCATATTATGTCTCTTTTACCTATACTTATCAGTTCTCTCAGGAATAAATGGAAATATTGGTTTAATCAGTGAATGAGTACAATTGAAAGTAGATATTAATTATTCAAGTGGGTTTGTCATTTTGAAGATATGTTTGTTAATGCAAACTCGTTGTTTCCTTTAAAAATAAGGTTTATAAAAACATTGAGCTTTATAGAGATCTAGAATACAGTTAAGTACTCTTATATTTATCTGATTGTGCTCGTGCAGTTTCAGTGATTCCTGTGGGATGATCAGACAGTAATTACAATTTTAAGTAGTTCATATGTTTCAAAATGTTATCATTGCATATATTAATGCTATTCTAAATGCAGTCATAAGAAGAAATATGAGGAAAATTATTAAATAATTATCAGACTGAAGTTGAGTTAATAGGTGTGACATCCAATTATAACTTGCCCTGAGAGAAATATCGAGTGAAGGTTGAACATTTCAGTCTCAGCAAAGACCCTTGCTTGTGCTAACTGAGACTTGATATAGGATTCATGATGACAAAGTAAATCTTCAGTAGTATCTCTTGATAGTAGCACCTTAATATAATTTGAAACCTATTTTTATATATGTGAATTGAACTATCACTTTTTCTTTTATTTAAAATCTTGCTATTTTTATGATATCATATGCCTACATACATTTTAGGACTTGTTATAATTGAATAAGCTAAGCCCTTGCTGGTTTGGCTCAGTGGATAGAGCGTTGGCCTGCAGACTGAAGGGTCCCAGGTTTGATTCTGGTCAAAGGCACATGCCTGGGTTGCTGGCTCTATCCCCAGTAGGAGGGTGTGCAGAAGGCAGCCAATCAATGGTTCTCTCTCATCATGATACTTATATCTCTCTTTCCTCTCTCCCTCTCTGAAATCAATAAAAATATTTTTTAAAAATTGAATAAGCTAGAATGAGAGGATATCAATGAGCAAAGAGAGAGGCTAGACTAGAGCAGTGGTCGGCAAACTCATTAGTCAACAGAGCCAAATAGCAACAGTACAACGATTGAAATTTCTTTTGAGAGCCAAATTGTTTAAACTTAAACTTCTTCTAATGCCACTTCTTCAAAATAGACTCGCCCAGGCCATGGTATTTTGTGGAAGAGCCACACTCGAGGGGACAAAGAGCTACATGTGGCTCGCGAGCCGTAGTTTGCTGAACACTGGCCTAATGTGATCCATTATATAATGGATTAGAGCTGGAGACATAAGTAGGAATGCATGCTTAGCTTGATACAGATGGAGGTAGTATTCATACACACACATTATACACACATATATACACATGCATATATAAATAATTACATATTATTGATTATTATGCACACATTTGTTTTCTTACTTTGGAGGCTGAGAGTGCCTAGAGGCAACATTCCAGTAGCAACAAGCACTCCTAACACTCAAATTTTGGTTTCTAATTATAGATTTGAATTAAAGGAAGCAAGCGTTCTTAGAAAATGACAACTTGGACTAATAACATACAAGAGAGTCTGAATCATTCAGTAATGCCAGAAAGTAAAGTTTTGTTAGTATTCAAAACAATCCCCTAGTGACAGGAGCATGCCAGATGACACAGGGGCTAAATGAGACTCCTAAAGGCCAAAGGCAGAGCAGTCTGAACCACAGCATTAAAATATGTTGTGGTAGTATAACGCACAGTGAAAAATAAATATCCATGAGGCTATACTGATATAAATAAATTAGTGAATAAGTAAACAAGTACTAGTAAATAGGTGGAAGTACAATCTCCTGTGCAGCATTCCAAATAATTTATGTATATACTCTGTCCCCAAGAAGGTAAAGAGTAAGTTCTTACTCCTTAATGTGGGGTATGCATAGTGACTCACTTCTAAATAGTACAATATGGACAAGGGGGATTGAGAGTGAACTCACAGTGGAGAAAGCTGTAAGTGGGCTTAGGTGGTCAAGATTAACAATGACAAGTCATGTGACAGTACATGCTCTTGATCTGATGTGATGAGAACATCACTTTATCTCTGTGGACTTCTTTCCAAAAATTCATAAACCTAGTCTAATGATAAGAAAGCCTTCAGACATATCAACAATAAGGAGCATTCTATATATATATATAGATATAGATATATAATTGATTTTTTACAGAGAGGAAGGGAGAGGGATAGAAAGTCATAAACATCTATGAAAGAGAAATTATCGACCAGCTGCCTCTACACACCCCCTACTAGAGATGTGCCCGCAACCAACATACATGCCCTTGACCTTGTGCCTAAAACCAACGTACATGTACATGCCCTTGACCAGAATTATACCTGGGACCTTTCAGTCCACAGGCTGATGCTCTATCCACTGAGCCAAACCGGTTTCGGAAATAAGGAGCATTCTTTAAAACACCTGAGCAGGATTCCTTAAAGCTGTCAAGAGCATCAAAAACAAAGACAGTCTGAGCAATTGCCATAGCCAAGGAGAGCCTAGGGAAACATGAAAGCTCACTGTAATCTTGGCCATTCTGGAGGAGAAATAAGACACTAGGAAGTAAAAACCAAGAAAACAGGAATAAAGTATGCACTTTTGTTAATAGTAATATATCAATATTGGCCCGTTAATTGTGACAAAGTACCACACTAACACAAGATGCTGATACTAGGGGAAACGGTGTAGGCTATTATTGGGACTCTTGATCTATCTTCATAATGTTTTTGTAAATCTAACTCTATTCTACATTTTCATAAACTATTTAAAAATTGTAGCTTATTTTTAGCCTAATTTATTTTTTCAGTTAATGCATTTATAATGATACTGGAGGCCTGATGCACGAAATTCATGCAGTGAGCTCAGCCCTCACAGCCATGGCGGCTTGCCTCAGTCCTCGCAGCCCCAGCCTCATCCGGAAGGTCACCCAGAAGGACATCAGAAGTTGTTTGGCTGTCTGATCTAATTAGCATGTCACACTTTTATTACTATAGATAAAGATATAAGCAGTCTACAAATAGACTTGAATATTCAAATCAAATAAATTTATTTCAAATGGATTTTTATATCTATCTATATCATAACATCTTTCTTAATTTGTTGCACAACTTGTTCCCAGTTATTTTGGGTTGAAGGCAACACCCCCACCTTTCTTTATTGATGTCACTCGCTAAATACTGAGAGAGAAGAAATGAGGAAAACAGATTTAGCTCATTAAAAGTTGTTTCATGCTGTGTAATGTGGAACATATTTTTTCTGCTAACTTTCTTGATTGAGAACAAAATATTTAAGCCCTTGCATTGCCTTTTAGAGAAGCATTCTGCCACAATGGAACTGCCATTTGAAATAGCTGTTGTAAATAGCAATTTTCTTCATTGTGAAGGCAAACGTATTAATTAAGTACATACTGATAAACTCTTCCCTTCAACTTCATCCACTCTTGCATTGCTTAGAAATCCCATCTCCTTTTGAAGGAATGGAAATGATCAGATTTTAAAGTTTTTTGATATACTTTAGGTTGTTTCTATTTTTTCAAAGCAAGCTTTTCATATATATATATATATATATATATATATATATATATATCTACACAAGCGTGCATGCGCGCACACACACACACACTAGAGGCCTCATGCATGAAATTCATGGAAGGAGCTCGGCTGCATCTGAAAGGAAGTTCAATCTAATTAGCATATTATGCTTTTATTATTATAGACTAGAGGCCTAGTGCATGAAATTCATGCACGGGATGGGGGAGCCCTCAACCCGGCCTGCACCCTCTCACAATCTGGGACTGCTGGCTCCTAACCACACACCTGCCTGTCTGATCTCCCCTAACCATTCTGTCTGCCTGCCTGATTGCCCCTAACCACCTCTGCCTCAGCCTCCGCTGCCGTGGCTTTGTCCAGAAGGACGTCCGGAATTATGTCCAGTAGGTTGTTTGGCTGTCTGGCCTAATTAGCATATTACACTTTTATTATTATAGATTATTATAGATATGTATATATATTATTGATATCAGAGAGGAAGGGAAATGGAGAGAGTGATAAAAACATCAATGATGAGAGAGAATTATTAATCAGCTACCTCCTGCACACCCCACACTGGGCATCAGTCCTGAAACCCAGGTATGTGCCATGACCTGGAATTGAACTGTGACCTCCTGGTTCATAGGTCAACTCTCAGCTGCTGAGCTTTACCAGCTGGGCTTCTTGTAGTTTTATATTAATCTCTATTCTTATGCTACAGAATGCTATGTACTTTGCATGTTTATTATGGGGCTTTCATTTACTTTGTACTCTTATCTGATCAATTATCAGCATAAAGATTATAGGCATCTCTGAGGAAAAAGAACAAAGAAAGTGTTTTTGGTATGATGAAATGCTTAGGAATTATTGTGGAATGTGTTTGAGTATTACTTATATACTAGGGGCCCGGTACATGAAATTCGTGCACTGGGGCTGAGTGATCTCTCAGCCCAACCTGCCCCCTCACACATACTGGGAGCCCCAGCATCCCCCTCCCCTCCCCCCCTGCTTGGGGCTTTCTCCCCAGCCAGCTTGCTCATGAGTAGTGCGGGCCTCGGCCCCTCCCACCCCAGCCCAGGCCTTCTCCTTGGCCAGTGCATGCTGGCCGCCTTGGCCCCTCCGCCCCCACATTGGCCATCTTGGCCCCGCCCCTCTGGCCTTGGCTGCCTCGGTCCTGCCCACACCCCAGCCCTGGCTGCCTCAGGCCCCCCCACCCCACCGGCCTGGGCCAAGTATTCGCTGGCTGGCTCCGCCCAGCTCCTGATTGGCTTGTGGGTGTGGCTTGATAGGAGGTATGGTCAATTTGCATATTACTCTTTTGTTACATAGGATAACATAGGACATGGTAGGTACAGAGGTAAGATATAGCTTTTCTGCCTTCACGAACCTTACAGTTTAGTAGATATACACATCACTATAATTAATGCAGGAAAGACAACAGTACAAGCCAGGAGATATTGCTATTGAGATGCTCTGCATGCTGACTGAGAACTTGCATTCTTCTTGTCACTAAGCTTATTTACTTACTATTATCAGAAAAAGAAGTATAAGACTACAGTGTGGATAGCAGGAATTAAAAAGGAGAAGTAATGAAAAGGAAAAAGATAAAGAGGAGGTTTAGGGATTTTGATGATAAAAAGATGGCTATTCAAATATGAGCTTCAAATGAAGCACTGAGAGCCAAATCAGTGTTTAATTTCAAAACATTGCAGTTTGTCCTTTTCTTCTGCAGACCCACTGCCCACCTTTTTCCACGCTGCTCTCTGCACAGGGAGGCCAACACTCTGAACCCCTTCTCTCTGGCTTTCACTGTGTTGAAGAACTGAAAAGAAATGGGAGCAAGGAAGGAAGAAAAGTTAGGTCCCTGGCCTTGTTCCTTTCTCTAGGGGTCCCTCAGTCTGGCTGTGTTATTCTATCAAATTCATACTCATTTTAAGGTAGCTCTTTGCAAATTCAGGGAACTGTCTCCCCTTGCTTCTTTAGGCTCTTGCATGTTAATAGCCCAGGAGTTACTGCCTGTTATCTTGAGGTTTTCCTACACCTGCCCACATCTTTAAGAATATATCTTAAATTCTTCTTGCATTGTCCTTATTTGAGTGAGTCATATGTTTCCTAACTGGCACCTTCAGAAAATCAGAGCTATAAGATCCTCCTCATCCTTTAGCTTTCTCCTCTCTTCATTTTATAAATGACAAAAGAGAGGCCAGAGAAAGTTCAGCTTTTCATATGTATGAAATTACCAGTAGTGACTGGTCCAGAATCTATGCATGCCCATATCTACTCTTCCTAGTTCTCTGTTCCCATCTGCTTGGAAATTATGGAAATATATTAATGTTTTTATGTACAAACCCAAGGCTTCTGGAAGCTGAGGCAGTGGACATTCTAGCATTCGGGTTTGAGCATGTGGGAATGAATGAAGACCACCCAAACGGGAACACACAGAGGCTGTTTATTCAGAGCGTGCTGTGGCAGGTGAGTCCACCTCTGTGACTTTTGTCTGCAGAGACTCCCAGGCTGGCAGAGAAGTGAGGGGGCTTTATTGTGGAAGAATATAGTTGAATATATGCTCTGATCGGAGGTTGCTGGCACAGCAAGAGTGAGGCATGTCATTTGATTGGTTTGGGACACTATTTGGGTTTCTCTGGTTGTTCCTGAGTTGGAAGCAGGGACCAAAATGTGGGGAAACTTGGTCCTCACTTTCCAAGTCCTGACCGTTCTTGGTGAAAGCTATAGAGTTTGTGTCAGAGCTGTATTGTCATATGTGATCCAGATATTGCCCATTTGTATAATCAGTCTCTTGAGCATGAATACAGTTGATTTGCTCTTCGGTTACTCATCATCTGAAGGAACTGAGGCCACTGAGTAGCAGATTAACTATAGTAGCAGATTAACCATAGATCGCTGCAGGGGCAGTTCAGCAAGTCTTGGAGGAGAAAGAGTGGCCTTCTGTGAAATGCTGGGTGCGAGGGATAAACTTGCATACCTTGGAGTAGTTCTGTTGACAGTCTGTTAGACTGAGGCAAATAGGAGCCATACTTGCAGTATTTAGGGTCGCTCATATCTGTGCCTTATGGATGTGGATTTGGAATCACTGATTCTTTGCCTAGGAATGTTGCCAATCCTTGATGTGACCAGGACACAGCCTTGCCAGCTGTTTTGTTGCATGGGCGGCAGCGAAATTTTTCATGAGAGCCAAGCAGAGAAAACTTTATTCTCATCTGACAGTCTGGAGTTGGGGAGTGGCAACCGTGTGTGAGCCATGAATCAAATGTAGACAGAAACATAAATTCTATACTCTCATATCGTTTCCTGACAGTTTTCCCCTGAAGTTGGTATGAACTTCAGCCAGAGACCTGCGAAAGGCACTGGCCCCATCTCCTCCTCACTCAGGTGAGGCTACATAATGTGACTCCCAGGAATGTGGCCGTTGGTGACTACCATTTTCCTGTGTTCTCAAGTCCTGTCTACCTAGTTTTCGAGGTCACTTTGGGGATGAATCGCTTCCCTCTTTGACAACGTCTCATGTGCCTTAGCATGAGTTTGGCTGCACGGTCAAGCAATGGTGTCACTTCAGTCTCTGACTTACTCCCTGTGCACTTAGTTCCCCAAATGATTCCACTTCTGTTTTTTTTTTCTTCTTTTAAAAAATTGCAGATATTTCAAGTCAAGTGATACATTTAATTATGGGAAGAAGAGGAGGAGATGAGCCTCTGAGGTTTCAGTTCATAATCTGACTGTAGCCTTGCAGGATGCTATCAGGTAGGGAGGAAAATTATCTGACCCATACTTTTCCTGAAACAGGCAGGCCCTCTGGCTGAAATTGCTCTCCTCCATAACTAGCATTACTTGCCCTTGAAGTGAGGCAGAGTGTTCGTCTATTTGCACTTAATACTCCATGCGAACTATTGATAAAGATCCAGCTGCAGCCACTGTTCTTCTCCAGCAGTTGGAAGAGGCAGAGATTCTAAGCTGTCAAATTGGAGTAAGCTGGGTTTTAAATCCATTCCAGTCAATGAATGAATTCCATTCATTAACCTCTGAGCTCCCAAGAGCAAAAGTTGGGTTTTATCATTACATACCCTAGGGAGTAGTAGCACAGCAATTTACCAATATAATATATTTAAACATTTATTGTGAAGGGTTACCTATGATGGCTGCGATGTAAAACTGTTAAAACATTGCTAGATAGTATTATCTTTCCCTTGGAAGTAATTTTTTTTTATTTCTCCACCTATTTCTACATATAATACATGAGAAAAATATCATATCTAATAAAAGAGTAATTTGCAGATTGACCATCACTCCAATACACAAGAGGGCTGCCCCCATGTGGTCAAAGATCCTGCCCCCATGTGGACACAAGATGGCCACCACAAGATGGCCAGCAGGGGACAGCCGTTGGGAGGTTCCAGGCCCTGCAAGGGAGGGCAGTTGTGGGCGATCAGACCAGCAGGAGAGGGCAGTTAGGGGTGACCAGGCCGGCAGAGGAGGGAAGTTGGGGGCAAACAGGCTGGCAGGGGAGCAGTTAGACATCTATTAGGCTGGCAGAGTAGTGGTTAGGGGGTGATCAGGCTGGCAGGCAGAAGTGGTTAGGGGCAATCAGGGAGGCAGTCAGGTGAGCAGTTTGGAGCCAGCAGTCCTGGATTGTGAGAAGGATGTCTGATTGGGCAGTCAGACATCCCTTGAGGGGTCCCAGATTGGAGAGGGTGCAGGCTGGGCTAAGGGACATTCCCCCCACCCTCTGTGCACGAATTTCATGCACTGGGCCTCTAGTCTATAATAATAAAAGCATAATATGCTAATTAGACTGATTGTCCTTCCAGACAACCTTCTGGACGAAGTCGTGGCTATGAGGGAAGCCTGGTTCTTGGGTGCCAGAGGAAAGCCAGTGCTGGCAGTGGCGGAGGGAAGGCCTACTATTGCACAAATTTTGTTCATCAGGCCTCTCTTCTGTTTATAAAAATTAAGATAACATCTTTCTTTTCTTATAATGTCTTTCATTTTGCCTTTGTTTCTTTGAAAGTTCTATTCCCATACCTTTTGGTTCTTGTCCTATAATGTAAGACTCTTTGTGTATTCTAGTGATTGATCTGAAGGGGAAATTTAAAAAACCCTAAAATATATGAGCCATTATTTGTATAAAGTTGGAATTAAGCAATGACCCATATTCATAGTTGTTGAACTATTGTTTATTGAACTAGTACTAGCAATCCAGCATTGGCAACATCATGCCTTATATATTTACAGGTTTCTGCATATTAGTGTAGTGGAGTGGTAGAAATACATGAAATTACACAATGCATAGGGAGCTTTTTATATAGAGAAAAACTGGTGACAGAGGTGAGCTTCTATTCATGTACTGCACGGAAATATTAATTTAATTGGTTTCCTTTAAGACTTTTGTAAAAGTGGCAGTTATAGTTAATAGAAGTAGGAAGATAGTTCATGCTTAGTTAAAGAGATCTGGCCTTCTCTTTTGTTAATGAATAACTTCAAAGCTGAAATTTGCATTAGGAACATCAATGTGATGATTTTAAAAGTACCCATTAGTCTGACATTTTTAGGATAACAAAACTACATTCTAGTGAACTTGAGACATGAGGAAGAACAGAGGTAGGTATTAGGCAAAAATAATCTGATCACAATAAAAATATGCTTTTGCTTGAAAATCTGTCAAAAAGAATCCCAAGTATTTTTTTAATGCATGTTAAATGTGCTTTACTACAGTTTCAAAACAGATTAAAAGGATATGCAAATTAATGCAAATCATGTGGCTTGAAGATTAAGTTTTGAAGTGCTATCTTCATTCCCTGGAGTAAATGGCTATTAGAGAATGGATGTATAAATATCTGACTGACTGACTGGCTGGCTGGCTGGTGGGCTGAAAGAAAGAATGAATGAATCTTTTTTTTTCACTTTAAATGCTGGTAAATTTTCCTCTTTGCCACCTGGTCATTTTTCATCAGATTCAAGGTAGAGTCTAGGAAGTGGGAAGTTGCAACCCCAAGCTTTGCCTAATAAACCCAGTTCAACCTTGTGAAGACTTTGCCCCATAACAATGCTGGTCCAGTGAAGAGTTCCTCAGCTGAAGGTCATCTGAACCCCAGGGGGTGGAGGGTTCTTAGAAGTCATCCACTCAGTACCTATCTATTGAGCACCCACGAGGAGCCGCCATGGTTTTAGATCAGCGCCTCCCGTCTCCCAAATTAGATACATCACCACTGATCTCTAAACAGTGTTTGTAATCGTTTTTGCCACCCATTCTTTCAGGGAATTTCCTTTTTTCCTTGGATCCTGCCATACATTATTTTCCTGGCTTTTCTTCTCTGTCTGTGAAACTTGCTTCACTTTTCGTCTTCTTTTCCAACCTTGCCTTGGGAGTTCCCTGAGGCTCGGTTTTTGCGCTCTGTTCTTTCTCCGCTCTGGTGAGTCTTAACCCTGCCCTGTGATCACCACCTCTGGGGGGAGGCCCCAAGCATGGACACATTTCAAAAGCTCCATAAGTGATTCTGATACACAGCCAGAGTGGAGAGCTTCGTTTTATACTGGAATCCAGGGACTTGTTTGTATAGCAAGACCTCACTTTTGTCTCTCCTGATTAGTGTCATACCAGTGTCTGCTTTCACTTACGTGCTTGTTCTGTTCCAAGAAGGTATTTTCATTTAGAAATGTCATTTCTTTGCTTTATCTCCAAAATATCTTGACCTCCTGATTTCTCTATGTTTTAAATTAGAATGAAGAAATATTAATCTTTGACTTCCCTTTTGTTATCTTTAGCACACTGTGATTTAATATAATGCATTGGGCTAGTAACAGCTACTCATTTACTAAATGTTGTTGGCTCTCTTTTGACTACTGCAGGGTGAGATTTAAAACTTACCACATATATATATATATGCTAATATGTAAGTGTCTGACCATCCAACCCGTCTCTGTGATGTGCACTGACCACCAGGGGGTAGATGATCAACACAGGAGCTGCCATGATGTGCACTGGCCATTTACAGAGAAACGGCACCGCAGACCTGGACCCCCAAAGCAACACATGGCTTCCCCCAAGTGAGGCACAGGCCCCGCCACCACCCCAGAACAACAACCCCCCAATCACAGCTGACACTGCTGAGTCTCCCTGGTACAAAATGTTGCCCACAGCCCAGGCCAGTGCAGTCCAGAAATGCTCGCTGTGGGCTCTGGGTAATGACATCATGTAGCAACGCCCGGCTTCCTCTCCCTAGCAACTGGCCTCCTTGGAGTTTCTTCAGCTCAGGAACACAACTTGCTTTATAGTCCGTTGCAAACATTTTACACTTCAACCAAATGTTTGTGAAATGTTTTCCCTTGCCTCATCTCATTTGATCCTCACAGAAGTCCTGGAGTAGGTAGATAGGAGACTCGTGGAATCCGATTTTCATTAGCCAGAAAATGGAGATTTAGAAAGCTTAGAAACTTGATCAGATTGAAGAGAAGTACAAAATGGTGGACCTTGAGTTTTTCTCACTGTGCAAAATATAGTCAAACACATTCTTCTCCCTGTGTGATCTACAATAATAATCGGTTTCATGTTGATATTTATTGCAGTGTTGCTGAGAATTAACTGAAAGAGAAATTGTGGTGCTTCACTGGGCTGGGAAAAGTTTAACTAAATCAGAAAGCAGGTTTAATTAAGCAAGTTTTTTCTGTATCTATAAAAGGCTAAGCTGACTTGTGCATATGTGATGCATATAAAGCTCTTGCTGGCGCCAATCGCATGCATGTCTTTCTATCTGTCATTGTCAATTGTGAATTTGGTCGACACTTCTATTATAAAAAAGGGCAAATAGTAATATTAAAATATTTCTTCTAATTAATTTCCTTTCAATGTGCATGAATTTGTGTACTGGGCTACTAGTGGAATATAAAGCTTGAACAATCTAGACCCAGACCCACAGGTTTCCTTCCTCAGCAAACATCTACTTTAGCTTTCTGTAGGGGACCTGTGCATTACCAGCTTCTGTACAAAACCTTTCTTGACTTCTGCACCTGATGGCTGCCTTTCCTTCCCAAGTATTATTATAACTCCTTTTATTAAGTCTGGCCACCATTTACAAGACAAAATCCTAACTGGTCTTATTCTGAAACCTAACTGTGAATATGTACTTTTTTTCATTTATCAAATATCTTTCTAAGTGAATCAGAAAAGGTGATCAGACATGGGTTATGTAATATAGCAGCAATACATAAGGAGTGGGAGTATTTAAATGAGAAGAAGCCTCTCATAAAATATTTAATACAAATTCATACTCCACTAACAATTACTGGCTAACTATTCCTATTTTCTTATTTCATCCTTATGTAAAATAAGCCATATTGTCTTAAATTTAAGACAAGAAGCTGAGACCTAACAATATTAAACCACTTTCTTCATGCTCTTGGCATGCCTGGGAGGCCAGTTCAGGTCTTCAGAGCATCAGTCTGGTGCTGTGTATCACTAACTCAGCTATTCCATTCTTTGGTCGGGGGAGGGATTGCATATTTTTATTTTATTAATCTTTCTCTTTCCTGATTCTCAGGGACTATTATGATAGGTAGATATTAAATAAATGAAATGTGAGAAGGATCCTAGGATAAGCTGGATTTTCCACATCACCTTCCAAAAGCCATTCTCCATTCCATCTCGAGCAGAAGGCAGAGCAGGCGGAGCAAGCAGCAGCCTTCTTGCTGGATTGTTCGCGTTGTCTAAGTACTGGAGGAGGCTCACCATGACTAAAACTGTCCAGCATGTGCATGTACTAAGAAATGATTTTAAATGATTGTGGATTCGAATGCTGCCATTTTTATTATAGGGTTTACATTAAGGATGATTTCCAGTCCATGGGACAATGTTGATTTCCTTCAAAAGGAGGGGTTAGTTTTCCCACCACTGTCCTTTTGAAATGAAAAATGAGACTTGTGTTCCCACGATAGCTGTGGTCCAGCTGACAGTGACTTCCTGTCCCATTCCCTGGGCACAGAAGACCATGGATGCCTCCCACCCTCTATAGCTGGAGACAAGGGAGGAGGACACATCCCTGGGACAACTGCCATCCCCTCAGATCTCTATTATGTGGGGAGAGGTATTTCCTAACCTGGATTTGGTGAGCAAATGGAGTTTAGGACAAAGAATTCAATACCTTTGCTGGAGTATACTTTAAACACGATTAACTACTTTTATTACCTACATAACTGAGTAAATTGAGTTCTTCTGCTTAACATTTGAATTATTAATGGAATAGATTAGGGCTTTAGCTATCAAGGTAACCAAATTCTGTTGTCTGAACTCTCCCTCATTTCCTAAACTTAGCCCAATAACTTTATTTTCTTAGATACTATGTAATTTCAAATTTTTACTTGAACTTTACTATGAATAGAAAAATTAGGAGTAGGAAATGGACTTCAAAGGGAAATGTAATTTTACTCTTCAAGCGACGGAGCTGAGATCAAAAGCATTTGAGAGGTGACCAGGGTGGCCATTATAAGTAATTGGAAAAGAAGTACAATTTCTTATTACTGCATCTAAAAATGAGGACAACATTCTTTAAATATCGCATTTATATAAAAACTCACACAAACTCAATTCACATGCTTAATTGGAAGCTACTATAAAGACATTTCATTGTTTTTATAACGTTCAGAAGTAAAACTGCTCTTATTTAAGCATCACATAGCAGAAATATTAAAATGAAGTCCAGAATAGAGGAAAAGTAGAAAATGGTGATGTGCCAAAGGTATGTAAAAACAGAGTTTGCTTACAATTATAATGAAACAGAATATTTTTGCACCCAAAGAAAATCTGAACTGACTTGGCTTATTTCTGCACATATTTGATGGCTAAAGAATGGATTGCCTTTCAGACGAAAGCCTTCTTACTATAGTGGTTCATTTCATAGTTTCTACTCTGGAGTAATGGGACCTTCCTATCTGAGAGGGAGCCATTCTAATCAACAGCAGTATATGGATTTTGTGAAATGTGCTACAATGTAAGTAAATTGCATTGAATAGAATCTATTGCACTCGTTCTATGGACTCCCGAGTCTATATAGGTGGTAATGTGGAGAGCCACTAGTGACTGTCTTGTTACCATTTTAGTGGTCTTAAAAATTATATTCTGACCTATCCGAATGATTTTTTAAAATTGTATTTCCACAAAATTTCAGTGTCCATGCTTGCTTTCATGTGTAGAATTGATTCAGTGGTAGTTGATTTTTCCTGTGTGGGCAAGAATTAAATAACCATCCTATACAATCCTAAATAATAAAAGGATAATATGCAAATTTACCAAACAGCGGGATGACTGGTCACTATGACATGCACTGACCACACGGGGGCAGACACTCAGAGCTGGTCCCTGGTGGTCAGTGCACTTACACAGCTGGAGAGCTGCTCAGCCAGAAGCCATGGCAGTACATGGGAGCGGCGAGGCAAGTGGTAAGGAACAAGCAGGCGGGTGGTTAGGAGCGAGGATTCCCGGATTGTGAGAGGGTCCAGGCCTGGCTGAGGGACCAAACCCCCACCCTCACACACACACACACGAATTTTGTGCGTTGGGCCTCTAGTTCTAATATAGAAAGTGAGGGATATTGAATCATCTAATTGCATACACTTCACCAGCGAATATACTGTATTTATGTTGAAAGGAGTTGAATTTCATAGGCGGTGAGAATGGACATATCACATGGAAAGCACAACTAGAACATAACCATTAGGGCACTCTGTGTGTGTGTGGCGGGGCAGTGGAGATAAGAGAAGACTGGTGAGAATGGGATGAGAGTGACCTGTAAGAGGAAGTGGTTTCTCGACTGTGGAAGGCATCAGGCAGGGCCATGGCACAGCACAGTCAGATTGGAGAAGCTTCTTTCCCCCCAATGTAGTACATTTCCTTGTCAGTGACATATCCAACTAACAGTCACTAGTTGTCTTTAAAACAAAAGAACTCTTAGTTCTATAGCAAAGTATGCTGGGCACTATAAAGAGAAAATGGAAAATAAACGCCTGGTCCCTATCATTAGAGAACTAATATGCTTTGAAACGGAAGTGCTACACAGATGTAAGTTAGCATTATTGCTGGAGTAAAAGAAAAAGCATTGTTCTGAGCAGGCAATTAAAGTTACAGAAGAAGATTTATGGCACTGAAAATACCCTCCAACTCCAGCTTGTTATCTGACAATACTTTCATTTATCATGAAAAATGGTGAATTTATGGTACATGGCCTATTATGGTTCGATCATCAAGAATTTCATAGTCACACAAATGGATGCCATGTTATAGATAAATTTGAAGAGTCCACGTATTCAGCATTAAAGCACTTGGTATTCACTGCCATTTTTGAACATTGCAGCTCAGTAAGATGGGAGGTTTCCCCCTTTTCTCCCACAGTTGGGGAAAGGCCTAAAGGCATTTGAGTAGCCCCATGTTACTTGCTGCTTCCCAGAGCCAACGCCCCTCCCCCAGAAAAGACTCTTGTCCAGACCAGTTTCACTAGTGGTTTAACTTAACCAAAGACATACCTCAGTCTATATCCTCTCTGTGCCTCTACACTTTCAATGTCATAGATAGACCTGGAATAAAATCCCGGGTCTTCAGCATGAGTGTCCCGGCTACTCTACTTCTCCAAATTCCTCACCATCATTTTTCTCCACCCCCTGTCCCAACCCTCGAAACTGCCTTTCCCTTCTTCCAGCCCAACAGTCTCCACATCAGCAACATTTCCCCTACTTCAGCCTAGTCCCCACTCTTCACCTGGCGATGACTTTCTTTCTGCTCTCATATGATGTATCATCTCCTAAGGAAAGCCTTTGTTGATCTTCCAAACTTAATTAAGGACTCATAAATTACCGTTTTTGTCTTCGTAGTGGCTCTTACTGTTTCTATACGTATTTGTATCATTTGACATGGTTCCTCTTCTGGTGTATTGTCTTCAGGAGCAAATGCATCAATTGTTTTCAGTACACCGGTGCCCAGTGCAAAACAGAGGCCCACTAAATATGTTTGTACTGGTGTTTGGACAGACAGAGGGGTTTAAAGGGTTAAAATTCAAATATTGATTGGAAATCAAAATAATTCTTTAACAAGAACTAATCAAGCAAATATCTACTGCGACAAGTTTGAATCCTATAGCAGAGCTACATTACAATGGTACTGGACAAATATGTTTAAGTGAAGCAAAATTAGATGTATCTGGCTAAAGCACAAATAGAAATATCTGTATAAAAATCTTAAAATTTTTTTGAGTAGTATATATACATGTATATCTATATATACTGAGTGGCCAGATTATTATGATCTCTGAACACATAATAATCTGGCCACTCAGTATATGTATTAGAGGTCCAGTGCATGAATTCATGCATGGGTGGGGTCTGGTCAGCCTGCCTACTGGTCGAACTCCTGATTGAGGGGACAATTTGCATATTACCCTTTTATTATATAGGATATACACTGAGTGGCCAGATTATTATGCGTTCAGAGATCATAATAATCTGGCCACTCAGTGTATATACACATATATTTACATACATACTCATTAGGAGAGCAAAATAGTTCATTAAGTGAATATATTTCCACCATGAAGAGGCATTTTGGCAATTAATAGACTGGATCTGCAAAAAGGAAGATAAAAATCAAAAGCTTAAAACACAAGGAGAGAGGACATTTCTCCTCCCCGATCCTCCTCCACAGCCGAGTGTTTATTAAACCAAAAATGATCAAATCACTTTTCCTGTGTCAGCATGGGCTGAAAAAGACACCTGCATTTCATGAATTGATGAGTAATTGTTTTTAGTTCTGATTCCGAGTACCCGGTTGATTGCAGTCATGCGATGGGTTGAAAAAACTCCAGGTTTCCAGCTAGAACACCTGCACTTAAGTCCCAGTGTCACCACTTACCTTATACATTAAACCTGGGACAAGCCACTTAACCTCACACAGGGTGATTTTATTTATGAAACGGTACCCTGCAGGATTCTTGCATGTATCAAATAAGATAATTACAGGAAAGCTCGTGGAGAACAGCATGCAGTGCTAAAATGAGTGCTTTGGAATAGGTATATATTTGTCTCTAGGTAATGAACTTTGTTGCTGAGGAGGGAGCCACACCCTGTACCTGGCTCTGGACAAACATACATTAAACTTGGAAGATGATATGCACTGTGGGGCAGAATACTTTTTGCAGAATATAGCATAGTGCAGGTGTGATCAGCATATTTTTGCCCCTCTTCCCTTCTCCTTCCCTCATCCTTGTGTTAGGAAAGCCGTGATCATTGAAAAGGGCGATTTATTGATCTAAGGAATGAACGAGTTCAATTTTGGAATAAAACACTCCATGTTCTCACCCACTAATTTATAAAATATTTTTATAATTATCAAAACATCTGAGAATGAAGTATAATAAACACATGCATTTTCTAATGTATTTTGAAATTAGCATTTAAATGAATGAAGCTTTTAGCTTCATTTATAATTTTTCCCCCATTGAATGATTAGGTACTCTTTTGGCTTGTGTGGGATAATTAAGTAGATAGATACATGGCGCCTATCAAGGGAGATACAGTGGGTGGTATTATTTTGTTATGTTTGAGAGCAGATTATTTTTACATCTCAAAATTAGAATTTTGTGCCTCTGAAATTATGAAGCAAGTTAATAATAAATATTGAATATATGAACTTTGTACCTAACTTAAAACTATATACATAGGGTAGTTAAAATGGTGACCATATATACTTCTACTATACCTTTAAATTATATCAGAGACAAAAATACGGTCTACACGTGTAATTATATATGAGCCAATGCTCATATTTGTACAAAGTCACATATGAAGAAAATACAATGCTAACACTAGTAATTTCTAGGGAATGTGGTTATGGAAGATATTTTTTCTCTGGTTTTTAGGTTAGAGCTTGTCTACGATGATCATATACTTTGTTGATCATAAAAATGTTATAAAAGTGGGTTTTATGTGCTATATAAAATTAAAAGATGTAAAGGAAAAAAATTCCCTTTGAAATGAAAGGCCTCTATAGCAACAGCACTCCTCTCCGGCTGTAACTCACACTCTTAGTGCCCGGTTAGCTGTTCCACCCTCAATAACACGGGGCATTTAATTAGTATCCACTGGTGTGTGATTGGACCCCTGAAGTGGCATGCTGCCACATGAATTGTCGTAGTGAAGCCTGCCTTTTAGTAATAACAATGAAGCTATCCAGTAAATTTTCCTGATTAAACAAGACTCTGTAGGAATCCAAGCTTTTCCTCTTACATGCTACTAAAGGCCCAGTGCATGAAATTCATGCATGGGGGTGAGGGAGAGGGTTGTCCCTCAGCCCAGCCTGCACCCTCTCCAATCTGGGACCCCACAGGGATCGGGCCTAAACTGCACCCTCTCCAATCTGGGACCCACAGGGATCGGGCCAGACATCCCTCTCACAATCTGGGACTGTTGGTTCCCAACCACTCACCTGCCTGCCAGCCTGATCATCCCTAACCACTTCCTTGACAGCCTGATTGATGTCTAACTGCTCCCCTGCTTGCCTGATTGCCCCTAACTGTCTTCCCCTGCTGGCCTGGTTGCCCCCAAATGTCCTCCACTGCCAGCCTGGTTGCCCCCAACCCCAATCCCCTGTAGGCCTGTTTTTACCCCAATCACCGCCCCCTTGCTGGCCAGATGGCCCACAACTACCCTCCCCTGCTGGCCATCTTATGATGGCCATCTTTGACCACATGGGGGCAGCCATCTTGTGCGACAGCATGACGCTCAATTTGCCCACTACCTCTTTATTATATAGGATATTCATCAGATAGTAAATACATAGTTCAAAATATACTTTTGCAAGATGTCTTATCTTTTTAAAAGCAAGAAATATGTGAAAGGTTAATACATTTTAACATCTTTTTAAATAACTAAATTTGTTTTCATTGATTTAAAGGGTCTAAGGATTTTAAGTGTTCGGATTATCATCTGATAAAAATATTAAAACTGGGCTCATTCCTCACGCAGCCCTCAGCCGTGTGTGTTGGTGAACGTGTTCTGGGTTTGTGCACAGGCCCCGCGGATGCCCCTCCAGTGGCCGCTAGTGTGTCTCACTGAGTCACAGATGCAACAAGTCGCACTCCTGCATGGTCACTGATTAGCAGCAGTGTCTGCTCAGGTGGCACCGTGACTCAAATACATTCCTGATTAAATGACTTTGTCTCCAAAGATGCAAGTCTTCAGATATCTACAGATTTTTACACGGCAACTGAAATGCCGGCTTCGCTTTGTTTTCGGATGAAGGCAAATGCCAAGGGGTTTTTTTTCCCTCTTTCATGCAAAAACAATGCTCTCTCTCTCTTCTAGTGGAAACACAGGTGTATGGCAGTCTCCTCTGTTTTATTTACGATGCGTGTGGCTGTTGCACACAATACAAATCATCATCAGTGCATCGATACATTTTTGCAGAAATGAGTTATTTGCTATTAATACAACTTAAGAAATTAAATCAAATAGTGAGTAAAAACTTTTACATTGTAGGAAGTTTAGAAAAAAAAATAGCAAATTGAATTTAGATGATCTTAAATGAGTAACAATTCAGGTTGGTGGTACTCCAGGAGGTTCGACTGCCCCATAGAAAATGAATAACCGAATAATTTTTAGTCAGACTGAAATATTTTCTGAAAAATTAAAAAATATTTTACATATTTATTTCTTATTTTAGGATTGGCCTTATAGCAGGATACTATGTGTATGTGAGAGAGAGTGTGTGTACACTTAATAGTAGTTATATTTCAGAGCAATAATCTTTCCAGCCCGTCTCTAATCTCTCCAGCTTCGAAAATGAGGTGATATAAAACTCCCCAGTGGCTACTAAATGTTAGATGTGTTGACACCAGCATAGGTGTATGGGGCGGGGTGTGAGGGAGGAAGGTGATTATATAGAATTTAGATGCTGCAGAGTTAGGTGTCCTTGGCTGCTTTAATTTCCCTGAAAGAATAAAATTTCTCAAATGAGGATTAAACAAGATCCTGGCGGGGGTGTGGGGGAGCAATATATTGACAGGAGCTTGTATGAAGAGTTATTGGAAATGATGAGGGATCAGTGTTGATAAAAGAATAAAATGTTCCTAAAGAATGGAGGGTGGGATACTAATTAGATTTTGTAAAACGCGCCTGAAAAATTAGAGGGATGTTCCCACTTAAGTTTATCTTTTAAAAAACTCCCTAGAGTCGGAGAACCGGTGTCTGTTAGAGCCAGCTTGGATTTCTGAGTAAATGTGCTGGAAAAAAGTGATTTTGAAATGATGTAGTTTTAAACTTTACAATGTAAAGCCTCGTTTACCCCTGAGTCCTGATGAAGAAAATTGCTGTGTAGAACAGGAGTTGGTTCTCTGGCAACTGCTGCCTTAGCTGTTCCAAACCGTGGCACCCCTTGGAGGGAGAGGGTCCTTGGGAAACCTGCGAGGTCAGGGAGGAGTCACTTGACAGGGCCTGGCCACGTTTGCAGGAGCTTCAGATCCACAGTAACGGGGCTCTCACACTGGGCATCGCAGTCCTCGGGGGGCCTCCTTTGATGGCTTCCAGGTGCCCCCTGCAGTTTCTGGCTCAGTGAGTCTGAACCGGGGCCTGGGAGTTTGTATTTCTAACAAGTTCAAAGCTGCTAGTCTTAGGTCCACATGTTGGGAATGGCTGCACTAGTGAAAGCTTGGAGGGAAAAAAACAAAAAACAAACAAAACAAAAAAACAGAGGCAAGCCTTGGCCAAAAGCTTGGCAGCCAGCCTCCCAGTAGGACAGATGAGAGAACTACCATTTGTGAATTACTAAATACTGTGCTCGGTCTTGGCCTTAGATCTTCCATCCAACCTTGCGAGGTGAGTAGTGCGATATCCATGTCACCACATCTCCCCTGCAGCTGTGTCCGCTGTAGCTCAGATTCCTTCATTCACTGACCCAGAGGCTAAAGCCAGGGGAGCAGTTGCGCCTGAGGGTCTGCCTTTGTCTGTCTCTGAAGTCTTACCTCTTTGCATCAAAACATACTTTTGCACTTGTTCCCTAAGAATCCTTATTTCCTTTTCCTTTTTTGTTCACATTTGCTATTCAGAAGCACCCAAAGCTGCTTGTATTTCTATACCATTGATTTCTAAAATTATATTCTTAAAAAAAAAAGATCTTTACATTGATTTTTAGAGAGAGAGAGGAAGGGAGAGGACCAGAAACATCAAGGTGAGAGTGAAACATCTATCAGTTTCCTCCTGCACCCCTCATCTCCCTGCACCCCCCACCCTTCCCACTCCTCGGGAACCAGCTCACAACCTGGGCATGTGCCTTGACCTGGAATTGAAACCAATACATGTAGCCCTGCATCGTATCAGGTATTTGAGAGCAGTCAAAACGTATTTGTTGAGCAAATGGTAAGGCATTTCTTCTAATGAGCTATAAACTTTTTATCTCAAATGACCTTCTTAAAATTTGTTGAGATAAGGCATTGATTTCATGTAAGAACTTGAACACATGTTGTAAGTTCCATTTTATTTTAAACTTTACTAACCTGCATTATTCACTTACCCTTCTGAGTATACTTTTAAATATTACAAGGTTATATTTTTATAAGTGATTTTATTACCATTTGACCTTCCACTCCAACCTCTCTTAATATGTCTTCTGTACACTGAGACACATTTCTAGGTCAATTTATGGAGAGGGAAGAAAGAGGCAAGGTTTCCGAGATACAAATTCAACAGAGTACACATCTTAAAATAGGAAAATGGATTGTGCATGCTAAAGATGAACTATAGCTAAATGGGAGTTGAAAATAGAGGCATGTGTTGAATTGAAAGTCAATTTAGTAGAATGTAATATAGTGGAATCTGACAGGTGTTAGTATTACCTTCAAAGGGAATAAACCAGAAGCCATAAAAAAGTATATGTAGCCACCACTCATTATGTTCATGATCTTCCTGCTGACTTAAAGGGAAATCTGAAGAAGAAAATAACTAGTTTATTTAAATGTGTATTTTTCTGATAATTCAAGACTTAACTTTCTGTCTTGAACAACTTTCTCATGTGGAAAATCTTAACCTGAGATGGGCATAATTTGTTATTTTGCATAATGCTCATGATCTTTTTCATAAGCTTCCTTATAGAAATCATAAAATACCAACTGGGTATATATTTTAATGTTGCCAAGATTTTGTTCAAAGACTAAAAATTACATTGTTAGGTATATAGAGGATATCATTAAAATACATTCTTATAATCTTGATGTTACTTATTTGAGTTTATATGAAAAACATGTCCTAAAGATTGTACATGTGTATCAGATCTGATTTACTCTTTTATAGAATATGAGTTTAGCTGATTTCTTTCGGTTCTGAGAACCTTACATACACACTCTTGCATTTTAGTTTAAGGAGTGAATAGATTCTGATTCCAGCTGATTTTACTTCATATAAAACTGTAACTTTCACAAGTACACCTTGATCTCAAACCCATTAGAAAGGTGTTTACTGTTTAAAAAAAGAACAAACTTTTTTTTTCCCTCCTGGCAAATTATTTGTATGAGAGCAATTGATCTGAAGAATATTTTTTGAGATATTTACCATCCTCACATTTTCTCACCTTGAATCATTTTACATATAACCCTATATAAAAATGGAAAACATATATGTGATAAAGTGATACACATAATTAAAAAACAAGAGACAGAATAGGAAAGGATATTTGCAAACTATTTAGCAATCTGGAATATGAAAGAAATCTGTAGGAATCAAAGTGGAAAATAATGAAAACATAGGAAAGAAATAGGAAGGCTTTGAACAGTAAATTTACAGAAGAAGGGAATGACAAGAATGAAAAAAATGCTCATCTTCACTATTTATCTGGGAATTGGAAATGAAAACAAGTGCTTTGCAGATTGGCAGAATGTAGACCGATGATACCCAGTGCCGACTTTCCCGCACTGTTGTGGAGAGAGCTGCTCTGGTGGAGCACGGGTGGGAATGAAGAAGGATAAAGCCTTTTGGACAAGGCAGTTGGGGAGTAGCTTTCAGAACCACAGATGTACAGAACGTTTGATCCAGCATTCAAACGCTTTCAAATGTCAGGCTTTACCCAGAGAAATACACAGGTATGCATATTGTAGAATCGTAATTCCTGAAAAAAGTAATAACCCTAATGGTCATCCATGAGAAATTTTTAAATTTATTACAATGATCACCTTGTAGACTATTAGACAGTAGTTAAATTTAGTATTCAGGCTTTGTCTTTCTTATCTCATTGCCTCCGATGTGTCTTTGGATGAATATTTTATTTCCTTGTTGAGAAGAAATAATTCCTATGTCAGGGGATTCTGATTGCAGAACATGGTTTCGAATTCCTGAACCACAGACTATATCAGTGTTTCTTCTCCTTTTACTCACCTTCTCTGTCTGGAGATGAAAGGAGGGAATTACAGAGCCATACACAATCTGATCATTCTCTGATTACAAAATGTATTGTATATTTTCAAATACTCGTGTTTTAAGCCTGTGACTGTGAAACACATATACCAAAGACTACATGTAAAAGCTATGCAAAGTTTCACTAGTAAAAGAAACAATCCAAGTAGTTACTACACAGATTAAGGATAGACATTTACTACACATTTCTATACCCCTAAACATTATATTATTTACTTAGACATGTTTGTGTCTTGATGGAATGTTACAATACCCATTTTCAGTAACTTTCCTTTTCTTGTTACGTTATTTATTTTAATTCATCCATGTTGATGATGAATACCTGTTGATCATCCATTGTCATTACTATAGAACTGTGTTTTCCAATTAGTTTTGACTGGTAGGCACCACAAGAATTATGTGTGACAAATTAGGACACACACACACACGGAATGAGGACACACACACACACACACACGCACACACAATTGAAAGTGAAGTTGTACACAATACTTATATTTACTATGATTTGAACATTCTTGTATTTTTTAATTCAGCTTACTTTTTTAAAAAATTGATTGCAGCCCAGTAAATTGATTTTATCTTAGCTGTTACATATACTTAATTGATTTATTCATGTTTCATTTTTTATAGACATTCTGGTTGTTTTCTTTTTTTTTAATTTTTTTTAAATTTTTTTAAAAATATATTTTATTGATTTTTTACAGAGCAGAAGGGAGAGGGATAGAAAGTCAGAAACATCAATGAGAGAGAAACATCAATCAGCTGCCTCTTGCACGCCCCCTACTGGGGATGTGCCCGCAGCCAAGGTACATGCCCTTGACCGGAATTGAACCCGGGACCCTTCAGTCCGCAGTCTGACGCTCTACCACTGAGCCAAACCGGTCTTGGCTGGTTGTTTTCTTAAATATATGGTCTGGTTAATGCTTGAAAGGTATTATAAAAAATCTTTAATCCACCTGTAATTGATTGAATGTTATATGAACTAGTGGTCTACTTCCTTTCTTTTTTTTTCCATTTGGATACCTTAGTGAACTCAGAACCACTTATTGAAAAATTCACTTTCTCCAGTGATCAGCTATGTAATGGGTCCGATCCTCAGATCTCTGGCCCATCGGCTGCTTTGTCTGTAGCTTTACCGTTCTCATTTACTCATTTACCCAGCACATGTTATTGAGTACCTATTACATGGCAGACACTGTTCTCGATGTTGGAGATGACTCAGTGCACAAAACAAAACTCCTTGTGATGTGGAGTGTGTTTTCTCATACAGGAAGTGGATCCATGGACAATAAATATTAAGCGGGATGTTGAAAGTTGATAAGTTCTATATTCACTTCTCAGAATAAAAGGGAAATTAAAGTGAAGTGTTGAGAAGGACGAGGTTAGGCGAAGGCTTTCAGTATTTAATGGGGTGGACTCATTGATAGGGCAGGTTCCCTCATCTTGTTTTTCTTCAGGGTGCATTTTTTTAATTTTTCAGCTTTATGATTCTCCATAAAAATTTCAAAATTAGCTTACCCAGATTCATTTAAATAACTAGATACTTTGACATGCATAATTAACAGCATCTTAAGTAGCAGATGCGCTCATTTTTGCTGTCACTTTTCTTTCTGGGTTAAAAATTAGTTTCAGTTGGTATCAGGTTGGAAATTGACAGTGACTTTCAGCACATAGAAAAAAACCGGTCCACTCTTTGGCTCTCGGGGTTGCTGCTGAGATATAAGCTGTTATGTACTTTTAATTCCTTTGTAGTTGATCTATTTTCCTCTCACGGGTTTTCAATTCTTAATCTTTTTTCTTAAGATTCACTTGATGTATATAGTTATCATTTTTTTTTCCAAATTTATCCTGTTTGACATTTGTTGGATATGAAGTTTATTAGCTTTTGGTAAATCTGGAAAACTTACAGCAGTTGGAACTATGAAGATTTTGTCTTCACTATTCTCTTTCTGAAACTTTGACTAGAGACATGCTAAACCATTTAACTGTGTCTTTACTATACCTGAAACATACATTCTTAATCTTGCACCTCTTAATTTATATGGGCTGTTTCTGGATTATTTCTTCAAACTCCCATTTCATTAAGTTTTTCTCCTTTGCTGTCTAATATGCCATTTTATATATTCACCCTGTAACTCATTTTAATTTTCCCCTTTGTCCTATGCAAGACTAGTTGAATCATGTTTATGGTGTATTATTATTTATTTTTAAAGCTGTTTTTATTTCTTTAATACAGGAAATAGTTATTTTACATTCTCAGTTTTAACATTCTTAAATAATTTGTTATGTCTTCCAAAACTTGGTTCCATTGTTTCTGCAGCCTCATGGCCTCATTCATAGTGCCTTGTAAATTATTTTTTTTTCTTTTTCTTAAACTCTGCTCTTTAGAATACTGTGGGAATTATTTGAGAATATGCATGTGCCTTTCTTTTCCTGCCAGCCAATTGGGAGCGTTACTGTCAGAATTATTTTAAATTAAATTTCAGCTTCTGTTTTTTTGGAATTCAGTAAGGATCCATTTGGATGTGATTCCCCTCAGCCCCTTCACCTAGTCCCAGTGTTGGGATGCCAAGTTTACTTGTCGATCTCTTCCATGTAGTGAAGTTATTTTTCAACACTATTGTCCTTCTGGGATAGCTTTTTTATGTCCTAGCTTTTTATGCATGTCTACTATGGAGACCCATGATAAACCCTTTATTGTCAATATTCTCTAGGAATTGTTTTTTCTCTTATATCCTGTGCCCATGAATAATGTCAAGAGTACTAAGTTTTGTCATCTACTCTCAGAATAAAATTAGGTTTTCTTGCTTACTAATTTCACTTAGATTTTTGCCTCTCTGGTTTCTTTGTTGTCTTTGATTCAAAACTTTCATTTTTTAAATTGACATATGTTATCTGGATTTATGTTCCTCATTTAGAGTTTTGTTTATCTTGCCAGAAGTTGAAATTTCAAGCTTATTAACAATTTTTAAAATCCATGTTCAAGATTCTTTTTAAAAATCACTTAAGATTCTTTTAAAGTTCTCAAATTTATCTTGTGATTGTACCACTCTAGTTCTTTGATTTAGAGGTTGCTTGGGTATATAAATTGACTTTATGAAAATTTTTGCAACACATAATTTTACGGAGGAAAAATGTCACAAATGAGACGTAGTGGCTATTGGAAAAAGACATCCATTGAGATTTAAGAGTCTAATTTGGGGTATATTAACCTTGACAGAATAATTAGAATGCTGTCATTTTACAAGCAGATAGAAAAAATGAATACTCTGTAAGATGTACAAGACACTCATCTCCTGAGAATTATGATTATTCCTAATTCATAAATTACTGTGTGTACGTTCTTTAAAAAATAGAAACTCTTTTGGTTAATTTATTTGTAATTAAGACTTCTGAACTGAGCCACTTGACTTTGCTGTTTCAGCACACGGCAAGGCTGCAGACTGACCTTCTTGAAACCCTTCAAATGAGGGGAGCATGAGGTGCCGGGTCCTGACTCACAAGAAGCACGTTGGCATTTAGAGAATAGTGAAGTGCTGACATCTTTGTAACCTAACTTCTGGACCTTTTGATTAAATTTAAATGCTAGTACAATGTTATCATCTCCGTACACCAATTTAAATAATCTTTAAAAGACTATAGTTTTACACATTAGGCCTTCATGAGCATCTGATTAATGGCTGGTTTATGACACCTCACTTAGAATGTATAAGTCTGGGATTAACCTGAAAAGAAAGAGTAGTTTTTCAAACACTATTTTTTTTTCTATCACGATACTATATGCTTACTTAAGGCTAGGACCCGTACTTAATTAGCATTAATTTTTTTCAGCTGGCCCAGTCGTCAAAAAGTGGTGTTTAATGAGTTTATCATTTCACAGGAAGATAAGCAAATTGCTGTTTAGTGTTTTTAGAAGTAGTGGTGGTTTCTGCGAATGGACAGATTGAGAATCCGTTCACAGAGAATGAAATCAATGGGTACTATATTGCTAATAACTGAATGGTTAGTATGTATTACATAAGCACACATACTATGAATGTACCCACACACATGCTAGTCAGGTCTCAATGGTGGTCAGCCATGTTGAGCAACTTGGATGGTTTGCTGTGGCAAAGTTCCAGTATTTGGTGTTTGCACATTTGAAACCTGAAGCTCAGTTTGCATTTTAATCTCTCTATTGTTTCATTGAAAACACTATTTGATGTGATATTTGGTAATATGGTATTCCTGTTTTGTTACTTTTTCTCTTCTGATTTTCCTACTAATTAAATATAAGTGGGAAAGGTACCATCCCATTATTGAATTCATCCTTCCAGTATAAAAGAAATAATTGAGGCCAATATGTCCCCTTGATATTTTGCAGAAAGTAAATCTATTTACTGTGTCTGGGACTCATAAGCTTTGGAGACGTGAATGTGAATGAACCAACTTCATCAGGCAGAGTATGTGCGTGCATGTATGATTAATGGGGTGAGTGTGATGAAAGCATGTCAGGCTGATGAAGTTGTTACATTTGGTGATCCTGGCTCAGCAGGAAGTGGCTGATGTAAGTGTGTGTCACAAGCTCATTGTATTTGCTTAATTCTAGGTGGCAGTGCTGGGAGGGTTTCCCAGTCACCTCCCATTTTGGCCCATTGCTCTGCATCTTCATCCTCTAAGCAACCGCTGACCAAATGCTGAAATTCATGACTCTACCTATGAGCTTGTATACATTGTGAGCTAGAACAGGGACCGTGTTTAATGTCCCTTTTGTGGTATTGCATAATGTTTTACAGAGTTCCACATGTGGTCTGTGCTGCCTTTGTATTGGGAGTTCTAGCCCTATGGTGTCTGACAAATTGCAGTGAGTTCTGTTTAAAGACTCACATTGTTATCGTCTGGCGAAGGAAGAGAAACAAGTACAGAGTCCTGTTGGTCTCTTCACTTCTATGTGGAAGAGCTCAATTAGGCTTGAATTTGGTTACTACAATGGGCCTATTTTTATTAAAGGAGTTTTCCTTAGAGCTGGGGAAATGCCCCCAAAGATCAGAAAACCTTGGGTAATCCTAAGTGGGATGTCAAAGGCACTAAATCAGGGTGACTTCCCTAGTTTATACCAGTGCACTCCTTTACTTCCCATTTATTCTGTGATGACACACATACTTCCTTCTCTGCTTTTCCTCATCAGTCACCAGTAAAGATTAGTGAACAAGAACAGAAAATATGTCAAGTCTGCCTGCTGACGTGTGATGTGGTGTTCTCTTCCTAAGTTCTGGAAGAGTGTGGTAAGAGGTAACTATTACCACACCCCTCTTTATCCCCACATACAATTCCAAGTGACTTTCCCCAAGACTTTGGAAATAACAGAATATCCACAGAATATTAGAACATTATAAGAATGGAATGGAATTTAACTTCTTGTCAGTGTGGCTGGTAAATAAGCATTATATCAAGCTACATTCAGAGTTTAAACATTGTTTTATAGGTTTTTATTCTAAAATGAATTATAAACAAGATTCCTTGGTAGTTATCATTTTCTCTATCAAACTGTATTTGACTTTGCCAGTAAGTATTTTACACAGGTTAAATCGATGAGCAAGCTTAGCTCTATGGCATTTTTAACAAATGGACACGTTGCAATGAAATGCTCATTACAAACTGGCCAACATATTGATCTCAACAAAAAGAACAAAAACACATGGACTGAGCATGGACTCTGTTTTTAATAAATGGTTTTAACTGTTGAAACAATTTGAGTATGTTACAACTCCCACGGTGTGAGCTAAGAAGAGGTATCCTATTTAATAAAAGACTAATATGCAAATTGACTGTACCTCTGCTACACCCACAAGTCATGCCCACCAGTCACACCCTCCAGCCAATCAGGAGTGAATATCCAATTAAACCCCAACCAAGATGGATGTGGCCACTGAGAGCAGGGGGGAGGCTTGGATTTCCCCGGCAATGGAGGAAGCCAAGCTTTCCACCTGCCCTTGCTGGCCTAGGCCTGCACTCGATGCTACAAAGTTTCAATTATAGAAGATATATAAATCCCAACAGAAATGGCAGCAGCCACGGAGCTGGAGAGATCAGAGGCTAGGGTTGCCCCCAGTGATGGAGGAAGCCAAGCTTCTGCAGCCCTGGCTGGCCTAGGCCTCCACTCCAGGCTACAAAGTTTCAATTATAGAAGGTAAATAAATTCCAACAGAAATGGCTGCCACCATGGAGCAAGCAGAAGGCTTGGCTATGCTCTATACTACAAAGTTTCAATTGTAGAAGATAAATAAATCCCAGATACCAGGGCCTCCACATAGGTTGCCAGGGTGCATGGCAGGCCTGCAAACCACCACAGGTCTCTTGCCCACGCCACCCCACACCCCAAGGGAACTCCCACCCTGATCCAGGACACCCTTTAGGGCAAACCAGCTGGCCCTCACCTGTGCACCAGGCCTCTATCCTATCTAATAAAAGAGTAATATGCAAATTGACTCTCACTCTAATACATAAGATGGGTGCTCCCATGTGGTCAAAGATGACCAGCAGGGGAGGGCAGTTAGGGGTGATCAGGCCTGCAAGGGCGGCAATTAGGGGCAAACAAACTGGCAGGGGAGCAGTTAGGCATAAATCAGGCTGTTAGAGGAGTGGTTAGGGAGTGATGAGGCTGGCAGGCAGAAGAAGATAGGGGCAATCAGGAAGGCAGGCAAGTGAGCAGTTGGGAGCCAGCAGTCCTGGATTGTGAGAAGAATGTCTGACTGCCCATTTAGGCTCGATCCCTGTACCCAGACTGAGGAGGGTACAGGCTGGGCTGAGGGACCCCCCCCCTTTTGCACAAATTTCATGCACTGGGCCGCTAGTTAGAAAATAAAATGACAACTGTGTTTTATAAAGAGTTGCCTTTGGACACATTCATGAGATATTTTATTTTTTTGAGGTTTTCAAACAAGTTTTGCTTGGTAAAAACTGATTACCATTTTTGGGGTTGTTTTCTTCAAAAGCGTATAAGGTGATTGCTTTACTTAAACTCTAGTGGAGTGCAGTGATCTCTAAGTCTCATAATTGCAATTCTGCCAAATGTTATATATAATGTATGTTTCTAGGGAAGGCTAGTTAAGGCTTCTTACAACTTCCTACAAAGATATATCAAGGTTAATTTATAAAAGGTATATGATGTTTGTCTTGCATTCCCCTACCCCCAGTATTTGAAATGTCCATGTGGACAAAAATAGTCAAACTTTTTTGAAGTGCACATTGGAATAATGTGATGAATGTTAAGCACAAGTTTTATCAGTGTTGATATATAAATACTGAAAAAATCCATATACACAGAAAGCTGCTTTAAGCTGTGGATTTCTGGGGATTAGTGTATTTCCCAGGAGGCGAAGGCACTGTGCCTCGGGTTGCAGGCGTGACGTGCTTGAGACACGCCATAATCCTGCAGAAAGGCAAGGCTCCAGAGTGTCTTATTTCTTAATTATAATCGCTGTTCTAATTATTCCACTTTAAGTGCTAACTTAAGTTTTAAAGGCTCAGTAACTCAGCTAAATTTTTTTTTTAACTGAGATGGAGAGAATCTGTTGAATATTGCTCCGTCATTAATAAAATCTATAATAATAAAAGGGTAATATGCTAAATAGACCAGACATCTTCCGAACGTCCTTCCTGATGAAGCCAGGGCCAGAAGGAAGCCAGCCTGGCTTCCGGGTGGCTGCTGGTGGCTGGAGGAGGGAAGCCTGGGCCCCGGGTGCCAGAGGGAAGCCAGTGCCGGCAGTGGCAGGGGGGTGGAGGGAGGCCTTTTTTTGCATGAATGTTTATGCATCAGGCCTCTAGTACATAATACAAAGGAACCCACCACCATTTGATATGATATCTTAGTAATAAAGTCAACATGTTGATGTTCTTACAATCCTGAAGTCATGCCATGGCAGTGGTCGGCAAACTCATTAGTCAATAGAGCTGCAGTTTGCCGACCACTGTCAGCTATGGTATTTCTCATTTGCTTGTGTTCATTCTTAGCAAACATTACTGTCATGGAGTTCTGTGGGTTATTTTGCTTATCAAAATAAACAAGAATTTGTTAGGAGGAATTTACTATTTCCTGCTTTTTGACACTTTTTTTTGATGTTCTATTTTCTTTATGACCACTTTTTTTTTTACCATTATCATCATAGCATCTGACCATTTATCAAATTCCTTAAGTACTGCTATGTCCTGGACTCAATTTGAACAATATATGCTGAATAATGAGGAGCCAATGAGAGGGACGGTGGGGTAGGTTGTCAACTAGGCAACAAAATACAAACAGGATTTTGGAATCACACAAAAAAAGGGGTTTCCATCAGCTTGGGGAGTCAGGGAAGTTGTCCTGGCGGATGCCACACTGAGTGAGTTGGGGGTAACCATCCAGTGTTGGCTTCCTAAAGCCTGGATATGGGAAAGAGCTAGCACAGAACAATGGCCACCGGGGGACACTGGGGCCAAGAGTTCATCAAGGTGCTGCCAGCCACCGTTTGGTCTTCATGCAGAGCTGTGCTTGTTAACACAGAATACATCAGACTTGAGATGCTGAAGCTCCACAGTTCCGCCGGCTGAAGGCCATGCTGGCATCCATGGCAAAGAACTATGATGAATGCCCTGCAGGAAAAAAACAAAGGAGTAAAAATAGTTTGAAGATTCTAGTCATACCCCACATACAATATTAGCTGAGCACTGTTTTATTTTAGTTTTGGAATATATTTAAAAAGGAAGGGAGAGGAAGAGAGAGAAACATCAATGATGAGAGAGAATCATTCATCAGCTGCCTCTTACATGCTACAGACTGGGGATCCAACCACGACCTTGGCTTCATAAGTTGATGCTCAACCACTGAGCACAACATTCGGGCAACTGACTTTTTATGTACTGAGCATGATTCTAGAAGCTGAGGAGACCACAATGAATACATAGTCAATAGGAGATTTACCATATGGGTCTCTGTCTTGCAGGAGAGACACATTTTAATAAATCATTACACGAATAAATGTGTAATTACAAGTTGCAGTAAATGCTAGTTAGAAAACAAGATTTTGTAGGAAGAGATATTCTAATGAGACCTGAAGGAAAAGATGGAGACAGCAATTGAAAAGCAATAGTTGAGCGCTCTAGGTAGGGATGGGGGGAAACAGTGATGTAAGATGACTCTAGAGAGGAATGGGTATAAGAGAACTTGGAGGAATAAAGAAACTGAAGATGAGGAGTAAGTTGAAACAAAGAAGTGAGGAGTCAACTCTTTTCAGTTCTGTATGGAAGTGGTGCAATTCAGTGAGAGTGAGGGTGGCATTGTTCTTTCCTTTATTACTCTTTTACAGAGGAGTTTATTTAATGCCGTGGTTGGCAAACTATGGCTCGTGAGCCACATGTGGCTCTTTGGCTCCTTGAGTGTGGCTCTTCCACAAAATATCACGGCCTGGGTGAGTCTATTTTGAAGAAGTGGCATTAGAAGATTAAGTTTAAACAATTTGGCTCTCAAAAGAAATTTCAATCACTGTACTGTTGATATTTGCCTCTATTGACTAAAGAGTTTGCTGACCACTGATTCAATGTAACTAGAGACTCATTGCATGAATATTTATGCAAGAATAGGCCTTCCTTCCCCTGGATTTGCTCCCGGTCTCCTGGAGCGCTGCTACTGTATCTTCCTCTACCCCCAGCTCTCCCCCTCATAGCTGGTGTCCCACTCCCAGTGGAGTGCTGCTACTATATCTTCCTCTGCCCCCAGCCCTCCCCCTCATAGCTGGTGTCCCACCCAACTTGGCCACTCTGTGCCTGCATATGCAAATCAACCTGCCATCTTTGTTGAGTTAATTTGCATACTCACTTCTGATTAGCTGGTGGGTGTCACAGAGGTGTGGTCAATTTGCATATTTCTTTTATATTAGTGTAGATAAGGAAGGTGGATAGGTGAAGTAGGAGTGCTGGGAGTTTATTTAATGTAATAAGGAAGGTGGGTAAGTGAAATAGGAGTGTTGCAAGTAATCTATACTAAGAGTGCAGATTAGAAGAGAGCCTTTCAAATATTTTGCTGAGAGAATAGAAGGAGTTTAGTTCAGGATGAGGAAGGGGGCAAGGTAAGCACGGCAGCCTAGACATTCTGCTGAAAGACGATGTCAATGAAGCAGAAAATACAGGTCTTCAATAGAAGATTCTAGTGAACTCTAATGATGGGGCCATTGTGTTTTTTTGTTTTGTTTTGTTTTTAACCAAGAATAGATGGAAAGTGCACTTTGATGAGTAGCACACAGAGAAAGCATTATGTTGAACACATAGCAAACATCACATAACTTCTGAGTGGTTGATGTCCTTGGGTCACAGGGTTCAGTGTATTCTCCTTCAGGATATTCTATCATTCTATTCAAAAGGGTGAATAATAGAAAAATAAATATTAGTCTCTTTATCATAAACATTTATGGACTGCTAAGACTTCAGGTCAGACAAATGCATAATTAGTTGACCCTCTCCCCCGAACTTTTTATATGTAAAAAGAACCCCCCCTCATCAGTTATTGCTAAACAGTCAGCAAAACTGAAAATGTATTTTGGCATCAATATTATTGTTGGTGCCTTTATGATGTTTCCTGTTTGGAAGAGAGTTCTCCCCCAGAGAGAACGGTGTGAAGCAAACATATCCCCCAACAGATCCTTAATCATTTGAGATGGTTGGTTCTGAGCACTTGCTACCTTGGGTTTGTTTGTCTTTCAGCTCAAAGGAATTGATGTCTGTGTTCATAACTGCTAACTTCATATTGACTGATCCAGTGGTATGCTAGGGAAACGACCTAATCTTTTTTTTTCCTATTGAGCCCATCATATTAACCTCTTAGTTTTCATCATTTGGTAAAATTTTTCAATTTCAAGTGCAAGAGAAAATCACCTTTATTTAAAACACATTTGTTTATGACCTGAATTAGAATTTTTAAAAACAATCTTATATTTTGGAATATTTATGGCTTTTAACCATCACAGATTTATGTATCATTCCTATGTTTCTGATACTTCAACATGGCGTTGTTTAAATATTTGAGGAAAACTTAAAGTTTTTTTGGTAAGAATTTTTCCATTTCCCAATTTTAGTGAAACTGGAATATAAAAACTTAAATGTGAATTAAATACTGTTTTTATGTAATTCTTGTTTAAAAATATATCATTCGTCCTAGCTGGCTTGGCTTTGTGGATAGAGCGTCAGCCTGTGCACTGAAGGCTCCCATGTTTGATTTTGGTCAAGGGCGCATTCCTGGGTTGTGAGCTCAGTCCCCAGAAGGGAACATGCAGAAGGCAGACGATAGATGATTCTCTCTCATCATTGATGGTTTTTATCTTTCTCTCCCTGTTCCTTCCTCCCTCTCTGAAATCAATAAAAAATATATTAAAAATTATCTCCTTCAAGGACAAAAAGTATGTGTGACATGAGCAAAATTTAATAGCTAATTATTTTTCCTTGAAATGAGCAGAGTATGAATAATGATAGCTGTTGTGAACATTTACTTAATGATATTCATAATTATTCAGCTATAAGTGATAGGTGCTTTTCCAGTGCAGATAGAAGCTTGGTAAATTAAAACTAGAAACGTTACTCCACACATTTTGGGGATAGAAAAAAATGGCCTATTTTTAGAAATTGATGAGAATAGCCATATGCCCCAACACAAAGCTGAAAGCAGCGTGAAGGTTAATACAATAAGAGCATCCTCCACCGTTCCTAAAGGTCAGACAGACATGTCTACGGAAAACAGTACCATCTGTGTCTGAAGACGGGACCTCAGATGTTGTGGTTTAAAATATGTACATTTTCTGACATGGGGGCAGAATGATAGCATTTCTTATAAGTGAACTTGATTCCTGACCTTCCCTTAAATGCTAACTTAATTTGGGTCCTGGGATAGCCAGTGCCTCCAAATTTCGTGGTAGTTGAGTTATCCTGGGGTTCTGATGAGTGACTGGAAATAAAAGGGGCCTCTCTCTCTCTCAAGCCTGGGCAGCGATGGAGACATTAGGTAACTTCCCAGCAATAACAAGTCTAGAAAGGAAGCCTGGTGCGCATAATCCCCAGGGAAGCTGAGACCCTCTTGTTGTGAGAAACTTCCCCCTGGCCTTAGGGAGGGTATTAAGTGGGCTCTCTAAGCTTACCCTTGTTAAGAGACTGTTACACAGCTCTTGTTTCTGCTTTAAAGTCAGGAATTTTAAGGAGATTACAATGAAGAACAGTGCAGTGCCGCATCAAGTTAACATTCTATTATTAATAACATTGGGCCGAATTAATAATTTCTGCTTTTAAAATGATCAGGATTAACCTTAAGAATAAGGATTGTTCTCTCCCCTTTGCTTCTTTATCCAAAGGATAATGCATTGTAATTAAGAATACCTTATAAACACAAAAAGGGAACAAAGCCATAAAAACTGGCTCCATCAGTGACTGATTGTATTAACATACTGAACCTTCATTCCCACAGGGAAGAACAAATTTAAAGGAACTTGTTACCATTCAAATTGTTGAGCCTTTTGTCTGCTTGAGAGCAGGGGGCCAGTGTAGAGAACAGTGTTTGGGGGGATTAGGAAGAGTGGTTGAAATTGGAAGGTGGTGCGGGTTTGCTTCCTCTCTCTCTCTCTTCCTCTCTTCCCCCCCCCCCCCCCCCCCCCCCCCCCCCCCCCCCCCCGAGAGAGCCATTTGAAAGCGCACGCAGCAGCATGGCTGGACGCAGAGGCAGCGGCGGGCAGATGGCCTTGCGGGATGGAGAAGCTTGGCAGATGGCATGGACTATTGGAGCAACAAAGACACTGTTGGCTCCCAGTGCTCAGAGCTGGAAAGAAAGAAGAAGACAGCTTCTCCCGTGTCGCCAGCTTGTGTACAGGGAGCGTTTGGGCGGAAGAGAGACTGGTAACAGATATCCGGTGGTTAACTGCGGGGAAAGGGGAGCATGGCTGTTAGTAAGTTGCACAAAATGTGCTTCCTCTGGTGTGACTTGGACATAGCTTCTGAAGCCAGAGCCTTTGGAGATCATCCGAACCAACTATGCGGCCTGAATATTAGGATACACTCATTCTGTTTTTATTACTGGAAAGGTGCCTCTTCAAAACTTTAAATATAAAAAGTGTACTCCACTCTTCCTTTTTATAAGGCTTTAAAAATCTTTATTGATGACTCCATCCCCCTGCATTCGTATGGCATACTGAAATTGTCGTTTATATTGTAGGGATTAGGAGTGTGGGTCTTGTTTGTCAATTTAAAGTGCCCTTCAGCCATGCTCGGCATGCTGAAATAATGTGTGGGCAAGTCAGGCTTGGCTACCATGACTTATAGACATAGGGTTTTACTAGCAAAGGGTGTACACAATAGTGTCACTGAATTACTTTGGGGTTACAGTCATTACCACATGTACCACATTTGTTTTCTGGAAGCTCTGAAGCCACCTGTAACAAATAGACATTTCGTTCCTAATGACTTCACTGGGGCTGCTACAATTTTTCATTTGTAGTCTTTTCATGTATTGTTACCTAATACCTCTCCCCCATATGCCTGTTATTAGATACAAGAAGCCCAATACGTGAAATTCGTGCACTGGGGAGGGTGTCCCTCAGCCCAGCCTGACCCCTCTCCAATTGGGACCCCTCAGGGGATGTCCTACTGCAGGTTTAGGCCCAATCCCTCTCATAATCCTGGACCACTGGCTCCTAACAGCTCATTTGCCTGCTAGATTGTCCCCTAACTGCTCCTCTGCTGGCCTGATTCCCCCCAACTAACCTTCCCTGTTGGCCTGATCACCCCCAAGGCTTTTATTAGTATAGATTAGAGGCTGGTGCATGACATTTTGTGCACTTGGCAGGAGGGGGGATGGCCTGGCCTGCACTGGGGGTGGGGGGGGGCAGAGCAGGCCTAAGCCATTAGTCAGATATCCTTAGCTGCTGCAGAGGCAGGAAAGGTTCCCGCCACCATCACTACACTTGCCAGCAGTGAGCCCGGCCTCTGGCTGAGTGGCGCTCCTCCTGTGGCAGTGCACTGACCACCACAGGGCAGCTCATGTGTTGGGCATCTGCCCCCTGGTGGTTAGTGTGCATCATAGTGACTGGTCGCTCCTCCGTTCGGTCAATTTGCATATTACTCTTTTATTAGATAGGATTGTTTTTCTGAAAATTAATTAATCTAGATAACAATTTTATTCACAAGCAGAACTTACAACTGAAATATGTCATTGATTGTTCTAAAATTATAAGTTTCACATATCAAGAACAATATTAAGAAAAATATGAGTATTTAAAATCGGACTTAAGATAGCAACACATTGCTAGAAATAGAATAAATTATATATATATTCCTAATAGTTATTTCAGCCTTGCTTGTTGAAACTTAAACTTTTAGTATTTCAGTTATTCAGAAAACGTAAAGTGCTCCGAACTGAGCTCAAAAGAGGTAAGTAAGTAAGATATAGTGGTATTTAGAATGATGCTGCCTTAGATGAATGGAGTCACTGAAATTAACATCATAATGATTATTTAACTGTGATCATCCCTCTCTTAGAGCTTGTAGACTCTTAAACAGTATTGTCAGTCTTTGTGATCTGATTTCTCAGTCTATAGAAGGCTTAGAAACATCCCATTAGAATTAAAGAGCTATAAGAAGGAAACATGGGATGCAGAGCTGATCAAATGGAGAACCCATAAAAATCTACTCAGTTACTAAGGAGCAAAATGATGGCTTAAAGAATCCAAGGAAAGAAAACGTATTTCCATAGGCTGTAATTGCAGTATTTAAAATAAATTTCTCTAAAAGATGGTCAGTTACTTTGAGCATCTAAAGGACAAACATTAATTTTCTGGAAAATTTGCTGTTTTAGAGACTTTCATTTCATACTTACATAAAATGATTAAAATCATATGTGATTTTTAAGCTATAGTTTTCATAAGTTGGAAATTACATTTAAAATCTTTGCTTAGAGGAGCGTGTCTTTAGGGTCTCCGTGTCGTATCTGCTCCCGGAGGGCTTGCTTTTCCTCCTCATCCGCATTTTGTGACCGGTGCTGGGGGGGGGTGTAATGGCACCTGCTCAGTCACACAAGCCAGGCCGCCCTCCTGCGCCTGAGCCTCAGACAGGCCACCCGGCTCCAGCCCCCGCACCTCCGTGTGCTCCCTGTAAAGTAAAGGAGGGTTTCCATGTCCTTTCTGCCTTTGTTAATCACTGAGGCTTTTCCTGCCACTGCAGGACACAACTTATAAACAAGGAGATATTGATTATTTTGAAGCCACGAACGAGCAAAGTAAGATCCAAAAATCACACATTAACCAAAGCTTGATTATCAAGAATTGTAGATTTTACTCCAGATTTGCAACTAGATTCCTTTCAATGTGGATTGTTGGGTTTTGTTTTGTTTTTTCCTTCTTCTGTGAAATGAGAGAGTTGATTCAGTGGGCTGAAATCTGTAAGATTTTTACAGAATGATTTTTAGTGAAATTCATGATTTCTTCTCCTTTCCTTCGGGATAAAGGAACCCCTCATTAGGACATCCCCTTCCTCTGGTACCACAGCCCCACATCTACATCATCCCATTTCCCCCTTTCCCACTCGTTTCCTCTACCGCAGGGACAAATTGTTATTCTTTATGTCCTGAGATGAGAGACAGGGAGGTGGCTGTATTCACCACTCCAACTTCTGGCCAGATATTTGTGGGATTAATTGCTATAAACATGTTTAGCCATTACTTAACTCCCAGTGTTTCATTCACCACTCGAGTCCCCATCTTTCCATCACTTCCTCCCACTGGTGAAGATTCGTAACCTCCCCCTCCAAGGCTGGAGACCACCTCCGCCCCGCTCTGATCCAAAGACAGACACCGGGGTGTGGGAGATCTTGTTTTCCTCATTCTCAGTGTCAGTAAGGTATTAGGAATGAATTCCCAATGTTTCCTCCTAAGAGCAATGTTGAAAATCATTAGCTTTGGTGTTTTAACAGAAGTACAGTGTAAGTTAGACAGATTTTTGTTTTCTGGCTAAGGAATCTAACCATCATTTACAGCACAATCGTACTTCCATATTGCAGAGGCTTGGGGCAGTGTGGACACTCAACTTACATAAGGGAGCGAATCAATTGAGTGCTTTGGATATTGACTATAGGTCAAGATTTCTCAATCTTAGTAGGATTTCTGCTTTGGTCCAGGTAATTTTTCCTGGTGGGGAGCTATCCTGTGCATTGTATGATGCTTGGCAGATTCCTGGCCTCTATCCCCTAGATGCCAGTAACTCACAGTGGGGCAGTAAAATAATGTTACCAGACATTACAGGTGATTGAGAACCACTGGTCTAGCTGGAAGAATGAATCTCAATATTATGATGTTGTAGAGGTGAGAGTCAAAAAATACATGGAATTTAACTCCATCACTATGAGCTGTATTACCCTGTGCTCTTGCTATTTAACCTTTGAATCTTGGTTATCTTACAAATTAAATGGTCCCAGACATATTGGGCAGCACGGAGTCCTTGCTTTCAAGACAGATCCTGCCAGCTCTCCCAACTCATCCTCATCATGCATCTTTGTTGAGGGCTTGTAGCAGATCATCATGGTGTCCTTTGTAGCTCATAGATTCTTCCAGATGTCCAATAATTTGCTATGTTATTTTGTTTTGCTCTTAATTGACCAATTCTTGTAGCTGTGGAAGAAGAGTGAATCCCAAGATGTAGCATGCTAGAATGCTAAAAGTCAAGTAGATCCAGAGAATTCAAAGTTTATTTCTACTACATATTAACCACAATACTCCAATGGCTGCATGTTCTTACTGTTAATGCTCTGTGAGCTTTGGCTGTTACTTTGAGGGTTAAGTGAAAGTCTGTAAGTCAAACACTAAATCAGAGCTAGGCACATAGTTGGTGCCTAAAACATGAGCAATCTCTTCCCTCACCTTTTTAATATTTCCCAAGCCATTTCTGTGTGGATGAGGGTATACATATTTATACCTCCATCCATCCATAAATACATATGGGTAATAATTCAATAATTAACATATTCATTCAAAAACATTTATTGAACACCTATTTTTCAGGGGTTAGCACTCTCTTCCCTCACCTTTTTTAAATTTCCCAAGCCATTTCTGTGTGGATGAGAGTATATATAGTTATACCTCCATCCATCCATAAATATATATGGGTAATCATTCAATAATTAACATATTCATTCAAAAACATTTATTGAACACCTATTTTTCAGGGGTTGGCTCTGTGCTAGATGCTGGAAATGGAAGAATAAAAAAATAGCAGTCAACAGCAATCATTAAGGTGATGAAGATCTTAGATATGTTCTCCACTGAGTTGTGTATAGAATTTTAAAAAAAGGAAATTATACTATGAGCTGTCAACTCAGAAGTATGATCGTGTGAACTATGGTATCATAAAAATATAGTTATCCTCCCCATGTGGTGAAGGACATATTTCTTTCTCAGAAAGAACAAATGCAAAGTATTGAAAGCCTGAACCTTTGACCTAACTAATTTTAAGTTATGACACAGACAAGCACTTAAAAAAAGAACATACAAAAACCCTTTTCGGTTTGACCCTCTTTTTTGTTTATTGTACTTCTGAATACCCTTAAAACTTAGATTCATGTTTTAGGTGTGCTTTGGTGGTAAAGCACGTTTCTGTATTATTTGGAGACTCTTGTGTATCTTCCTGTCTGGGGATATTTGCGTTGTACCGGATCTCCTCTTAGGGAGATGGCTGAAAATAACTTTTTGCAAAACATGACTGCATCATCCCTTAGCTCCATTACAACATGCTTAATGGGCTGTGTAGTATTTTTATTGTCTTGTAACGTTGACTCTCTTAACATGTTTGAAGGTCTTTAAAGTGCACCTTTGAGCATTGTTCCGTGTGCTTTGTGTCCACTGAATAAATATTATACCCCTACTGACTTTTTAATTTTGAAATTTGATAACAGCACTGAAAGAGAAGTCCCTGACCATTTTATGCGCTTTGCCACTTCATTTCACATAGCTCCTCTCAGTTTCCTGGGATGTATTTAGCAGGCATTTGTCTGTTTCGAATGGCTGTTGCTTGGTTGTTTAAAAATCAGAAAGAAAGAAAAGAAAAAAAGAAGGAAGGAAATAAAATCCCACTGCTGCTTTATTGGTCTTTAACTGGTGCTATTAGACAAACTGGGAACTGGAAATTTTGAAACTGACTAACCCAGACACTCTCCCAGCAAAGGCACAGGGGAAGAGGGGCGTTTTGGACAGGAAAGACATTCTTGTGAAATGGGTCTTAGAGAGAAGGGCCAGAGCTCCCAGAGAGAAACATTTTAGGAGCTTCCTGGTTAAAGCTAAAACATACTGAAGACAGCCCCAATGGCACTGGTGTCTGGGGCAGAGGCTGGCTGATGGGAAAGACTTCACGTGGGTCTCTACCCAGGTGAGCTGGTTAGTTTTTCCCATGACCTTGGCACAGTTGGGCTTTAGATTATAAAGGAACTGTGCTTAACTGCCAGTGAATATGACATATTTTGTTGAGAAAAATTGGTCAGACTATCTGTAAATAACATTATTTTTATTAAGAATTAATAGTGAGTCAAATGTATTTCACTCAAGCTTCACAATAATTCCAATAGGATAATACTTAGTGCCATTATTATCTTTATTTTATCAACTAGAGGCCCAGTGCATGAAATTTGTGCACGGTGTGTGTGTGTGTGTGTGTGTGTGTGTGTGTGCGTGTGTGTGTGTCCCTCAGCCCAGCCTGCACCCTCTCCAATCTGGAACCCCTCGAGGGATGTCCGACTGCCCGATTGGGATCGGGCCCAATCGGGCAGTCAGACATCCCTCTCAACAATCCAGGACTGCTGGCTCCCAACCACTCGCCTGCCTACCTGCCTGATTGCCCCTAACCACTTCTGCCTGCCAGCCTGATCACCCCCTAACCACTTCCCTGCCAGCCTGATTGATGGCTAACTACTCCTCTGCCAGCCTGATTGCCCTTAATTGCCCTCCCCTGCAGGCCTGTTTCTTAACAGCTGCCCTCCCTTGCAGGCTTGGGTCACCCCAACTGTCCTCCCCTGCAGTCTCCCCCCCCCAACTGCCCTCCCTTGCTGGCCTGGTCACTGCTAACTGCCCTCCCCTGTAGGCCTGATCACCCCCAACTGCCCTCCCCTGCTGAGCATCTTGTGGCAGGCATCTTATGTGTTGGAGTGAAGGTCAATTTGCATTTTACCTCATTATTATATAGGATGGGAGGACTGAGTTTTACAGTGATTGAGTAACTTACACGTAGACTCCATGCCTGTGAAAGGATATAGAATGGACTATCTAAGGCTTCAGATGGTCTGTGGTCATGCTTTAGTCAGCACTTTAAATGTAGAGAAACCTTAGAAAACATCCAACCTCCCCCCTCCCAATATTTCTGATTAGGAGGACCCTGAACTTCTGAGGATTTCTCAAAATATCCTGATCAAGATGTTACTTCAACAAATTTGTAGGAAGGCTTTTGCTCTTATTGACTTTTACATTAGTATTGCTTTATTATGAGTACTTTGGATTTAGACAAGTTTGGATTGCACTGAAGTGGTAATTTAGAGTTTCCGGATCGGCTGAGTTGGGCTAGGTTACATGGGGCAGGTGTTGAGTTGCAGCTGGTTGATTTGGGGCGATCTGTCCAGACACTGAATTTCTGGTGCAGATCCTATGCAGCAATGATTAGATAGAGAGAGGTTGTGACTACTGGTTGCCAGTTAGTGGTATTTAAAAGCCAACAGCAGAGAATCAAAATCTATCTATTTATCTATGAGGTATGAAAGGTAAATGAGATGTTACCTGCATCTGACCACTGCAGTATGTACCCTTTGGGCTGTTGATTTAATTGTTTTTCTCTTAAAGACTTTTGTTGCTGCTACCAATTATCTGCTTTCTACACTGACCAAACATTGTTTTTGAAAGAAGGACGCATTGTTAGGGGTAGGCAAAAGTAGGACTACAGTTGTGAGTACACACATCGTAGTTTATTCTTGTATTATTTTTATTCTTATATTAATATATATTTTTTCCATATGAACAACTATAAACTTACTTTTTGCCCACCCCTGTGTGTGATGTGTATGGGACTCTGTACAACCATTAGAGAGATGAATCTTCTGGTCTTTTCTGTTGATTTCATTGTTTTTCCAAATTGTGGGTGGAAATCCAGTTGGGAGCGTGTTACAGAATTCTCATCGAAATTCTGGTTTGGGACCCAAGAGTCTTCTTTTGCTCCCCTGTGCCACCCTAGGCGATTTTGATGCCAGGGGTTCATAACCAAACATTGAAAAATACTGAATTACAGGGAGAATTGTGCTTTTGATATCAGATTCCTCTAAACATCCTTCATGTGAAAAGAAATAGTTAAATTATTAGGCCACAGGGCTTATTTATTTATTTATTATCAAATATACAATTAGAACCCTGGGAATGAATTTCTTTGCTATTCATTCATTCATTCATTCATTCATTCATTCATGTGTTCATTGTTGAAAGTATTACAGATGTCTCCTTGTCCCCATTTTACCTTCCTTCGACACCCTCCATCCCTCTCCTGTGACACCCCCAGCCATGGTTATACATATACGAATGTAAGTTCTTTGGCTAATCTCTTCCTGTCGCCTGTCTCCCACCTTCCTCTGAGATTCGTTAGTATGTTCCATGCTTCTGTTCCTCTGTATCTATTTTGTTCATCGGTTTATTTTGTTCATTAGATTCCACATCAGAGTGAGAATATGTGATACTTGTCTTTCTCTGACTGGCTTATTTCACTTAGATAATATTCTCCAGGTCCCTCCATGCTTTGTCTTAAAATAATATTTTTAGCCAAAACTGGTTTGGCTCAGTGGATAGAGCCTCGGCCTGCAGAGTGAAGGGTGCCATGTTTGATTGCTGTCAAGGGCCTGTACCTTGGTTGTGTGTACATTCCCAGTAGGGGGTGTACTAGAGGCAGCTGATTGATGTTTCTCTCTCATTAGTGTTTCTGACTATCTCTCTCCCTTCCTCTCTGTAAAAAATCAATAAAATATATTTAAAAATAATATTTTTATTGCTTTTTCAGAGAGAGAGGAAGTGAGAGGGAGAGAGAGAAACATCAATATGAGAGACATCTGTTGGCTGCCTCCTGAATGTCCCCTACAGGGGATCCAGCAGCAGCTCTGGCATGTGTCCTGCCTGGAATCGAACTGGCAACCTTTCAGGGCATGGGAGAATTCCCACCAACTGTGCCATGCTGGCCAGGGACCTCTGTCTTTATAGAGACTGTATTTAGCAATATCTAGAAACCTAAGCAAACAAAATATTCTGATCTCTTCTTTGTCACAGTGGGAAGTTTTCTCTTTCATGTAGACAGTCTTGTTGGCTGCAATCCTTTTTATTCAGTCTTGTAACTTTGGACTGAGACATAGGGGCGGTTAACATTTTTCTTTGCCAGAATCAAAGACTACTGAGAACGTTGAGATAAAACAAAACTAAATGGATAGCCAACACTATTTCTACCTTTAACTCAGTTGAACTTCCTTCCCTTGCTTCTCAAGTGTTCTGGAGTTATGTTCTAAATGTACATGTATGGTATGTTTAATGTTTAGTTTATACTGTTTATAGCTAAATTTCAAAATGTCCCTTTTTACATAATTTTATATCATTACATAATGGCTGCAGGTAAATAATATCCAGTTAGTTCCCTGTTTCCTGTTCTTTTAACCATCGATTAGTGTGGCCTTTGCTGTTAGGGCTACAATTTTATGAGGATGGGATGCAGAACCCACTGTTTGACTCTTTCTAGCAGTTGCCACATCTGCCTAGGCACACAGGTAAAAGGAGGCTTTTGTTTTCCACAGATAGCTCATTTCTCTCTCTCTGGCTCTCTTTTGGAAGGCCCTCAAATGAGCACTTTGTCATGGTGGGGGGAGGTATGCAGGGGCAGTCCCCTTAGATTGAGAAGCAAGTAAACTTAAATATGCTGTCAGGCTACAAGCCAAATAAAGTGCTGAGCATGACAATTAATTGGATAACTACCAAAACACCTCTTACTATAACTGTAATTCTGAATATCCCTAGCTGCAGTTAAAAAATTGTATTAATTAATTTCTAAGGGTACTCACCACATGTCCGCACTGTTTGCATGCTAGGTTTTGGCCTTGCAAGAGAGTGGATGGTGGGTTAAGTAGTGAAGTTCTGGCTTGTGCTGGGGATTTAATCCTCACAACAAGCAAGGAGGTGCAGATAGTTATGTCTCCCCATCAGAGGTGAAGGAAAGGAAGGTCACACCAGCAGCCTGTTTATATCCAAATCCTATGGCCTTCTCATTATTTAACAGTACCTCTGGGTGACTCAGGATGATGATATCATTAATAATAGAGCTGTGATTTCTGTGTTGAAGGGTTTGAATTCCAGAAAGAGAGAAAAGTCTCACACACACACACAAATCACTGAACTTGTACATTTTAATTAAGGGGCAAGTGAGTGATACAGATAAATGCTGTGGGGATTTTGAGGAATGAGACAACTCACTGGGTCAGGCCATCTTGGACATACGTGCCTGTAGAAGTAAGAAATGCAATGAGTCCAAAGGGCAGGGAGGGCCTGGGGCAGTTAACAGAAAAAAGAGGCCATTCCAAGCCTGGGATGTACCTCAGCCTTGGCAGAGCCAGGGAGCTGATTGTCAAGGCTGAAGGACAGGGTAGACTAGACAGGAGAGCATAGGAGACTCTGAGAGAACCATGGATGCCTTGGCAATTCAGGGTGTACCACGTTGGGATGCTGTAGGGTTGAAAGGGGAGCATTTTTGTGTTATTGTGCATGTCCATCATGAGGCATATCAGGATTAACCACGAGGACCTTGCTAATTGGAGCCAAGAGTAAGAATACTGGAGGTTTGGTGAGACCACTTTGGAGGCTGTTGCAATATTCTAGCCTGGAAATATAAGGTCTTAGAACATAGAAAATAGACAACCCCCCAAAAAAAATATTTTTAAAGAATGGCAATGGCTGATTAAAACCAGGAAGACTCGTCAGATCAAATAGAGAGGCCTACCACACAGACGTGAAACTAAATACATGCAAAACAAAATAGTTTTTACTAAAATGCTTACCTTGTTTATTTGCCAAGTGTAAGAAACACCTCAATGGAATTACAGCTTAGAGAAGAGTGGAAGAGAGTGGATGAAACTCATATTATGCCTGTCTTGTTGTACCTATTGAGGTTTGTATAGTCCTGTTAGCAGCTCCAGGCCGAAGGCACCTGGAAGCCCTGTCCACTTGGAATGAGCGTTAGAGGCCAGAGCAGTCCTCGCTGGTTAGGGTCAAGGGCTCGGTCTGCTAATAAAGTCAGAAGATGTACACTCATGTTGAGGAGTTTGCAGGAAAAACAATGAAATATACAAAGTCCTATAAATTTAACTGGGAAAACTTTACACTTCGATTGAATAAAAATACACAAAAAATTGTTTGTTTGTTTTAATATATTTTATTGATTTTTTACAGAGCGGAACAGAGAGGGATAGAAAGTCAGAAACACTGATGAGAGAGAGACATCGATCAGCTGCCTCTTGCACGCCCCCCACCAGGAATGTGCCCGCAGCCAAGGTACATGCCCTTGCCGGAATCGAACCCAGGACCCTTCAGTCCGCAGTCCGACGCTCTATCCACTGAGCCAAACCGGTCTCGGCTGTTTGTTTGTTTTTTTAAATGGGGAGAAAAAAGTACACAGTGTTTCCTTTCTGTATTTTACTTTTTTTTTTTTTTAATCTAACTCGTCAAATTGGTACAAACACCAGTTTGTTTTGATTTCAGGGATTTTTGTTTGTTTTGAGCTCCTCAGTAATAAATGATATTTAGAGAAATCTGGGGTTGCCTGCCCATTACTAAGGCACTTGAAATGTTTGAAAAGAAAGTTTTAAAAGCTTTGCTGCTTTTAGGACTATGCTGCTTTTAAATTTTGTAACATCCAGTGCAAACTCCATTTTCATGTTGACCAGGTATGATTTGATTTGAATTTACTTTCATAAATTTTCTGTTTCAAGTGCATGGCTTGCTGGTAGTTCTTTACTTTTAGGCCCACAGGTGTTTTTTTACAGATGGATTTTCATTAATTGTTTAATATTTTCTGCTTATTTTTGTGTTTTCATATTAAAGAGATATTTGTAGATTGTGCATGAATTGTTCCTGAAGCCTATTTGAGAGGCTTTGTATAAATTTCCTTGATTTATTGTAGACTATAAACAACTCAAAACAGATCCTATTGTTTGAATTTTTTTTCAGTACTAATCAGGTCATATTTTGGCATCATATCCTGTTTTATCCTTTAATTTTAACTTGAGAAAGTAGATTCCTCTTTGTTTTCCTGATCTCAAGGCAGAATTCAGAACCCTGGGAACAATGCGTGGGACAGAAGGACATTTCCAATGGAAAAATAAAAGTTTAGTTCTAATCTTCTCACATGTTTGTTCTATTTCTAAAAAAATGAAGTGCTGAAAAGGTAAATAATAATGATATGATTGATTTCTTTGTTGAAAACAATCAACTGTCAAAATTAACTAATGAATATTCTTCTTAATCAGTGTTAATTGACACGTTTCCTGTACTTAACAACCCCCGTACTTGCATAATGGCTCATTTGGAAGGTTCCTGATTTCCCTTTTGTTTTGGTGGTTCTGTTGGGTGTCATTCTGCATCATTCCCTAGTCTGGAGCTAGGTGGAGCTATGAGATCTTCTGTGAATGTACTACAGGCAGTGGCTCTCCACGTCTGTGTGTGACAATCCATACCTAACACCCACTTTTAAAGCCTTCTTGCCCCTTTATTCTTAAAGAGAATGTGGAAGAGAAAGTCTAAACTTTGAAAACTCTGTCATTAAAATAAACAGATAATTCCAAAGCTCTTTTGTATATAGCAGTGAAACAAACAAATATAAAAACTACCCCCAACAAAGCTAAATGAAAAACACACATACAAGCACAAATATAACTATCCTTAACACTCATACCAGATTAAATGTCTTATCATTACAAATGCATATATTTGTTTTCTTTTTCAAAAGAGGATAATTCTCTGGAAAATCTGCAAAGTGCAGAAAGTGATGGGAAAAGGAACATATGGCACTTGCTTCAGGACTCATCTGCTAAATTCTATACACATTCTCATTTGACAGATCGATACAGTTATATACATAATACATGTTTTTAATGTATGCACACTATATATAACATTATTGACGGATATAGAACTATTTCATGAAGGAGGATTAAAAGTTTTGCCTTCAGGTGTTGGTTAGAATTCAGAGGTACATGACTTGGAGAGCTGCCCTGCGCCTGGGTGGTGTGGAGTCTCCTCGGTGAGACCTCTGTACCCTGGCCCGCAGAGCACTCTGGAGCAGAATGCTGTCCTTTTTGTGTGGCTGTTTTGTTTCTCTCTCGGCTCTCTATTGGGCCAGTTACTCTGTTGTCTGGACTGGTTACTCATGTGTTCAGGGCCTGAGAAATATGCCCAGGCTGCTGTCTTAATGCTTAATATCTGTTAGGACAGAAGTTGCTAAAGGTCATCTGCTTACTTTGAGGAACTAATTGTAATAAATTCTTCTGTGTGCTTCTCTAATTGGATTAGCTTTAGCTCTGTGCTGTTCAGCTATTTGAATAGCAGTGTGGATGATTTTCATTTATCTAATTTGGCAAATACTACTGAAATCAAATACTTATTTGAACTCTACACTTTCTTTGTCTTATTTAAGTCATTTGTAGACTTTACCCTAATTTCTTTATTGGGAATTGCACCTTTTTAAGCTTCATTCTCCCTCTGTATTCTGTACTTAACTGCTTTTGAAATTAAGAGGAGTAAACAGTATTTCAAACAAGGCTGTGAGGGGTAGACGATGCTTCTTGGTTTGGCTTTAATAAGCACTTCACAATAAGAGTATGCTACCTTTCTGTCTATTAGATAAATTATAAATAAATAGATATGATGTAATAATGACAAATTATTATAAAATAATAGATAATAAAAATTAATTAATAGGTTGGTAGAGGTCTTATATCTGAAGGACCTAAGCAATTAAAATATGCATAAGAAGGGTATACTAAAGCTTGTATCTGTTACAGGCAGACTCTTATTCAAGACCTACTTGTTTGTTCTTCACAAACAATTTGAGCTTCATTATCAGCCTCTTTTCCTAAAGAAGGCTGGGAGGCCATTCAGTCCTTTATAGCAGTGATAGATGCTACCCATGGCATAGCATCGTTTTAACAAGCGACGAAACTATAGCTTAAAGGGTCCATTCTTGCTATGAGTCATTCAGGTTGTGGGAGATTTAGACTCAGGTGTCTGATTCTCAAACCAGTGCTTTCCCTAGCCATTCTTTATTCATTTGTCCAGCCGGACACCCACCACCCCTCCACTGTGCTTTTTAAAGTATATATTCTGTGCCAGAGACTTCAAGTTGCTCTACATTAAGTGGTAAATGACACCAGTGAGGTCTTCTTGTAAAGGGAGACGGAGAGTAAACAAGTTGGAAAAATAAAACAACATAAAAGCATGATGTGGTAATAAAGGACAAGAACAGGGTGTTTTGTGAGAAAGTGACCAGGAAGGGCATTGGGTGGGCTGATCACGGAATGTCTCTGCAGAAGCAACACCTGAGTCCGCATTGTGATTCTAGAAGCAAATCTGGGAGACAGAAAAGATAGTAGGCAGCTGGCAGTGAGAGAAGAGGCAGGCTAATAGCAAAGAGATAACGAGATAAGAATAAAACAATAAAGCCAGGAGTGCAGGAGCTCTCGTTATGGAGACAATACATAGCCCTCTCTAACACAGATACCGCTAATGAAAGCCCTGTACTATGGGCGAGTACTCTAACTGATGCTCATGGTGATTAAAATGATTTATACAGAAAACAATAAAATACATATATTCATTTTACAGAAAATAAGCCCTTTGTGAAGTATTTTACAAAAAATAATACATTTAGGATAAATAAGTTTTGGTGCTTAAAACACTAAAGCACCATTATTAGAAAATTCACCTCATGAGATACTGCAATGCCTGAGGAGGACAGAGAAGGGAGACCTGCCTGCAACACTTGTATCACCCAGATTTGGATATATGGATATATGGAGTGGAACAAGATTTTTTGTTATTGTTATTAAGTTGTATAATTAACATCCAATAAAAGACACAGAGAATAAATAACATGTTCAGTGAGTTATACCCAATGGAATCGCTTGCAAAACCGCTACTCAAATAAAGAACAGATAACTTCTCCTCTCTGCAGCGAGTTCCTTTGTGCCTCTTTCCAATCACTTACATCCACCTGAGAGGCAACCACTGCTCTGACTTCTGTCACCCTAGGTTCGTTCTAGAAAATATATTAATGAAAATATAATTTGTAATCTCGGGGCTCAGCTTCTGTCATTCTGCATAATGACTGCGAAATTTATCCATATACTGGTAGCTACTGGCATCATATAGTGGTTGATTTCTTGTTGCAGAGTAATATTCTATTATATGACTATATACAGTTGATTCATTCTCTTCCTCAGTAATTCTAGTTGTCATTAAGTGATATCTTGTGGTGTTTTTAATTTACAGTTCCCTTATGACTAATGATATTTGGTCATTTTATGATTTAAAAGTTTATTTAATGTATGTTTTTACCAATCTTACTTTTATAAACCATAAACTTCACCCATTTAAAGTGTTTAATTCACTGATTTTAGTATATTCACAGAATTGTGCAACTATCACCAACATATTTTCATCAACTCCATAGGAAAACTTGCAGCCATGAGCAATCCTTCCCCATTCCCAATTTATAGATTTTAAAGTGTGTTGTATTAATTTATGTATATTTTATTCAAAATTTTATGAAAGAGCTCTTTGGGCTTTATGTCTGTTCCCACTGAACATAACGATGGCCTATTTACTAAGAGTTGTACCTTTCCAGATTCCATTGTAGATCATGAGGAAGGCTTCAGATGGAATGCTCTCAAACTGGATGTGCTTTCTCATCACCTGAAGGTCTTGTTAGATAGCAGATCCTGACTAAGTTGGACTGAAGTGGGGTTGAGATTCTGTGTTTCTATGGAGTCTTCACATGATGCCCACACTGCATGTCTGTGGGGCCACTTTGAGCTGTACCCTAAGGCTTTGGGGGGCCATGTCTTCATAGAAGGACAATATAAGAGACACTGCATTTATATTTACATTTCTCATCTGGTGATTTTTATGCCGATGACATTTTCATTTTCAGAGTATTTATTAATCCATTTTGGATGTTTAAAAAGTTCATCACATCCTTTTGTATGTAAAAGGGAATGGACTTTTAGAGTAGTAAGGGTAGAATTAAGAAAAAATCCCCCTACCCCCAATCTTTTTAAAAAAATATATTTTATTGATTTTTTTACAGAGAGGAAAGGAGATAGTTAGAAACATTGATCAGCTGCCTCCTGCACATCCCCTACTGGGGATGTGCCAGAAACCAAGGTACACCCAAGGTACATGCCCTTGACCTTGAACCCTTCAGTCAGAAGGCCAAAGCTCTATCCACTGAACCAAACCGGTTTCTGCCCCACTCCCAATCTTAACAACATGTCATTAGTTTGTTGATAGCTTACAAAGGACCCTGCTAAAGAATGAAGAAAAAACAACTCTATGGGGGAATCCTTTAGCTAAGAGTAGGATTTCTTCAAAGCCCTTTTAGGGCCTTTCCTCAGTCCTGGAACTACTCCTTTATTGGGCCCTGCCAGAGTGCGTGAGGATCTGGGGTGAGGAAGGAATTGCATGCAGACTTGGAGCCAGTTGAGAGATGTTGGCCTGGGCCTCCAGGAACAGCAATATCCATCCCTGCCTCAGTCAGGCAGTGGGTTATTAGTTGAATAGTGAACAAAAGGATGATGCTAGACTCAATAATTGCCTCAAAATTTTTAATTTAGCCTTAAATAGTTTTTCTCATAAAGTGCAATAATCCAAGGGCTTATTTAGAAAGCCCTCTGCAAATATAATGGCTTCAACTGAATCAACCCTGGATAGCAGCTTTGCCTTGGTATCTTCTAGCATAAATCTACATATTTTCTTAAAGTTGTCCGTATTGCACACTTTTTGTAGAGCAAACAACATTTTTCTATCATTCTTCATCAGACAGTTGGGAAGATGTTTATATAGGCAGATGATTGTTGGATTAAGTTAAAAGATTTTAATTTTCTACAGAAATATGTAGAAGTGGTGAATACTGCATGCTGCTCTTAGCCTTGGCAGACATATTGTCCTAACAAATAAAATGCAAGGAAGGCTTTTGCTCTTGATTTTTGTGTTTGGTTCTTTCAGCAAGCTGCAGCTCTGCCTCTGAGGTGAGGGTCTTTCCTTTCCATCCCTCTCCCCAGGCCCTGCCAGTCCCCACTCAAATCTTGATTCTTTGTGGTAGTTTCCATCATGCCCAATTCTTATTAAATTTTAAATTGTATTCAGGTGTTCAGTTTCACCAGGAGGAGCCACTGCCCTACGTTGTCTGAAGTCTTGACTGAAAGCCCTTGATTTGAAGAGATAGGTGAGATGTAATGAAAGTGCTCCTCTATAGAAATTTGCTTCGTGAGTTTATTTAAACTGAAATATATATATATATTTTTGACAAACTACCAAAGAACAACACCAGGGATGCTATTATTTTTTAAGGGCTCAACATTCTAAAATAAGCACCACTATTTTTTTCCCCAAATATTGAGGGGTAGCCAATTAAGAATTATTTAGTCATGAGAATAACTGCGGTGCCTTTGCAGACAGAAGAATTCTGTGTTTCTACTCAAGTCGAGCCAAATACCATGTGTTCATTTTTAAAACATCAGTGAGGTGGCCTACATTGTTGTTTTGTTCATTCCGGAGAAAACAATTCCAGCTACAGCATTTTAACTATGATTGTGTGTTCTTAGAACTGAGTAACTTCCTCAGACTGAACACATTAAATTAGTTTCAATTTCCTGCCAAAATTTATAGACAGGTTGTAAATGAAAAAGCTGCCTCTGCTCTTCATTATCACTATGCATTATAGTTTTTTTAAAAATAAAAATGTTATTTACTTGCACCTACTGTCAGATAGTAAACTACAGAGGCATCCATCAACAGTTCTGTGGGCATTGTAAAGAAGAAAGACATGGAACAGCACACCTGGCTTCAGCGTTGTAGAACAGTGTTAGTGTTGCAGGGTGACTTTGATATGTCAGAAAAGCTAATTATGTCCCATCAAAGGACCGAAGAAATTGCCTTTTTTAATGAAAAGTATTTTATAGAGGGTGACAATGATCCCAGGCAAAGCAATAAAACTAGGTGTATAATTACATAAATTCTTTAAATTCTTATTAGACCTAGCTAATTGACATGTTACTGTCCAATAATGTAGAAAAAAATTGGCCAAACATAAATACCAGAACAATGGTTTTAGACTGCAGAAATACAGTCTAATCTAAAATTGAGTCTGTCTTTGTTTTTCTAAGTATACTCTCAATTTTTCCCTGACACATTTTTATAGCCATGCAAGTTTAGTGTCATGTTGAAATAATAATATAGAATAGGTTTATAAGTATAAAGTATTAGTGAACAAAATGAAAAGGCAACCTCAACATGGGAGGAAGTCTTTATAAACCATATATCTCATAAGGGCTTGATAGCAAAATATATAAATAATTCATGCAATTCAGTAGTAAAACAAAAACAAAAACAAGCTGATTGAAAATTGGCAAAGGGCCTGAATAGACATTTTTCCAAAGAGGACATACATATGGACAGCAGCTACATGAAAAGATGTGCAACTTCACTAATCATCAGGGGAATGCAAATCAAAACCATAATAAGATATCACCTCACACCTGTAAAAACCGCTATAATAAAAATTACAAAAGTTACCAAGTATTGGCAAGGTGTAGAGCAAAGGGAATCTCTGTGCATTGTTGGAGGGAATGAAATTGGGACAGCCATTATGGAAAACAGTATGGAGGGTCCTCAAAGAATTAAAAATAGAACTGCCCTATGATCAGCAATTTCACTTTTATGTATATCTGCAAAGGAAATGAAATCAATATCTTGAACAGATATTTGTACTCCCAAGTTCTTTGCAGCATTATTCATAGTAGACGAGATATGGAATCACCCTGATTATCTCTTAAGAAATAAATTGGTAAACCTAGTGTGAATATATGTATATAGTTACATAGTGTGTGTGTGTGTGTGTGTGTGTGTGTGTGTGTGTGTGTTATACATAGTGATTTTAGTCATCCATAAAAACGATGAAAAATTTGCCATTTACAACAACATGGATGAACCTGGAGGGCATTGTTTAAGTAAAATAAGCCAGACACAGAATGACAAATACAGTGTGATCTCATATATGGAATCTAAAAGAGTGGAGTCACAGAAGCAGGGAGTAGAATACTGGTTAACATTGGTTAAAGAGTTAAATTTCAGTTATAAAATGCATAAGTTCTGAAAATCTAATGTACAGCATGGTTATTTTACTGTATTGTATACTTAAAATTATCTAAAAGAGTTGAACTTATAAATTCCCACCAACACTACCCACCCCCCCAAAAAAAGGTGAGATGATGGATAGGTTAATTTCCTTGATTGTAATAATAACTTCACAATGTATAGGTATATCAAATCATTACACTGTATACCTTAAGCATATACAATTTTCATTTGTTGGTTCTCTCAATAAAGCTGGAATAAAAAGACTTAAGCTATTATATATATGTAATATATATGCTCCTTGAAAACACAGTATTCTTAGCTAAAGGTAATAAACTGCACATGTGTCTTCACACTTTTGATACGTGTGTACATATTGTAAATATATATACATGCAAATTTAGTGTGTTTTTTTTTGAAGAGCTATATCAAGAGTGTCTATGGAGTGACTTCTACTGTTCTGTATATAAGGGTTAGGAGCAAAACTTTTTATTGTTAGCTTTGACAGAATGCATGTGATTATTAGTGATGTCTTTTTTTAGAAAATTGTAAATTATAGGAATGCTGCACAGGAAGAAAGAAATGAAGCATACAGTAGTTATTTAGGTTTACAAGACTGACAATGATTTTTTTCTTTCCTTTACAGAAGGTTCGGTACCTAAAGCAGAAAGCTGTAATTGTTGGTTGCTTTACATGCCCTTAGCTATTTGGGATGTAGAAAGATGTGCACTATAAATGTTTCACTCCTGCAATTGTCATCACTTCAGAGTGGTTCAATTATAGCCCTTTCATACAAAAGGTGCATGAAGAAAGGATTTTTGGCAGCATTGTATAATGATGACCATTCAATTATTAAAAATTGCAAATGTGAAAGAGATGAACCCATGTTTGTTACTGGACGCTAGCGTGGTGTCTGAAGCTTCCTGTTTCTCTGTGTCCGACAGTAGTTCAAGCAGAGACAGGGCACCCAACAGAGTAGTTCTTTCAATGCTTAGCATCAGAGAACTTCTCAGGACATGCTTAATCTACTTGCATTTATGATTGTGAGACAAAGACATTAACTAAGCTGGGTCACTGAGCTCATATATGTGAGTACAGGTAATCGGGCTGTGTTTCTCCTCACCTTAACACATGTTCTGAGACATAGGCCACATCGCTTCCCTCGCTGACTACCTTATAATGCCATGGTCAGCTCTCTGTGTGCTTAGGCAGTGATACTCCTGGAGGAAACCACTGTAAAAATGGATCATTTATGAAAATCTAGAACAGAGCATTTCCTTGGGAACCAAATGCCTTCGTGCATTTGGTCTCAGGCTCTACAGCAGCGGTTCTCAACTTGTAAGTTGTGGCCGACAGATTGAGAACCTCTAACAGGGTCGCCTAAGACCATTGGAAAACACAGATATTTACATTATGATTCATAACAGTAGCGAAATTACAGTTATGAAGTAGCAATGAAAATAATTTTGTGGTTGGGGGTCACCACAGCATGAGGACCTGTATTAAAGGGCCGCGGCATTGGAAAGGTTGAGAACCACTGCCTTAATGAGTTGAAAGGGCAGCGCAAGTTTCTAAAATAACTCTTGATTGCTCACATTGAATGTCCTCTGCAAATCTATTAAAGATGGTCTCTTATCAGCATTGAAAGATTGGGGAATTAAGTATTTGGTTGGAGGTGCTTTGGCGTGGATGCATATTCTTGTACCTAATCAATTTCTGTACTTACAGCTCATAGCGTGGTTCTGCAATTAGGTCTGCAGATCCTGGCTATCACTGGGCTTGTTCTTCTTGCCAATGCCTTGTTGACTGGCCAGCAAAATCCAGGTGCCAAACTCCCCCGCCAGGTTTGAATGAACTCTAACCGAAGATCAGTAGGATTTCCGTGGGAAAGGAAGGCAGGGTTCTTTTTACTTTGTTTTATTAAGTGTATAATAGCTAAGCATCCTTTTATATTCATCAGACATAAAGTGACTGTTCTGAAGGGTTTACTTTTCTGATGTGTCTGGATTGTGTTTCTCCAAAGGAATAGATTGGATCCACGGCTTCCTTTTCCAGACTGCCAGCTTCTGATATGGGGAGGACTGCTCTATGGAATGGCCCCCTTCTTCTGAAAGATTCATCTCACTGTTTCAAAGGAGCTGTCAAAGCCTGAGAAAAGAGAAGGTGCACTGTAGATGTTCTCTGGGAAAGCTTGGAAGTGTTGTTCTTTACCCTCATTTAGCATGTTGGAGTTGTCAGCTGTTCTCCATCTCTAGCTTGGCTGGTTGCCTGCTCATTCCATGTAGTACATAACGGCTTGGAGTACAGCAGAGTGTGTGTGCAAAAGCCTAGTTATCTCCCAGAAACGCACAGCTGATGTGGGGCTGCACACAGATGACTTTCCCATGGACAGGATATGTGGTCTAACTACTTTAAAAAATTGCATAATCCTAGAGGGAGCCCTAGCTAACTAATGCAATAATTATCCAGGAGCAGAGCCAACATCCTGCGATTACATTAGAACAAACGTGCGGCCGTGTTTCTGTTTCTGTGTGTCTCTTGGCATCTTGAATTAATATTTGATCATATTTCATTAAGAACAAAAATAAGCCAGAGGAGCCTTGGATCATCGGAATTACCTGTTGTGCAAGGTTAGGAAATTTCTATGAAACTTCTTCCAGCTTGATGAAATAATGTCGTATTGCTGAAAACAGTTCACGTTTGCATCATAGTGAAGTAGAAGCTAGCATTGTATTGAGGTCTGGACTTTAGAAAGACATGACTGTATTCGATGTTATCTGTAGGTGCTTCATTTTTTTTTCTTTTTAGAATTATTTTCATCTGTGTCAATGCAACATACCATTCTCAAAACTATAATACATGAATTAGCTGATTAGTTTGTTTTTATTTTTTTGCTAACTACAGAGCAGATGAACCAGGTTCAGAATCTACCAGTTGGTAAACCTTAATTGGCAGGTATTCCTTCAGCGGGATGCTGTATATTCCCTGGATAACTTTGGTTGTTATACATTGACAATGTAATTTTGTTTAATTAAATTAGCAAACTGGGACGATTCAAGCTTTTTTCTTTCTCTGAGTCATGATTCACTCACCATTGTCATTTTTGAGTGGCTGGGGAACTTAGTTGTTTTAACTTGTATATGTCAATCTAGAAATAAGAAAAACTCTTGGACTTGGTCACCAACAACAGTGGCAGGCTGATGCTAACTGTATGGAATACTTTCAAATGCCAATTCTTGGTGAATTCCAGGCCAGGTTAGTAGCAAAGGGGGACTGTTCAAATGAGAACAAGTATGTTACCAGGAGTCAAGACACTGCTGTAATGGGCAGGCATAATACAGTATAGACAACGGTCTTCCACTCAAGCTCTGCACTGACCTTGAATCTTGAATATGTTGAGGGGATTGAAGCTAGACCCAGGTCCCAGGAATTGGGGTGATGCTATGGTTTTCATTCTTCCAGGGCCCAGTGAATAGCTGACAACCAGGGAGGAAGCTTCCCCGAGGCACACTTTGGTACCAGGCATCCTTCGATTCACCTGCACTCTCCCTTTCCCCTTCAGAGCAAGCACAGGCTCAGCTGCACTGAAGTCTGAAGCTCTGCACTACCTTTTGCTGCCTTTGGAACCCAATTGCTAGGGTTGTTTTTAATTTCAAAGTTTGCATTTTCAAAAATCAATTTTATAAATTCTCCATGTTTAAAAATCAACACCGTTCCTCTTCCTGGAAGTAAGACTCCAGTGAAAAATCTTTGTTATCTGCTGATACTTTAGTCCCATTACATGTTGATATCACTCAATTTGGTGCTAAATTGCCCTAAATATTTTTTCTAGATTGCATCTTTCATGAGGAGAAGAATCAGATAATCCTTTTATTATCCTTGTAAAATTTAGCATGGTATCGGTTAACCTAGAAAAGTCCATAGGCCAGTTTACTGCTGGGTTGGTTTGTTTTTTGGCATATGGCTGATTACAAAATCTTTGTCTGTAGATTTCTGCTTTATTTACCTGTCTCCTTCACTCCTCACAAAGGATTGCTTAATGCATTGGCAGCCAGACTCCTTGATAAAGCATCAGCATTGGAGGCTATAGATTGATTCTTTGGGCTCCAAACTAAGGATCCTGCTGCAGGATCTTTTTAGTGCTGTGACCTTGGCTTACAATCTTGTTATTCAAAGGGTGATTTATGGATCACATGGGAACATCTGGGAGCTTATTTGAAGTGCAAAATTGTACCTCTCCTTTCAGTCACTGATTTGGAAGACTTTCTCCAGAGATACAAAACAGCTACAATAGAACCTTAGAGTTAACTTTCAGTATCATAAAACATCATTCAGGAATTTGGGAGTCCTGGAGGAATTTGGGGGATTATTCCAATCCCATCCTTTGTACATCTTTACTGAGAACAACTTTTAGACTTTTCTATGAACAGAATTGAGCTTCCATTGTTCTTATAAAGACACCTGTAGTTCACATCTAGAAAGTATGTCTTAATTTTCTCCAAAGTGTTTGAAATATTATGTAGATTAAGAATTTTATGTTTTCCCAGTATCTTGGTAAATGCTAGTAAAAATGTGTCCAAATGGTGGTTGAATTACCTTTGTTGTCCTCAGACACTCTTTCTTATGTTGGTGTTGTGAATAGTGAGGAAAGTACTGGTTTTAGAACCAAAGGAAACTGGGTTTAAATTCTGATTTCACCACTTGTTAAAACTATGCAGACTTGAATAAATTACTTAATCTCTCTAGACTTCAGCATCCTCAACTGTGAAATGGGAAGGTGAAACCAACTGTTTACAATCTCTTTGCTTTACTTTGGTTAAATACTAAGAAAGGATTTGAGATTATCTCTATAGCATTTATCCAAGCAATAATAGAAATCATCACCATCATCATTATCTCCTTCTCATTCCTCTCATCATTCTCACCAACACTTAGGGTCTCCAGTGGTAACTATATTAATGTTTTATTTTCCAAATGTTGTTGAAACCTACAACAGTGTTTTGTTTTTGATAATTAGTTTCTGTATTCAGTGTATGAACCATATTTTCATTGTGAGAATAAATACAGCGTAGTAGCTGTGTATTCAGTTTCATCCAGGGCCAAAAGTTAGGCTTCTCAACCTTGGACTATGGAAGGTAGAAGGAATCTAAGTCCTAGATACACATAGTCCTCGAGGACCACTGAAAAGAGGCTGTTGCTGATAGTCAAGGGCTGATGGGATGGAAATATGATTATCTTGACAAATTTGAAATGCAATTGTTGAAATAAATGAAACAGGTCTACCTTAAGGATAAATAAAGGAATATATCTATATTTTGATTATTTTGTAAATAGAATTGTGGCTTTGTAACCAATAGAGTGGATTTTTTAAACTATATATATATATATATTTTTTCCCTTAAGAAATAGTGAAACTATAAACAGAATAGAAAATTTCCTACTGGTAATGGCAAAATGTTCTTTACAAGCATAAAGCAATTGCATTTGTAAGTATATGCATAAATTTTTCTTTAGAGAGAACTAATATTTATTGAACACCATTTATCCTAGCCATGGTACATGTTAGTTTCATCTTTATGAAAGTCCTATGAGATAAATTGTGTTATTCATATTTCAAAGATAAGAAAATAGTCTCAGAGAGTAGTAGACTGGAACTTCATTCAAGATTGATGATTTTTCCACTTAGAGATTTAGTGTTAAAAAAATGTTTTGGGGAAAAGTGAATGTTGAGATTGGAGACAGAGTTTATTGAACCTGATTATTGTGAAGAACTTACTATAATGTCTTGGTTGCATATGTGCCTAATTTCAAATTTTAATTATGAGAACCTTGAAGTTCCAGTGACTCTAGTTTTATATCTCAGGTAGAGCGGGCATCCTTTGTAGTTTTTCAAAGAAATGCTTGTGCCTGATGCTTCATGAGCTACACATGACTCCTCAGAACTGCCGTTGACCTGTAGACACAGTTTCTCACCATCAGCAGAACAGATTCACTTCTCCCACAGTTCATTATCTAAGATGTTAAAGTGCCCTTGGACATCTTCAAAGAGGAGTTAAATTGCAAACTCACTTCTCCATAGGTTTCTTCTATGGAAACTGTTAATTCATTTATTAACAGAGCAATGTTGAAGCTTTAAAATATACTCCTTTAAACTATCTGAAAGCCTTTAATTTTGTTTACAGAACCTACGAAACATTTGCCAAACAGGGACAACTACCAAAGAAAGACAAGACTCAATCATCCAATGAGTCTTGCCTGGGTGGGTTGATTATACCCTCATATAGGCATATGGGAAGACAAGTCTTAACCTTGGGCTTTTCCAGAAACCAAAGTAAAAAATTAAGTTCTTTGTTCTCAACCTGTTTTTATGAGTTCCTGTCATAAATCATGCCATTGTAACATGAGCATTTGACCCTCATTAGGAGACACCAGAGGGCTGTCCCCATTGCTCTCGTGCGGGTGTCTCTGGTAAAAATTAGAAATGCTCTGAGATTTCACTAGGTGAATTTCTGGGTGTTGCCTGCCAGTGCTCTGGGTCTTGATGGTTTATGAATTTTCCTTCAGCCTGTGTATTTCTATCACACTTGACAGTTCTGATTAATGGTCCTTAGGCTGAATACTAGTTTTTAACAAAGGAAAAGACTTGATATTATTAAGCAGGGCCTGCTTGGATTTGCTTTGGGGATGTAGGAAAGGGAAATTAAAAATATTTGAAATTGGTGTCTAGGCAACATAGGAAATCATACAAACAAATACAATCAATGTTATCTCTTCAATGCCAGGCAAGCCTCGTGGCAACGATTGGGTTCATTCTAAACAGACGGGAACTGTGGAATGGTAGATGTCTTTTGCGGACTGAGAAGAACATGGAGATGAGGATACTTAGGGACTCTTGTCCTTTGAGGGATAGACAGACAGTTGGTCTGTTTAATATCAGGAATCACACAAAGGCATTTTATTTTAGTTGCGACTTTACCCTAATGATTGATTGCCTTGTGTGTAGTCAGTACTGATGTCCGGCAGGCAGTTGAGGCATTTCTCGCTGCCTGCAGGGCATATGAGTATCATTACATTGAACATCTTAGGCAGCAAGCACACTGAGGCATTTGGGCATTATTTTTAAAAATCGGTTTTCAGTTTCATCTGTTCAAAGATAAGGTAAACTGGATCTCTCCGGTTTCTTTGTCTTTTGTTTAGGGAAAGTTATCTGTTCAATTGAGATGAATAGTAATTAGGTTATATGACTGTAATTCATTTATTAACAGAGCAATAGAATCCACAGTAGTGTGTTTCCATCTTAGAACCCACAAATTACCAATTAAACACAATCTTCTGTTCTAAAACAATGTGATTATTTTTATTTAAGCCTATTTTGGAAGCTGAGTCACCCGCCGCCTGCATATATCTTTGTTTAAAAAGCATTAGTGGAATATTACTGAAGCCGAAGCCATTACTTGCTTGTGATTTAGGGGGTAAATGGTAATAGCTTTTCACCCAGACAAAGCCCGACCACGTTTGGGATGCGGCTTGTGCATGGTGCCTAGTTACAGCAAGTTTTAAAAGCAGCACACACAGGAAATTATGCCCCTTTAAAGATAAAATTAATTTATTTGGGAATGGTGGTAAACTGCTCTATAAATCCAGAGAAGGCCAGACTTCTATAGATGAGGATGCTGTTTGCTTGGATTCAGCAATATTGATTGAGTACTATTCTTTACTGGGCTCCATTTCATTCCCTTTGGGAGTTTCAGCAAATTTAAAATCCCATCCCTGCCCTCTGGCTGAAGACAGAATAACTGTAGACATAACATGAACTCGTATGAAAAGCTTAAGAGCAATCGTGGGCAACTCTATAAGAGGCGTGAGACAAGGTGGCGTATGTTTCAGCCATAAAGGTTGGCAGGATGTGGGTGTCCTGAGATTAGGACAAAAAGTTCACTGCCTGTTTGAGTCGCCTGAGAAGTTGTCAGAGACGCAGTGAGATGTGAGCTGATCTCCAGGAATATATGGGAGCTTAAGGCCCCCACGCTCCTGGGAAGGGATGGTACAGGAGGATGGTATGGGAAGGGCAGAGATGTGCATGGCATGGTCACTAGAGACAGCTGAAAAGCAGGAGGGTAATGAGGGGCCTGGAACAAAAGGGCAGAAGCAGCAGGCTGTTTGACAGGAGCAAGCTCTGGTTGTGAAGGGTTGAAAACCCATGCTTCTCTAGACATTCACATTGACATATCCCGTAAACATCGGTGGGTGTGTAATGAGATTCATCAACAATAAGACTGAGGGTGAGGATGCAGTCTTGATGCCTTCCAAGACTAGGGAATTGGGTTGCTAGGGCCAGGGACCAAGATATCTTTCCAGGAGAGGAGAGGAGGAGAGGGGAGGGGAATGGAGAAAAGAGGAGGGGAATGGAGAGGAGGGGAGGGAAGGGGAAAGGAAGGGCATCAGAGGGCAGACAAAGCAGAAGAGAAAGGGACTGTATCTCACAGCAGAAAGGAAGATAAGGCCTTGAATTCAATGTCAACAGAGACATAAATATATTAGAAGCTGTGGAGGTGCCCAGATGAGGAGGTCTGAGAAAATTCATTGATCATGACAGTTGAAACCTTTGCGAATCCAGTAAAAACTAGTAAGAAACAAAGAATGAGGCTGGCTTAAGAGAACAGAAGGATGTTTAGTGAAACATTAAGACTGGTAGAATCTATAAGTGAAAAGATTATAAATGATCATTTTAAAAGGCTGTTTATCTCCCAGATAAGCAGAGGCAGAAGTACAATAGCATGCGCAAATGGAAGGATGGGATAAGTAGGTGTCACATCCTGGGGCCCTCTGAGGTCAATTAAAGACACAAAAGGGTTTGACAGTGACTCAGGCAGTTTCTTGTCTTTCTGCCACATTTAAAGGGATTGTTGATCTTCCTCAATGGGCAATGCCAACTACATAATTTGCAAGATACAGTCTGAAGTGAAAATGCAAAGCACATTGTTCAGAACTTGCTAAGACATTAAGAAATGCTGGACAACAACCACAACACAGAGCATTAAACCAGGTGGAGCCAGGACTCTGAGTGCTGGGCTGAGCGCCTGGGAAGCTGGCCCTGGATATGGAGCTGTTCAAGGCCCGCACGGGAGCAGGAACCACTCTGTCACCTTAAGAAAAAGTGCCCTAACCTAGCCAGTTTGGCTCAGTGGATAGAGTGTCAACCTGCAGTCTGAAGGGTCCTGGGTTCGATTCTGGTCAAGCGCATATGCCAGGGTTGTGGGTTTGATTCCTAACAGGGGGCATGCAGGAGGCAGCCTATCAATGATTCTCTCTCATCATTGATGTTTCTATTGCTCTTTCTCTCTTCTTTCCTCTCTGAAATCAATAAAAATATATTAAAAATTAAAAAAATAAGTAAAGAAAAACAAAAAACAAAGAAACCATGGCGCAAGGTATCCTGAACATTGTTATTGACTAAAGTTCACTCATGATGTCAAAGGATTTCCATCAGCCTCAGATGTGAGGAGGGACACCTCTGATAGTCACTTACAGCGGCAACGTACTCATATTTATTTCCCATTTAGTCCACCATTGGTCCCACAAAGCAGGCGGGGAAAGTGAAGAGAAAAAATGAAAGTGCGAGGGTTCTTCCAGAGTAAAACAACTGAAAGTGTTACCCCAGTAAACCAGGGAACTGTTTTTGGGTAGCCCTGCTTCTTCTAACCAGCAACCCACATGTCTGATTCTAAAGCCATCCGAATTATGGGGTCTCTTTTTTCTTCTTGTGGAATGAGATGCGGAGGGTTGTTTCTGGAGAGGTTTAATTTCACCCGTGGTGTGTAGTCTCCAGGGCGGTCGCTTTTATTGCAGCTGAGGGCAGGGGTTACCGTGTTTCCTCTGCCTTCCCCGCCTGCGGCTGCTGGGTCGCACTCACCATACCTCGGTCCATGTGGCTCCAAGCTGGCAGGTGGGTGCTGCCGGTGGGAGCCAGCAGCCCCAGTATGTGCTTCGGTCCAGCCCCGCAGAGAGTGGTCATTTCACCAATCTGTATGAAATTAATAAATGGGGCAGCTTTGCTCGATGTTTTATTCAGCAGTGTCTTTCCAGCAGAAGATGACAGAGCACAGAATAGCCTGATAGTACTGGGAGCTCTCCCGCTTTCTAGTAGTAGGAGAAATTCATTTTCTGCAGCTGGTCAAGAAGTTTGACTTGCCTCCACATCCAACAGTAGGGATGGATATACGTTGGTGAAATGTAAGCTTTTTTTTTCTTTTTTTCTTTTTTGCCAAACTCTGTGTGCGTTCATTAAACTCAGTGGGTAATTATTTAAAGGATCACTATGTTAATGGATTTCCCATGTTTGGGGCACTGTCGTTGATTTCCCCCCCTCATTGTCTTTGTCTGAGGATTTTGCTGTAAATGAAATTAGCTGAAGAGGGGCCAGGAGACATTCTTGACTGAGAGCGTCACCAAGTGTCAAGGGAGATGGATACGCACACGGCCAGGACCGGCCAGCCACCATGAAGCAGGGGTGTCCCTGCCCGCCCCCACTCTCCGCCACCCATTCATTTTTATTAAGTGACTAGGGGCCCGGTGCACAAAATTTGTGCACTGGGGGTGGATGGTTCTTCAGCCTAACCTGCCCCGTCTCACACACTGGGAGCCCTCAGGGGATGTCCTACTGACGGCTCACCCCCGGACTGCTCAAGGTCGAGAGCCTCTGGCTGAGGCTTGGGCAGGGGACCTTGGCCAGGGGACCCCTGCCAGCAATTGCCCTGGCATCATGCTGATCCTGGCTGGCTTCACCTCCTCTTGGCAGAGGCTTTTTGTGACCTTGGACTTGCAGCGATGCGATAGCCCTGTGATCGGGGCCCATCGCTGGCTGGCTCCACCCCAGCCCGCCATGGGCAGCAGCCATCTTGGCTGGGTGTTAATCTGCATATCACTCCTGATTGGCTTTGTGGACGTGGCTCATTGTGTGTAGCGAAGGTATGGTCAATTTGCATATTACTCTTTTATTAGATAACCCGTTTTGCTGCAGCTCCTACAGCGTCTCTGCTGTCTGGAGGATTAGCGTGCCTGATGCAGATGCTGTCTTGGCTCTAAAACAACTGAGACAGGGATCCTTTTCACCGGGCAAGAGATGTTCTCCCCTGCCATCTTCCACGGCCTGCCCTTGGCTGGAATCTGTAACTAATTACCTGCATAGCTAATTGCCTCTGCCGTGTTAAGCAGCAGCGGTAATCTCATTTCCCTTTCAAGTCCATTTTATGGCATCAAACTGCATTATATCCCCCTTTAATGGCTGCTGACGAAATTACAGCAGCACCCCCCAGGACCCCACAAGGCATCGCCCGTCCAAGCCCTGGCACAGCTGCACCTTGCATGTGTTTTGTTGGTTCCTGTGTGTGTGTGTGTGTGTGTGTGCACGTGTGTGCACGTGTGTGCATATGTGTGTGCATTTCCGGGGTGTTATTAAACACCTATCTGTGCATCCGAACCCTTTCCCCGCCGTGCCATGTGTTCGATTAGCATTACGACACTGTGGCGAGACACTCCATCAGCAGTCATCGATCTGATTAGCAGGGCGGTGATAGGAACACAGATTGTATTGACGGCCCACAGGCCCACAGCGCGTCTCCCAGGGGCCGCAGGCGCCAGGGAGGATTGGTATGCGGCCCGCATGGCCCATAATGAAGACGGCAGCCGCCGCGGGGCCGGGCGCGGTGACTTATTTTCTGCCAAGGGCCGCCCTGGGCCCCGCACCGCCGGAGGTGGCCCTCCCGCGCGGGACCCGCACAGAACGCTTTAATCAGCGCCCCGAATAGCGCGCGTACTGTCACGGGGAGACCTAATGGGGCTTTCTGGAGCGGTGCGCGCAGCGCTGCGGCGCCTTGCTGGCTGCGGGCTCAGAGAGACCCCGCCGGCTCCTTCCCCGCACTGTGTCCTCAGTTCCTTCATTGTTACAAGGCATGCCGTTAACAAACAAACAAACAAAACTGCCAGAGTTCTGTGCCCATGATCTCTTCCCAGTCACACCTGAATCAAGCTTCGGATGGAGCCATCGCCTCCGCTTTCACGGTGATCCATGTTTTGCTCAAGATCACTGATGGGTCTGGACTCTGCCGGAGGAGGGGGGCAGCGGGGCCGGCCTTTGGAGCCCGCTCTGGGCGGCGCGGGATGCGCTGAGGGCGCCGGAGCAGCTCTGTGCGGGTACTGATGCACCTTGGCCGGCTGCAGGAGCCAGAGGACATTCCTAGAAGAAGATGACTTCGGGCATCCGTCCCGCTGTCTCTGACTTCTGTAAACACTTTTTGTGAACGAATACAAGTGGAGGCCAGGGGATTGCTCTTATTTTGTTGAGGAGAGAAAATATTTGGAGTTTAGAGATTTTATTGTTTTATATTTATATCACCTTGTGGATTTCTAATATTCCTATAAAGACCATAATATGTAGCAAAAGTTTTAAAAAGGAAGGTATGAGTAAAAGATCCAAAACACATTTCTAAGAATTTTGTCATCACGCACATGTAGAGGTGTGTATATACATATATATACACATATATATGTATATATATTTACATTTACATATATATTTATATACATATATGTATATATACACACATATATGTTTGTGTATATATATGCTTGTACATAAACACATACATTAGATACATATGTGTGCAATTCATATATACCTGCACACATGCACGTACTTTCGGGTATATTGCATTTACTTACAGTTATCCCGGCATTCTGTGGTGTTTCGGTCTCTCCTTTCTCATCTCCTTTACTTCCATCTCTCTTATCTACACAGACACCTAGATCAGAGCCAGAAGCAATTGCTTATTTCTAAAATTGACTTTCCTCACCCTGGCTGGTGTGGCTCGGTTGGTTGGCGTGTTATGTCATGCAGTGGAAGGTGTCAGGCCATTCCAGGTCAGGGCACCTGCCTAGATTGCCATTCAATTCCTCCCTTCTTTACTTCCTCCCTCCTTCCCTCCCTCGCTCTAGCCCCCCCTCCTCCCTCCTTCTCTAAAATGAAAAAAATGTTAAAGTGGACTTTCCTCACTCATCCTTTTGGGCCCCTCAGTATGCGGCTGTTTTATTTGCCGTGGACTGTTCTCTCGCCGTGAGTCCCCACCACACCAGAAGAGCTGTGGTTGCCAGCCAGTGCTCAGCCCCAGGTCTCCCCTTTGGAGGGTGTTCCTGACCTTGCCCAGCCTCCAGCCTCCAGCCTCCAGCAGGTAGGAGTGCCTTCCCCTGAGCATGCCCAGTGCCGGTACATGACTTCTGCCTGTTACAGCACTTCAGACCCTGCATTTATATGTCCACGCCAGTCTGCCTTGCCATGATGAGTCCTTGAAGGCAGTAATAAATAATTACATGTCTGTGGACATAGCAACTAGTGAAATCCTTTGCTTTATTTTTTTTTTTAACACATATGCATTGGCTACAGTTAGACTAACATATAGCACACTAGAGGCCCGGCGCATGAAATTTGTGTGCAGATACAGTCCCCAGACCTGCCCTGCGATCAGGGCCATCTTCCCCAGCTGCCCACAGCCAGCCCCGGCCCCTGCCGCCACCCATCCTCCAGTTCCCTGTTCACCATTAGATGGTGGGAGCCTGCTGGCTGGGGGAAGGGACTCAGAGGTGGTTAGTACGCCTCATAGTGACTGGTCTAGCAGTCATTCAGGTCATCCTGCCCTTAGGGTCAATTTGCATATTACCCTTTTATTGTATAGGACTAGGGGCCCAGTGCATGAAATTCATGCACTGGGGGTAGGTGATCCCTCAGCCCAACCTGCCCCCTCAATGGGGCCAATGGCTGGCTCTGCCCTGGCTGCCTCGGCCCTGCCCTGGCCACTTCGGCCCCACCCCCTGGCCCTGGCCTTAGCCCCGGGGGCAACCGCCCAGCCCCAGAGGCACCCCGCACTCACTGCCTCATGGGAGCCGCCTTGGCCCCAACTTGTGCTGCTCAATCCCACCCCTCATGCCACTTGGTCCAGCCCCCCACTCCTGATTGGCTGGTAGTGTGGCAAAGATATGGTCAAATTTGCATATTACTCTTATATTAGATAGGATGGCCATATGTGGAGAGGGAGAGCCAGAGGGGCCAGGATGGAAAATACTGTCTTGGGTGGGGTGAAGAGAAAGGCCTCCCTGAGAAGGGGAAGTCCAGGCGGCAAGAACAAGGAGTGCCAAGGCCTGGGGGGCTGCAGTCTGTTCCCTGTCTTGCAGCAGCTGGAGAAAGGGAACATCTGGGGCTGGAGCTGAGTGTGAAGAAGGGTGGGAGCAGGTGGGGTCAGGTAAGTGTGGGAGGAGAGGTGGATCTTGAGAGGATTACAGCACAGTAAGGACCTGAGCTTTTACATGGAATACATTGGAGAATCATTGGAGTAGATGGGAGGGATTTGAGCATGGAGAATCATTGGAGTAGATGGGAGGGATTTGAGCAGAAGTGAAATAATCTGATATATCATGGCAGCTACAGGATCACTCTGGCTGCTGAACTGAGAATCGATGGCGGGGAGATAGGTTGACTAGTGAGGTGGTAAGAACCAAGGTGGGAGATGTCTATGGCCTGAACCAGGATGACATCAGTGGCAGTGAAGAGACATAATCAGGCCCAGGGTATATTTCGAAGACAGCCTCCCCAGGATTTAGTGATGGATTATACATGGGGACCGGAGAAGAAGAAACAAAGGCAGTGCTAAGAATTTGTTTCTGTAACTGTAGGAAAGGAGTATCCTTTCACTGAGCTGGGGAAGACAGGTTGAGGTGACCAGGGTTGGGGAGGGGAGAATTCGTTAGTCCTTTTCGTATGTTTTTAGTTGGAGATAGTCATCATACATCTAGGCAAAAGACCATTCCACAGATAGTTATAAAAGACTGAAGTGTATAGAAAAGATCCATATGAAGACATAAAAGTGAATATTTCAGCGTGGAAAGAGTTTATTAATGAGACTGGATGACACCCTATAGGGAGAGACCGGAGGTCTGTGACCTGGCCCAGGGCCATTCAAATGTCTGAACCTAGGAGAAAGGTTGGGAAAACAGAGGACTTGGGACAAGAGGAAAATCAGAGCGTTGGGCTCCTGGCAGCCAAGGGAAAAGCACATTTCAAGGAGAAAATGGTCAACAGTGTAAAGCGAGAGGAGGACTGAAAAGTGGCAACTTGTGAGTCACAGGTCACCTGGGGGAGCTGGCTCGGTGAATGGGGAGGACGGCAGTGGGGCGGATAGGAGGGCCAGGCTTTGGGAGGAGTCAAGTTGAATAGAGAGATGGGAATGGACCTGGAGAGAGATACAGGGTCAAAGGGATGATATTGATAAGTGACTAAGTAAATGGTATTTATATACAGATCAATAGATGAGCAAATGAACATACTTAAAGATTCCAAAGTTGCGCTACCTAAAAGAAATAGCACGTGAACCATATGTGTAGTTTTACCTTTTCTAGTAGCCCCATTAAAATGTAAAAAGGATCCCGCAAGGGCATGTACCTTGGCTGCAGGCACATCCCCAATAGGGGGCGTGCAAGAGGCAGCTGATCCATGTCTCTCTCATTGATGTTTCTAGCTTTCTATCCCTCTCCCTTCCGCTCTGTAAAAAAAAAAAAAATGTAAAAAGGAAACGGCCAACTTCATTTTAATAATCTTTTATTTATTTCACTATATACAACATTATTCTTTTAAGACATAAGTAATATAAAGATTATTGAGAAAATTAATGCTCTCTTTTTATGCTAGTCTTCACAATTCAACTATTTTGCATACAGGGTGGGGCAAAAGTGGGTTTACAGTTGTGAGTATGGGAATCAGAGTTTATCATGTTTCCTCGTTATTAATTCTCATATTCTTTTTTATACAAACAACTGTGAAACTACTTTTGCCCCACCCTGTATGTAGCACTTTTGAATGCGGGGCAACCGCATTACAAGTGCTCACCAGCCACATGTGGTTAGAGGCCACCATCCCCCCAAACCAGAAAGAGTTATTGTTAAGAGTGATGTAGAATAATGTTTATTAAATTATAGTATGTATTCCTGTCACAGTAGGCTAGTCCTATTCACAAGGGCTCTCCCCTTAGGTAGTACCTCTCTCACCCTCCATTTCCAAATAGTAGGAACACATCTATATAATCTCTACCAATTAATGCAAAGTGAATAAGATGCAGTATTGAGTTTGTTGCATTCATATTACATCAGCAGAAAACTATTTTAACTAGAAGATACACTTGTCCTTTAAATTTAAAGACACTTGGTAGACTTTATCTTAAACTTTTTAATAAAAGGAAAAGGTTAATTGCCATTTTAACCATGTGGTTACAGTGAAGTTTGAAATGGGTTTAATGTTATTTATAACATTTATAAAGTTTTGGGTGATTTAAAGGGCATTGAGGGTTTTTTTGATGAATTATACATGTTGGTACTCAGAGATTAATGGTGTCCTTTGCAAAGAATGTGTGTATTCTACTTGAATCTGTTGAAATTATAGTAATGGAATTGCATCTTTGCAAGGTTGTATGTTATATAGACATTTTCTTTAAACAAATAGTTTGAGGTGAGGAAAAACAGAAGAGAGTGTGAACCAGGCTTGGAATAACTTGAAACTCGTTTGTTAGGAAGACTTGTAGAAATAAGTGAGGTCCATGTTATGGTCACAGCATTTTTATTTTTATTTTTCCACTTAACTTTCTGTTCATGGACAAGTCAAGCATCACTGCCTCAGTTTCCTTATTCAAAGGAGGAAATGGACTAAATGCTCCTTAGGACACACAATTCTGGGATTCTCTGAAATGGAGGTGGTTACAATAAATTGCAGGTCTATAGTAAATTGTAACTGTTGGTTACAGATGGTTTGTACTGAATGATTCAAGTATGAAATAAAGAAATAAACATTGTAAAATACTGCTTGGAGGCCAACCCTGGGTTGTGTTATTGGCATTTCAGCGATAGACAAAGTGAATTTCATAAAAATTAATTCCTCAGATTTATTTTTCAGATTTTAAAGGTATTAAATATATTTATAAACTACACAAATAAAATAAAATATTGAAAATAATGTCCTACAAATAACAATAAAAGAATGATTTTGGTTCATAAAAGGGAGGATTATAAAGAAGAATAAACTTTATTTGGAAATAAAACTAAATTTGCTATAAAGATAATACGGTCTCTTTTTTTTAACGTAGAGATGGGCTGACTTAAAAAGGTTTGGAATAAATATATATTTTTGAAAAGTTGAGGATTAAGGAGAAATATTTTTAAAAATATATAATTCAGTATACATAGAGCTATGTGAAGAGAAGAATGTGGGTGACTATCTGTTAAATCATAATGTTATAGCCCAGTCAAAGTAAATTCTCTCTATGACTGAGATGACTTAAATTTACATTTGTTTATTCTACAAATATTCATAATACCATGTGGTATTTTGGCAGTAAAAGTTAAGAAAATACATTATTCTTACATTCAAGTCTTTACTAAAAATATACTGCCTTACTGAAGTAAACATATTCAAACTTAGTGAATTACAAAAGAACTAATATTAACGACTCATTGTGCTTTATCTCCAGGGTATTTTAGTCTCTTTAATCAGATTCTATGTAGATATAATCCATTATCTCTTTATCTCTGTTTAAGCTCAGTTCTGACAGCTTTTTGACTGTAGGAAGTAAAAATATGAACACAAGAGAAAGCAGTAGAAAAGAAGTTAGAAATACTTCAAGGGAATCATGCTTCTTAGCATATGGGAGCCCTGTGAAAGGATTACCACCTATATTTATTTATGTATGTATGTATGTATGTATGTATGTATGTATTTATTTATTTTTGTAAGCAGTATCTGAAAAGGTAGTCAGGGTACAAAGAAAGAACAGGACAGTTGATTTACCTAAACAGTATTTGGTCCTCCTCAGTGAAATTTGAGCATAATTGCCTTATGACCTTTCCTCAACTTGGGATGGAAATATACAGTCTCTGCTTGGAGGCGCTTGAACCAAACATTTTCTCTATGTGACCTGTGACACACTGTCTTCCATGCTTGTTTACTCTGCGACCTGGGATTCTGCGAATGCCAGCTGCTGCCATTGTTATCTGTGACTCTACTTCGGGATAATTAGCAAATGAGAATGAGAGGTTAGGTTTTGAAAGGGAGGGTAGATTAGATGTCAGTGAAGTTTGGTATTTGGGGTTGAAAGCAATAGTGAAAGTCAATGGAGGTAAATGAAAGTTGGTTTTGGCCTCCCAGTTGAGACCCATCTCTGTGGCTGGATGTTCACTAAGGGTGGTTTACTGCACGTTGATGAGGTTAAGCCAAGGGCTCTGGGCCTAAGCCTGCTGGGCACCTCTCTCAATGGTGGCAAGTTGGATACTTTTATCCAATCCCTCTAAAATTCAGTTATATGTGTGAAATAGAGATAACCTTTAAAACGTGCTGTACCATAGAGCTTTGAAAGGAAGAATTAGAATCACTTATGCAAATCCCTTTCTACAGTTCCTAGCAGACTGTAAGAGTTTAATAAATGTTAACAAATAAAATCATCATCAATATTTTGTTTTTATTATTTGTACTATGCAAGAACAATGCAATTCGAGAGCTAGTTATGCAGGCATAAATACAATTCTGGAGTCTTATTAATTAGTAAGGTAGTTGAGAAGTATCTACTCAGTCAAGTCTAATACATTAAATAAAGGTTTTCTAAAGCTTTAACCATTCTTAATGTCCTTGTTACTCAAGTCTCTGAGACTCAGGCTGAGCCTAATTGTTTGGATAGCATAAGAAAGGCTTTGAACTTTTGTCTAAACGCAAAAATCGCTGCCTGGTAGGCATATAATCTGAATACATCAAAATGAGTGTATTAGTAGTTAATTGCATCTGTAGAGAAGAGAGAGGTTGAAAAGACTTTAACAAGTGAAGAATGATAAAAGGAAACTAATGTGTATTACTCAGTATTAACGTGTTCAGTGTTGTGTCATGCACATTCTTTCCAGTGTTGTTTTTTTTCTTTGTAGTTTTATTTGCATAAATATTTTTAAGAAGTAAATTTATAAGATTTTTTTTACAAGTTTGCTAGTAGTTTTTGTTCTCCCAGCCTTGTTTTTGCTATAGGGGTTAGACACATCAGAAAAATACATGGACTTAGGAGGAACTGCTGTATTTGTGCCTTTCTTTACTTAGACTTTAGTGAAAATGCCTTCAATCAAAAGTTTTGAGGGCAAAGCATTGGTAAAAGCTTGTAAAAAATAAAGTTATTTTAGACTGTAGGCTGTGATAAACATAGTACTGTCAGACCTTTAGTTGCCACAGGAGAAATGACACATAACTGAAAGAAGGGGTCAATAGGCTATATCCTAAAACTCTGATTTGCTTTTATAATTAAACTTTTTTTTGAGATAATTATGGTTTCACATGTAGTTATAAGGAATAATACAGAAAGACCCTGTGTACACTTTACTCAGTTTCCTCCAATGATGATATCTTGCAAAGCTATAGTACAGTATCATAACCAGGATTTTGAAATAGATATAGTCAAGGTACAGAACAGTCCCATCAGCACAATAAATTGTTTTTAAAACTCTGATTTTTTTTGCTGGCTAAGTCACCTCAAAGGGATCAACCTAATACTGAACTTTCTTCAAAGAAGCAAGCCAAATTTTTACCCAGAGAGCATTGATCATTAGCTTCTGCCTCCTAATTGGAATGTTGTGGCAGTCACTCAGCAGAGAACAAAAGACTGTTTCTAATACCCCTTTCAGGTCATAGAAACCCCAGTCTGTTGATTGAGTCAACAATTAAAAGGTTTCTACAGATATTAAAAGGACCTAAGGAAAAACTTAACTGAAAACCATTGACCAGCATGAAATGATAAGGGATTTTGGAAATAGTAAAATGACTGCACAAAATTGTGAATGTACTCGATGCCACAGAACTGTTTGTACACTTAAAAATGGTTAAAATGGTAAATGTTATGTTAAGAATATTTTATTATAATAAAAACCACTGAGCAATCAAACAACAACAAAAAAGACATTCACAACTTACTGTCTTTGAGCTGCGATTCAGAAGGTTTATTTTAAAGAATAGCTTTAAAAAACATATTAGAGTTTTGTGGTGGTTTTTTGTTTGTTTGCTTTTTGGCAGAAAGGGATATTTTCTTTAAAGAGCTATTGGAAACTTAAGGTCACTTCAAGTGGTTCTATACATTCATTGATCAGTATTCTTCACCCATGATCTTTGGGATTAAATCCTAAACTTGGAATTGAGTTATAAGGATACAGAGCTACTTTCTGAGAGCTAGATATTTTTAAGCTCCATAAATAATGGGTTTCTCTTTGTTCCCAGTTATCTCCCAAGTATTTCCTTAAGTGAAATGTCCTGCTGCTATAGGAACTTCAATATGTTTAATTGGTCTCTTTTTACTTATTTGGGCAAAACGAAGTGATTTACCCAGCAGTGGCTTCTGAATTCGACGTGTCCTTTCCCAGTGTCCAAATTCGGCGGTGGGCACGGTTGCCGGAATGCTGGTCACTGTTAAAAATCTAGAAACGTTAAGTGGTAGTGACACAAAAATCACTCCAAGGAATTGTTTGGCTGGAGTAAGGGTTTGCGATAGAGAACTGGGGCGTAGAGGTGGGTCAACCATGGTGAATAGTAGAGGCCGCTAAATGAGAGGATAGCATGAACACATCTATCATTGTCTTAGTCCGTTCAGGCTGCTGTAACAAAAATGCCCTGGACTGATGGCTTGATCAGGAGGAACGTTTACCTGTCACCGTTCTGGAGACTGGAAAGTCCAACATCGAGGTGTTGCAGGTTCAGTGTCTGGTTCACAGGCATCTGTCTTTGCACTGTGTACTCCCATGGAAGAGCCAGGAGCTTTTGGGGACCTCTTTTATAAGGGTACGTAGCCCCTCTCTCATCCTCCGGTTCCAAACACCTCTGTATTGGGAATTAGGTTGTAACATGAATTGAGGAGGGACTCAAACATTCAGTCAATAGAAGTTATGTAAATCAGGAAAGCTATTTCCCTTTAGGCTTTTGTGCTACTTCTAGTTTGAGTATCTATATTTAAAATGAGAAAAGTTGTGATTCTTTTAGCTTACCTTCTAGAGCTGAGAAACACTTGGGTCATAAGGGATGAAACAGAAGTTTTAGTTTGAAACCAATTAACAACTTGAATAAAATGCGCTTTTCTTATAACTCAGCGGTGATGTAAGTGTAAGTATCGCATTCCTATTTATAAGGAGCTCAATGGCTAAAATCTGGTATTTGAGCAACAAGCTTCTAGACATATTTTTTTACTGCCCATGATTTTCTATCTTATGTGTGTGCCGATATTTTATTTCACATAGTCATAAAGTGTCCAAAAGCATTATAATGGGCTAAGAAGTATCTACTTTTTTGAAAAGTAACAACTTTGTTTATATTGATTTTTTTTTAAATATGGTTTTATTGATTTCAGAGAGGGAGAGAAGGAGGGAGAGATAGAAACATACATCATTGACTGGCTGCCTCCTGCACGCCCCACACTGGGGACAGAGCCATAACCCCAGGCATGTGCCCTGGCCCGGAATTGAAGGGTGATCTCCTGGTCCATAGGTTGATGCTCAGCCATTGAGCCATGCTGGCCGGGCTGTTGATGTTTTCTTGATGCTGTGAATCGCACAGGCTAAGATTATTGTAACAATGGCAAAGAGAAGCCTTCCTAATTGGCTCACAAATTTTCTGTTCTTTAATTTCCTGAAAAATTTCCTCTTCATCTTGTTATTGATCTGAAATAAAATGAAGAATAAATATAATTCTGATTATCTTTATCTCTTCCTCTCTACCTTTTCATTAAAAAAAAAAGGCAGTCATTGCAGTGGCCTTTTATATGTAAATCTTATCTTGCCTCTAACCATTATTGAGCTTTATAGAAGCTAAAACTTTAAAAACCTGTGGCAAATAGAGGAGATTTACAGAGCTATATTTACAGTCTCTATAGAACGTTCTTTTAAAATAGGTGACTCACCTCACCTCAATGCTGAGATTATTCATTGTGCTGGCAGTGTATAATTATCGGCTACTGTTTGTAATTTCTCTGTGCTAAAGTATCCCATTCGCTATTGAATGCCACTTGAAAGAACATCATTGATCTGTACCACACATAAGGGTTTTGAAATCCTCCCATCAGAGGTATTGCACCCTCACAATAAAAGAGGCTCTCATTATTATTATTATTTTTTTTTGCAATCAACTGCTTGATAGTTCTTTACGTTCAATTCAGTACTACCCTTTGTTCAATTTTTTTTAGTCTTTATTGCTTTCTTTTGTTAAATTTTTCCTGCATGGTTCATCTTCTAGGATAATTTACTAATTGAAATAATTTAGCTTTATCACGACCCAGTCAATGGATGTTATAATACCTATAATCATTATTAGACATGTTAATTCAAATATTGACCCTTACCACCATTAACTGTTGTGATGAAGGCCTAGCCATGGACTTAATTTGGCTATTTATTTATTTCATTTCACTTAACTTGTTAATAATACACCTCAGGTACCCATTGCTAACCTAGAGGTTATTTTCATTCATAGCCTCTTTGAAAGAACTTTATCAAGTATCTTTGGAATTTTGTATAATTCAAATCCTATGTATAACTGTTACTTTTATTTATATTAATTTTACTCATCTCTTAGTTTACAGGCACATTTTTTACCATCAGGTTATACTCATCTATAAATTATAATTATAGTAATTGCTTTAATTTCTACTAATTTTTCAGAAATTCTGAAATGTCTTCAAAAGGTTTTTATTATTTTTTGCCAAAACCGGTTTGGCTTAGTGGATAGTGCGTTGGCCGGCGGACTGGAGTGTCTCAGGTTCTATTCCGGTCAAGGGCATGTACCTTGGTTGCAGGCACATCCCCAGTGGTAGTGTGCAGGAGGCAGCTGATGGATGTTTCTCTCTCGTCGATGTTTCTAACTGCCTATCCCTCTCCCTTCCTCTTGGTAAAAAAATCAATAAAATATATTTTACAAAAAGGTTTTTATTATTTTCAATGTGATTAAGATGGGGATGTTATCTATGGGTCTGTTTCTCTTTGGTTTGTTTCTTTATATTTTCCTTAGATTCCACGTGTAAGAGAAATCACATGGCATTTGCCCTTCTCTGACTGACTTATTTTACTTAGCATACTGCCCTCTGGGTCCATCCATGCTGTCACATGTGATAAGATCTCATTCTTTTTTACAACTGAGTATCATTCATTTGCATATATGTACCACAGCTTTTTTTTTTTCAACCCACTCACCTACTGTTGTTGGTTCAGGTGATTCTGCTGATTTGGGGTGTTTGGAAGGGATTCCTGGTTGCAGGTTGTGATACATACAGCACCACCTTTTCTTTCTTGTCTGGACTGGGTAACTCGTTACATACCTTTTCTATGACTTACCTTAGAGGGACAATTACTTGGAAACCACAAATAATCCAAAGAGGTATAATGAAGCATTCCTATCTTCTCTGTATATAATTCCAAAATATTCCTGTCAGGATGCAACTCACTCCCATTCAGACTTTTTAAGCTTTGATGTGCCATAATTACTCTATCATGTCATAAAAAAGGAAAATTGCAGTTAGAATCCCAAAGCCTTATTTTCTGCTTTGTTTTCTTTTTTATTGGCACACGTGTGTGTGTGTGTGTGTGTGTATGTGTGTGTGTATGTGTAAGTAAATAAACAAACAAGTATCAGGAAGAGAGGATTCTTCTCTTTTGCCAGTGGTGTGTGTGGGCAGTAGACCTTATTATTAACGAGGGAATGAACACATGGTGGTTGGACTGTCATTGTTGATTATTTCCTTTGCTCAGTGCAGCATTCAGGCTATAATTTCAGTCCCTGGTCTTATGTTGGAGATTAAACTGCTGTTCTATTTAATAACTACAGCTTGAAAGATATATCAGTTGCCTAACTAATACTTATTGAAGGAGCGTATCCAAAGGTTGTTGTCATATTCATCCTGACCTTCAGCCATGGGAAGGCATTCCTTGTATTTGATCACTGAGCTGTGTTTCTCCCAGGCTTACTTTTACGTTGAACGTTTTATATGGGATATGTTAATAGCATGGTTTTCGAACCATTTGAATTTGGGGTTCTCATGGTGATGTCCTGGAGAATGATGTTATGTACAGAAAATGAACATACTCTGAAAATTTCAATGGATCACGAGAGAACTAGGAGCACTGAAAAATATGGAAGCAAGAACATTTCCTTTGGGAAAGAGAAAAGCATTTGAGCTTTTTTAGCAACTAGGAAAATAACTGTGGAAGACTGAGACAGGATCTGTGATGGATGATCTGAATCCATGGGGCCAGGCTTCTTGTTCTCGTCTTTAAAAGCATAAGTTATAGTATATCTCCTGTTTTCTTCATTTGAACATAAATTCTATTATGTAATAAAATCATCTGGAGAAAAATTCCAAATGCAACTAATTTCTCTTAGAGCGTTCTGCTGATAATGCAGAAAAGAAATTATTCTTCTCAGAAGATTTTTCTCAGATGCTCTTGATATTAATGCAAGATATTTTAGATTCATCCAATGCCCTATTTTCATGGGGTTCATGTTCAATTGATGTATTGTCATAAAACTATGATTTTCACTGATGTTATAATACTGTCTCAACTTACATTGTTTCCCAGACTTGTTTCTATAAAGTTTTTTAAAAGGTCACTATCTTTTTGACACCCATTGGATTCACTACAAATTATATAGTTACTAGCCTGTTTGTCATAATAAGCCTTTGAACATTTTCTAAGTCCCTTGGTGCTATTTTATACCAAATGAGTTAAACAGATACAGTTTTTTTTCCTTCTTTGAGCTTTTAATGCAACAGAATAATGATAGCAAAATAAATAGGAAGGGCATTCAGAAATATGAACATATGCTAATGCTTCTTAACCAATGTATTGTAAACATTTTGAGCTAAAAGGGAATGTAAACATACAGACAGTTATCATATACTAGAGGCACGGTTGCACGGAACTCATGCATGGATACAGTCCCTAGGCCTGGCCTGTGATCAGGGCCATCTTCTCCATCTGCCTGCAGTTACCCCCACCTCTCCACTGCCACCCACCCCTGGCTCCCCATTCGCCATCTGCAGATTGGAGCCTGCCAGCCAGGAGGAAGGATTGAGGGGTGGTCAATGCGCCTCACAGTAACTGGTTGAGTGGTCTTTCTGGTTGTTCTGCCATTCAATCTATTTGCATATCACTCTTTTATACATACAGATTGAAGATGAAATTGAATCCTCTATGAATCAGTTGCCCACGTTCATACAAAAAGCATGTGCGAGCAATTGAAGTGAAATATCAGATCTCTTCCTTGACCACTGTCCTTGTGCATCAGACTTCTAGGATAATAAAATGTTAGAAGTATCTTTAAAGTATTCTACCAAGAAAAGCCTATATTTGGAGTTGCATATTGGGGAAAATCACTATCATCTTTTTCTACAAAAATAATTATCATTTGCATAATGTTCTATGAAGAGTAAAAGTCTAAGAGATATAAGGACTCTGGCTTAAGTACCAGGGAATCATCGGAGGAAAATGTTGTACCAGAACCTAGATTCTGTTGGACTTGATGCCATCCTTGTATAATTCTAGAATTACCTGGGAACCATATACTAGTAGGTATAGATGTATATTTATTGCAGCATTGTTAATAATTTGTTAAAAAGCAACATAATTGCCTGTTCGTATTACTCATATTAAAATGTTTGGAAGCATATGCCCCTAACACAAGAGAAATCTCTGTGCTCCACTCTGGGAACATTCCAGTCATAAACAAGAGTGCAGTGCTCACAGCCACAGGGCAGGGAGCCAGACTGCATGGATGTGATGAGCGGTTTCCACCTCTTGGCTCCGGGAAGCTCCGGCATGTCCCTTCACTTGTATGTTCTTCACTTGTATGTTCTTCACTTGTATGTTGTGTTAGCCAGAGTTCTCTAGAGAAACAAAACCAACAGGATGTGTGTATGCGTGTGCATGTGTGTGCCTGTGTGTGCAGAGATTTATAATAAGGAATTATTTCATGCAACTATGGAATCTGACAAATCTTAAAATCCTCAGGATGACTCGGCATGCTAGGGATCCTGGAGAGCCAAAGAGCAGCAAATGATTCCTTTTGAATTTGCAGGAAAAAGCTGATGTCAGAATCCACAGCAGTCAGGCCCAAGAATTCTCTCTTACACCCCAGACAAGTCAACCTTCTTGTTTCAGTCGGGCCTTCAGCTGGTTGGGTGAGGCCCACTCCAATTAGGGAGAACAATCTGCTTGACTCAGTCGACTGATATTAATGTGAACCTCATCCAAAATCATCATCACAGAAAAGTTCAGACCAAATCTCTGAGCTCTCTGTGGTCAAATGGTGCTGAACATTAATGATCACACCTGTGAAATATAGATAATAAGAGGACCAATATGCAAGCTTACCTAATCAATTGTTCGTAGTGGTTACTCTGAGTGCTGGCATGTTGGGTGTTGGTGTTGGTGTTGAGTGGCCTTCAGAGTTTTGTAAAGGACGTTCACTTAGTTTATATCATTTCAAAACATGGTGGGAATATGAGTGACTTCATTTTTGGAGTCAAAAGCAAAATTGTTACACAATATTCCAGCACATGAACCTGCCGTAATTTATACAGTATTTTCTTTTTTCATATAAGAGAAATAAAGGCATTCCAGGAGAAGAGACAGCGTAAACAGAAGGGTACAGGCAGGAGTGATCATGACCTATCTCAGCCTTAGACATGATGTGGAAGGGGACTGAGCGTTCGGAGCTGACTGGCTGATCAGAGGACAGGAGTGTTGTTGGGCATATGGTAAGAAGGCTTGCCAAGCAAACTGTTCTTGGGAAGAAAACATGGAGAACTGAAAGATATGATTGAACGGAGAGACTGTTGGTAAGAATGACATGGAATAAAGGGAAGGCAGTTGGGGGAATATGTAAGAGGTTGTAACAGAGGCAAGGTTTCCCAGATTTGAAGGTTTTATAAAACAGGTTGATAATTTTTATTATTTTTCTTAGTGTAATGCCTAACGCCTTAATAAACTGGCCTTGGTTAAGTTATTATTATTATTTTGTTAGGAATAGAACTTTTTTGGTAAGGAAAGAAAATTATCTAAGAAAGGGAAGTTTGAGAAGGAGGAGGTTGGGAGGGAGAACACTTGCTAAAAACATAACTGATTTTTTAAATTTCCAGCTAAAAGAGGTGCAGGTTTAGATGAAGAGAAAACAGTTAAATACAAACAGGATTGAATAAAAACCTGAAAAAGGTAATAGAAATTTTTGATAAATTAGAAATAATCTTGAGATATTTGGCTTCTGAGGGAGAAATTAATGTCTTGCAATAGCTATGAATAAGATCATTTTAAGAGCTGCCGAGCTTTATTCAGCTCGGCTGATCCATAAAATGGGTGCAAAACTAATAATTTGAGCATAAGTGAAAGTCATGATTTTGATGACATTTTGGTATTGTTCATCAATTATCACTTCATTGTATAGCGCTGCACTGCCATTTGTGTGTGTGTGTGTGTGTGTGTGTGTGTGTGTGTGTGTGTGTGAGCATGTCAAGCGCCCAGCACAAAGATGTGCTCAATAATGACTGAATAAATGAAGGAACAAATTAACAAATACACAGAAAATAAGACCATGTGCGGGAGAACACTGTTTCAATTGTGCTGGGCAGGGCAATGGAGCAGATACTCAGGTGACTCCAGGTTAGGAAGGAAGCTTAACTCATTCAGCATGCCCCTGTATGTTCGCTGCCCAGCTCAGTGCCAGGCACATTGTAAGCTCCGTGCCTGGGAGCTGTGGCTAATACCATTTACATCCGTGGCCTCCCCATCAGCAGCAGTGTTCCCCTGAGTACAGGAAGTCTAGGGAATACCAGTGGCCAGAGGCTGTCATACTGCTTATACTTTCTGGTTTCTGTGTCATTTTGAGAGCCAACAGCTCATCAGTGTCTACTCAATAATTCAGAAAGAAGTTTTCTCTGTTAAATTTCCAGAGTTTCCTCCATTTCACAAAGGCAGACTGTATGCAGAAGTTTGCTTCTGGGCTCAGACACATTCAGTCTGCCACAGTGCTTCTCCATTCTCACTAAACGTGAATTTCAACCTTTGGTATTCGTACCTTGGGACATATGTGGCTGTTTGTCAGCATCAACAGAAAGTTCCAATTAAGCAAAGATCATCTGCCCATTGCAACCAGGAATGTGAAGGTTTAGAGAGATAAAACATATTTAAACAAACTAATATATTATTGTAATATAATGAAATATTTGTTTGAATATGTGGTTCCGATATTAAAATTCAAAGATAGTTTAGGATTAAAAACTATTCTAGACTAGTATTAATTTGAGTCATTTACTTCTCTCTGGAAGAAGCAGTATATCATAATTTTAAAGCAAATTCAGTTGATCAGCATGCAACATAAAAATTCATGCAAGTTTGGAATTGATGCTAATTCTTGTTTTATATACTTTGCTATAAAATTATTGTAGTGTTTTAATCATATATTTTATACCTATGGTTTTTACCTAAATTGTTTTAAAGAAATAACCTAAATGATTTGATATACAGTTGATTCTAAATTTGCATGTTATCATGTCATATTAAATATTGTATGGATCATTTGTATTTATGTTTTCATTTTCATAGTGATATTATGTATTTAAGAAAATATCTCATTTTGCATAAATATATACTTTAGTAACAGTTTTATCAAATTTTAAGTATAAAATATAAATATTTAAAATGCATTTTCAGCAGTAGGTTTGTTTTAAGAGCTATAATCATTAAGAACAGTTAATAATTATTCCTGTAGCATATCCAAATTGTGTTTGCCTTTTGATATTGAATATTGGCAAGTCTGTCAAATTATTGAACAGTGAGAGAAAAAGCTTGAAAGTTCAATTTGGAAGTAGCTAAGTATAAAACAATATGAAGAACCAAGAGTGATACGTGAGGAATGTTGAGTTCCTCCTTTAGTTATCTCCACCATAATTATAGATACTTTTTATTTTAGCTCTTGTTTGTTCTCTTCTCCCTACATTTATCAGAATTCTTCAGTGTTCACCTGGCTAATCTGAATACTAACCATAACAAATAGATGTTTGGAAGCATAAAGTGATGCCTTTCAAAGGGGCTATTATCATTTATCATGGAAATGGATTCAGCCCACTGATGGTAATTTAGGTTACAGGTAAAATGAGCATCATATATTTATGAAATGGAGTTTTCAAATGTTTAATTTTCTCAGAATAATCTTTCCTAAGCATGCAATATTGTATTTTGTATTATATTCAGAGGAGCTACTTTACCTCATAAATCCCAAAATTATATGCTTGTAACCATTACAGAAAGATGGTAATTGAGAGATTTGTTCCTAAAATATTCAATGAACAGAATTTCATAACCTTTTATGGAAACATTCAGTGTATCCTTCAGCTGTGTGTGTCCTCTGAGTTCTGGACTGATGAAAGGCCCGGCTCTAGAATCAGACTCTTGAACTGAATCCAGCCCCTCCATCTAAGGGTTGTGAGATACTGTTTCAGCATCCTCTTCTGATGACAGTACGTACTGACCGGGCATGCCTGAGAGTGGGTAAAGAGGTAAAGCGGAAGTGCTTAGTATCTCAGGTATCATGCACCCAGACTCTGAGCTGGGGTACCTAGGGGGTGCCTCACAGTAGACTCACAGGGGCACTGCGCAGTATTTTAAACTTCTAAACACCACACAGACCAGTAGTCTGGGGGAGTTCAGTGTTACTATTAGGCCATACTGTTACTATTAGGTCATATTTCTTTTGATGATGTCATATCTATGAAGCTGGGTTTTCAGCAGTTGCTACCATAAACAGACTACTGTATGAACATAATGTGGACTAGGACATAAGGGAGTGGGTGTCTGGTTTAGAAGTTATATGGAGCCTAATCAGCACACCCCTCCTGTTGGTTCGTGACTGTGTTTCAGTATTAATTAAAATGTTTTTTTCCACTTTATGGGTATTATTTTCTGAAATGGCTACGGAGATTTTTTAGGACAAAATACATTCTTTGGATCTATCTGCTTACTGAGCTGACCTGTTAGGATTTCATCTGGCCTAAGGGCACCGTGAACACATTCCTGAGGTACTTAAGGCCCCTGAGAACCAAGGAAGTTTGGAGACCTTCCAGCTCAGCCTTGTCCTGTGCCTACAGCCCGCTGTTGGGAAGGGGTGGTTGCCGGTTTTGGTTGTGGTGGTGATTAAAAAGTGAGAAGCCAGTCAAAACCGGTTTGGTTCAGTGGATAGAGCATCGGCCTGCGGACTGAAAGATCCCAGGTTTGATTCAGGTCAAGGACATGTACCTTGGTTGTAGGCACATCCCCAGTAGGGGTGTGTGCAGGAGGCAGCTGATCACTGTTTCTCTCTCATTGATGTTTCAAAATTCCTATCCCTCTCCCTCCTCTCTGTAAAAAACCAACAAAATATATTTAAATAAAAAAAGTGAGAAGCCATTTCTTTACATTTACATTACATTTCTCCAATCCTCATCCTCACTCTTTTCTTCCTGTGTAATGATAACTAGAGGGGAAAGAGAGGAAGAAAGAAGAAGGTGGGAGGAGGGAAGGAATTGAATAAGTAAATCCAGGGATGGAAGTTGGGGCATCTGACTGTGTGTGGAGGTGAAAGCCGCCTCCAGGAGGGAGCAGTGGGTGAGGAGCTGCCCCTGCAGAAGGATGGGGGTGCTCATCCTGTAGGAATTATTCCAGAGCCAGAAGGAAACCCCTGGAGACACCCCCACCCATCCAACCTAAAAACCAGAAACCTGAGAGGTCAGGAGCAGACAGTGACCAAGGGAGGCTTGAGGGGCAGATGGTGGGATAAGGAGGAGCCTCCAGCAGGACTGGAGGGGCCCTGCAGATGGTGCCCCAGGTGCAGGGACCTTGTGCGCTCCAGCCACAGCTCAGAGGTCTGTGCTGGGAGTCACTGGCCCGGGGTATAATTCTCAAAAGCTGTGCCAGGCCCTCAGCCAGACCCACGACCATGAAAACAGAGGGGAAGGGGGAGGTAGCAGTGAGAGCCCCCTTCACCTGTGCAGGACCCCTGGAGGGGTCAGAGGGCGGAGCTATGAGAAGTGACTCAGCTATTCCTCTGCACCCTCACTGTCCTCTGGGTGAGTGGCCTGGGAAACACCTGTTGCAACTGGAAAACATTTTCTCTGTGGAAACAGAGAATGTGGTTAGCTAATTCCTTATAGCTGTCCCTATATGAACATATGTTCTTTCAGTCCCCTTCTCTCAGCCACTTTTTCTCCAAGTTAAATTATATTACTTTCTTTTCATTTCATCAAAGGGCTCGTTCCACACTTAATAAACTCTGTAATTAATGATGGTTGATTTTAATTTTAGAAAATTCCCCCCTCTGTAGAAGCCTTCCCCCAAAACGAAGCTGTTTCATTTTAAGTTTTATGAGGAATTTCCATTGTTCCTTTGGTAATAATTGTAATGCTGAAAGTTGTGCATGGCTTAAGAAAATTTTTGAGTTAAGGATATATTCATCGTCATTATTTTGCCATATAACTTTATTCATTAATATGTAAAATATAAATATATAATAAAATATATGGCGCTTTCAGGGTTGTATGTAGAAAAATGCCATTAAAGTTTAATTAAACAAGTCCAAACTCCCTCAGCGTAGAAAACCCTGCAGGGAAAGGTAAGATATTTGAGAGCACTTAACTTTCTCAGAACTCCAATGCCCTTATAGCGTCAACTACTTATAGCAATACTGGGGGTTTCCAGGAAATCTTTAGAGATTTGGGGCAATATTTTAACTAATGAAGCAGTGAGATATACCTCCTTCACTAGGGTTTTCTGTGGTCTCATTGTCACCGATGCTTACTAATGGCATCAGACAAATAAAGTGCCGTCGGTAATTGCTCGTCTCAAAGCATCAAAAAAAAAAAAAAAAACACAACCCAAATATGGACTAATTAAAAATTCATTTGTGGTTTGTGGCTGTGAATGTGACCACTGGGAGGTTGCTGAGTGGTGGGCCCTTAAGTGTTCTTGACAGGTTTGCATGGCTGAGTCCAAGTTCACGAGCTGCCCTGGTCATGTTTCATGGAGGGTGTCAGGGAAGGGGGAGCTGTGGTAGCTTGTGCAGGATGCCTGTTGACAGCTGTGTGAGAAAGGCACACCTTGCTGTTGGAAGGAACTGTTAAAATACCTGTTGAAGGGAAAGCAGTTTATTTTTCAAGATAAAAATTAGGTTGGCATATAGCTACTCACTTTGCACTACTTATGGAAAATGCTTTCATTCAGATATAAGAATATGTTGTGCATGCGTGAAATAGAAAACATTATTTAATCAATTAGGCCACTTTTCTCAAAATACACATTGTTTTGAACTTTATGAATCTTTCTTAGATTCAGTTCCTTAATAATTTCTAATCATATGCAGCATTTTCTGTTGCATCCTCAGAGTAGTTAGAGATTCTCTGAAGTCATGTAATATTTTAAATTTTGCTTGGATAACCCAAAGAATGGATAAAGTAATGTATGAATAGTCTAATTTGTATGGTAGCATATTAAATTTAAAATGCTATGGGGATTCATTAAAATTCACATTATTTTTCTATCAGTGCAGTTGCATTTTAAGTGATAAATAATCCAGAAGAGTTAATTTGTAAGAAAAGCTAAATTAGAAAATATTTTCAGCGTCCCGAGATGTAGATTTTTTTTTATAATAAAAAAGATACTGTGTGAAGAAAATGTAATTAGAACTAATTTATCCATTCCTTTATGGAGTTCTCTCAGTGAGCACTCATATGCAATATTCTTCCTTATTTGTAGTTTCCTCTTTACCACGTACATACATGATTCTTTTCAAATATGGGTAGGGCTCATCACACTAAGTCACTCTTCTTTTCTGAATGTCCAGCATATGAAATGCATTTTATTTCATTCCCTTTTTTTGACAAATACTTACTGGATTCTAGTCATTTTCTAGCTATTGGGGATAAAAAGAACAATGAACAAAATGAATAAAATTTTTGCGTGTTTGATTTTAGCAATTTAGCCCTAGCCAGATTGGCTCAGTGGATAGAGCCTTGGCCTGGGTCCGATTCCAGTCAGGGGGACGTACCTTGGTTGCAGGCTCCTCCCTGGCCCAGGCCCTGGTCAGGGTTCGTGCAGGAGGCAACCAATCGATGTGTTTCTGTCACATCGATGTTTCTCTCTGTCTTTCTTTCTTCCACTCTCCCTAAACATCCTTGGGTTAGGATTAACAAATACATAAAAATAAATAAATAAATGGTTTTAGCAATTTAGTGAAAGGAACCCTCTCTAAAGACAAGGAAATAAGAAAATACATAGCATGTCAGAGGGTGATACATACTTTGGAGAAATACAGAGTAGAGAGGGTGGGTACAGAGAGAACCAGAGTAGGGCAATTTAAAATAGGGTCATTAGGGCCTCTCACTAGAAGAGTGATATTGGAAGCCTGGGAGGTAATGAGAGCTTGATGAGTGGGTAGATCAAATGGGGCCTTGTAGGTTACTCTCAGAACTTTGACTCTTATTCTGTAGTCTGAGAAGCAGCCAGAGAGCACTTGAAGCTGAGCAGTGGCACAATCAGATAGCACCGTAGGGATGGGAGGTTGTGCTGGCCGGAAGGCGGGAGTCGGTCTGCAAGCCTGAGCAGTGATTCAGGGCCGACACAGTGCGGGCTTCCATTCCAGATAGCCAGGGCCGATTGGCTTATTCGATGTGGGGAGTGAAAGAAAGAAAAGCTAAGGATGGCTCCAAGATTTTCGCCCTGAGTGGTTGGAAGAATGAGATGGTTTACTCAGCTGGGAAGAAAGGGCATTCGATGAACCGCCATCAGAAGTCTAAAACTTGAATGAGATCTGGACCGAGATGTATATTTGGGAGTTTCATGTGTTCATAATCTAGGGATAACATTCTACAGTTTGGGCTTCAAATTTGGATGAGAAAGGTATTAATGGACAGTGTTAGGTGTTTTTCTGTTATTTAGGGCATTTCATTGGTCTGAATAGAAGCTAATTGTTTCAGGTTCTGAAAGGCTGTTGTGGACGGTTGCTATGATTTGTGGAGCCTGGCCAATACAAGGGATTGTTTTCTTTTCTCTGAATTCTGGCAATAGTAATACTAAAAGTGTTTATAATTTCATCACTGGAACCTAATTAACTTTTAGAATTTGCAGTTTGGAATAGTGCATTTTTTTCTTAGATTAGCTTTACAAGAGCTTGCATTATTGGTTAAAGCAATTAAAATAAAGCTTTCACAATTCAGAAAAGTCTGTAGTATCCCATGTATAGCCTTGTACCTGTTATTAAGATTTGATAGACATTCTGACATCAGGAAATGTATTACACCAAAGAGGGATAAATGGTTAGTTAAATGGGTAGAAGGAAATGTAAATGCGTAACTTCAAATTTCTCTTTTCAGAACATTCTTAAAGTAAGATGAAAGCTATTGGACTTTAAACACTACAAACAGACAACTTGTTTTTCAAACTTCACAATGCTTGACAGTGCTCTCTCCTAAGGGGGAATTGCTTTGCTAGGCTTGCTTTGATATTTCACATAGAAATTACTCTTTTACTTGCTTTTTGCTGAGGTGTAAAACTCACAAAAGTGATGGGAAAGTACTATAGTTTGTAAAGATCTGACATGTCATTTGTCCTTTCTGACAGAGTCTGTGTTTTTTCTGTTTTGCCTGGCTTAGTCATTTGTCTTGCTCTGAAGGACATGTAGCCATTACCCATGTTCCCCTCCGCCCCGATGACTGCACAGCAGCGCCATGGCTCTGGTGACTTTTTTCTTGCTCTGTCATACTTGAGACCCACCAGCTTTGGTCCTACTACGTCTCATCTTCAGTGAAAACTAGTACTCCTTACCTTCCCAATTCCCTCACGCACCATTATTCCAACATATTATGAAAAATTGCCAAATGCATAGAAAAACTGAAAGATTTACACAGTAAAACCTATATACTCAACACCTTGATTTTACAGTTAACATTTTATTATATTTGATTTATCACATATCTGTTCCTCTATCCATTCTTTAATCCATCTTGTTTTTCATGAAGACATCAGTGCATTTCATCCCTAAAATTGAGCATTCATGTCATTAACTAGAATTCAGTACTGTTTATGGATTTTCATATCTTTATAATTTAATATGAAACAATGCACAAATCCTAAGAGAATTATTTGTCTTTTTTAAAAAAATCCTAACCTGAGGATATATTTTCCATTGATCTTTAGAGAGTGGAAGGGAGGGGTGGGAGAGAGATATATGTGAGAGAAATGTATTGACTGGTTGCCTCCTGCGCTCGTCCCAACCAAGGCCTGGGATTGAACCTGCAATTGGCCAGGACTGTTTGCTAAGTTTTCGCATATATCTCTGAAAGGCATGCCCCTATTGAAATATTAAACATTGCCCTCAGAAAGTTACCTTGTTCCAATTAGTCTCTACTCCCACCCCCAACAGTAACTACTCTTCTGATATTTTTCTCACGTGGATTAGTTTTGTCTAGTGTGGAATACCAATACAAATAGAATTACTTATATAGTATATATTGTTTTGTGAAAGGCTTTGTTTGCTCAATGCTTTTGAGATTTGCTCCTTGTTTTTTAATGGTCATATTACATTGTATGAATATTCTACAAGTTATTTTTCTCATCTCATGTTATGGAATGAGGGTTGGAATATTTCAGTTTTGGAGTTTTTATTAATGATACCAATGCAACTTCCCAGTTTGTAAATATAATTCCTCTTTTATCTAATAAACAATCCCCTCCCCGCCAAAGTCTTATTATTATTCAGTCTTATTTAAGGAGTTCCATACATTATAGCTTTTTTTTCATTTCTAAAAATAGTTTGGGTAGGAGAAGAAGCTTTCCTTGGAGACTTGCAATGAATGGTTTTAAGGATGTCTTCCTGCCCGCAAATCTCTTCTCTTTAGCTGCCTCTTCCAGTCACTTATTTTCTAAGCATCTTCCATTTAGACACACACATTGGATTTATGCTGAGGATTCTGCTCCTTAGCTCTTGTCTCCACAGTCAAGTTAATTCTGGGATACTAGAAGAGCTTGTTCTCCTTCATCAATAATAGGGAGGAAAAGATTGTTGAAGTATGTTTCAAGAATAATTGCAAGGTCCTGAGTCATTGTGTATCTAATGTCCCCCTGCAGCTAGGAGCTTGACAAAACAAAAAGGCTTAGGGTTCATCCAGCCTTCATCCCCAGACTAACTCATCAGGATATGCTGATCTCTGTTGGGTTGACAAATAAAAGTGATTTTTAATATGAGCTGGATATTACTTAAGGCCATCACCTTTCCTGTGCAATACAATACTACCTGTGTATAGCCACTTGACAGAAGGCTCTAGTTTAATTCTTGTACTTTCCTTTCTCAGAATCCTGAAGATCAAAGGAGGCCATTTGGGTGTGTCCTTTTGTCTAAATATCCTTTCTGATTAAACTAGTGCCAGTGATGCTCCATGCCTTGGAATTTGACAGCTCTAAGTCTGAGCCCAGGAAAAACACCTATATAGAAGGTGATGGAATGTATCTTCAGATGCAAAATCCCTTCCAAAGATCACTGTGGCTCATTCCAAAGAATTATTGCCTTTGATTAAAAGCAAGGCCACGAATCCAATTTTTGCATTTCCTCTCACTTGCTGGTGTTTTCAACTAATAATGCAGAGCCTTTTTATTTACTCAACCAGATTGACAAGATTATAAATGAGAGCTGTGTGTGGAAGCCTCTAATTTTTCATAAGTAAATGAATTAATTTATCATCGCTGTTGTGTTTTATTGCTGTCTCCATGCCAGACTGCCCTGCTCCTTTATCCCCCTTTCGCCTTCTAAACATTGGATCCATGTCACCGTGTTTGACAGGTTTCTGATTCCCCTGTCAGATGCAATTTGGTGCTAATCACATTTCCTTTGCTCAATGTCAATGGTACAAGCCATGCATAATATCCCTATATGTCCACTCAGTCACTTGCAGTGCAGCTGGAATATCTTGGGCATTAATCTGATAGAATGCCACATTGAAATGCAAAAATGAGGCTTATGCACTAAGATAATGTGGTCGGGCTGATCTGCAGTGGATGAGTGGGGCTAAACTGGAGATCTTTCCTAAGGTTTGATGAATTTTATCTCACTTCTGAATATCTCTTCACAAACCTGAGACTAAGTAATCAGTGCTGGTTCATTAGACCTTCAGCATTTTTAATAGAATCCATTCATTGTCCATGTATGAGGGAACGGGGAGTATTTTTCCCATTAGAAAGCAAGTTATGCTTAGTTATTTTTAATGTCAAAGCATATTCCTGTCTGAGATCACGCACTTTATCGAATGTGTAAAAGTAGCTAACAACCTAGCAAAATCTATTTACAGAACAATATGCCTGTTTCTAGCCTAGAGGAAGTCTGAAACGATAGATCGTCCATTAGGTCATCTTAGATAAATATAGAATATGATGGGAAGATGTTGGCGGATTTGGGAAGGAGGTGATTACTCTCTATTTTTTTTAATTTACTAAGATTTTTGGATAGTCAGAAAAGGGGGAAATGAATCACTCAAGAAATAACAGCATGAGCAAAATCAGAGACATGGGAAGAAATTATTTATTCAGTGAAACAGTTGTCCATTGTGATGGTAAATAAGTCTAGAAAAGCAATTTAGGAGCATGTGGGAAAGGTCTTAATTTTGTAGACAAGAAGGAATCATTTTTCTTTTCTTTTTTAGAACAGGTCTGTATTATGATTAAATTTGCATTTTTAGAAAGAAAATTTGGATGGTTGTATGGAAGGAGGATTAGAGAAGAAACAAAAAGGACCATTAAATATTGGCTCTTGCAATAGGCCAGTCGAGAGAGAAAGACTCACGCTAGGACAATGACAGTGGAAGCAGAACATTTATGACACATATTAAGAACATTGACTAAAATTTGTAGTTGTACACTTGGGTTAGACTTAATAGGTTGGTATGATGAGGGGAAGGAGGGAAGATGGAACTTTAATGTCTCCCAAGTCTGTAGGTGAAACAAGGGGGTTAGGATTGTAATACTATTGGAGTGAGAAGACCAACCTAAGTCTGATAGGGTGAGATTATGAATTCAGTTTGGATTATGCTGAATTTCATTTTCCTATGGGACATCCAGGTAGCTATGACCAGTGGTTGGAAAGTGGAGTGATATGATGGTCATTTTCATGTATCCAGTAAATAAATTGAAGTCAGGGGAATGGTCCCAGTTACCTTGTCTAAAGAAGCATCTGAACAATGAAATCTTGAGTTTAAGGCTATATTTAAAGAAAAAATTGTACCAAAGTAAATTGATAAAAAACTCAAATTAGTGATTATCCAGAAAAGAGAAGTATTGTGAAACTGGTGTGTGGCAGGGGATAGTTAACACCATCAAATACTAGTACAGAAGAGTACTTAAGTGAGAGGAGTTCTGAGGAGGTACTGTTGAATTAATAAGTGTAAGAAGTCTTTTTCTATTTGGAGAAAATTTACAGAGTTTACCAAGAGCTAGAGCAGTTTCAGTGGAATGGTAGATTCAGAGGTCACATTGTATTTGGTTGAGGAGTGAATGGTATTAGCATGTTGACAGTTCTTTCAAAGAAATCAGTGGTCAAGGGGAAAAAGGAATTGGGCCTGAAGGGCACATGCATACATAAAATTATTGCTTTAAAAAACAAAACAGGGCACACATTGTCAGACATCACCCCCAAGGGAATAAAAATTGGTGTTTTTTTCCGGGGGGGGGGGGGAATATATTACAATGTCCTGTGTCCCAGCAAAGTTCAGCCCTGTTTGACAAAACTGTATTCTTTAGCATTGAATTTCTTTTGTTGGGTTTTCCTGGGTATCCCATGAGCAGCATTGACTGAGTTCTTGGAAGGTCCACAAACTGCCTGCACAACCAGGGCTAGAAGGCCATGGGAAATGTACACCTGTGATTGGAGGACTCCCAGTCTGTTGCTAGATCTCAAAGTTGTAACCTGGGAGGTGGCCTGTGAACCCTTGGCTGCCCTGAGGATTTTGGTTATTTGTTTCTCAGTACTGTCATGTGACTTGAGCTTTGACAGTAAATAAAGATAGTTTCTATTTTCAATTTTCTATGTTATCTCAAGTGCAGAAAAGAAAAAAAAGTCAATATCTGAATGATTGTCTAGCAACAATTAAGTTAAAAATGAATTTTCACATCTAGTAAAACACTAAAGTTTAGTTCACTAGAATATACTATATTTTAACAGTTTATTAAAATTTTCAAGTACAATTGCTTTTACTGGAAATTTAATAATTTTGAATTATTTTTTAGAAATGTGATTATATCACTAATATGGATTTATGTAAATCAGTTTCATATGAAATTTGATAATTGCAATTTATGAAACTAAATAAGTTTCATTAAAAGTTGCTCAGCAAATAGAGTTATGAAGCTAAATTAAACATTAATAGCTTTTTTAAAAAGTACTTAGTCATTCTTAACTCGGTAGTGAATAAAAATTATAAGCCTTATATTTACTATTTTTTTCTATAAAGCCTAGATATGCTTAAGGTACATAAATGGATGTGCACCATATTAAAATTTCATGCGGGATGGCAATTAGAAAAACAATATCTTAAAAGGCTCCTTAGGGAGACAATCATGAAAAAAAAAAGGTTGAGAAATACTAGGATAGAACATCTTAATATTTTCTGATTTTTTGTTCTTACTTTAGTTGAACAATGACTTATCTGTGAGACTTGCTAACCAATATAATACCACTCATACTGACTTGACTAAATACATCTACTTCTGAGACACAATTTATATGGAGGATAGACACTTACTGGTCATTTTTATACCCACAGGTAATTTTGTTTTACGGAGATGATGGATACCATTTCAGAGGTTGAAATACCTAAAATTACAAGTCAAATTTTAATGATCTGAATTAAATTTTTATATAACCCAGAATTTTTAGGATACTAAGGAAACATCATCAATGTGTTGTTAACCTTGGTCACGTGGTACTTGATGGAATGATTTTACCAGAAAAGCTTATTGAACTCAAGAGGGGCTCTGTGAAAGGGACTAAAGCCATTGTTAGTGAAGGCAAACCTAGAACAATCAGATCCTTTAACTCTTGTGTTGAAATGGTTGAAGGATGGAAAATGTGTGATTTGACTATGCAACAAAACAGCCGTCTACTGAACATAAGTCTTCAGGAAAATCTCAAAGGGGAGAAAGCTGAGGCAAGAACAGCCTGAAACAAGGACCCCTCCGCTGTCACTGGGAAAGATGCCTTCTTTCTTGAGACATGAGAAGTGTGAAGAGTGAAACTTTCCCATGTACTTAGTAATAGAACATTTATACATAATGTTGATATCCTTGTGACTTTGCCATATAAAATAGTGATATATCCGTTTATTCAATATAAACTATTTATCAAGCAACTTCTCTAAAGAAGCTCCTCGGTGAAATAATTCTCTAAGGGAAATAGTACAGCCTTCACCACTAAGAATAGAACCTGAGTGTTACTAATTAATCCCAGTTCCAATTAAGCTAATGAAACTGTTAGGGGACGCCACAGCTCAAAGTCCCAATGCAGGGCTCTACTATGTGGTGCTCCAAACCAATCTCTCAATAGCATGGGAGCTCTATCTGTGAGAGCCTTTGTTATTTCTCTCTCCTCCCAACACTGAACCACTGACTTCCAAAGCAGTATCCCAGAATCCAAGGGTGGAACTAACAATAATTTCTTCATATTCAATATGCAGCAGACCATTCAGCTTAGTTTTCCCATGACATGAAGAATGGTAGATGCAAATACGCTTGCCATTCTTTTGATATCAAATATTAATATGTTCAAGTTTCTGCACAGTGACATCTAAACCTAAGTGACAGAAGATCTGTCACCTGGAAGCCAAGCTAACACTGAAACGGTTTCTGTCACTGGGAGGGGGGAAATTAATTTTAGGACCATGTTGGGATGTTTCTTTGAAAGCAATGGTATAATGCAGCCAAAATTATTATTGGTGATCCAAATGAAGTCCAAAGATAAGAGGAAAAAGGAGGTTTCATTTTCACCAATATTTTAACAAAGAATCCAGAGCCCTCTTTGAGCTGAAGAAATAGCATATTGTTGGTGATACTGAAAAATGAGTAATTACAGAGGCTACATGATGACTAACAGTATAATTTTATATGTATTTGGATAGTTACTTCTTTAGCTATTTTGGATTGTAATTATAATGTTAAAAGTCACATGAATGGTTTGGGTTCATACAGGAATTCATTCTATTAGAGAGGAGTTATAACACAAAATCTTCTAATATGGAATCTTGATAACAAGTCACAAATCTTTTCGGTAGTCCATTGCTGCTGCTCCTTGATAAGACCTAATTTATTGGAAACTATATATATTAGAGGCCTAGTGCACAAATTCATGCACCAGTGGGGTCCCTGGGTCTGGTCTGTGGGATCTGGCTGAAACCGGCTCATCCCCCAAGGGTCCTGGATTGCGAGAGGGCAAAGGCCAGGTCAGGGGACCCCACTGGGTGCACAAGCAGAGCTGGGGAGGGACATAGGGGGTTGGCCAGCAGAGAGGGACTGCAGGAGGGCTCCAGGGCATGTCCAGCCCATCTCACTCAGTAATGATCAGCAGACCCCAGCAGCAAGCTAACCTAGTGGTTGGAGTGTCTGCCCCCTGGTGGTCAGTGCATGTTATAGTGACTGGTTGACCCATTTACTCTCTGCCTGTCTGAGGTCAGTGGACTTCATAGCGAGTGGTTGAGTGGCCTTAGCATATTATGTTTTGATTGGTTAAATGGATGACTGGATGAACAGACATTTAGCATATTAGGCTTTCATATATATATATATATATATATATATATATATATACACACATATACACATATACACACACACATATATATATGCACACACATATACACACACATACATATATATATCTTATATAAGAAATATATATGTGTGTATATATATATATATATATATATACACACACACACATACACACACACACACACACACACACACACACACACACACACTAGGGGCCCAGTGCATGAAATTCGTGCACTGGAGATGGGTGATCCCTCAACCCAACCTTCCCCCTCACACATACTGGGAGCCCTCAAGGGATGTCCTACAAACCACTCACCGCAGCCTGCCCAAGGCCTAAAGCCTCTAGTGAGGCTTTAGGCCTTGGGCACCAAGCCATAACCCTGCAATAGGGCCGATGGCTGGCTCCGTCCCAGCCATATACCACCCCCCTCCAGCCCCAGGCCTTCGCCCTAGCCAGCTCCAGCCAGGATAGCATGGACCTTGGCCCTGCCACCCTGGCCCAGGACTTATCCCTGGACAGCGCACGAAGCCCGCCTCAACCCTACCCCCCACGGCCCTGGCACCTCGGCTCTGCACCACCCTGGCCCAGGCCACCTCAGCCCTACTTCCCTGTGGCCTGAGCTATCTCCACCCCGCATCCCCCCTGGCCATGGTCGCCTTGCCCCTGCCCCAACATGGCCCTGGCTGCCTCAGCCTCGCCCCCCACCGCCCAGGCGCCTCTGCACAACTCCCCCACGGCCATGCCTACCTCGGCCCCATGCTCCTTGGCCCTGGTCGCCTTGGCCAGGTCTCCCTTGGCCCAGGTCGCTTAGGCCCCACCCCCTTTGGCCCTGGCCGCCTCAGCCCAGCTCCCCTTGGCCCAGACTGCCTCGGCCCCACTCCCTGGCCATGGGCACCTCCGCCCCATCCCTCCTGCCCCGGCCACCTCCACTCCCTCCATCCCCCCGTGGCCTGGCCACCTAGGCCCCACCCCTGCTCCTGATTGGCTGGTGGGCATGGCTTGTGGGTTTAGCGAAGGTACGGTCAATTTACATATTGCTCTTTTATTAGATAGGATACTTTTAAAAAAAAAAATGATGTATCGAAGAGTAAAATCATATATCAGTTATCTGTTGCTACTGTGTAAATTATCACAAAACTCAGAGATACAACAAGTAACAAGCAGTTTTTAGTAAGAAGTTTTTTGCTGCCATGAATTCACATGCTAGCAGGGAAGTTCTGCTTTTGGCTGGGTGTAGTCCTGTATCTTGGGCAGTTGTGAGTCAGGTAGGTAGATCTGCTGATCTGGGCTGTACTCTTTCACATGTTTGGGAATCGGTTGGCTACTGGGTGGTCTAAGGTGACCTTGACTCGGACAGCTGTGCCATTCTCATGGCCCTTTTATTTTCCAGCAGACTGGCCCTTGTTTCTAAAGGAGAAACAGAAATGTAAGGTGTCTAAAAGCCTAGACTTGTAATAGCACAATATCAGTCCTACCAAAGTCTGTTGGGCAAAATAAGTCACAAGTCTGCCAGGGATCAGGAAGTGGGGAAAGAGATTCCACCTTTGATGACAGGAGCTTCAGTTACATTGCAAAGGGAAATCATCCAAGCAGGGGAATAATGAGGCTCATTTTTTAAAGAATCAATTTATCACAGAATCTATGTTAAAAACTGTACTTAAAACTCTGAACTTGATTCACAACATGAATTTCTGGGGGAGAGGAGGATTGAAAAAAATACAGGATTCTAAATCATTTGAAAGGCAATAAAGAAAACATTGCTCCTGGAAAGGAGATTCATCAAAGACAATTTCCTCAAACTCATCAACCAGGTGACATAGTTGGCTGAGCATTCCCAACCTCAACAGGGAGAAGAGACAGAACTTAGCCTACCTTACTGTTGGTGAGCATCGAGCACATGGATTTCCTGTTCCTCTTGGTTTTCTCCTCACCTCTTTCTGAGAACCTGTCCTTAATCTCTGAAATCTCTCCTTCAAGATTAACAGTGGGTAGAATGGGATGGCTGAGGTTGTGCCTGTCCAGCTGACAAACAGGAGCAGCTGAGGGTGGTCTAGTCTTCCACCCATGCAGTGTTTCTTAGGTCAGTGGTAGGCAAACTCATTAGTCAACAGAGCTGTAAACCGCGGCTCATGAGCCGCATGTGGTTCGTGAGCCGCAGTTTGCCAACCAGTCTTTGGGGAAGACGTTCCACCTTGAAGCTGGGCATTGGCCGGCAGGTTGGTGTCCTGCCACCCTTGATGGAACGGTGGATTATTTGTTCTAATATCTGCAACTGACTCCATCTCACTAAACCTCATCCTCCCGATCCATGGGTGCTCCACAGATCTGGTTTTCTTAGTCAGAATACTTCACTTTTTAGCAATCCTGAACTAAACCAAACAAATTTTCCATAAAATTACATGGACTTCTTTTCAGTACATTTTGAAAAGAATTTGCTGATAATAAAATATCACTATGTGTATCAGAGGTAGACGCTCTCTCTTTTTTTGGAGGTATCTACACTGGCAGCAAAAAAGTTATTTGTGGATCATTCAAATAGTGGATACAATCACACTTAATTTACATTGAATGCTGAAGACCTCCAATCATCTAAAAGTCAAACTTGTCAGTGTTAATGACTGAACAGTGGATCAAGACCAGTCATTTGTTATTGTTTTATATTAAGAAGACATCTTAATATTCTGATCTATGAGAGGCTAACTAAAATTTATAAATTAATAATGGAATGAGTTAGAAAAAGACTGATGAGAAACTAAGTTGTGTATGAAACATATTCTTCAATATTTAAATTTTTATACAGAATTATACTTTCCAGCAAGGATGAGGTTAGGCAACCGTTTTGAAGAAGAGTAAATACATGTGAATTGGATAGAAAATGATTTCCTTTTGGTTGTACAGAGTATCAGAAGATCAATTAAATGAGAAGCTTATATAAGCAAGTGTTTTTTCTTTCCCCGTAATTGGATATTGGGACATTTGGGAGAAGCTGTTTTCCCTGGAATGCTGGCAAAACAGAAAATGAAAACAAATGTTGTGCCTCAACTCATAAGACATAATTGTTTTTCATATTCACCCTTTTGACTACTCCAGACAATTTAATTCTCCCCAAATCCAATGCAATCCCTATGACATTAACTTTTAATTTGCTGAGAATATTAAGACTACTCAAGTTTAGCTCCCTTAATTCCCCCGTCCCTCAACATGAAATTCTTGGTATGTTTTTATTTGCTTCTATTTATTGTGTCTAAGAAAAAAATAGTCCTTCTCTTTGCTAAGCCCAACCCTTTCATTTATGTTTTTAATCATAATCCTCCATCTTCTTGAATCTTTGGGACTTTTCTCAAACAATTACATTTTTTCCTAAAGTTTCCTAAAAAGAAATGTAAAGGATTTCATTTTCCTAGTTTGAAAATCTCTTGTTTTACATATTGAATTCCTCTCTGTATATAGTCTGTACTCCCTATACTTAAAAACATGCTCAATTTTTTCCCCCTAAAAAACAAAACCCCTGTATTCTTTTAATACATGTTGTTTTTATTCTTTTCATTTCCAGTCTAAAGTTTTGGAGTATTTTGACTCACCAACTTGACTTTGTTACCTCCTACTCTCTCCTTAATTCAGTAATCCAACCTTCCATTTTTCTAGGTGCACTGCTCCCTCAGCACTTTAGGGAAACTTCACCATAGTCAGTCGCCATACAGTGGTTCAGTCCTGTGACTTGTCTTGAGGCCCTTGTAACCCTTAACCCACTGAGCATGTTCTCTTTCTGAAGCTTCCTCCTTCAAGAACTATCTGCTTCCCCCAACTGCCTGTTCAGACCATTTTCTCTTCTCAACTGTCTCCCGTTCCCCTTTTTTCCTCCCCAATAGCTTGTCTTTCTTCCTCTGCTTCCCCAATGACTATAAAACTTGTCTGAAAACCAAGTTTAACCCTTGTATACATTTTATCTCCTCCACTAAATGGTAAAGGTCTTTGATCTCATAGGTCTGATACCTTTGATGTTTTGTCTTCTTGTTTTGCCAAGCAGGGAAGCAAGCAGAGTCCTCTAGGTTAATGCCATGGTCTTTGCCTGTGAGTAGGTCCATTTATTGGCTGGATGTTGATAGAAGAAATAACTTAGCTTTAATATAGAAACAAAACAAAAAAAGGTAAATCTTCAAGGACATTTATGATATAAAGTTAATTGGATAAAGAGTTAGCACTCTGTAATCAACTGTTGTACTTCAGATCCCACCTCCAGCACATTATCAGTATGATATTGGTCAAATTTCTTCAGTGTTTTAAGGTTCAGTTACTTTTTTTTTTTTTGTAAAACAGAGATAATTGTAGCTTGGACCGTTGGTTGAGATTATCCATTCAAAGCTTTTAACAAGAGCCTGGAATAGGGAAAGTGCTTAATAAGTGGTAGATTCTGGAGATCAGTTTTCTTAACAATTTTGGAATATTCATTTTGGCTTCTGGAGAAGGTCCAATTAATTGTAATTTATTTTAAAATAATATGTCATGGTGAGATTTTTCTGTAGGTTGAGTTTGAACAACTTTAAGATTTTTCAAACTGACAAAGGTATCAAAAGCTAGAAAGCTTGCCAATATTGTTTTTCCTTAGGAAAAACATAAGCTTAAAAGATACTCCTTTTTTTCCCTGAGGAAATACACTATTAGCAAGCTTTCCAGACTTTGAAATCTTTTGAAGACCTTTTAGATGCTCAGCTCTGATCCAGCTCCCAGAGACCTATTTCTTACCAGTGCAATTACTTTGGTTAATTTGCTTAAATCCTCTTTGAGCTACAAGTTCTTATTAAAACAAAAACAAACTAAGGAAGGAAACGGGAATATGGCCCAGTTGCTCAGTTTTCAAAACTGAACAGTGAATTTGCACCTCAATTTGCTTCTCATCTCTGAGCATATGACTCTGTCTCAGATACTCATAATTTTATAAAATGTTTGATTAGGAGGAGATGCAAAAGTCTTGTGGCATTTGATGTGGAAAGAGATCCCCTAATAGATATATTTAACTATTTGGATTTAACTATTTAACTATGTAACTTTATGTGGATTCGCTAAATTCTACTCTCATATTCATTTAGATCAGGGGGTAGGCTACCCAGGTGATATTACCTTAGAGTTTTTAAATCAGTAATGCCGTCCAATGTAATGAAAAATGTAATGAAAAACCTAGACATGGATGTTTACAGCAGCGTTAGTCATCGTGGTTGCTAAAGCTTGGAAGCAACCAAGATCCCTTTCAGTAGGTAAACTCTTAGGTAAATTATGCTAAATCTAGACAATGTAACATTACTCAACGCTGGAAAGAGCTATGAAGCCAGAAAAAGACACGGAGGAATTTGAAGTACATACCACTGAGGGAACGAAGCCAGTCTGAAACGGCTGCATACCATATGACTCCAACTCCGCCATTCTGAGAAAGGCAGACCTATGAAGATAGCAAAAAGATCTTCAGTTGCCAGGGGTTTGCCAGTGGGATGGGGCAGATGGCTGAGGAGACAGAGCACAGAGCAGGGAAAATACCCTGCGTGATTCCATAACAATAACTCATACATGTCATTATCCATTTGCCCAAACCCTAAGAGTGAATCCTGGCGGGAACATTGCCTGTTGAGTCAGCTAGACTCATCAGTTGTAACAAATGTACCACTCTGGTGAGAAATGGCAATAATGAGGGAAGCTACACATGTGTGAGGGCAGGAGATGTAGGGGACATTTTTGTATCTTCCCCTCAATTTTGCTGTGAACCTTAATTGCTCTAAAAATGTTGGTGTTAACTAAAATGAAGTATGCTTATCAAAGAGAAGGTATATTAAATAAACATACAAATGAAAACCATCTTGTCTTAACTGGAACAAACTGTGTTTAAACCCGTGGCTCTCATTTTTATGTTTAGTCAATGATACCTCATTGAAGAGCTGGTTTGCCAGGCTCGGGGTACTAGATAGGGCAGCCAATCCTGTGCCTAACTTGTTTGGCTTGTGAAGTACCAATCAAGTCCTGATCTGTAGAGGGCTCTGGATGATTACATTCCTGAGAGTATTAATTCCTAAATAGCAAAGTTAAAGACCCTCCAGGCTGTGCGGGAGCCTCTAAGTGACCTGAAGCTCAAACCACGTAAGGTCCTTTGAGTGTTAAGACCTGATTGCTCTAGCCTGGCTGGCGTGGCTCAGTGGTTGGGCATCGGCCTGTGAACCACGAGGTCACAGTTCCATTCCTGGTCAAGGCGCATATCAAGGTTGCGGACTCCATCCCCAGTGGGGGACATGCAGGAGGTAGCCAATCAATGATTCTCTCTCATCCTTGGTATTCCTGTTTCTCTCTCCCTCTCCCTTCCTCTTTGCAATCATTAAAAACATAGTTTTAAAAAAGCACCAATTGCTCTAAAAGTATCTGTAGGGACAGCACTTAAAATACTTTAAATGATTAATTGTTTTCATCATTAGAATTAATAGAATGTGTACGGCTATGTGCATATCTGCCTGGAGTAAAATTACCTCCCGTGCTATAGGTAAATGAAACCCACCCAGAAACTCTCAAAGAAGAGCGGAATTTTGGCTGATGACAATGGTGGATGGTTTAGAGATCCAGAGCCACAATTAATTTACATTTGATTTTAATTGATGGCGCCCTGATATATCAGAGGTTTCTTAATTAAGAAATAGAGACGTAGTCAGATTGGAATATTGGTAATTGGAAATAAAGGAGGTTTGGGTAATGAAGTGTGGCTTTATTAAATGGTTTGCTCATTTTATAGAAAATACTAGGTAAAACTTATTAACAGTTATCTTTCGCTTAAGAGAAATACTGATATTTGGAGGATGTAGAATTTTACTTAAAAATACGTGCTGTGTTAGAAATAATGATTATGACCATGAGGCCTCAAATTGCTTTTAATGTTGTGCACGGACTACTAAACCACCAGCGTCATTGCAACCATCCGAGTTCACTTCTGGTGACTTTCTGTCCAAACCTGCATTTAATAAAGGGCTCTCAGTGTGAGTTTTCGAGTTGAGCTAGTCCTGTCCCTCGCCTCCGTTCAGCATCTCACTTGGACTTATTTTTCTCTTTTGTTGTTTCTCTGCCCTCCTTGTCTAGAATGAGTGTTTTTAAAGGACATAGATTGTAATTTGCCAAATCACCTTTGCTGAGGAGGATTACTCTCCCTTATAATTACAGCTTACACAAAAAATCCGCTTGATGCTTCCTTAGAATCAGAGCAGTACTACCTCGTATCGATGCAACGTTTTACTTGTGAGCTCAACACACCTTTATAGGCACTCTTGTTCATTGACCAGCCAAGCAGATGGTCTCAAAGAAGGGAGGCTGGAGGCTAACCAGGTTAAACACCTCGCTTAGGGCAAAGCTGTAATCGGGGACCTTGCTGGGAAGGAAGCCACAACTCCTGATTCTAGACCAGTTTTCTATCTTCCACATCACTTTGCCTCCAATTATCTTTTACTTTTATTTTTATTTTTTTGCTTGTGACATCTGTTTCCATCATTGCCATGCTGTTAATTACTTAATATCATTTTACTGCAAGATTACCTACGGGGAACAGACACACCCTGTGTACAAGTGTGTTTAATGCAGCACGAGAGAAACGCTGACAGTGGGGAGGGCGGGCAGGCTCCTTTTCGGATTTGGGGTTGGACATTCCACATTCCCGTTCCTCTGAATGAAGGACAAGGTTTGGAAGCAAAGTGGGACCTTGGGTGGGTATTGACTAGTTTGTTAGTGCATTCAGGGGTTCCTTAAGGAAGGGCAAAAATCTTGAAGGGTATATACATCAAAGTTTTCCCATGATATTTGGGTCTGATATGTATGACTCATTGATTTAATAATGGAAAGAACTGATTTAATTGTTCTGACCACTGATTTATTGACGATGAAGTATAATTTTGTGACCAGTAGATCTCGTTCTTTTTTTGCTGCCTTGCCCTTGTTTAGAAAGCCTCATTTGTTATATGATGCTTGATTATAAACTAATAATCAGACTCCCATGAATCACTTTTATCCCACAATTTTACTTCTTTTTCTTGTCTGCATTCACTATTTTTCATTCTTGTTTTTTCTCATGTTTTTTTTTTAAATCTTCCTTTGTCCTGTTCACACAAGATCATAGCGTCTCTAATGTGAGTTTTCTGAGAGTGTGCTAAAAAGTACATACAAACCAAGTCTTATCTTTCTCTTCTTTTGATCAGTGTTTTGTTTGAGTTAAGTATATCATGTGAAACTGAAACATATTCTTTAGAAATCAGCTGCTTTCCAAGTGACAGGCCATATTGTTTAAACCACAGAGTCTATAAAACTTTGAGACTTAGTTTGAACGGAGCTTCTAGTTTCTCTGGTTTAAAGCATCATTCTTTTAAGCAATAGCATTGCTGTAGTTCTGATAATCCCATGATCCCAGGTTGTAAATTAATAGGTGATCTTAGGCCATTTGAGGTTTTAAGAAATTCACAGAAAGGATAATTAAAAATAAAAATTTGAATTAGTTAATATTTATTGATTAAAAAATTATGTTGTGGACAATATTATTATTTTATTTTATTTTATTTGAAGTATAACTTATATTTAATAGTAGTACATATGTTTTCCTTTTTCCTTCCCATTACCCTCCCCCAGCCTCCCTAACCCCCCAGCACATGTCCCCACCCACCCACCCTCCCCACCCCAGTGTCTTTCATTCATTGGTTATGCTCATATGCATGCAAACAAGTCCTTCGGTTGATCTCCCCCAGCATCCACCTCCCATCCACCCAAGCCTTCCCCCTGTAGCTTCACAGCCTGTTCAATGCCTCCCTGCCTCTGTATCAATCACTCTCCCCTGTTTCTTTTCTTAAAAAATATCTTGCTTCTGCATACTAGAAATAAATATATAAGAACAAAAAAATGTTTGCGTATCAGTTTCAATGTCAAATAGTTCTTTATGTGTACATGTCAGCAATGGTATCCAGATGGTGGACACATCGTGGCAATGCAAGATCCATCCTCTCTGGTTTGGTCCTGGGCTGCCTGCAGCCATGCACAGCTGCTGACTGCTAGCATGGCAAGGTGTCATCAGTGTCCCCCATCTCTGGACCATCCTCGTGACTGGAACAGACCCGTCAGTTCCTCACTGTCATAGGAACTGTTGTGGACAATACTAGAGAGAGTGGAGAAATTCTTGTCTGACTCCTGTGTGTGCCCTTCGGTGGTTTCATAACTGCGGAAATCATCGTCATCTGCTAGACGGAGAGGGAGTTGATGCCTATGGCTCTTAGAGTTTTGCTGATTTTGTTTGTCTGGCTGGCTATCAAGAGTTTTTAGGTAAACTGCCTAATTAAAATATTAAACAAAGGAGAAAAAAATCACTGTGCTTTTCCTTAATCTGAATGTCACATTCTGGCAAAACAGTAACGCATCAGGTAGCTTTTCCTGCACTTCAGGTGAAGACACAGTCCTTCACTCAACCTCTGGGAGCCTGGAAGGTCCGGCCCGCCTGCCTCTCCAGCTGCTGCCTGCACCCCTTTCCTTTGCTCCCTGCATTCCAGCCCCTCTGGCTGCCTGCCTGCTCTGTCTACAAGCCAAGCCCTTTCTTGTCCTAAAGCCTATGCTCCTGCTGTTTCCTCTGCCTGGGCTTCTGCCTTAGCACACACTCCCCTTTCCGACCCCCATGGTGTCTGAGACTCAGAGAGGCCTTTTCTGGCGCATTCCTCAACTCCTCAGTCTTGTTACTCACTCCCATAGCTTCTGACATGTTTCCCATCCAGCCATGATAAAGGTTTATCATTACATTTTTATCTTATGCCTCTCTTGTCTTCTAGACTGTGCCTTAAAATCACCCAGAGACATTTTAACCCAGGCCATCACTCAGTTGGCATCCTGAACAAATTGAAGCAGTGGTTAGAGCAGGATCATCAGTATTTTTCAAACTGGCTTCAGATGATTCTGATGTGCAAACAGGGGAGAGAACCACTGGGCCAGATGATAAGCAACAGAAAGGCAAAGATGATGTCTCCTGGCTGGTGTGAATAACTTCTGCCTAGCATGACCCATAATCTATCTATTATCTATCTATCTATCTATCTATCTATCTATCTATCTATCTATCTATCTATCATCTATTGAAGCCTAAGTGACTGTGATGGCTGAACGACCAGTCACTATGATGTGCACTGACCACCAGGGGTCAGACACTCTATGCAGGAGCTGCCCTTGGTGAACAGTGTGTTCCCACAACCAACCTTCTCCAGCAGGCCAACTGCCTGCAGTCCCTCTCCCCCCCCCACCCCCCACCCCCTGTCAAGTACCACCCCCCCCCCATGCTAAACCGTTCATGAACAACCTGTTTTGAGTTGGGGTTTTGTATGTAGCAGAGCAGGTCCCTTGCTGTGGTCTATTGAAAGTCAGTCCTCAACACAAGGGTTTTCTTGCTCCCATCCTCTCTTCTCCCAGGGGTTACCTGCCTGCAGTGGTGCTGGTGACAAGGCAGTGAGGGAAGGAGGAGGTATGGAGGCGGGGAACCACGCAGTGGCAGGGTGCCCATGGCAGTAGCATCCTGCGTTCCTTCTTTCTGCACCCTGCCCGGCAACCATTACTTCATCTCCTGACCCCACTGGGGCCTTTGGGCCCCGGGCTGGGACTGGGCCCCAGAGGTGGGTGGTGGCAGACACATCCCCTTTCTCGGCGACCAAGGCCTGGCTCCCTCCTCAGGGCAGGCAGCCAACCTCTCACAGTCCATTCTTCTGGCCGGCCAACCTCCCATGATTCCTCCTCCCACCCATCCCCCAGCTGGCAGGTCCCGATTGGCTTTAATTGCCAGCCAGGCCCAGGGACTCCACCCATGCACAAATTTGTGCACCGGGCCTCTAGTGTGTTAATAGGGCCTCCATCAATTGCTTATCACCACCCCTAGCCAGTAAACAACAAATAAAAATGCATGTTGTTTTTTTATATCTATGCAAGAATAATCTCAAAGTCTTTCTCCATTTACCCAAATAAAATGAAAAATGGGTGACATATTGTTTCCAAAGAGAAAGGCATTAGTTTTTAGAGGAATTGTTGAGCTGTAGACTAGATCACTAGAAGGCAGGCGGTTAAATTCAGGACAAAATATGTTATAGATAACTTTTATGCAGTATTCAGTATTATTCAGTATTCCCAAAGAAAACAATGAAATAACACAGCAATCAAGAGATTATGCTGTAAATAAATGCCATGTTCTCTTCTGACAATTAAAAATTAAACTTTGTGATATATACATCATTTCAAAAATTAAAAGAATATTATAATAAGATTCCATCATTTGTGTTACTCAACTGTTGAAATCTGAGCAATGTATGTTGCATTTTAATAGTACATCCTCATTTATTTTTTTTTCCTTATGAAATACACTTTATTCTTTGAGACCAGTGTTAGGTTCACTGCAAAATTGAGCAGAATGTAGAGAGTTCCCATATATATTCCCACCCCTCCCCCCAGCCAGGCGACCTCCTCTCTGACTCCCATCATCCTCTGGTACATTTGGTCACGATCGGTGCATCTGCACTGACAGACTGCTATCACACAACGTCCGTAGTGTAGGCACATTAGGGTCCGATCCTGGTGGTGTATGTTCTATGGGCTTGGACAGATATATAATGACACAATTTGTGATCATTTAAAGGCCCTTGTATATATACACTGTGTAATGTAGTCCTCGGGCAATATCTTTAGGAAATGAAAAGAGGTATTATAACGCGACTATTCGTTATATCTACAAATGAATTTTATAAACAGAGCCTTATCGTTTATTAGAAGTCATGATGAAGTATTTATTCCTCAGGGAAACTCTACCACTTATCAGAAACTTATAATAATCAAAAACAGCTTCCAAACACAAACCATGCTGATTGTGGGGTTTTTTTTAGATCATAGACTGTCCCCAAATTTACATAAATTGCCATTGTTCCTGTGCTTTTCTGGTATCTCTTGATAATAACATCTCTCCTCTATTACTTTGAAAATTTATTTGTGAGTTGAAGTGCTATATTTCTCTTTTACAGAAATAGGAAAGACAACATTGCTTGTTTTACACTGATCCTTAGAGAAAAAATATCCATAAGAGAGCTTAGCAGGTTCTGTGGAGAGTTTACGAGGCACTGTGGGTGTTTACATTTATGTCCTAATAATACTCAAATATAATGTAGGAAAATGTGTGCTTTTGGAGAAGAATTCAGAAGCATTTAATGACTTGTCCAGTGTAATAACCAGACTAGCTTCAGGATAAAGAACCCTGCCTCCTCTCTCAGACATGTTTCATGTTCACTTCCTCCTTAGGAAATGTGAGAATCTCCTAATGGCAGAATTGTGATGGAGGACATAAAGGATCAAATAAAAAAACTGTGAAAGATCTCTGGGGATACTGGATCCCCAGTTTGCAGAGTGACAGTTAAGTAACTGCAAAAGTACAGATTGTTTAATCGTGTCCATTAAATAACTTAAGAGTTTGTTTGTTTTTTAGCTCATTCATTTCATCTACACATTTTATGTCTAGAATGGATTCCATCATTCCTAGACATGAATATCATTCAAATAAAATAATGTTGAGGCAGTTATAAGATAGGCAGAAAAGGTAACTAGCACTGCTATAGGAGGGTACTGCTGGGAGCTTTAGGAACAATCCACGGGCTATAGACATACATGGGTGGGACAACTCCAAGGCTGCAGCCACCATGACGGGGGGTTGGAGCACAGCCTGCGAATTGGACATTAGATCTTAGTTGCTGAGAACAGCCAGCTGATGTTCCAGGGACAAGCATGCATTTGGCCTGGGAGTCCCGGCCACACTCCCGGCGTGGGCCCATAGTGTCACTAGGAGAGTGTGCTTGGTCTCATGTTGATTATAATTCATTAGAAGCAAAAAGGAAAATAACTATTGTGCAAGGAAGAGTAGAAGAGCTATAAAAGATACATTGCAAACAAATTAATCATCTCCAAGTTAGTTGATTGAGTAGCAGATGCTCAGTGTCATATGTTCGATTCAATTACCACGGGGGAATTAAAAGAAAACTTCTTAGTCAGTGATACACCTTGGGGTTGGTTATGTATTTATTTCCATATTTTAGCTTTAGCCATAACATTATCGTTGTATATCATAGCCTTGAGAGCTGTTTACAGTGTTTCTATTTTATAGATGTTTACATTAAAATTCAAGATTCATGAGTAGAAAAGACTCCAATATCATGCATTTCAAAGAAGGTGAAATATTTTTAAAGCTTTGTTCCATTGCTAACCGTAGATTAAATGGCTCTGGTTGGAGTGCTCTGACATGTGAATCTATTAGCATGGAATAGTTATCAGTGACATGAAAAAGTTATTCCACAAATAGGTGGTGAGATTTTGTTTTGTTTCAGCCTTGTAGGCTTCCTAGCAGGACAAGATTTATTACTATTGCACCTTTCCTATGGAAATCAGATTTTCTAAATGGGTAAATTAAACCGCATTGTAAATTTCTCAGGTTAATATTGGAGTCCGTGTGCTTCAGGGTTTCCAATATGGGTCTTTTAACCTTTGGCTCCATTTAAAGGAAATTTTCCTGAAAGATTTATTTTCTCGTCGGTCGTGTTTTTAGATGCTATACATGATGAGCTGAGACTATGCAGAGTCTGAGGAAAATAATTTGTTTCTTTAAAAAAAACCTGAATTTTATTTGGTTTATTAGAGCTCACATTGTTACTGCATTCTCTAGATATGTATTTTTAAAAATTACATCCTTGTGTATGTTCTAAATTTCAAATATAACTGCTGAACTATTTGGTCTAAAAAGAAGTTCAGAACTTGAACTTAGCCATTTCTACTAGTAAGTGCATACCTTCAGTTTGGTCTTTCACCATTTTCCTTAAAGGAATGCTTAGCTATTTAGATTTTCCATGTTTATTTCAGATACCTAGATTCAGATATGGGAAAAAATCTGAGTTATAGTTATTCCGTAATTACCATGAAACTAAGTTGTATTTTTGAACATGTAAATCCATCTTCCTTAGGCGATCATAAACAAAGCAGAGTGTTATAAACCAATTGCCAAAATGAATAACTGAGACTAAGGGGCTTTTTTGTTGTTGGTTGCAGTTAAAATGGACTGTCTCTGGAAATGTAACTTCAACTTTCCCTGTTTTTGTAGTAACGCTGCATTAAGATGTCAGGTCAAAATATTTTTTTTCTTTTTCTCTCTGTTTTGGTATTTCATTTGAGAACCAATATTTCAAAAAAATGTAGTGATTTAGTACAAATTCCTTAGTTTCAGTCAGATAAATAAACCTTACCAGATTCAGTGCATTGATTTATTGATAGGACTCTGAGGGATCACAAGCCTTTTTGAGAACTTTAGAAACATTTCTGAATTCTGAATTTTATTGAAGTTGTTCTCAAGAGAGAAACAGAATGGGAGAAAAAACCCTCTACTCTTTCCACAGGCTCGGGCATCTTAACAAAGATTTAACTTTCTTTTTTTTCTTTTCTAAAAAGGTCAATATTTTTTTTAAAAAATAGGAGTAGCAGTAATACAAATATGTCTGGTCACCAGTAACTGCTCACAAGAACAATGGTCTGTGTGTCCAGTTTCCTGTGACCTGTGATAATTAGATTCCATTGGCATCAGTCTTTAAAGTACATAGAAAAATCTCTAAACTTTTACAAAGTGATTTTTACTTCTTTGCAAGCTAAGTTGATACCTCCTTTTTAAAGAAAGGATTAGGCAACATTTTGTGTAAAATATACCTATTTTTAAAATTAGCCCTAGACATATGAAAAGCTGCTCAAAGTCACTAATCATCAGAGAGATGCAAATCAAAATGACAATGTGATATGTCTCACACCTGTCAGATGGCTATCATCAACAAATCAACAAAGGACAAGTGCTGGTGAGAATGCGGAGAAAAAGGAACTAGTTTGCACTGCTGGTGGGAATGCAGACTGGTACAGCCACTGTGGAGAACAGTATGGAGTTTCCTCCAAAAACTAAAAATGGAACTCCTATTTGACCCAGTAATCCCCTTCTAGGAATATATCCCAAGAAGCTAGAAACACGAATCAGAAAGGATATATGCACCCCTATGTTCATAGCAGCACAATTTACCATAGCAAAGATTTGGAAACAGCCTAAGTGCCCATCAGCAGATGAATGGATTAAAAAACTATGGTACATCTACACAGTGGAATTCTACACTGCAGTAAAAAAGGAGTTCCTGCCATTTGCAACAATATGATGGAGATGGAGAGCATTGTGCTAAGTGAAATAAGCCAGGCAGAGAAAGATAAATATCACATGATGTCACTCATTTGTGGATTATAATGAATGGCATAGACTGATGAACAAGAACAGATCCAGAGACTGAGAAACATCGATCAGAACATCAGACCTCAGGGAAGGTAGGAAGAGGTGGGGGTAAGATGAAGAGATCAACCAAGGGACTTGTGTGCATGCATATGAACCTAATCAATGGACACAGAAAACATGGGGGTGGGGCATAAGTAGGGGGTGGGAGTTATGGGAGAATAAGGACACATATGTAAAAAATAAAATTAGCCTTGACTTTTTTTAAATAAACACATTTATGTAGAGATGATCACAGATCTAAACAACTTTTCTCAAATCCAAATTTCCCTTTTAAAAGGAATGCAACTTGAGAGATGCCCATTTGCCAGGTGCATCTTCCTGGGACCTGGGACAGGAAGCTGATGAGTTAGAACTGGGCTGGCGGCTTCAGAAAGAATTCAAGATGCTGCCATGAGCCCCACCATGCTTCTCCCATGGAACCTGGAGAGGCACCGAGGCACCCAGGCCACTAATGGGGGGTCCTTCCCCGAGGGGACCCTCTGCTCTAACACTTCCCTTCCCCAGTGGTTCTAGGTGGCAGGTTTAGACCCCACAGACTGCTCCTCATGGAGGTGAATGGTTTCTGCCACGAGAAAGCAAGAGTGAGGTGTCTTAGGTTACCCGGTTTGGGATTTATTTTATGGGACTCCATATTAATACAAGTGTTTGAGGGACCAAATAAGGTAGTAAATGAGGCTGTTTGGGGAATTGAGGAAAACCCACCCTGCCCTGCTTGAGAGAATGAGCTTTTTCCCTCTGTTGTCATCCCTGTGCTGGCCTCCGGCTCCGCCATTGGCAAAACCAAGGGGACTGGAGTTACAAGTTAACCGGAACACCAGAAATTACGTTCTTAAGGGGAAAACATCAATGAATACAGCTGGAACGTCAAATATTAATGGGAACATTAAAAAGAAAGCTAGCAATACGTAGTAAAAATAGAAAATGGGGTTAGACATTCAACCTCCTGTTACCTAAAGGGAATGAAGCTGCACGCAATACAAATGCTTTATAAACCAAGAGTAAGAGGAAAAGTGAGGCAGCAGAAGATAAAGTGAAAGCAAAAGAAAACAAGAAACTAGTGACACGTCTAAAATGAAGTACACACACTGGAACGAGCCGCACCAGCAAAGCCAGCTGCCTTCAGAAAGCCCGCCTGGTAAGGAAATGGGGATGGAGGAAGGAGAAAGCGGCCTGCAGAGCAGTCCCCTGAAATGAGGCAGCTCCCGTGGCTGGGCATCCGGGGAGACTAAGGGCAGAGAGATAGCTGTACTGTGGAGGGTAAGACACAGCTCTTGGGGCCCTCCTGTCAGTGGCTTCTGTCCCCCAGCTCCCTCTAGGACACCTGTGAGGGCAAGGAGATATGCCCTTCAGTAAATAGCAATCCATCACGCTGCCAGCTGCCAGCACCCTCGCTGGCTCTGCACAGGCTGAGTGCTGCCCAACCATCTGCACCCACAACTTTGGGAGAGCCGGGCTTTGAAGCAGGTACCACACTGAGGTCAGTGTTCCTCCGGCAGGCGGGCAGGCCCAGTGTGCCCAGCTAACCACTCCGCCAATGAGATCCGCTCCTTTATGGTTTTATATATTTATGACGCTACTGTTTTGGTATTTCATAATCAATTACTTGTCGAGTAAAAACAATAGTGAGCTTTTGAAATTTAGAAAAGCTCTGTTTTGAAAAGGTCTGCTTTTTCAGTTGCTGATAGAATGTTGGTTGTAATCGTACCTGGCAGCACCTAACTAAGACTACCTGTTCGCTCTGGCTGGTGGCTAGTTGGTTGGAGTATCCTCTGGATACACCAAGGTTGCAGGTTCCATCCCTGGTCAGGGCACATGACAAAAATCAACCAAGGAATTCATAAATATGTGGAACAACAAATCTCTCCCTCTCTCCCTCCCTCCCTCCCTCCCTCCTTCTCTCCCTCTCTCCCTCTCTAAAAACCAATCAATAAAATATTTTTAAAAAGACTGACTACCCATTGTTACTCCACTCATGCGCCAATCCATAGGGAGTAACTCTTCGCTGCATATGTCAGAAAACTCAAATTTCAAGTGCACGAACTGTGTATTTCAATCTTCTCACAGAGGTCTTTTAAGATAGGGGTAATGAGAGAGAGACGCACATAGTATGCCTCTTCTACACAGCATGTCTGTTTACATCTATTATTCCCAAAAATGTTTAAGGTGGCCTTCCTGATAGCATTATTGTTAGGACAGAAAGTTTAACAAGCACACATTTTTTAGGTCATAAAACCTCGTATAAGTTTTGGGAAACATTTTTGAGCAAGACACTCCAGGTCCTTTATTTTTTCTCTGGAATCTTTCAACCCAGCCTTAGGTTTTCTATGTCTTTCCCTCTTAACCTCCAGGGACCTGCATTCCCAACACATCAAACCAGCCGGTTGGCATTTCACAAACAGGCTCTGCAGTCCCCAGCGCCTGTGCTTTTGTGGTTCCTCTGCCTCGTAGGGCTCCCCACTCCTGCTGTCCTATGAAGTCATGCTAATTAAGGCCCAGCTTAAATGTCACCTTCCCCTCCCTGCTTTCTTTAATGCTTCCCTGCAACTACACATAGAAAGGCTCCGTCCCCTCTCTTCCTGTCATGGCATCTTGCTCACTTAGCAATTTCATCACGCATCACGGATGGATATTGATGTTGATATTCTTCTGCCCTCCCTGTTCCTAAATTGGTGGGTTCTTGAAGTGGGGCGGGGCGGGGGGGCACCTCCTCTCTTTTTAAAGCAGTGTTCGGTGTACTATATATATTCAAAATTGTTCCTTGGATGTAGGAGTTGAAGCACTTCCCATCGTCTTATTCAGGGCAACTGGAAGTAACGTTCCCTTCCCTCACTGCTCAGTGAGGTGCAGTGAAGGAAGGGTTGATCCTTCCCCTCTATGTCTGGATTGGAGTTTTGCTCTATTTTCTTTTAGCTCAACTTTCCCTGTTTTGAAGCTAAGAAATGTTTATCTCTTTCCATATTTTTTTTCCATTAAGCAACTCTTGCCTGGAGTTTCCTTAGCCGATATCTTAAATGCTGTGCAAAATTGTAAGGAACACTGAGAAGACATTTATGCCTTGGGGTCTGAGACTTTGTTCTAAGCCCTGATTTGCCAGTGGCTTGACCTCTGGGTAAGGAGCTTTACGAGTCACTGCTTTCCAGAGGAACAGAAGCAGTCAGATGTAGGTCCTGGCGCGCAGGATGCATATGGGCATGTGTGTATGTTTATTATAAGGAAGTGGTTCACATGATTTGGGGGGCTAAGTCCCAAGAGCTGTAGTCCACTAAGAGAGCTAGTGTGTGGTTCCAGTGTGAATTCCAAGACCTGGAAACCAGGAACCAGGAGTATGAATCCGAATCTAAGGGCAGGAGGGCTTGAGATCAGGGAGAGCCAGTTCTTTAGTCTAGGTCTGAAGGCTGGCAAAAACCCATGTTTCAGCTCAAACACTGAGGCAGGAAGGCAGGAGGGAGAAGATTCTATGTTATTCAAACATTTTCTTCTCTTCAGGCCTTCCATGGGTTGGATGAGGCCCACCACATTGGGGAGGGCGACATACTTTCTCATCTCCTGATTCCAATGCGACTCTCACCCGAAATCACTCTCACAGACACATCCTGAAATATTGAACCAAATATCTTGGCACTCCATGGCCCAAGCAATTTGACACATAACATTGACCATCACAGAGGCAGTATTATTTTGCCAATAATGCCAGACAGTTGACTTAAGGAAGGAATTTGGTATAGAAAATCATTATCTAGATATGATAATGAAATTAAAAGTCTTTGCAAGAAGTTTGAAGTCTAGTCTCATTTGATAATTGCTTTTAATCATGGAAGAAATGTAGAGTAGAAAGAATCCTATGTATTCTAGTCAGAAACAGGGCAAGAGTCTCACATTACATGATTTTAGGAGCCAGGCAAATGAATAAATAAGTACAGTATGTTGAATATATCCCAACCCAGAATGGCAGGAACATAGGATAACTCAAGATCTAACTAAAGGTATGCATTTTTTAAAATTTAAAGCTATAATTTGAAATTAGCCTCTGACTAAATTATTTCCCTTATTTAGCTATCAACTAGCTACAGGACTTTAGAATTTCATTTAATTTTTCTGGGACTCGGTTATTTTACTATACTAGATAGCTAATCTGTATTCTCAAGAATCTCCCATGCATTTTACTTGCCAGTTAAGTTTGAAAGGTTAGGAAGTAACACCTTTGCTGATTTAAAGATGTTGAACATGAATTCTAAAGGAAAATAACATGTCACCCTCTGAAGCAACATAACCTTCCAGTGACATTAGAGTGAATTGTTTTGAAACAATAGATCTATGCTCTGAAATGTATCAAGAACGGAAATATCCTAATCATATTTCTGTATCAAAAAACCACTGTGAACAGTAATGTGTTTCCTAATATAATTTGACCAAGTCTCCTGATAATTAGATAGCTAGTTTCTATGGGCATTGCCAAGTCGGTACCTTACCCTACGCGTGCATGTTTTCTCAAGCTTGAGCAATGCTTCTTATTGTAAAATGGGATGATTTTCAATACATATGTGTTGGTGTGTGCTGATTTTTCTTGTTCAAAGTCTTTTCATAGAGTCCCGAAGCCTTCAAACTATAATTTAAAGCCAGACAGCCTGTGTGGATTTATGGAGTCATTTTCCCTTTGGCTAAAGCCCTCTCTGGTCACAGATCACCAGATTTAAAAAGGCAGCCGAACTCATCCAGAGACCAACATACATTTTCAGAGGTAGGGAAAATGGTGCCTGCTTATTAAATGAGGGAGAATATAGTATTTGCCAGCTACAAATAAATGATGTTTTCCACTCTGAAGTTGGAAGCAAGGCCATTAGAGATGGGTGATATTTGACTCCCATTCATCAAGTTTAGCTACATTAGCTGAATAATTTGCATGTTCTACACCTTGCGTGTACTTCAGCCTTCCGTTTCGATTTGACTAGATATATGGGTTCACCTTTGCCAAAGGCTTCCAGTTATGAACACATCTACAACAATTTTCCCAGCACACAGACCGACTCTGAGCACTCAAGAGAAGGAGAAAGGGCCTTGTCTCACCAAGCTCTTCTCCAGGGCCTTCCGTATTTATGCTTTTTAAGTGCGGAATCAGGCATTCTCCATTGGTCGCCTGCATCCACTTTCCATTTGTTTCAGAGAAATTATTCATGTTAGTCCAATAAAAATAGGGCTTTTTCCTTCAGTGATTCATTATAGGAAGCCATTTTCACTAACTGCAAGGGCTTGGGGATGAAACATATTTATCCTTGACAGATCTTGGTATTTTTCCATGTTTCTCAGGCACCTTTCCAAAACTTTTTTTTTAATAAAGAAAAACAAAATAAATTATAAGGCTGGAGACTACAGTTGATTAAGTGGACGAGCTTTCTAGAGTGCTTTCTGAGAAAGTGCTGCCTGGCAATGCGCGTCACGAAGCCTGCGTGAGGGGACACTCCCCACCGGATGGAACACATCTTCACTCCCATTCGCTCCAAAAAAGGCTATTACAAAGTGCAGTCTTCAAAAACAAGTTATTTTTGCAGCTACGTTTTATTAATAGACTATACTACATTTCTGTGCATCAATATCCCATGTGTAAAAACTAGGTACAAAATGGGTAATGAATATTAGGCTCTAATTACAGTCTTCCCCCCTCCCCATCAACAGCTTTGTTTTTCTTTAAAAATTTATTTAACATGGTGGTATACCTGTTAGTCACACTATGTATCTTTTATTTTATGGTGTGGTGAAGAAACTGTCGATTTCTTTTGAATATTAGTCTACTTATGCTTTATAAACCAAGTCACCTAGAGTCCGTGGAACATAGCCTATTCTCCAGTTCTTTTGCATAGAAAATGAAACAAATAAAAAATATACTGCCATTTTTCTTTGATTTATGCTATCTTTTAAGCCTGTAATACATTCCCAGTGAATTAATAGGAGCTAGGAGTTCAAATGGGAGCCTGGTTGAAGATAATCACCAGGTAATATGCTTTTTATATAATCACAACCCAGAATCCAAGTGTTGTAGTTGCATAAAGTGCATTGATTTGACTCAAGGATTCTGACTCCAGCTGGCAAAGTTTACCAGGACTCCAACCATGTGAATAACTCCTGCTACGGGGACTAGACATTGCATATCCACTGGCTGCATATCTTCTCCCTGGGGAGAGACGGATGAAGTCAAATTGCAATTGGAGATTTTTACATGGGGACATGAACGCAGAATAGGGTTGGAAAGTCACATGATTCAAGTACGGCCAACTTTATGGGTATGTTACCTGTGCAATTTCTCATGGGCCCATGCTCATCCAGGCCACATGCTTCAACAAATGCCCTACTGTCTCCATCTTGACATTCTTAAAATTTTTGAACAAAGGCTCTACATTTTATTGCTCACTGAGCCCAGAACTAATGCACTTGGTCCTATATATGAATTTAATGGTCCCCCGCTAATCCCATGTCTCACCCACTTTATGGTAAGGAAATTCCTATTAGTGGGACTGCAGTTTTTCTGCTTAATCCATGGATGCTTTCAGCTGGATGTGCTTAAAATGACCCTGCCAGCATGTTCACCTCTGACACCATTTCCTTGACTTTTATTACTATCTCTTATCTATATGACAAGCACTGCTTTAGCCTGTTTACATTGTCAATTACATATTGTCCTGGGTGTATATCTTTCAGTTGACTTTGTCTATTTATAACAGACCATTACATATTTATTTAAAAGATTAACTCTAAGGGAATCCATGTTTCCTGATTCTTCAAGTTCCCTGTGTGCTACATGTTGCAGATGAGAATAATGTCATTATGTTTAAAATTTATTGAAAGTGGAATGAACTGGCAGAGCAGATTGGATGATGGAATACAACCAAAAGCTTTTAGGCAAGACAGAGAAATGTGGCCAGAAACCCAGTAGTCAGGGCAAAAGGTTGGCTGACCATGACAGCTATGCTGTTAAATAAACAATGAAAAGAACAGTTGGGTGAGAGTGAAGGACACACACACATTTTTCACCCATCACTGTCAATAGTCAGGTCCTTTCTAGTGCCTTTAGTTCTTGGCAATATAGGGGCAGGGGGACAGTTTACAGGAAAGCAATAAACATGATTGATGACTGGATAGTAGGGGATGGAGAACAAACTTTAAAAGATACTAACATAAAAAAATGTCTCTTGTCTGGAAGACAAAATACAAGTAAATGAATTTTAAGTCTTTAAGCACACGAAATGTTTTCTTTTTAATTTATTCTGTGACTATATTTATTCTATTTTAATAATAAACTGAATTTGTAGAAAATAATGGCAGACACTTGGATTATAACATCCTATTGAAATATTAGAATTCATTTTTGATTTCTTTATTGTGAAAGCTTTTATCCATTTGTATTTGTTTGGAACACAAAGGTATGATTTAAAAACCAAAAGCCCATCAATCAAAATATTTTCCACCTGCTCCTTCTTAAGGGACTATCAATGTAGTAAATGTAATGAAACCAGCATTGTTTTACTACTTGCCATCATAAACTCTTACTGGTTCCAGGTGACTAAATATTTACAAGGGGCCTTTGAAGATTTAATAGAGGGTTTTAAGTGAATGGAATACCATGTAATGAAAGTTTTACACCATAAACAAAATTGAAAGGTAAACTGGTGAAAAATAAATTTGCAAAGATAAAAAGACAAACTTAATATACTTAAAATGAGCTTATATGCATTAATAAGAAACACAAAGCAAAATGGAAAAGAAGAGCAAAGGGTATGAATAGACAATCCACTGAAGGAAAAAAAAGTGGCTTATAACATTATTTCCAGTATTAGTAGTAATCAAATAATTGACCTTTAAACAGATAGATATAATTTTGACTGTAACATTAGCAATGATTTAAAAAATGATACTACTGTTTAAAGATAACTTCTACTTTCATGTGTCCATCATGGCAAAATTATTTATGATATAGATAATTATGTTAGGAAATGTTCAGTTTTGAATTTTCTTCATTTTTTTGCAGGTTAAATTTACAGAAAATTGCTTATAAGAAAATCCCAAGTGAAATTATCATAAAATTAAATTCTGTATTATGTAGTATAGATCAAATAATGTTAAGATATACAGGGTCTCCCCCCAAAAAGTATACTCACTTTGTTTTTTTTTTAATTTTATTGTGTTTTTTTACAGAGTTGAAGAGAGAGGGATAGAGAGTCAGAAACATCAATGAGAGAGAAACATCGATCAGCTGCCTCCTGCACACCCCCCACTGGGGATGTGCCTGCAATCAAGGCACATGCCCTTCTCTGGAATCAAACCTGGGACCCTTCAATCTGCAGGCCAATGTTATTCACTGAGCCAAACCGATCAGGGCATATACTCACTTTGAATGATTATAAAGTCAGTTTTTATTAAAATAGAGTTTATTTTCAAAATTTAAAAGAATCTACAGAAATGAATAATTTTTTCTCAGTGCCTGTTTTTAAACTGATGACAGTTCTGGTCCAGGTACTGCTGAGAACAAGAAGCAATGGGATCAGAAACATCAAGAAACGTTTTGTTTCGTATTTGTGTGCCCTCAGATCTTCCACTCCTGCTGGTTTATACCCTAAACTTTATCTTTTACTAGATATACCAGTTAATGCAGAATTTTTCAATAGACAGAGTTGCACATATGTTGATATATATGCAGTTTGATATGTATGTTATTTTGTTGTATTGACAGCAAGCTTTAAAACTTGATATGTCAAATTTGCTGAAGGTGTTAACATCACGGATATTTTTACGCTTAAAAATGTCGATTTTGTGCCAAAAAAGCATTTTCTGGAAGTTTTAACTCATTATTTTGAAGAAAAGGTTATTGTGTACTTCAGAAAGCTTATGGTGAACATGCTTCATCTGAAGATACTTGTGAACGCTGGTTTAAATGCTTTAAAAGTGATGATTTCGATGTGAAAGACAAAGAATGTCCAAGTCAACTGAAAAAGTTTGAAGACCAACAATTACAGGCATTATTGGATGAAGATACATTTCAAACTCAAAAACAATTTGCAGAAAATTGAGCATTAAACATTGCTCAGCGAACAATTTTTGATCATTTACAAGCAATGAGAAAAATTTTAAAGGAAAGAAAATGGGTTCCACATCAACTGAATGAAACACAAAAGGGAAACTGAGAAGTCATCAGTAAAATGTTGCTTCAATGGCAGGAAAGGAAGTCTTTTTTGCATCGAATTGTGACTTACATTGAAAAGTGGATTTATTTTGAGAATCCCAAGTGCACAAAATCATAGGATGATCCAGGTCAACCATCAACATCAACTGCAAGGTCACATCACTTTGGAAAGAAGACAATGCTACCGACAACAAATAATCAATTTGAACCAAACTTTGATGTGAAATGACCAGAATGTGCCAGAAGATGACAAAGTAATTTTGCTTCATGATGATTCACCATCACACAATACAAAATGAGTTAAGGACACGTTAAAAGATCTTGCCTGGGAAGTATTAACCCACCCACCGTAGTCACCAGACCTTGCTCCTTCAGATTACCACTTGTTCTGATCGATGGCACATGCACTTTCTGAGCAGCACTTCAAAACATACAAGAAGTGGAAAATTGAGTCTCTGAATCGTTTGCTTCAAAACAAGCAAAGTTCTAGTGGGACGGTATCCACAAATTACCTGAAAGATGGGGAAAATATGTAGCTAGTGATGGACATTACTTTGAATTAAGCACTTTTGATGTTTCTCTTGAAATTATTATGTTTCCTTTGATTACAAAATCTGCAATTATTAACTGTACACCTAGTATATATTACCACTAAAAAAAGTCTAGTGGAACTTTAGGATAATTTTTTTTTTTTATTTCAAAGCTTAGTCTGGCATCACCCATTTTTTTTTTCAAATCACTTAATCCTGAAAAGGAGTGAAAATTGAGTTAGCAGCTGGTAAAGTGTGTATACATTTTTTGGAATACCCTTCATATGGAAATATATAGACTAGCACACGAGAGGGAAAGCACCAGCATTGCAATAGAAGTTTCCTGTGAGTTTTGCTGATCTTGTACGTCTTATTTACTACTGTGTGATTTCAGAATTCTGTAATGACATCTTTTTGAAGGTTTGTTCTCCTTTCTCCTCCCCTATCCCTTATCCCTCCACAGCAAACTCACCCCATGGATGCAGTCCGCTGTAGGGCACTGGAGGTGTGTGCGGCCTCCACATCTCCTTGCTCCACAATTTTATTTTTGCCTAGAAAACATAAGGCCTGAGTAACAAGTTCAGAACCAGCCCTGGGTTTGGGGCGTATCGGTGTGAGAACTGCCTTTACAAACCCCGTGTTCCTGATAGAGCAACCTGGATTTGGGGGTCCAGTCCTAATTTTAAAACTTGTGTTCCGTTGCTTTCCATAAGTATACTCAGCATGTTTCCATTTTTTATTTGCAAACAAATAAAAATGCCTACAGAACATATTCTAGACGCTTTAGGAAGGAAGACCTTCTGCACTCAAGTTCCACAGTTATAACTGCCTTGCCAAGACCATCTTTCTGCAATTCAGAGACAAGACCTAAATGCAGCTACTCCTGGAAGAAGTAACAAACTTCCTGAGACCGAACAAGGGCAGGGACCCCCGGCTTCTTCATGTCAGGCCCCAATTAGCAAGACATCATTCTTTGCGAGGTTAATAAACCCACAATCATAATGACAAATCCTGACATTTAGACGCTCCCCAAGTCAGCGCCCACTCCAGCAGGGTTAGCCACACGATCACCAGTTACGATGCAGAGCAATTAGAAGCCAGAGGAAAAAGCGGGCTCCACCACTCAGAAGGAAGCAGCTCGCAGCTAAACCCACCTGCAAGGGCAGTGCGCAATTTTTTAAAACACACGTTTTGAAGCCTGGTCACGCATGACAAGGACGATCTGCGTCTGAATGTTATGTTCAGAAGCACCGCCTCATTCTTCAGTCAGTGGGCTGCTGACCTTTCCAGGGTCCCCACCAGTTGCTCTTTTGTCATGAAACGCCGGGAGAGTGGACATCACGGGAGTTGTCATGAGGTCAATCAGCCAGGGCTTGGGCCAGTTTGCTAAATGTGTCCATGCTAAAGAGTCTGCTCCCCAACCAGTCTGAAGAAGCGCACTACCAACTAACCACCAGCTCATTTTCAGGGAGTTGTGACCTTCCTCATATCTATCCTATACTCACCGCTTCACCTGGCCTTGGGGGATGTCAGGCCTGCCCTATGAGGCCACCCCAGGGACACACGAAGCTGCAGAAACCTGTGTGTTGGGCTACCAGGGTGACAGGCTAGGGCAGTGGTCAGCAAACTCATCAGTCAACAGAGTGGTAAACTGTGGCTCTCGAGCCGCAGTTTGCTGACCATTGGGTTAGAAGCACCTGCTTTAGGCCAGCACTGACCTTGTTTGGTTAGAATGTTCTGTGTGGTTTGCAACCTACAAAGATACTGCGTATAGCTCAAGTACATGCAAAAGTCATTCTCTTTGAAAATGTTAATGGTATAGTCAGGTCTCAATTTTTTTTTCCTCCATCAACCTATCAATTCTTTATTTGTCTTTAGAAGTTGATAGCTTCGTCATTATTCTCTACAGACTTTTATTATCTGAGAGGTGCTGTCTTAAATGCAGAAAGGTTTCTTCTTCTTTTTTTCTTTTACAAAATAGACTGCTCTATTTGTAGCCAAGTCTCATAAATTAAACTACTTGTCAAAATAAATGAATAGTATGTTTGTTATATTCATGATTTAAAATCACATTTGATTGCTTACTCATTAATCCACAAAATTAAGCAATCCGCCCTGGATTGCAGTCATTAGTACAAATAAGCCGGCTCCTCCTGACAGCCAGGAGTAATGGAGAACACTGCACAGGGGTGTTTGTTTCAGGAGGAGGTACGTTAATGTGCAAATTAGTTTTCCAATTTCAAAGGCTTCCTCTGGAAGAGAATCAGATGCATTCATATCGTCCGTCAGGGAGTGGGATTGAGATCATAATATACTACAGTGGATTTTAGAGGGAGAAACTGGCAAATGCAAATTAGCATCGAGCCTTCAGGCTGAGCAGTAGCTATTTTGCCCGTAGAGGAGCGTACAATGGAGGTTACCTTTATTCCTAATTGGATGGAAAATCAGGACTCAGGGACACGGTGTCCACAGAAAAGTGTAGACACTCGTGGGAAAGGGGCTTGGATACAGCAGAAAACAAAAATCAAAATCATGCATTTGCCTACCCCCCCTTCTATTTGCCAGCTACCATGCTCTGAGTGTGGAACATAGTTGTATCTCAGTTCTCTTATCTGAGAGATAAGATTTGAAACTGAAAGCAACCTTTTCTCAGAGGTTTCTTATGAATACAAAATAAAATATGTAAACACTTTGAATAGGGCCTAGTACAGGGTGAGGACTACATAAGTGTTCTTTAAATACAAAATTTTAATGATTTCACACATGGTTTTAAATAGCTTTCTGCTTACTTATAGAGGCAAGAATTTCAAGGATCTTTGTGTCTTGTGCCGGTGATGATAGAGACGTGGGCACAATATTGTAGAAACAAACACCATGGTCAGGGGGCTGCAATGGGAGGCCTGAACTTCATTTTGAAAGCCGGACAAATACATAATGAAGAATTTTAAGCTGTAGCAAGACCATGCCACACCTGTGAGAGAGAGAGCCCCTTCTGTAATAGTGCGGTGGGTCAGTGTCAGGGGGCTGGACTGGAAGCCAGAAGAGAATTGTGGCCCTTAGAATGGGTAGGTGGGGACCTGGCTGGAGGCAATGTGCCATTCCATTGGAATGGGACACCTCAGAAGAGAGAATTCATCAGGGTCCAGTAGATTATTGCCTTTAATCTGTGACATATATCTGGAGGGCTCTAGCAGCACTGAGCCTCGGCTAAGAGATTATCAAAGGGTAGGTTTCTGAGACAGATACCACTTTGGTTTGGGTAGAGAAGAGAAATTGTAAGGAAGTAGGGAGAATAAAACTGAGCCAGTGAAATAATACTCAACCTGGATGTTACAACATTGTAACTATATTTATGCTTTCTAATTTACAAAAATATTTTTCCACATTTCATTTTATGTTTCCTAGTGTCAGAGGCACTTGTTTCAAATAAAACATTCTTTCAGAAATGCTGGTTAGATGTGTGTGATTTAGATAAGAATAACATGGGGGGGGGGGAGCCAAGTGTGTGTTTATGCATCCATGCATTTAAAAATATTTCCACTTGTACCTTCATCTCCAATAATGTATATTCTCCCGAGACCTTCAAAGCCACTGGGATTGAAGAAAATTGAGGAACTATTAATGGAAAATAGCACCAGATGATAGAGTTAGGCTAAGAAAAGAATTCAGAGCCAAGGAACTCAAACACAAGTGAAAGTTTATTTAGAAAGTCACAGGAGTATAGGAAGTAAACCATGAACCGCACAAGAAGTGAGCCAGCTGGACGGTATGGGCTCAGGAAACAAGTTTTGGAGACAAAAGAAGGGACCTTGGAGCTTAGGAGAAAGAAACCAAAGGTATGTGCTTTGAGGGAAGAAAGGGGCTTTGGGGGCGGGGAGAGAGAGAGAGAGAGAGAGAGAGAGAGAGAGAGAGAGAGAGAGAGAGAGAGAGAGAGAGAGAGAGAGAGACTGACTGTGCTTTGAGCCCTTTGTCTTGAGGGTTTTTATCTGCTTCCAAAGCATTGACCCTAGGGGAAGTCCAAGGGGAGGACCTCAATAGAACATTCATCAGCTTTCTAGTGTCTTCTCAGGGTTGTGCTCGCCACTGATTGGTTGATGCCAGGGCAGGGGGCCGTTAGTCATCACATGTGGTCCTGATGTTAGCCATTACGTTGTCCCACCTGGCCTTTGCTTCTTTTCTGGGCCTAAAGCTGAAATACAACTGAGGCCTAAATGTTATTTCTAGTTCGAGCAAAACTCTGACTCTGTGGCCAACAGATCTCAGAATTTCTTAAGGTTATTTGATGTGGGCCAGAACCTCATTGTCCTAAGGGCCCAGTGCTTAATGAGTGGTCATGCAAGGGCTTGTATGTGAGTCATATGAGGCTAGTCTCTGGTCCCCTTGTTCCTCCTCTAGGGTTTCTTCCAAATGACTATCGACCTGCCAGGGGAGGAAAGGTCAGGGGAGGGTCCATCTATATGACCAGTGAGAGAAAAGGTCAAGGGGTCTAAACCGCAGGGCCAGTGACATCTAAGGGAAGATAGGTCACCTGTGAGGGAGGTCCTGCCTTACAATTGCTAGTTGCTAGGCACCTGGGACTTCCTCTGTATCTGGCCTGCAGCTCCTGCTCTGCTCATATGTAACTGCCTGCTTTATCAGAACCATCAAATGGTACGTTGGCTAAATGGCAGGCAAACCACCCAGTGGATTGGGATCATCTTTGAGGATTTTCCAGGCAATTTCACCCAGGTAGCTTTCACTTCCTTGTGTAGCTGTCATTTTTAGTCCTAGAGGCTTGGTGCATGAAAATTCATGCACTGGAGGAGGGTGGGGATCCCTTAGCCTGGCCTGTCCCCTCTCACAATCTGGGATCCCTCAGGGGCGGGGGGTGACCCAGCAATCAGGGGAAGGCAATGCCCACATCACATCTCTGCTGCTGCCACTGCCGGCAGCACAAGCCTCAGCTGGTCCTGGTTACCTGAGCCTTGGGTGGCCTTGGGCAGCTGGACAGCAGCCATCTGAGGCTTGCCTGCATCTTAGGTTGGTCCTGGGTGGCTGGAGGGCTGAGGGGACTGGGGGACTTCAGAGGCAGGTACGTGGAACGGCTGGGTCCCTCTGGGGATGGGCCTGGCCTTGTTACACCTGCCGCCCCAGTGGGGCTGAGGGGACTGGGTACCACAATCTTGTGGCTGAGGGCACAGCCATCTTTGAGGGTGTGGCAGTCAATTACCATATTCCCTCCTTATTGCCATCTTTGGGATGGTGTGAGGGTCAATTAGCATATTATCTCTATTAGGTAGAATGTATAAATCAGAGAGAAAGGAAATACTATTATTACTGGCAAGACAAGTATGTTGAGTTTTTAAAATTCCTGACATTTGTGTTATCCTCACTATGCATGGAACTTCTCCAAACCTCTGTATCTGCTAACTTTTCGTATCGCTGACCTCTGAGGCCCCTAGGATTAGACTTGGTGGCTGGCACCTGACCTCCATGGACCCTTTGTCTGACCATGCTGTGGATGAGGAAGGCACAGGGGAAAGGGCTCCTCAGGATTCCCGTGTATATTAGATGAGGGTGTGAATGTTGTTTCACAAATGGGAGCTGTTCTTAGTAAGGAACAGAAAGAATGCAGCACAAACAAACTCCAGATTCTTGTTAAATGACAACTTCAACTTTGAAATTTTAATTCAAGTCAGAGACAAAAATGTGATTCAGTATAAAATGTCTTTAATGTATACCTGGCTTCTCAGTAATACATAATTAAAGGAGGTAAATGTGTTTTTAGCTGAAATATGGGTGGTTTTTATAGGCTTATCTTTTGTTATTATGGGGCAATATAGGCAGCTGCCTCTTTAAAAAGTGATAAGGATAAATAGCATTGTTAGTTGTTACATAAATCATGTTATTTTCTTTAGGATGAAGCTTAAAACTGTAAATTTTGTAAAGGTCCCTATTATAGATTTTCATTTTGAAGAGGAAGTGAAAATTGGTTTTATCTCATATACTGAATATGGTTTGAACTTTCTGAGAATCTGAGTTGTTCCATACTTGTTCTGAGGATGCTAGATCTGAAGGCTAGCGTCTGATGAAGATACTAATGGTATGAGCCTGCTAATTTTAAAAATTCAGATCACATACTTTTCCCTACCTGTCAAAATCCTCTGAAGGGAAATAACCCATCTTCCACCCTTTGTTTAAAATGGCATAAAATCAGCTCACATAGCCGGTTGTTATTTCATTTCCAGCAGATGCATACATTTAAATGAAATCCCACAGTGCTTCACTCTCTTCCAAAAGGTGATAATGTGTTTTCCTCCACTTGTGAAACTGCAGTAATTTCACAGACTTCCTTAGATTTAATTGTGTTTATTAGGATTTGAGACAAATGATTCCAATTTTATTTTGTAGGATACCATTTTTTTCTTTGTCTTTTAATTTTGCTTAATAGTTATTGGTAATGTGGACTATGCATGAAACAATAAAAAATAGCACTACATTGTCAAATTCAACAACTTGACCCAAAGAACTCAATATGGCAAATAAGCATTTCTTAGGTAGTGCATTAGTTCACTTGACATGTAATTAAAATCCAGCCACATACCTTTTCAGTGTAATTGCTAATAAAATATTTTTTGAAAATGCAGTTTATGTTCTATGAGCATTTAGATCACTCTTTTTTATTCTCAATGTAGCCCAAAGATAATAGCGTCAGGTTATAAAAGCTCAGGCTATAAAAGTGACAGAATGCTATAGGTTGACGAGAGCAAACCACGTCATGAATATTGAAGGACCCCGCACTAAGGCACTTCTGGCATTATTATTAAAATATTTGCTTGTCAGTGTAAAAACTAACAGTGCTGGAATATTTCTTCGAGATATGGTAGAAATAGAACAGACAGCACAAACCATGTTTTTCTTGGTGGAGGAGCAGTACTACGTATCTAAAGGGTGGTGTGTTCTTGTGTGATGAAGAGCAAGAAAAAAGGAAAAACAAAAATTACCTGTTTGATGTGTTTGATCTTGGTGGTTTCTCTGTTCCTCTGTCAGTCCTGTGATGAAGAGATTAAAGAGAAGCAACAAAGTGAAAGTAGAGTGGGAATAAACAAGTCAAGTGGGACTCATTCTGAAAGCAAGGGAATGTTAACTATGGTAACAAAAGGCATTAACATTAGCTTCCATGTGTACCAGGCTCTCTTTGTGCTAAGCATCTCGGCATGTTAGGGATATTATCAAGAAAATTAATATTCTACCTCACCCCACTCAGCCCTCAACATGCACGCACCTATGTGCACACATACGCACCTTTATTACTGACTAGGGGCCTGGTGCACAAAATTCGTGCACTAGGGGTAGGTGTTCCCTCAGCCCAACCTGCCTCCTCTCACATATTGGGTGCTCTCAGGGGGTGTCCTACTGACTGCTTACAGAGGCTTTCTGCCTTGGGCATGGGACCTCAGCCAGGGGACCCCCAGTGCCCTGCACTCCATAGATCGCTGGCTCTGCCCCTGCCCCAGCCTAGGCAGGGGACCCTCAGTCCCCTCAGATCACTGGCTCCACCCCTGCCCCCTCAGTTCTGATGGCTTACTTCACAGTGACCCAGGTTCCAGGATGTTCCTGGGACACTGGTGCTGGGGGCCTATGTATGCAAATTAACTGCCAACCTGGTTGGGTTAATTTACATACTCACTCTGATTGGCTATGGGCATAGCAGAGGTATGGTCAGTTTACATGTTTGTGTCTTATTTGGTATAATATTTATTGTAATGGCCTTATTGCTTGAGTACAAAAACAGGTCTGAGTCCTTAAAGAGATATTGATGGTGTGAAATTGCAAAGAAGACATGGCTCTTTTGATCAAGTCTGATATTCAGGCTTATGTAAGTTGTAAATTATCCAAAGCTCCTGCATTTCTTTTTAAAAATTTTTTAAATTGATTTTAGAGTCAGAGGAAGAGAGAAAGAAAGAGAAAGGGAAGTATTGTTGTGAATAAGAAATATCAATTGGCTGCCTTCTGCAGGTGCCCCAACTGGGAATTAAACCAGAGACCCCTTGTTGCCTGGGTCAATGCTCCAACCAACTGAGCCACACTGGCCAAGTTAAAACTTTTCTTCATTTATTTGAGAGACAGGAAGGAAGAGAGACAGAGAGAGAAACATTGATTTGTATTCACTGATTACCTCTCGTATGTGCTCTGACCAGGGAATTGCATCTACAACCTCGGCTGAGTAGGACGACACTCTCACTAACAGAGCTACCTGGTCAGGACCTCTTTTTCCTCTTTTTGAATTTTGTTGTTGACTTTTACATTATTTTTAACCTTTACAAGGTGAATGCTGAAAAAAATATTAAATGTTACCTAAAATAAACTTTATAGATGATATTTTTTTTCTCGGTCCATCCTAATTTCAGATGCTCCTTCTAGATGCCCCCCAGGGTGGAAGTAGTCAGGGGATACATGTAGACACCAAATCTAGTGCATACTATTTGCTTTGGGGACATGGTCAGGGTATTCAATTGAAATATGACAATTGAATAGAATTCATACATATCTCATTAATGTATTTATTTTTTTGTGTTTTTCTAAGTCCTATTTATAAGATAGGTGTGTTTTTAAAAATACATTTCACCTTGACCTCTCAAACAGAGGTATAAAACACAGAAGATAAACATTTCACATTGTCCTGGTGCCTTAAATTTAGTGGCAACCAAAGGCAAATATTTTCATATTAAAACTAGCACAAAAATCTGATAGAGTATAAAATGAATGTAAAATGTACATGAATTTATAGCATAAGGCTGAACACTTTAATTTTGAACTCACAACATGCCAATTCAAACTCCCCTGGAGTTTTACTCACTTTTTAAAAAATTCTCACTAGCAGACATGCTTAGAGATAGGAAGAGGTGCGGGTGTGTGTGTGTGTGTGTGTGTGTGTGTGTGTGTGTGTGAGAGAGAGAGAGAGAGAGAGAGAGAGAGAGAGAGAGAGAGAGAGAGAAAGAGAGAGAGAGAGAGAGAGAGAGAGAGACAGTGGACATTCACAACATTTCAGACAACATGGGTGGACCTAGAGCGTATTATGCTAAGTGAAATAAGTCAGATAGAGGAAGACAAACAGCATATGATTTCATTTATATGTGGAATCTAAAAAAATATAAATGAACAAAAAAAAACCTCATAGATAGAACATTTTGATGGTTGCCAGATGGGAGAGGGGTTGGGGTAATGGGTGAAAAAGGAGGAGGAATTAAGAAGTACACATTTCCAGTTATAAAAACAGTCATGGGATGGAAAGTACAGCATAGGGAATAGAATCAGTAATCGTATATAATAAAACCCTAATATGCAAATTGACTGAACAGTGGAATGACCGGTTGCTATGACCTGCACTGACCACCAGGGGCAGGTGCTCAATGCAGGAGCTGCCCCCTGGTGGTCAGTGTGCTCCCACAGGAAAGCTCTGCTCAACCAGAAGCCAGGCTTGCAGCTGGCGAGCACACCAGCAGTGGTGGGAGCCTCTCCCTTCTCTGCAGTAGGCCGGAGGTAAGGAGTGGGGGTCCTGGACCATGAGAGGGCACAGGCCTGGCTGAGGGATTCCCCTCTCCCCCTCAGTGCAAAAAATTTCATGCACTGGGCCTCTCATAGTATAATAACTATGTATTGTGTCAAGTGGGTGCTAGACTTATCTGGGCAATCACTTTGTCAGTTATATCAATATCTAACCACTGTGCTGGACACCTGAAACTAATATAATATTGCATGTCAATTGTAATCGGAAAAAATATTTAAAAAGAAACAGAATGTATTGTCTGGAAGGCAAGTAAAGAAAGTGACATAAAGAGGATGCAATTGTTGACGGTGTCCTAAAATCCAGCCCAAGGTGGGCTTTGGATTCCGCAGCCTGCAGGTTGTCTCTGGCTTGTTAAGGCCGGATTCAGTGGAGGTCACGGACTAGTGACCTCAGTGAAGGAAGGCAGGAGAGAGACTGGAACTGCTCTGTGCACAGCTCTTTCAGATTTTACTCAAGGGGAGGTAGGACCTGGGGTGGCACCTATAAGGGTGAGTCCTGAGAAGGTTGGCTTGTTTGGATTTTTGTTGTGGGTGGGAGAGTAAATAGTATATTTGTAGCAGATCTTCCTGCGCATATATGGGGATTAGGTACCCAATTACTGTGAGAGATCTGTGGGGACAGAGTTCTGATTGGAAATCAAGGCTGCGTGAACAGATCATTTGGGACCAGGGTCTTTGTGGGAAACGCCTGTGCTGCCCTGGGTGACATGAGAATGCTGGCATCCAAGAGATAAGCAGAGGCACCAGGGATGGAGAGGGCAGCAGAAGAGGACGGGTCCAAATCAAGTGCTGCCTAGTTGTCTTTTGCATATAGTTTAGGTTACTGCAGTCTCCAAGGGGCCAGTGAAAACTCTTCTGCGTGCCACAGATGGTCAAGCTAAATGAAACCTTTACCACGCATTTAATAGAATTTCTTCTTTGATCTTGAACTCATCTTTGTTGGAGAGGTCATTTTGAATGGGTTTAAGGCAGGGAGGGGAGGCCACTGGCAAACAATGGGCACTTTGGAAGTCAGCACGCCTTCTGTTGAAGAGCTAGAGCAGTGGTTTATGTTAATTAACATATGCATCTCTGTAACACTGTGTGTTAGGAAATCTGTTGCCCAGTAATGTAAGTGTTCTGATGAATCAAGCAATCCAGCTAACAAGCACCTACAACTTATGGTGACAATTAATTATAAGTGTTGAAACAAGTGTGCATCTGTGTGCACTAAAGAGTGGAGTTGAAAGACTGATGAAGTCTCCCTAGCCAGCACCTGCACTGCCAGTGACCTTGGGCATCCCAGACTTAGAAACTGATCCTCTTCCTTACAGGAGTAGAGACTCTGTGTCATTCATTAAGCTCTTCATCAATGCATTCAGAATGGGCTGCACAGCGGTCATTCCTGTCAGTCATGGGTTTCAGAGACAGACTAAGCAACTAATTAATCAAAGAGATTATGAAATTTTGGAGATGGATAGTGCAGATATCACTTGCATCATCTTTGGGAAGAGTTGTGTATTTCCTGTATCTCCATAGAGTCGTTTTCACATTCTTAGTGTAGCCCATAGATTCCTCCTGGGTAACTACAAACATTCCACAATGCAGCCTCATCTTTTACACCCTCCTTTTTGGAAGATGGTTACAGTGTGGTCTGAGACACTGTGTTGGATATTAAAAAGATGGGGTTCACTTGGACAACACAACCTCCAAACTACTTTGTTCTCCCATTTCATATGGCATTTGGTATAACAGTGTTACTGCATACTCTATACACTTGTGTGAATAGAATAGAGTATTTGTGGCCCAGTGCATGGATTTGTGCACATTGAAAGGAAATTAATTAGAATAAATATTTTAATACCACTGTTCGCCCTTTCTCTATAATAGAAGTGTTGACCAAATTCACAATTGACAATGACAGATCAAAACACACACATGCAACTGGTGCCATCAAGGGCTTTATGTGTATCGCACATGCGTGAGTCAACTTAGCCTTTTATAGATACAGAATAAACTTGCTTAATTAGACCTGCTTTCTGATTTAGTAAACTTTTTCCAGCAGTTAAGCACCTCAGCTTCTCTTTCAGGTAATTGTCAGCAACACAGCAGTAAATATCAACACAAAGCAGATTATTATTGTAGATCTTGCAGGGAGAGCAATGGGTAAAATATTTAACTGCAGTTCTGTTTGACTATATCCTGCACAGTGAGAAAACCTTAAGTCATTTTCAAGGTCCACCATTTCTTATTTCTTTTCAGTTTGGTCAAGTTTCTAAACTTTTTAAATCTCCAATTTCCGGCTAATGAAAAGAAAATAGGATTCTACTGAGTCTACTATCTACCTACTCCAGAACTTCTATGATGATCAAATTAGATGAAGCATGGGAAAATGCTTTCAAAGACATTTGATTAAATTGTAAAATGTTTGCACCCAAGTCATGTTCCTGGGCTGAAGAGACTTCAAGGAGGCTAGTCGCTAGGGAGAGGAAGCCGGGTGTTGCTACGTGATGTCATTACCCATTGCCCACAGCAATCATTTCTGGGCTGGGCTGGGCTGTGGGCTGCATTTTGCACCATGTGGTCTCAGCAGTATTGGTGAGCTGTTGCTCCATGGTGCTGGCAGGACCTATGTCCTACTTGGCGGAAACCGAGTGTTGCTTTGTTGGTGCCAGGTCCACTGTGTAGTTTCTTTGTAAATGGCCAGTGTGAATCAAGACAGCTCCTACATTGAGCGTCTATCCCCTGGTGGTCAGTGTATGGCATAGCAACCAATCAGACTGTTGGTTATTAGCCTTTTATATATATAGATGGTTATAAGTAAAGTATCTCAAGAAAAATGTTATATAGCAACTATAGATAATGATGTATCTTATGAGTTACCAATTGTAAGCTTTTCATTGATTTCAGAGAGGAAGAGTGAGGGAGAGAGAGAGAGACATCAATGATGAAAGAGAATCATTGATTGGTTGCCTCTTGAATGGCCCCTGCTGGGGATCAAGCCTATAACTGAGGCATGTGCCCTGACATGGAAGGAATAAAAATGTGACCTCCTGGTTCATAGGTTGATGCTCAACAGTGAGGCATGCCAGCTGGGCTCAGCTTTTGTATTCTTTACTGTTTTATTTTTTTCTCTTTGACCCAATATTTAAGATATATAGGATATATTGAGTTAAGATTATAACAAAAGGGAAAAGTAAGGTATGATTCTTAATTAACATGAAACTGTTTATACTACCCAGGTAATAAGCCACTTTTCTTAGTTGATTGATGCATTAAAATAAATGTTACTAACATGTGTTAGAATTTACCAATATATAAAGTTGAAATTATAATTGTCACTGAAATAGTGATGAAAATAACACTTCTACCACATTTAAAAATTGATATTATTTTCCTTTTCAGGATTTACAGTGTTAAACATCACTTTGACTAGATGATTAGATAGATATAGTTCTAGGGATTATTCTTATACTAGAATAATCTTTCATTATTAATCCATTTAAGTCTTCTCTGAGACCAGTTCATCAGTGCTGCTGATTAAAAGTAGGAAATGTGTGTGTTCAATTTTAAGAATTAAAAATAATGTCTGGGGACTAGTATTTGTTTCCTGTGGTGAGAGGTTTGGCTTTTCCAATTAAAGAAGTCTCCATACTGGAAATGAGTAGTCAATTATGAAAATCACTTTTGAATAGCCAATTTACATATCCCTAATTGTATTCATTTCTTCTAAAAGATTGAACTTGGAATGTATGATGCTCTGATTGGTTACCCCTGCGCTTGTGTTATTAATACTATTGCCAACAAGGTTCCCCTATGAATTGGACTTTTTCCTGAATAAATGTTTGAATCATAAGTAGGTTTGTTTTATTTAATGAATGAAAAGTATATAGAGATTTAGTAGTGGTTTCCAAATTTGCACACACTCTGCGCTTTTCCTGAGCTGACAGGGGTATCCCTGGGCTGCCCTCGCCTTTGGACTTTTCCACATCGGTGATAAGGGCCAACGGAGGTTCCCTGTGGTGGTGCTGTCCCCTGGCCAAAAATGCAGTCTCAGCCAGGTTGCCTCACTTTTTACACAGCGATGTTTGCACAATGAATGGGATATTTTTTGATATGTTGCCCTTATTTTTCATATTTCATGAAAAAAATGAAATTGACAAACTTGTATTTATGACAAGAAGCATAGGTCTCCCATGAAATAAAATTGAGATGAAGATGAGAATATTTAGGTTAAAGGGCTGATGCTTATTCTCATTCAAATTGAAATTCATTGGACTAGGCCAGTCAACATAGATCTGTCATGTGGGAAAAGAACAAACCTAAAAGCATGTACAAAAATGTGCGGGTGTACAAAGTAAATACAAATTCTCTGTAAACAGTCACACTTTTTCAGTTTATTGTGATTGTGTCTAAAAGGAAAGATGTAATTACGGATTTAATCAGGTCTACCGTTCCATTTCTGCATGTTCAGCTTTTGTGTTTTTGGAACAACTCTTAAAAATAACACTGGAGTCCTTTCAGCCTTATTAGAAAAGGGGAGGGGAGGAGGCAACCATTCCACTCATTCAAGAGAGATAACCAAAGTCATGTCTCTATTTCAGGCCACATCGTTCGTTATTTCCTGGCTATGGTGCTTTTAGACATAATTCTGACTTAAAAGTTGTGGGTACAGTAGCATTCACATTTTAAGTTTTCAGAGGCCATTTTCATCGAAACCAAAGGTCACAGCCAGATACTGTACCCAGGTTTCGTGGGCGTCCGATGAAGTAGTAATTGGTGCTGTTGGGTTTATTCGTAGCTGATTGCCGTGTTTGACGAACAAGAACCACTCCACAAGACCGAGAGCCCCGGAGGAAACCCAGCCGGTCGCCAGAGCCCAGATGCCTTCGAGACTGAAGTGGCTGCCCAACTGGCTGCCTTTAAACCAGTTGGTGGGGAAATTGAAGTAACCCCTTCTTCTCTGAAACTAGGTATGTGGATTTTTTGTGGTATGTTTGTCATATACTGGTTGGTACACAGTATATCCCCTTGCTGACTATAAGTTGCTCCTAGTGACTTATCTTGTTAGTGATCTTTCTTTAAAAACACACACACACTTGTTTCTTCTCTGCATTATTATTATTTTTTACATAGCTCTTTGTAGTTGTTGAGGCTCAAGGAAGTCGATAGCATTTTTTTTTGAATGGCAGTTGAATCTGAACTGTGTGCCCATGAAGTATCATAAAGGAGGTGTTGGAATGCACATGATTCCTCTATAACCTATGAGAATCATTTTATTTTAAAATCCCTGAAAACATCATTTGAAATAAGCTAAGCATGGTCAAGGAATCCACTGTTGAAATAAAGGTCATGTCTGTTTTTGCCACCTTCTTTTTCTCCCCAAACTACATATCTCAGAGTTTGGGGCAAACATTATAAAGTTAGTTTCTTAATTCTGCCCTACTGATTTATTAAAACAAGAGCAACTCACCCCATGAGTGTGCTCAGAATTATTTTTTTTTTGTTATATTTGTTTTGAAAGTGTGGGTAGAAGGAGAAAAATAAATATTCTTCTCAAGTTTCAGTGAATTGACAATTGTAAGAGACATAATATGTCAGTTTTTGGTGATACCACTTAGAGATAAATTTAGGTCAGTTTAATAGCATGAAGTTTATGAAAACTTCAATATTTTGGTACTTAAAACAGTGTTTTATTCCTATGGAATGTTTGCAGACATTTTGAGACAGCTCTGAGCACCTGTTATAGGTTAATTCACAAGCTAGAACAGGGGCTTCTTCCACTTTGCCTGTAAAAGCAAAGCATGTGCTGAAAGTTGTAAAAACTATACATAGTACTGGTTTTTGGCATCTGAAACAAAGTGTATACTGTCACGTTTCTTTCACACACAACAATTCCGAGTGTCCCTCCTTTGCACTCATTTTCTGGGAAGCATCTGCAGGGCCCCTTTTAGAAGGACCAGGGGGAAGTCAGTCACCTATACAGGTTTCATAAGGCTCCTGTTTGCTGGAATGCAAGCTAGAGAAGCAGTCTGCTGCAGCGCGGACACTGGGCGGCTTCCCCTCATGGGAAGCCAGGTTTGTGGCTCCAACAACTTCACAGCCCTGTCATTCATTTGCATAATGGATGCCTTTTTATCCATTATGCAAATGAGATGGGAGGAAAAGTCGGCAATAAGGGGAGACAAAAGGGGAAAATTGCCTTTGCTTGGTTTAATATTCTATTTATAAGCGAGCACTTTGGTCTTCAAAAGGCCAAACTTCACCTCGGAGTACTTGTGTATGGGAAATTTGTTTATATCTTTCTTGTGCACATTCTCAGAGAAAAGGTTTGTTTTTCTTCAGATTTGTCATAGTTTCTTTTATTGAACCATCTGAGCATATAACATTGAATGCGGGAAGAGAAAGAAGTAAGCTAAGGTTTCTCTTCTTTACAAGTGGACTTTCTACTCCTTTAATACTGATTTGTGGTAAGACAGAGATAGAAAATAATATTTATTAATGGTGGCTACACAACAAGCACTAAGCTTAAGACCATGCAGGGATCATTCTAAATCCTTTACTCATAACAACTCACTTAAGCATCATGATACTTACTTGAGATCTACCATTCCCTTCATTTAAGAGATAAGGCACAGGGCTGTTCAGTAACTCATCAAAAATCACAAAACTATTAGGTGTCAAGGCCAGTGTCAGGAACAATTTGGCTGTGTGCCTCGTATATGCTATTGTGGAAAAAAAAAGGATAAAATAATTGATTTAATTTTCCTGGGATTTACTTTGTGAATACATAGGAAAACCTGCAAACTCTTAACTCTTGGCTTCAAGTCCCATTGCCCCTGTGCTGTAGGTTCAATGATGAGATGAGCTCACAGCGAATTGTCAAGTGATCAGTGTGCCTCCCAGAGACTGGGTCTGAAATCATGGCATCATCTCCAGCTCCTCCTCTTCCTTCCCACCATCTCCTCTTTCTCCAGCTCTTGTCCACACCATTGCAGCAACCCAGACCTTTATCATTCATCAGAGGCTTGCAAGGCCTCCAACTGACCCTTTCTGGACAGTGCTGCTATCTGTAACCCCTGCTCTGCCAGTGCCGCCTTCCGAAGTGACAAATCTGATTATATGGCCCCGGCTTCATAGCTTCCAGTGTCGTCCTCTGCGTGGAGAACCATGTCCAAACTCTTTAGAAGCTGATGCAGGTGGCTCCTCAATTCGCTGAAGGAATTTGGGCATGGATGAACAATGACAAAATCATCCCTTATCTACCCTTAGGATCCCATCAGATTAAGTACTTTTCTTTTTTTAAAATATATATATTTTTATTGTTTTAAGTATTACAAATAGTAGTACATATGTTTCCTTTTTACCCCCCATTGACCTCCCCCACAGCCTCTCCTACCACCCCCCCAGCAGATGCCCTCAACTGCCCCCTCCCTCACTCCCCGTGTCTTGTGTCCATTGGTTATGCTTATATGCATGCACACAAGTCCTTTGGTTGATGTCTTACAGTCCCCGCCCCCTATTCTCCCCTGCCTTCCCACTATAGTCTGACAGTCTGTTCAATACTTCTTTGCCTCTGTATCTATTTCCCCCCATTGCTTTTCTTTAAAAAATCTTGCATCTGCATACTAGAGATAAACATATAAGAACAACAAAAAAAATGTTTGAGTCTCAGTTTCAATGTCCAACAGTTCTGAGTCCCAGTTTCAATGTCAAATAGTTCCTTATGTGTACATGTCAGCAATGGTATCTGGATGGTGGACAAATGGTGGCAATGCAGGTCCCACCCTCTCTGGTTTGGTACTTTATATATCTTGAACTTTAAAAGCAAAGAGCAAGCCTATGTATGTAGTTGCTCTGACAAATGGAAGAAGGAAGCAACACAGCCAGCTTGTTTTGTTTTGTTTGTTTGTTGTTGCCTCTGGGCAGGATGTGGTCATAAGTTGGGCAGGCGTCACCTCGGGATGGAGGGATGTGCATGGCAGCAGCATGTAGCCATGGTTCCTCCCGGGGCTGTACTGTAGTCCCCCCTCCCCATCCCCCGAGATCTTGTTTACATGAAGAGCGGGAGGGGCGGTTGGAGAAGCAGCAGCATTTGTGTCCCAGCAATTCATCGTAATATTATACACAGAAAATGCCAAACACAGAGCCCAGCCCTGCTCCCTCTCAGCTCCCCGGGGCCATTGGAACTGGCCCTGCTTGTCAGAGGCCCATCTGCCCTCCCAGGCTGGTGCAGCAGAAACAGGCGGCTATTCTCACTGTTTCTTTCTTGAGACCCTTCGGGAAGCCGGGGAATTTAATCCTCCCCAGCTCTCCTGCTTGCCTCACTTAAGGAGACACAAATTTAGCACGTTAGGAATCAAGACATTTTTATGATTGGTTCTTATTAATCACCACAAATTTTGACTGATATTGGGATTAAAATATACTCACAGTTCAGTGTAATTTTTATATCTCTTTTGCCAACACAAGCTAATCAGCAGCAATATTCTGTTAAAAATCAACAACCTTCCCTACTGTGGCCCCTGCTGTTCTTTTATGTCTTCCAAGATGAAATATTTATGCACAGAATATGCACAAAGTTCATATTCAGGCTCTTCGTGACCTGGCTACCTCCTCTGCCCACTTTCATTCCTGGCCACAACTCTACAGTCACCTTAACACCCAGCTGCTATGAAACACTTACCAGTGTCCCAAGTGCCAGTTGTTTTCCAATTCCATGCCTTATAGGTACTCACCCCTTTTGCCTCTTGTCTAGTTGGTGAACATATGCACCCTTTAAGCTCAAGCTCAAATATTAACCTTGGTTTTGATGCCTTGTCCAAATTTTCAAGACAGTACAGCAGAAGTACAATAAATAAATGTCTTAATTCTTTATTCAACAATAAAGTGGTAGAAAATGCATTGAAGAAATGTTCCACTTGCCTAAAAATGTTTATGGTTTTATGCTCTATAAGCTAATGGGGTATATATTTTTAATTTGTAAGAAGAGTTTTAAATCAAGTGGGCAACCACACAATTCCAACTTCGTTCATCTAAATAATTTCCTACCATTTATTTTCTAATGGATTTTCTAATGGAATGCTAAATGAGTAAGTCCTGACTCAGCCCTACCTAGCAAATTATTGGAACACTTAAAGATTCTAAGTTTCTAAAATTGGTTTATGCTTTTTACTGTGTAGCCTAGAGTTGCTAAGTAGCCCATTTAAAAGAAGAGGCATGGTGGAAAAACACCAGGTGAAGTAGCAAAGAATCGCATTCAGAGGCCATTTGCGCTTTAAAACTACCTAATCCAGGCATTGTCTACGTCGGTGTTCGGCAAAGCACGGCTTGTGAGCCACGTGTGGCTCTTTGGCCCCTTGAGTGTGGCTCTTCCACGAAATACCACGCCTTGGGCGAGTCTATTTTGGAGAAGTGGCGTTAGAAGAAGTTTAAGTTTAAAACATTTGGCTCTCAAAAGAAATTTCAGTCATACTTTGGATGTTTGGCTCTGTTGCCTAATGAGTTTGCCGACGACCGGTCTAAGTCTTCTTTGTGAAACCAATGTTACTTTTTGACATGTTTCGGGATTTCAACATATATTTGATTCTAGTTAATTAACAAATAACATTTATTGAGGACTTAAGTCCTAGAAGCTATTCTATTTTGTTTATTATCCAAATAGGATTGATTGTGCTTGCAAGGGAGAAAGTGTTGGGCAGGCAGCAGAAAATCCCAATGTTTTTTTACAATTCCTCCAGCAAAGAAACCCACCACCACCAAAAGAATTGTTTGCACCCCTTAGAACAACCTTAATGAAATGCTGGTCTAGAAATAGCCAGTTCCATAGATTTTTATAATCAGCAATTGTCATTACCTTACAATAAGGAAAAAAAGCTTATTGTAGTGTATGCTCTAATATCAAATAACTATTGGATTAAAGAACTAGAGTTGTAACCTCCACCTCTTGCCTTCTAGTACAGTGCTCTTTCAACTACATGACATTTTTGGATTAATTATAGATTTCAATTATCCATGACTTTTCATACTGCATGTGATAAAGTAGCACCTCGTATCTTTTGGAATTGAGATAGAGTGTAAAGTAATAAATAGATATTATGAGTAGCTGCAAATCATAAGCTAATAAGGGGATAAAGACTGGAAAATGAAGATGGGGAACATTTTGATGAAACCTTCTTTAGGTTTCAGAAATGAATCTGCTCCTGTCTCTTCATCCCATGAGTTTGTGTGCGCATGTGAATGCATGCATGTGTGTATGTGTTTGGGGGAAACTGGCACCAAACACATTGTGCTGATAGGATTCCTGGGTGACTTTTTTTGTCCTGTGGGTATTGTTGTACTCTTTTTGACATTTCAAGTGTCTTCATGTAGGACCTTCTGTAAATAAGATAGAATGGCGAGGGCAGTTATTTTGTAGTTTGGAAGCATATGCTCTCGAGCCTTCCCCCAGGAGTCCCTCTGCTGCCTTTATGGCCTTGCACTGTTCTCCAGAAGACCTTCTGAGCCCCAGGCTGACCCAATCCTTGTCTCTTGAGAACCAATGATAGGAGCTGGCTCCCATCCCTTCAGATTTTCATCTAGCTGTGTCGCCACACAAGTCACCTAACCTGTATCTATCAGGACCACCCTTTTCCAACACCAGCCCCCCAAAGTGGACACATCTGCATTCATTTCATAGGATTGGATAGTCTTATCCGAGACCATCCAGGTCCCTTCCTGATGTGTCACTGCCACATGTCAGAGGACCACAGTGCTCTCTTCTGTAATATGAGCCTTTCTTGCTTTTATGGGCTGTCACTGTGCAGAGAATTTCATTAATGCCCAGCTAACGTTGACTCTGACTCGGTTTTCCTCCCCTGGCCCCAATTAATTAGGAGTTTTAGTTTAGACATGTTGATAATTTTTCTAAGGACTTCTTGACTCAACTTTGCTATGGTGGGTTCAGGCTTCCATGAGAAAATATTTCTTTGGTTATAATTATTTTAACCATTTAATTCAAGCAGCGTGTCAGGATGCAGAGTCCTTTCAACGTGGTTGTTGCCACTCCTGTGATCTCTATTACCCAGATATGAAGCGATCTGATTAAAGTTGGGAGTTGCAATGGTATTAGCTTTACTCCCCTCTCTTGTGTTAAACTTTGAAGATGAGCTACTTTGTATTTGAAAGTGGTTCTTGTTTCTGAGACTTGAAAGCTGGAAGGTGCCTCAGATGCTTTATTGTTTCCATGTGTGTTTGTGCTGCTTCAGAACTGACATGGAAATTACGCTTGTGTGTTTGTTATCATGATTTTCAAAACACGGAGTTCTTTGCTCTCTGTTTTCAGTAGTTCTCAGAGAACGTTGTATAGCCATAGATGAGTGCGGGGGCTCGTGGCTGTTTTCTCCGGACTTTGACAATTTACTGCATAAGGGAAGCATATGGGAACATTTGTCTGAGTTTTTTTCACGAAACCAAATCCCTTCATGGCACTGATCTTCAGGAAAAAATAAAGAAGGGGGAAGTTTATTCCTTTAATTAGGCTGCAGTCTGTAAGTAGCTGCTGGGCCCATAATGGGAGTTTAAGTATTGGCATCTGATCCTAGACAAACACGCTCACACCACACACATAGCAGAACTGACGCTCGGGGCTGGGCTGGGCCGGGCTGCTGTGGGAGCCTTTGAATTCCTACTACAAAGCGCACAAGCATGCGAGGGGCCCTTGTTGCTGGGAGCCCTCCGCTGCGGGCTGTGCAACTCAGAGTTGAAATCACCAGGGGGCTGAGGTCATTTGCCTGGATGGATCCATAAGTCATAATTTGGTCATTGAGTTTCATCCTATTTGTTTCCTGTTGCGGCTGATTATTCAAAAGTTAACAGCTTGCGATGGCATAGCATTTCTTTCTTTCCTTTTTCTTCCCCGGGAGCCTGGTATTTTTTTTTCCACCCAGGCTTAGATGAATGATGTTGTAATTAGCTATGGTAACCTTACCAGGCTATCATCAATCAGTCATAGCCATCCAGTCCACAGAGGACGGCATGTTTTCTGGTGTGGCAGAGTAAAGCAGGACGGGTGGCGGGGGGGGGGGGGGGGTTGTCACAGCTTCCCTCACCCATTCCTGGCATTGTTCTTCTTTTGCGATTGTGGGATCGGATTTTATTTTAGTTTGTTTTCAGAATAGGTGAAATGTTGCCTGGGGGTGGGGGGAGGGATGGATCAGGTTCTGCATTGAATTTTTTTTTTTTAATTTTAATACTCTGGAAAAGGGCCCTTAGATTCTTGGTTCAATGAAAGAATAGAATCAATACCTAATGACAAGCAACTCCTAACAAATAGTAAAGGGAATTACCACACAGGAGTAGCTTTTGTGTGTGTGAGCTACATGCAAATGCGAATGAGCATTCAAATAGAATGGCTTTCAGTGCACCGGGCATGTCCTCCTCTGAGTCATTTCAGGTCGCGGTGGATACATGCAGACTTCCTAGACAGGCAGTTACTTCGTAACATTGTGTAAAAATAAAACGACTTTCGCTCGAAAATATCCTGTATTCTTACGAGTATCTTTTAAATGAGATATTATTTATTAAGTTAAAGTTAAGCAATAAAAATAAGAAATGACCTTCTTAACAGAACTACATTTTCCTTTGCCTTTTTCCTATCGGGTTTCTTTGTATTTTAGTCTCAATTCCGTTTATTGTCTGCTGCCTCGTTCAGTTCTCCTTTTGTCTCTTTCCCTTCATTTTGCGTGCTTGTATCTAACGGCTCAGGGTAGTAATTACATTGTTACTAAGTTGGTTGCACTCGAATAAAGAAGTATTAAAGGGAATTTGCCTTTAACCACTTACCCCCAAAATGTAAGACAGGATATACAAAACAAGCTTTCATTCTTGTTCCTTTCCAGCTGTATTTTCTGAGTTGATTAGAAAAAAGAAAAGAAAAGAAAACCACACACAAAACCCAGCGAGCTCACTGTCTCCCCTTCGGCCTGTCGCCGCTGCGGGGCCCACACTGAGCCGGAGTCTGCAGACCCGTCACAAACGAGCAGCGGGCAAGGTCACCTTCCTACTGCTCACTTGATACGAGACCCCTGGGTTTCCGAGCCTCTCAGCAGATTGCTTTTCGCAGCGAGCCCGGGGCCGTGCTGGCAGAGGCCGGGTCCCTGAGCGGGGACACGGTTCTGGCCATGCAGGCATAGCCAGCGCCTGTAGTGACCTGGACCACAGATTAATGACTTGCAGTTTGTCCTTTTAGTAAAAGAGAAGCAAGACTCCCCCCCCCCCCCCACACACACACATACACCCCAGCACCCCTTCTTCCCCTCGTCCCTACCCACCATTACAGTCCCATTTATCTTCCTTTCTTGTGACCAGCCCCAGCGTTTCTGGACCTCAGCGCAGGTGGTCTGACAGCCCAGCAGGACCCAGCCCGGCCTGCGTTCGCTCAGTGTGAGCGCGCCCCGGCCCCTAAGTGGAAGCTCTGCTGTGGGGAGCTGGAAGGGGCTTCCCAGGTCTGTTACACAACGCTCTCAGATTACTTATCTGTATCAAAACCTTCTTAACAAAATGACTCTGATTGTTATTCACGTAAATCTTCGTACCGTGAAGTAGATTACATTTCTCATAAATTTCTAACCACACCTAAACAAATTATTTAGAATAACTGTGCTGATTTTCTTTTGCAGTTTGAAGTTCAGGAATCTGGCTAATAATTCAATATATGGCAAAGCCTTTTTTGCACTAACAACTTAAACAGAAGGTTTAGCCTTTGGGATTTCTCTCTCTCTCTCTCTCTCTCTCTCTCTCTCTCTCTCTCTCTCTGTGTGTGTGTGTGTGTGTGTGTGTGTTTGTGTGTATGTGTGTGTATGTGTGTGTGTGTGTGTGTGTGTGTGTGTACATGACTCTTTTTTTTTCTTTCTGCCCAGATGGGAAGAGGGGGAAAATCCACTAATTTAATTATTTACAGAAGATCCATCTTAAGGACAAGTCACTCAGAGTTGGACACGCTTTTATGACTGGCTCAGGATTTTCTCATTTGCTTTATCTGATAAAGCCAGATGATGAATTATGCCCCAATATGCACACATTTGGTTATTTCCTTGCTCGCTACCCAATTTGAAATTTTACTAAGACCTTGATTCGGCCCAATGGAAGTGAGAAATACCAGCGCAGCTTGATCTGCTCATTCTCAGGTTTGAAGGTGATAAGGAAGGTGACAGCCTTTGCTGACAGTTGCCTTAAGAAAAGCTATCTCTCTTGTGTTTGCCCTTTTTTAATGTTTCTCAGATAAAAGAAGACAACCTCCCAGATATGGCCACCACACCCTGTCATTTTATCACTGAAACAAGGCATCCATTAGATGGTTCCAGAAAACAGTTCTCACTCTGCTTATCCCTGGGCTTAATGGGAAAAATCTTGATAGCTATCAGAAAAAAAAACAAAACCCAAAACAAACAGGTAAAATGCAAAAAAACCCAAACACATCTGATTATTCTTCTGTATGAAAATGAGATCCGTTAAATTAAAATTCCTTTACATATGGAAGAAATTTGGGGCTTTATGGCGGGTTTTTTTTTTCTGTGTGTAAAATTAAAGCAAAGGAAATTATGTGGTATATCTTGCTTATTTTCTTTTTGTTTATGTGGAAATGCTGACTCTGATTACTTAATGCATGCATGTCGAAAAGGGCATGATCAAGGGAAATAAGTGAGTAGGCTGTTTGCCTTACCACAACTTATTTAAAATCATTACCCTTGTATTTGGTATTTTAAAATAATATTGACTAAAAGAAGCCATTACTTCAGCGTCCATATTTCTTGAGATTGTTAGTAAGAATGGTGTTTCCATCTCCTTTCGCACTATTTGTCTGAATAATGGCATAGATAACGGCAAGCTGAATGTCTTTGTGTCATCTAGTTCTACATAAGTGTGATGATCAATTAAACTCTTCTTGTGTTTTTAAAACAAATAGACTTTCTACCCCAGAGGTCTGAAATCATGAGGCAAACTTTTTATTTTAGTCACAGTTCAGGAATAATGCCCTTTGACCCCCGGGCTTTAGTTTGGTGTTACAGTTCATTGCCCCTGTGGCACAGCTCAGCATCTGCACCACGAACATCTGCTCTTTGTGGATGATCGGGCTTCGGGCGTGGCTGTGGAAATCGGTATGTCTGATGTCAGTGCTACAGAAGTTGGTGGCGTGTCTGTCACTGACTTCACTTAATCAATAAGTATTTATTGCTGGCCCAAAAGATGAAAAGTATTATGCAAGGCTACTAGAGGAAAATAAAAAGTCACGAACTCATTTCCAAGCAGCCTGCAAGCTGGTTGACTTAAAATTAATTGCTGAGTGAGTGTCTTAACTTGGCTAGATTTCCTTTTTTATAGTTTACAACGGTTGTTATAATAATAGAGAACAAACAATTGCAAAGCCTTGTAGTTAAAAAAGATGTTACCTCGTAAGTAAACTGAGAAGCACATAAAGGATGTCTGTGTGCTCTGTTCGTCATGTGCAGTGTCTCTCCACAGCTTGTGTGTCTTTTATTTGGGTCTTTGGTTGATGAGGAGGTTCCTGAAAATAATACACTTCAGGTTTGTAGGCTAATCTGTGATTCTAGCTTTCATTGACTCTGTTTGGGGCAGTGTGAGTTTTGTGTCCTATGAGGTGGCAGGAAGTAACTAAATTCAAAGTATTTCCACCACCACCAGTGATGTCCTTTGTTGTCCAAGATGGGTCTCCCAGGACCTAATGGATTGGTGGGTGCACATTTATTTATCTGTCCATTCATCTTTTCATTATTGTCCTCAAACACTCTCCATCAAATGTAGTCTTTTAATTATTGGTAATGAAGTTGGGAACCAAACTTCTTCCCTGGTAAGCCCAGCAAGCACACAAAAGAATCAGCCGGGCTCTAAGCAGGGAGCAGATGTCAATGACCCACTCCTCGCTTCTTTACGCTTGAGTACCACATGCATTACCACTAGACCTCCAAGGATGATCTTTTCCTTTCTAAATCGGTAGACTATGTCTCTTCTTTCTTTGTTAACATGGTACATAAAGTTCAAGGAACTTCTATGTTCACTTCCTCTATTTTTCTGATTCAAAGCACCACTTGTCAGTTGAGTGTCCAAGCTAAACACGCTTCTCCTGTTAGTGGACTCCTCTACCTTGTGGACTGTAATGACAAGGAGCACCTTGATCCTCTTGGAAGATTTCCTCAGAGAGGTCTAGAGAATGAGCTTTGTGTTTTTTTCTCATTTTCAGATCACTCACCACTTTCTTCAAAAATTAAATTTTTTAAAAAAAAGAACTTTCTAGGTTACCTTATTTCCTCACATTCATTCATTCGTTTGTTTATTTACTTATTTATTTATTTTTGTTAATCCTCGCCCGAGGATATTTTTCCATTGATTTTTTAGAGAGAGTGGAAGGGAGGAGGAGAGACAGAGAGAAATATTGATGTGAGACACATATCGATTGGTTGCCTGCCACACATGCTCCCACCGTGACCGGAGATCAAGCCTGTAACAGAGGTATAACCCTTGGACCAGAATCAACCCTGAAACCCTTCAGTCTACTGTCTGACACTCTATCCACTGAGCCAAACCACTTAGGGCTTATTTTCCTACTTTGAAAAATAATGTTTATCATATGACAATGTTTGGTATATATAAAGAGGTAATATGCAAATTAGGGCGGGACACCGTAACAGGTCATGACCAGACAGGAGGAGGTTGCACAGGCAGGCGAGGCCTGGAGTGGAGTGGGGCCTCCCTAAGCTGGCACTGCAGCTCAGGGGCCCGGAGAGGACACAGACAGGGGTGGGGGGAGGGGGAGGCTGGGGCTGGCCGAGCCGCCAAGCCAGCTCAGGCATACCCAGAGCGGACACAGGCAGGGGGGCATGGAGGGTCTGGAGCGGACACAGGCGTGGATCCTGGCCACCAGCGGCACCAGTCAGGCCTGATTCCCGCGGCAGCCCACAGGGTGCCTCCTTGAACGATTTCAGTCGCACGCTGGGCCTCTAGTTGTCATATATTTGACATGATTATGTTCTGTCTTTACAAGGTGAAAAGTCACGAGAGGTTAGGCAGAATTCTTGCTTAGAATTCATGTCTTCTTCAAAATTAGCTCTTTTCTTGGTACTTAAAATGTAACCTGAATATATCTGAGTTGATTTCTTCTCTAATATTTGAGTTGAGCAAGTAGGCAATGCATTATTTCCAAAAGAAACAAGGGCTGGAGAAGGATATTGATTATGTATAACGTTTACGTCACAGCAGTATAGTATACGAGTGATGATCATAGCCATGGAGTAAGACTGCATAGATCAAATAGGGCTTTGTCTTTTATAAGCTGGTTGGTCCTAGGCAAGTTATTTAACCTCACTATGTCTCAGTTTTCTCATCTGTAAAATGGGTAATATTAATAATGGACTCATGGAGTTGTGAGCATCAAAAGAGGTTCATGTAGATATGAAACACTTAAAGCAGTGCCTGTCATATTATGCATGGTAAATAACTACTAGTTACTGTTATTTTTACCAATATACTTATTATTGATCATTGGAAGATAGGACACCTTAAAGAACACAAAACTTATACTACCCTTGTGTTTTTTCAATCTATATTTTGCTTTCCTTTTCCCATTTTCAAATCTCAACCCATGATATTCTCTCTTCTTCTCTTATACCTTCTCTTAAGAAAAAAGAAATGTTTTTTCCTCTCCTCAGGCTTTCAACATAAATGGTAAAATGGTATATTGAAGCCAAAACAATTCCTAGGGACATTAATCGAAATAGTATAATTGCTGCAAAATTTTCAAATAATACCTCTGTGCTCATTTCTAGATATTTGTGGAGGGGTAATTGCTTTGATTCTTTTTATCTTTACTTAACTCAAGTATTTACTTTCATGTCCTCACACTGATTCAGCATATTGTTCACAAGGCTTTTCTTTTAGGATTGATAAGTTCCTGCTGTTCGTGTTTGACAATACTTTACACAAGGGAATGACAATTTATTTTTAATGTTGTTTCACTCACCCAACTGACCTAGAATTCTGTATCACCAGGGTGCCAACAGGAAACAGATGGTGTGCTCAAAGGTGTAATTGAGGAAAATTTAAAAATGGGATTCTTTATTAAAGTGAGGCACTCACGTTCCAAAAAGAATGAAGAGCTCTTACTACCGGGCCTGAAAAGGGCCAGGGACGATAATCCCTCGGTCTGGTGAGAGCTGCAGGTGTGCGAGAGGCCTTTGGGGGATCAGAACCTGTGACCTAGGATTGTCCTGTGCTTCCACTTTCAAAGGCCAGGCTGGCTGCGAGGGAGCACAGTGGGGAGGAGAGGAGAGAAATATCCTAATACTCCTCCCTACCTGCTCATCTCCTGCTGCTTCTTGCTGATGGCCACAGCCTACTTCAGCAGGAGGAACCAGGCCTGTGTGATGCTCCGAGTTCTGACTGGATGTCAGTCCCTGGGACCAGAGCTGGGCTTAGAAGGCTGGGGATGGCCCGAGATAGCAACACAGAGATCAGCCACCACAAACACCTAATCTGCTTCTCTGAGGTGACTGCTTTTTTTTTTTTAAGGTGCTGGTAGAGAGCCATCATGTTTTAAAGTTGATTATACTTTTGGCATAGAGCGTACCTATTGGAATATAGAAATCATTAAAACACACTTTGTTTCTCAACGTGTTCACAATTCGGCGCAGTTGTTCTCACCTTTTTTTTTTTTTTCCTTTTTTTTTTTTTTTTTGAGACATAGCTTAGGTGATATTTCTATATACAACACACTGAAATGTAGCACCTGCCTTTATATAATACTAGAGGCCCGGTGGATGCATGGGTGGATCTGGCTGGCCTGCCCCAGTGGGGGCTGATTGGGCGGTAAGAGGGGGCTGGCAGGGGGAAGGGACTCTAGAGGTTGGCCAGCTAGCCCCACCCCTGATCAGCTGGGAAGGGGCTGCAAGAGGTCGCGGGAGGGCAATTGGGGCCACAATCAGGCTGGTTGGCCTGCTGTAGTGCGCATCATAGTAATGAGTCACTCCAGTGGTTCCGGTCTTTCTGTTCTGGTCACTGGGCTTTTATACATATAGATTATTGTTATGCTGACTATAATCCTACCACCTTTATAACTTAGTAAAGCATATCAGCTTTCAGTTGACAAAAAGTACATTAAGTCTATTTATTTTGTGTCTTCTTCCCAAACTTTCACAGAAAGGGCAGTTTTAAGTATATGTGTGTGTAGGGGAGGGGGGAGTAAATTAATAAAAACACTGGAAATGGCAAGTGGATAGGATCAGATTAACAGGTGACTCAGACTTCGGGCTACTCTAGACTAAAGGCTTTCTCCTTTGGCATTGAGGGGTGACTGGGGGAAACAGCCTGCCTGCCTCTACGAGAGGGGCCTGCTTGTTGAAGTGAAACCTGTGCCTGAACATGGTTTATCACACCACCTGCCTAACTCAGAGGGGAGGCTTGCTCAGGAAAGACCAATGTATTGGCAACAAAAACCGAAGCTACTTACTATTTTCACGCAACTGAGTTTTTCGTTCAGAAGTATGAATGGTTAACCACCACTCACTAGGCATTTAAGGCAGTGGTTCTCAACCTTTCTAATGCTGTGGCCCTTTAATATAGTTCCTCATGTTGTGGTGACCCCCAACCATAAAATTATTTTCATTGCTACATCATAACTGTAATTTTGCTACTGTTATGAATCGTAATGTAAATATCTGTGTTTTCCGATGGTCTTAGGCGACCCTGCTAGCCGTTCTCAACCTGTGGGTCGATTCATTAACAGTAGCAAAATTACAGTTATGAAGTAGCAATGAAAATAATTTTAAGGTTGGGGGTCACCACAACATGAGGAACTACTCATTAGAAAGGTTGAGAAGCACTGATTTAAGGGAACAACAACTCAGAGATGTTGTTGGGAGAGAATTGAAAGGACAACCTTGGAGAAGACGGAAAAGCTAGAGGAGCTACCCTACCTGATACCAAGATTTAGGAAGTTATAGTAATTTGATATTAAAGAATTAAAATGGTAATTAATTAAATTTCATTCAACAAATACTTATTGAACACAACTACTAGTATATGGTGGACATTTTTAGATGCTGGGAATAGAACAGTAAACAATAACACAAAATACAAAAATATGATGTTCTCCTATAGTTTACATGCTACTGATAGGAGATAGACAATAGATTTGATGATAGGTTATTTTAATAGGGTGTTGGAAAGTGCTTAGAGTTTTGGAAGAACACTAAAGTTATTGAATAAGGAGAAAAGGGTTGATAGTAGTGAGAATGGCATAGTGGCATTTAAACAAAAATTTAAATGAAGTTGGGAGTAAAAGTAGTACAGAATGATTAGAGAGAGAAGAGAAGGCGGGAATTGTTAGGAAAGTCCCTTATCCTTCCTAGCAAGGAATCAACTGATGCTACTTGAAGTTGAAAAATTCAAAGAATTATTATATTATATTACAATTAGCCACTAAAAGAGTCAAAAAATAGAAGTGTTATAAAAGAGTAACTTCAGGCATTGAGCTTGCTATTGCAAAGGAGAAAGAATTTCATTTTTTTTGTTTTCTTTCTTCATCATTTGAATTATTACAATGGATGGTATAAATAGTATTTAAAATAACATTTTAAATAGGTGGCTGTAACAAATGAATGTGAGGAATATTTTCAGAGAGCCTTAAAACCACACTAATTATATTTTTTAAAGATAAATCATTTGCAAAACTTAGAACTTACTATTGATAGGGAAATACTGTGACACACTTGTCAGCTGCTTGCCTCCAAATACTGTTCACTCTCTTTTCTCCAACTCGCCAACCAGGCTGAGGGGCTGGAGTGAGTGTGGCCATGGGCACAGTTGCAGAGTCCCCCCATCCTCCTGGGCAGGCTCAGCCACATGCTCTAGCTGCCACCCAAACACTAGGTCATATTTCATACCAAACCAACTCATCTCGTCTCTCAATGTCTGTAAGGTCAAGCTTCAAGATTTTAATTAGGTGGATGGCAAAGAAGAAGAGGAAGAAGAAGAAGAAGAAGGAGAAGGAGAAGAAGAAGAAGGAGAGGAGAGAGAAGAAGAGGAGGAGGAGGAGGAGGAGGAGGAGGGGGGGGAGGGGGAAGGGGAGGAGGGGGAAGAAGAAGAAGAGGAAGAAGAAGGAGAAGAGGGAGAAGAAACATGCAAAAAGAAAGAAATGCTTTCTAATTCAACCTTTGGAAATGGATAAAGAACTGGCTCATGGACTGAAGATGCTGCCTAGCAATTCAGTATTAAATTGACTGTGTGTCTTCACTTAAGGGCCAAAGCAGTAGACACCTCAAAGGAATTAGTCATGGACTCTAATGAAAAGTTATGTCTTAAGAAATTGTAATATACTCTGTAGGGATTGTCTTTCTGTTTGTTTTGTTTTATTTGGGAGGATTTCAAATTGTATATGTCTAAAATGGTACCAGACATAATTATCTAAGCCTAGAATAACTAGGACTATTTCAACTAAAGTATACAAATAATTGGGGCAGTTTTTGTCTTGTTTTGCTCAGAGAACCTTTATATTTGCCTCCATTTGCCACCCAACTTAGTATAAGTAAGCACAGCTTAATTGTTTTCCAAGAGGTGCTACCTGAATTTTCATAACACAGTGACTTGAAGCTGAAATGGTTGATACTAAACACTGAATATGATGACTTTCAGGCATTATATAAGAATTTCCTTATTTCGTAGTTATATTTTGAAATATATTGACGTTATTAAATCTTGAGCAAATATGTTTTCTGTCTCTGTACTGTGGTTCTAACTGCATGTGTATTGTGGATTGAAAGTTATGAAGTTTCGGACTAAGTCTTTGGTAGAGAATGCATCCAAAAATCGCATGCATGCGTGCATGCATGTGTGTTGTACAGATATGGAAAAAGGAAGATTCGCCAACAGAGGCATGTGCGAAGAACATTCAGGTGTTTCATTACCTATAGAGCTATCTAAGTCAAAACTGTTCAGAATGTTTTATATCTGAGAGAATACTCATTGGATTTATAATTATTGGCCAAATTAGCAAAAGTGTAAGTAAAAATAAATTTATTTTAAAGAGATTGATTGACAAATATGAATAGATCTTTGTTAAACTGTATTAATACTAGTCAAGATTTTTTAATCTTCTCATTAGTCAATTGAGAATAATTAAAATACTTTTCACATATGTTTCCATGTATAAGCACTGCTACTCTCACTGACATTTTTGGAGTTTTATGTTGAGAGTTTGAATGGAGTTAAAATTGGGTAAGATTTGTCAAAATGATTTCACAGTTTCAAATTCGGATCATTCATGAACAGGACCTCTAGGAGAGATAGAAGTCCCCTTTCTGTATTTAATATGAATAACATTAATATTAAAGATAAGTGTGTATAACAGATAAGGCAAAAAGTGATGTTATTTGGATGTCTGAGTTACCTAGTTTTCTGGGAAGCATTTAATTCAGTCGCCAGATATCAGGTAGGTCTGGAATCTGGAGGAGGAGATTTCTCTTCTGAAGACACAGATGTGGTTAGAAAGATAAGGATCATTTCAGTATTGCAAGTGTGAAATTATAATCCCTCTTCCCACCCACTTACACCCTTAGATATGGGTTTAGTGCTGTAGATGCATAAATTGAGAGATGTGTAAAGATTGAGATTAAGTCTGGCAGAAGCAATGTGCAGGAGGCATGGAATAATCACTGGGGAGGGGGGCGGTGAATCACTCCCCTCTTCATCCCACCTCCACCCCAGAGGACTTCATAGTGTCTTAATTCACCAAGTTCCTACACAGTTCCAATTCCGTCAAAACTTCTGCTACCACATAAGCAGTAATATTGTACACTATAAGATTAAGAACTCTTTGGCTTAATCTTCCTCCCTCTTGCCTCTCCCTTTCTCTTTATCTCTTTATTTCATGCCTTGCTTTCTTTCATTTTCTCTTCCACACCCCCATCCATCCCCCTTTATTTCCCCCTCTTTCTTTTTTCCCTCTTACAATCTTTCTCAACTTTCCTTTCTTGGACAATTATGTATTAAAGCCCATGTAGTAAAATTGATTAATTCCTAATGTTCATCTTTCTGCAGAATGGCAAATCTATATAAACTTGAATACCAAGGCTAAATGCTTAAGTGGTTGAGTGGACACCATGGATATCAAAAGAGATGATTTCTTGTTTAGAAGGGAAGGTTCCACACTCGATTAACTGAAACAGAAAGTGTGATGTCATTGAGCTCAGGGAACATGCACAATTGCTAAGATTTTAAAGAAAAACAAAAAGGAGGGACTTATGAAATGTTTGCATAGACGTCACGCACCACAGACGTGAATGTGGCTGGAGTTTGACTAAATGCACAGAGGGTTTGCTGAAATTGAACTAAGTATCTATCACCCTACATGATATCGGCAACAGAGAGTCTTTCTCCTGCCAATGTAGTCAAATGCCAAAGTCACTTGAAGGAAGTGAAAAAGGTGATGGAGCCGTGTACCAAGCCGGCTTCATTTGGAATGAAGACCTCAAAAAGTCTGGAAGGTGCATGTGTCACAAAGGATGTGAGGAGGGGAAGCAGCTGGATTGCATTGAAAAAGGGCATGAGGGGGGCCATGTGCTAGAAGCCTCAAGGATGAGACAGATTTGTTGCATCTTGTGCAGACTTTGATAGTGGCCTCTGCTGGGAAGTCTAATGTTTCTGGATTCCTTAATTTCACTGAGCCCTGTCAGGTGCCATTGCTGAGGAGAGGAATCCTTAGCAACTGCAGGTATAGAAGTCAGCAAAAGTACGGGGAATAAGGCTTTTACAACGGGCTTCTGCATCGTTGCTCTTTAAGACATGCCTATGGTACTGTGAGGTTCTGGATAATGCAAACCAGCCCGAAACTGGGATTTATTTCAGCACTGGCAATTCTTAATTTGTACTAATCACCACTTTTCTGGTATAAATCACGGTAATCATTCTTTGAGCTCTTAAGTCTAGTTTCTTAATGCATCAAACTGAATGTAAAGGCTAGCATGAAAACCCCTCCCATGGCCACATTAGTTTTTTTTGTGTGTGTGTGTGGGTCTGATCGCTATTTCTGAGTAAGAGCAAACCATCGAGCAATTAGATATTACCTTTGGCAACATCCTACTTCTAAAGCATGTAATTATTAGCATTGTGTATTCTTACTGACATTCCAAAGAGATTTTTAGATTTTATAGGTAAGGATTATTCAAAGCTCCTCAGCCTGTTCTGTAGAGTTTTAAGAAATTCTCTTGGGCAAAAATTCCTAATATATCCACTGGAAGAATAATTGTCATTGGAATGACCTTTTCAGTGGATAATTTGACAGACACTTGATGGACAGCCTTCTCCCTTGTCTCTGCCGCTCTTTTACTTCCTGCCATAAAATGCCAGAGCAAAATTTTCACTGAACTGATGAGATTCTGAGCAGGCATTCGTTGTCTATCTCCCCTGGTGCAGGGCCTCAAAATGTGAAAGCTCTCTCTCTCTCTCTCTCTCTCTCTCTCTCTCTCTCTCTCTCTCTCTCTCTCTCTCTCTCTCTTCAAGGTATTTTTCATTACCTGGAGAAAATGTGTCCTATGGGGAGGAATTCTGAAACAATAGTACAGGTGCTGAATCAGATCTCCCAGGTGTGCAAGGGACTCTGTTGTCAGGTTGCTAAATAGTACTAGCTTGGTGTATTGAATAGCACTCCCGTGTCCTATTTTGAGTTAACACAACTGCCAAAGGTGCCTTTCTCGACAGCAAGAGAATAGCTTTGACTTTGAGGAAATATGGACTGTGAAGTTCCCTGTTGAAATATCCGAGAGGAAAAATAAAAGCACTTACTAGTAAAATGAAGCCAATTAATTTGCAAATAAATGTGTTTTTAAAATGTGGCCCTGGGGTGACATGTAAATTCAAAAGACCATTTTCTTCAGGAATAGAGATAGTTTCTCTTGAATTCTGAGAGCGTCACCAGAATGAAATGCTTGTTGATTGAGAAAATATGTACTTTCATTAGGAATATTTCTTGTGGTATTACCTTTACCTAAGAAAAGTTTTTCTAGAGTTTCAGCGCGCAAGTTATAAAGGTGACACTCTTGAGCATGCATTTGTTTCCTTCTTTTTCTAGAAGGTCTGTTGCATGAACTCTGGGACATTATATATTGTGGTCACTGTAGTATCTATGACCCCTGGAACAATGCCTTGAGTATAGCATTCAGTCAGTAAATATTTAGTGCAGGAACACATTGAATCAACTAACTGAACTTTAAATACATTTGCATCTTTTTAGAATATGTTCTCAATGTCCTAGGACTGAGGCCTTTTTTGAAATTGGGAATCTTAATCCTGTTTCACTCCTTTCCATTCATTTAGAATGTTAAACTTGTGACAAAAAAAGGTAGAAATGTTATCTGCGATCCCCATGCAGGGGGGTAGTTTCATTCAATTAACTACTTTCTGAGGAGTTCATGGATTTTTTTTCTATGTTAATCCAGCTGACAAGCAGAATATAAAAAGTGCCACTTTAAAGGCTGAAAGAAGAGGGATTGTTGAAATGGGAAACAGAAGAACAGGGCCCAGGGAAAGAGATAGTTAAGTGAATATCTGGTAGAGAGAGTTTTTCAGAGAAAGTGAGCCATTGACTAGGCAAATGAAAGCAGAAAGGGTATTTTAGGCAAAGGGAATAGCATTGTATGTCCAAGGAAATGAAACATATTGAGAGCCTAGATAATCAATAAGGAGATGTTTTTCTAGAAGCCACTGAAAGGTTTCTTTCTTAAAAAAAATAAATCTCAAGTAGATAAAAGAGACTTTTCTAAAACTATGTGTTGAGTATGATGAGTCACAATGCAGTGAAAACCTGTGTACCCATTAGTTTAAAAAAATAAAAAGGACATTAGCACTATTTTTAACGTCCCTCCGTTTAACCCTTGCCAATTCCATATATTTTACTTTTCTTTGGAATAATCATTCTTTTGCTTTTCTTTATAACTTGACCACTTATTTTATATCCTTAAGGATTAGGCTGAGTTTTATAATATTTTGTACTTTATAAATGGAATTCTGTCACACAAAAAATTCACCTATATTTTGATTTTTCTTCTTAATATTTCATTCCTAAGGAGCATCCATTATGTTAAATGCTCTTGTAATATATTTATTTTCACTGTTGTATAGTTTCTAGTTTCCTGGTAATGGGCCTTTGTGTTTTTTCAGGTTTTTGTATGTAACGTGACTATAAACCTTTTCCTCCATATATTCTGATTACCTTGTGTAAAGCTTTCATCTAGGAAATATACCTACTTAAGAATAAAATTGTTAGGGTATTCCACTTTTCAAATATATTAGATGACAGATTATTTCTCACAGCACTTTTACCAACTTTTTCTCTCTCCACTAAGTGTAAAAGAACTCCAATGTTCCATATGGTCAACAAAACTTAATATTGCCAATGTTTTTTTTAATTTTGCCAATTTGGTATAGATAAAATATTTTACTCTGGTTGAACTTAAGTATATTTGATTTGCATTTTGTTTGGGATTTAATTGAATCCATAGGGCAGTTTGGGGATTAATGATATCCTAACACTATGGAGTGGTATATATTATTTTATATAATTTACTAGAGGCCCAATGCTCAAAATTTGTGCAAGAGGCTGGGCTCTCATGGTCCCGGCTGGCCCTCGCAGGCCCTCACAGCCCCAGCCAGCCCTTGCAGCCCCAGCTTCATCTGGAAGGTCATCCAGATGGTTGTCCAGAATGTTGTCTGGGCAGTCGTTCTGCTATTTAGTCTAACTAGCATACCAGCTCTTTATTATATAGGACTAGAGGCCTGGTGCATAGATTCATGCATTGGTGGAGTCCCTCCGCCTGGCCTGTGGGGATCAGGCCGAAACCAGCTCTCCAACATTTCCTGAGGGGTCCTGGATTGCGAGAGGCCAGTTCTTGGGTGACACACTACGGAATCAGACTCCCTCCTCTCTGGTTCCAGGTGCGACACTCAAGAACCACAGCTGCCAAGTCACTGCAGCTCGGCAGCTCCTGGGTTGAGTGTCTGCCCCCTGGTGATCAGTGCATGTCATAGCTACTGGTCAGAGTGTCTCCCATCTTGGTTTTCATTGTGCATCGTAGCTCCTGACCAGTGGGCCAGTTGCTTAGGCTTTTATATATATAGTGTATATATAAACACATCTACATAATTATAATGCATTTATGATAAAATTACATCCTTATTTATATATTATTTCATATTTTCTTATAAATATTATGAATAAGATCATCCACTATCACCACTTCTGTTCAACATTGTAGGTGTTTACATAGTAAGGCCAGAGGAAAAAGTGTTAGGATTAGAGAGAAAATGAGAGAAACATTTTTTTAGGTTAAGGCAGTTTTTTTCAGTTTCTAGCTTACTGAAAGTTTTTGGCATAAGTGAATGTTAAATATTAGGAGACACTTTTTATATCAACTGAGGCACTTATATATTTCTGTCCTTTTAGTTTATTGTTTTGGTGAATTGTATTAATTGTTCAAATTTAAGTCAAACTTTCATTCTGGGGTAATTCCAAATTGGAAAAAAAGTATTTTTTTTTTGTAATATTACTGGGCTTAGTTTTCCAATGTTTTTTTTTTTAAACTTTTGTGTCTGTTCTTGAGTGAGATTTCTTATGTTTTTCATTCTTGAACTATGACTAGTTTTATTGAAAATTTTTATCAGGGATAAAGATCTGCTCAGTTTTTAGATGTAGCTCAACTATGGAGCATATGTAGAAGGGTTAAGAATATAGTCATTTTTCATACATGATACATAACTCATGCATAAGTTGAAGGTGGTGCAGAGTGTTCTTGGTTACTAAATAGTCTTCCCAACACTGACATATGATCTTTTTATAATTCATTATCTTTACATTTACTGAGAATTCCCATGCTTTCTGAAATTAATTCATGGAACATTTTCTACCAGTCTTAGTAACTTGTTATGGAATGTACAAAGGCACTATTTAAAACTGAGTTTTGAACTTTGAAAATCTTCCTTTCCAATCTCACCTGATAATAATGGCAAGTGCACCAAATCTTCTCTATCCACTGGACATGAGAACATTTTCTCTGTGATGTTTAAACTTAATTCCAGAGTCCCAATCCCACCGATAATCATTCTTCTTTTCCCAGTATATTAAAGTGCTCTCCTTAATTGCTGTAATATTCACAAGGAGGCCATTGGAACTGGAGTGCTCTCGGTTGAAGAATAGTATTGTAGGTGATAAAGATAAAGTGGTATTGAGAACTACCAATTTGCTTCAGTGAATCCAATCTTTCTTAGGAGGCAAGCGGTACAAGATACAATTACCTGAACTTTTAGAGTGATAAAGAAAATGTTTGGCATTCATTCGAGACCACAGAAACTTTAAAACTTTATCTCAACCACACAGTGTTCAGAAAAATCGTCTATTTACTTACAGGATACAAGGGCAGTATATATTTCTAGTTCTTTCAGCCTGGGAGTCTGCAGAATTGTTATCAATGAAAAATATAAGCAGTACTAAAGTTGAAGTATGCGTTTCTCTTGCTTCTTTTAACTTTGTAGAAAAACTGCCCCTCTATGGGGGTACCCAGGGAAAGCAGCCCTGTTCCATTGCTGAAACTTGTACTGAAACATTATCATGTCAATCACTGGCTGGCTGGAATCGATGCCACATACCGGAATGTTCCGGACAGGGCAACGTTAGCCATAGGCCCTTTCCTAGCCTAACGGGACCTGTGTGCAGGGCTTGATTTGGTGTGCTGGGCTGGTTAAATTACCTTTTCAGCGAGCGGCGGCCTTGTGTTTCATGCCGGGTCTGCTCAGCTGTCACACATAAACCCTGTTGCTGATATTTATTGAGTGCCTGTGGTAGCTGTGGGACTAGATAATGTTTCTGGGGGTTAGCTCATGGTAGAGAAGTCACTTTTCTCCTTTGTTCTGGTTTGTATTAGATTTCCCTACAAAAATCCAGGTTTGTTATATTACATCCCATATATGCCCTGAATATATAACACAATAAAAAATAAACTGACCCCATTTTCTCAGTGAGGATAGGAAAACCTTTAAGGAAATAGGTGAAATAGCCAAATGCCAACTTAAGTTCGATTTATTAACTTAATTAAATATACATTTTTATAATTGCATGTAAAATTTATTTGAAAAGTGTTGATTCCCCCCCACCCCACTCTCATATTTTACAGAATCATGTTATTCCAACTTACCATATTTACTAGAGGCTCGATGCATGAAATTCGTGCAAGGGACTTGGCCCACTGCAGCCCCAGCTGCCTTGTCTGCGGCTCCACAGTCCCACACACTGGTTGTTCCAGAAGGTAGTCTAGAAAGCCGTTCTGGAAGGTTGTTACACTATCTGGCCTAATTAGCATATTAGATCTTTATTATATAGGATTAGTTACTAGAGGCTCTATACACAAATTTGTGCACCCGTGGGGTGTCTTGGCCTGGCCTGTGGGATTGGGCCAAAACCGGCTCTCCAACATTTCCTGAGGGGTCCTGGATTGCAACAGGGCACAGGCCAGGCTGAGGGACCCACACTGGTTCACAGTCAGGTCCAGGGAGAGATGCAGGAGGTTGGCCAGCCAGGGAAGGACAGGGGGGAAGGGTGTCTCCAGCCTATCTTTCTCAGTCCCAATTAGCCAGACCCAGCAGCAAGCTAACCTACTGGTTGTAGCATCTGCCCCCTGTTGGTCAGTGCATGTCACAGCAAGTTATTGAGCGGCCTTAGCATATCATTAGCATATTACACTTTGATTGGTTGAATGGACAAATAGACGACTGGACACTTAGCATATTAGGCTTTTATTATATAGGATAATACCTTGCTTTCGTAAAAATTTTTTTACATGGCTTTCCTAACCTATCATTCATCCTTACTTCCATCCCAATTGTTTGAGATACTGAACTTTTAAAATTTATTCATGATACTGACACTAGTAATTTTGGTTCTAAGTACTTTAACCTTAAGCATCTTTGCCACAAACATTTTCACCCTGAACATTTTTGACCAGAGGGCACTTTTGCTGTGAAAAGGATAAAATCACAAGAAATTAAAGAGGGACATTTCAAAGGGCATAATGACATATCAAAAAATAAATGGCAAAATTAAAAAGACTATATTTAAATGTGTGTAGATTTATGATATACTATTCAAAAAAAACCAAAAACGTATTTTAAAGATTTTATATAAGCTCTTGTCTTCCACCTATGGAAAATGTGGGTTCAACCAACTCTGCACCCCCAAAGAGGTCTGGGCTTGTGTCTTCAAATGTAGTGTGTTTTACTAATAAGAAACCAACTTTTAGGACAACTCATTATCATCTCGCAGACATGCCAAATATTTTGAGACCATTACCACCACATGTCTATTTATCACTGTATTGACAATTATGAGGGATAAGATTTATAACCTATACTAATAAAAGGGTAATATGCTAATTAGACCAGCTATCTTCTGGACATCCTTCCAGACAAAGCCATGGTGGCGGGGGCTAAGGGAGAGGGAGTTAGGGGTGATCAGGCTGGCAGGCAGAGGTGTTTAGGGGTGATCAGGCCGGCAGGCAGAGAGGTTAGTGGTGATCAGGCAGACAGGGGAGCTGTTAGGGGCATCAGACAGGCAGGAGAGTGAGTGGTTAGGAGCCAGTGGTACTGGATTGCAAGAGGGATGTCCAACTGTGGAATTGGGCCTCAACTAGCAATCAGACATCCCCTGAGGGATGCAGGCCAGGCTGAGAAACACACCCCTGCCCCCATGCATGAATTTTGTACACTCAGCCCCTAATATAATATAAAAACTGTGACAACTTCCGGAACTTCATTAATAGAGAAATGAAACAAAACTGACAACTAGTTTAAATATATTAAGTCTGCTGAAGGTAGTTGATTGGTTCATTAATGGAGAAATAAGACTAACCAAACAGCAAACAAAAGCTCAACTGCCAACCAGTAATTTTACGTTTTGTTTTTTTAATGACAAAATTGCATTACAGCCAGTTTGTTATGCAGCAAAAATCATACATCAAAAGTGCTGCTAACAAATATGCTACAAAAAATACCAACACCAGAATTTTCATCCTAAGTTGTCTTTTGCACATTAGGGATATTAGGCACTTTGTTTTTCTTTTGTTTTGTTTTGTTTTGTTTTGTTTTTGGTCCTATGTGTACACATGTGTGACTTACACTTTATTGCTTTTCTGATTGATATTAAAATGTTTATTGCAAAACTATCCAATACTTTTAACTATGGGATCAAACCCCAGGAATACTGACTCTGCATTAATTTTTTTTATTTTGTTACTGATTTGTAGTCATTTGTGCTTGAGTAGGCTAAATCCCCATTTCTCAGTACAACAGAGTTCATTTTCTTTCCATACAAAGTTCATTGCAGGTCTAGATGGCTCTCCAGAGCAACAGTTTCCGTTGGGTGCCTCGGAGATTCAGGGAGACAGGTGCTGTGATCTGAATCTCTGGCCTTGCTCATTCGCATGTCAGGGGTGACAGTTCCAAGGCATTACAAAACTTTGGCTCACAGATTGTACCTACTGCTTCTCTCCACCTACTGGTCAGAACTCGTGAATGAAAGTGTCGGCGGGCAGCAGAGTGCGTCCCTCTTGTGTGTTTGGAAAAGGCAAGGGGTGAACTGACTGTCGGGCAAGCCCTGCGAGGCTGTGTAACAAAACCCCAGACTTGCACTGCTCTTAAGTTTTTTCAGGGCGATGTGGTCCCTGTTAAATAAAAGTAATTGAGAGTGACCCTGAGATCATTTTTAGTCTTCAGGACGAAATTGTGAAAGATGCTCTCAGTATATAGCTCAAATACAGTATTGATGAAGAAAGAGCAAAGCAGAAATACCCTGAATAATAAAGTTTAATTTGGCTCCTTTGTGGATTAAATTACACAGAAATATCAGAAAAGTCTCCCCAAGCCAAAATATATTTACTCCATTTCCTAGTATAAGTAGCTACTAGTCACATTCATGTTACTCATGTGAGTATTTTAAAACCACCAACTGCCCATCAATTCCCTTAAAGCTTGTCAATAGTCATGTGGCAGACGGCATTTACAAGGTGAAAGTGTATGTTCCTAGCCTACCAGTCAAACAACTCATAAATAAATACCAGCTTTCTCTTAAGTAGTCCTCTTGCTACCTTCCTGCAGACTGTAAACTATATTTAAAAAATAAAAAATAAACCCATAAACAAATCATGGACTAGGTCTGACATTTTAGACAGACTGCACTGCTGAATGGTCCCCATGCTGAACTTCACAGCTCTCTGCCTTTAATATTCTTTCTTCAGTATGAAATATTTCCCACGCTCACCTCCACCCAGCTGCCCACCCCCTTCACACACACACACATACACACACACACACACACACACACACACACACACACACACATACACAATGACCTTTTTACCTGGAGGAAAGCATTTAGTCTTTCCAGGTCCAAATCGGATACTTCCTTTTTCAGAGAGTCATCTTTGAGTCTTCTCTGCTATCCCATGGCAATGTCTTCTCCTCATCCTAATCATTCAAGTACTTCTTAAAAATTATATATATATATATAATTATATATATATATATATATATAGTGTGTGTATATATAGTGTGTGTATATATAGTGTGTGTGTGTATATTATATATATATATATATATATATAGTGTGTGTATATATAGTGTGTGTGTGTATATATATATATATATATATATAGTATATAGTATATATATTATTTTATTTATGTTTTTGAGAAAGAGAAAAAGAGAGAGAGATAGAAACATCAATGAAGAGAGAGAATCATTGATCAGCTGCCTCCTGAAACACCCCTACTGAGGGTCAAGCCTACAAACTGGGCATGTGCCCTAACTGGGAATCAAACTGGTGACCTCTTGGTTCCTGGGTCAGTGTTCAACCACTGAACCACACCAGCCAGTCACCAACCACTTCTTATCTCCAACTGCTTCTAGCTAAATCACTTACCCAGGTCTCTATCATGTCTCCTTCTCCCTGCAGTCCTGCCTCCACCCCTATTGCTTCATAGTCTGTTCTTAAATTGCAATGAGTAGGTTTAGTTCAAATCATGTCTTCCTCTGCTTTAAATCATCCAGGGTTCTCTCATTTCATTCAGAGTAAAAGCCGAACTTCTTACAATAGGTAGATTGTTTTTTTCTGTTGTTGCTGTAGGAAAGCACCACTAACTTGATGGCTTAATACAATAAAAATGTGTTGTCTTATAGTTCTAGAATTTTACCGGGCTAAAATCAAGGGGAAAATCTCTCTTCTTGCCTTTTCAGCTTACAGAGGCCACCTTCATTCCTTGACTCTTGTCTCCTTCTATCTTCAAAGCCAATATAGCCCACAGGGTCTTTCTTATGTTCTATCACTCTGACCTCCCTCTGCTATATTTAAAGTACTCTTGTGATTACACTGCACACAATCATGCAATCCCAGGCCATCTTCTCTTAAGACCAGCTGATTAATAATGTTAGTTCCATCTGGAACCTTAATTTCCCCTTTCCATGTATAGGAACGTATTCACAGTTTCCAGGGGTTATGGCATGAGCCTCTTGGGGCTGGAGGGGGATCATGAAATGTCTGCCTCAGGGGGGTGACAAGGCCTTCATGATTAGCCCCTATTACTTTGCTGACTTTATGCCCTACCTTTGTCCCATATATCCCCATATGCTGGGCTCCATGGTCTCCTTTCTGTTACATATAAACTAGGGGCCCAGTTCACAAAATTCATGCACTGGGGGTGGGTGGTCCCTCAGCCCAACCTGCCCCCTCACACATACTGGGAGACCTCAGGGGATGTCCTACTGACGACTCACCCCCAGCCTGCCCAAGGCCTAAAGCCTCTGACCAAGGCTTTAGGCCTTGGGCACCCAAGCATCACCCTGCAATGGGGCCGATGGCTGGCTCCGCCCCAGCTCCCACCCCCAGTCCTGGCCTTCACCTTGGCCAGCATACAGACCTGGCCACTTTGGCCCCAACTCCTCCTGGCCCTGGCTGCCTTGGCCCTGCCCCCCCAGGGCCCTGGCAGCCTTGTACCCGCCCCCCATGGCCCTGGCCTCCTCGGTTCTGCCCCAGCTCCTGATTGGCTGGTGTGTGTGGCTTGATCAGAGGTACGGACAATTTGTATATTACTCTTTTATTAGATAGGATGCCTGAAACTCATCCGCCTTTGGCTTTGCCCCAATGGCGTCACACGCCGTAAGATCCTCACTTCCTTCAGAAGTTCCTCAGGAAAATCGCTTTCTCAGCGAGATCTATCCTGCCCACCCTCTCTAAAGTGGCAGCTTGGCCCCAGCCTACACTCTGCTCTGTATTTCCATAGTCGTTGTCCACACCCAACGCAGTCAACAACTTTAGTTCATGTTTGAGGTCTATCATGTAAGCTCTTGGAGAACTCAGATCTCCGGGTTTCCTTTTGTTATGTTCTCTGCACCCAGAATAGTGCCTGGCATATATTTGGCAAGTGATTGAATATTTGTGGGATGGATGAATCCTTTTTGTTTTTTGTTTGTTGGATTTTTTAAGCTTTACTTAGATATACGTAGTATACAAAAAATAACGGATATTTTATGTGTAACTTTTGATGAGTTTGGACATATGCATCCACCTGGGATACCATTATCACGGTCAAGGTGATGCACATATCCATTGCCTCCATAGGATTTAGTGTGCCCCTTCCTTTTTCTGTGATGTTCTTAAGTACACAATACAGGGTAAATAATGCAGGTTCCATGTTGTACACCAATTTTGTGGAATTTATTCATTTTTGGAACTATAACTCTATACTCATTTTGAACAAAAACTTTTCATTTCTCCACCCCATCCCCTGGCAACCACCATTCTGTTCTCTACTTCTATGAGTCAGACTGTTTGAATGTTTTTGTAAATTAAAACAACTATTTGCACACATCAGGTCTACCCAGTAGTATCCCTGAAAGGGCCATGGAACGCTGTGGGGTCTCTGTGGCAGCTACCTAGGACCCTGGCTTGCTGTAGACACCTGGTGTATGTCAAAGTGAACTACAAAACAGGATCCTGGGGATGGCACGAAGCCCTTTTCATTTTATTAGACTGGCCTGGGTTTCAGAAACAGAATTAGAGAGTTCGAGGCAATTTCATAGTCAGTGTAATTCAGGAGATGGGCTAAGATAGTGAGGTGGTGGAAGAGTGCCTGAGTCCTTATTAAAACTTGGGGCATCACTATACTGCTTCTTGAAATTACCCCTCTCGGTCTTCAGCTCTGAGGCCTCTCCTGTTCTTGTCTCCTGGAGGGGTTCCGGGAGAACATTCCATCGTGCAGTGCATTGTCAGTGTGGGTGCTGAGAGATAGCTGGGTGTTCCAGCCTGCACGCCTGCTTCTGGAAGATTTCTTCAGAGTAAATGAATTGAGAAGTGAGGAGTTTGAAGCCCCCATGATATATAATTTTTTAAAAAATGAGTTTTTGTTATAAACATAAGTGAAATGTATATTTTATCATTTCAATTCAGGCCCAAAGCATGCACACTCGTTACCTTTCATGAAGCGGCCTTACAATAACGCTATTTCCTTGGCTTTGTCATGAAGCTTCGATTTGCATCGCTATCCTGAGAACTTTCTGACAAAGCTCAGGCGATACTGTGAAGGCAGAAGGAAATGAAGTGAAATGACGGAGACGCACGTCCATTGTGGAAAACGTCAGGTTGCCAAGGCGATGTCATGTCGATAATATTTTCATAAATTAAATTAAGATATACACGGCAAATAAATATTGCATTTCTCTCCATTATCGCTTCAGATATGCAAGGATAACTATTTAGGTTTAAAACTAGACTTAAAGCATCTCAGCCAAAGTGAGAACTGTGCCATTTCCCATTCAACCCGAGGCCCTCTCAAGATTCCCACCACGTTCCTTCCCGGCCTCAGTCCCTCCCCGTCGGACATGACATTCCGCGGGGTCTGTGCCATCCTGGACTTCCTGGGATGACTTTCTGCAGGAAGTAGTGGGAGAGGCAGGGTATTCTGTTAGGTTAGGTTTCCCCACCATACCACCAGCCCTCTGATGTAGGTTCTGTTCTTTTCATTCCAGCTGGCCCGTTCCCTCCCTCCTTCCCTCTCCCCCTGCTCCCTTCCTTCTTCCTCTCTTCCTTTCATTCTCAAGGGGCTCTTTATGTTCATGTTGTTAATGGTGTTATTGGTGGAAAGGGCTGCTTAGAAAAATACTGCTAAACATGACAGTTTCAGAACTGAGATCACTTCCCTTTTCTCAGCTTCCCTGGGACATGGGATCCGATGCGACCTTACAGGTTGTCATGCAGACAAGTGTGATTCTGCATGTGAAGACCCGGAGCCAGTCATGACAAGTGGTGTTTTACTGAGACCTGAGGATCTAGGTTCAAATCCCATGCCTTTAAATCACTCGTTAAAAATGTGGTAGGTAACGATGAGGTAATATGTGTTTGTTGTAGGAGAATTAAAGAATATTGGTAACCAAAAGGAAGAAAAAGAAGTTACTATAATCCCACAACCTACAATGAAGCATAAGCACAACATATTCCTATTTTGGTATATGACTTTGAAACTATGTAAATAGAAATGGGTCTATATTGCATGTACTTTCTTGATAATAAACTCATCTACCAACCCCAGTAAATATATTCTGAGATTCTCAATACCAATTTATAACTTTTAAAATATTTTTGGGACTAGCTGGCACAGAGTGCTTTGGTCTTAGTTTATATCACAGTATTAAATATTTATCTGGTAACAGGTTTATGTTATTTTAATCACAATGCCTATTCCAAATGCTTCCATATTTTTAGGGAGAAAAAAAATCACATCAAAGTAGAACTAATCACACATTATAAAAATAGGGTGTCCTGTAGATCTGTTCAATTTGTTTTATATAAATTAATTTACTCAGCAAATATGTGTACCCTTGCTATCTTTCAGGTGCTGTCTTTTATTTCATCTAAAGATTTTAAAGTTTATATTTTCTCTTCTGGTTTTCTGTTTTATCATGATTAGTCGTAATGTACATGAGATGGTCATTCTCATTTCTGAGACTTCTGTTACAGACCTGATTCTTGTTTGTAACAAAATCCCTGTGACCTACATACTTAGAAGCTGTGCCGTCTAGGACAAATCACCTAACCTCTCTGATACAAAGAATTGTCACCTTTAAATGAGAGACTTTCATGTGCATCACAGAAATAATTGATGTGGTATATCATTGCAACTAGAAATTCTAACTTCTTCTGACTAATATCATTTCTAGCAAGTGTTAAGTTGATTTGAGAAAGGCTATTTCTGCCCCCATCTATATTTAAAGGATTGTTAGCTTTTATACCTCTCTTTTATCTCTCGTTTTATTTAGTCCAGGTGTGTATAAAGCTGATTTCCATTTATTGTTCAGCATCGGAAAGCACAATTGTGGAGCCATCAAGTGGAAGGCAAGAGGGAGGAAATGGGCTTTTCAAAAACACATCTCTAAAAATATGAATAGTGATGTCAAAGTTCAGTGGACTTGATGGCAGAGAAAGGCCAATTTCCTTAGTTTAAAAATAAAAGCAAATTTGTTCTGAAGGTAGGGAGGGGGGATTCATCACTTTTATCAAATACTCATATTAAAGGAAGCTTTAGGAACATGCTCATTAGACTAACTGGTTTTCATGTGGTCCACTCACTTCAATGAAAAATAAAAAAGACATGTGCCTATAAAACAGTTGCATTGCATTACAAAGGTTATGAATTATTTAATTCTTAGCATATGGTAGAACACATGGAAAGAGTGGGAAATTAGAATTTTCACTTGACGCTATGATGTGTGCCTAGTTGGAAGCCAAATATCATTCCTTAAAACGTTCTAAGTTCATCGGTGACATGAGCATGCACTGTTGCATCTCCTACTCTTCTTTGCATTTATATATTTATGTTGGTTGAACTTCTCTCATATGATGGAAAAACTATTGCTGTTTTAGGTACACATCAGCCAAGATCAATCTATTTCGGTGGGTTTTTCTTGCAGGTAGTATACCTTTTATTATATCCTAATATCTACTTAACCACATTTAGTACCTTTAAGCTTATATTCACCTTTACTCATTGAATACAATAATGTCTGCCTTATTTTGTGTGATGTGTATATCGTAACTCAGTCCTTTTTATCTTATTTTAGAAATTGTATCAATGAAAATGCACAAAGCGTTTAAAGTCTAGTACTACATCAATGGTTCAATGGAAAAGGGTAGCCCAGCCCTCGTTCCTGCTCTCTAGACATCCGTTCACAATCATTTCAGTGGCTTCTTCTAGTGCTGAGCTATTTCTGAATAGAAGACTTGTGCCCTTTTAGTTATTAATGTTTCCATTTGGGACATTACCTTTCATCTGTCTAATTATGGATGATAAGGATTTAAACTCTCTCAAACAACTTTCAAGCTTTCTTCTCCTCTTTTTCCCAAAATAGTTATAATGAAATTTGGGTTTAATCTATACTTTTACTTATATTATTATCATATATATATATATGCATATATAAACATATATATATATGATCATATATATATACTGAGTGGCCAGATAACTGTGATCTTTGAATGCATAATAATCTGGCCATTCAGTGTGCGTGTGTATGTGTGTGTGTGTGTGTGTGTGTGTATGCATTAATTCGTGTATGAGTGGGGTTTGGCCAGCCTGACCAGGGGGAGGGGACATGGGCGTTTGGCCAGTCTGCCTACTGGTCAAAGTCTTGATCAAGGAGACAGTTTGCATATTAGCCTTTTATTATATAGGATATACACGGAGTGGCCAGATTATTATGTGTTCAGAGATCATCATCATCTGGCCTCTCAGTGTGTGTGTACTGTATATACACTACAGAGCATGCATTACATACGCTACATGCTCTGTAGTATGGGGACTGATCACAGTCGCTTCATTATGCTATTTTTATAAAGCAATACATACTAATAAACACTATATTTAAAAATTTCCAACAGAAATGTAAGATTTCCCATAACAAGGTCAGGCAAGTCAGTGTACCATTTGGTCTTCCTTGGCCATTCCTGCTGGGAGACTCCTTGCTTCCTCTTCCCTCAGTCTGTGCTGGTCTCTCTGTTTCACTTCATAGCTGTGATAGGAAGGATGCTTTCTACCTTTATCCTGAGCCAAATCCCCTCTTTATCGGGATTTCATATTCTCTCATTTGGGGTTTATTCTTTCATTTTTGTACAGCACACCATTTAGTAGCTTTCTAAGAAAGGTTGCATGAGAGAAAATATTTTTTCAAGACCTAATATTAAAAAAACAGCCTTCATTCTACCTTAATAACTGACTTGTAGTTTGGTTGCATTTGAACTTTAGGCTGGAAATGTTTTTAAATCTCCCAGTGCACTGCGAAGGTTAATTTAAGCATTATTATTATTTATTTTTAGGGAGAGACGAAAGGAGAGGGAGAGAGAAACATCGGATGTGAGAGCGTTGATCAGCTACCTCCTGCATGCCTCCCACTGGGGATCAAGCCTGCAACCTGGGCATGTGCTCTGACCAGGAATCAAATGCGCAACTTTTCTGGGCATGGCACGGCGCCCCACCAGCCTCATGAGCAACACTGGCCCCGCGAGGCTGGGAGTCTTTTCACTTCCAAAGGTTAGAGCCGTTGCTTTTTTATCTCCCGGTTCTCATGTTGCTGGAGAGGTCTGGTGGCACTCTCATCTTAGAGCCTGTGCATTAATTGTTTTTCTTTTTGGAAACTTTTAGGACCCACTTTTACCTCTAGTGTTCTGAAAATTCAGCGCAAGGCATTGTCAAGGCTATGTATTTTCAATAAGCTGGGTCCTCAGTAGGACTTTTTAACCTTGAAACGCATATGAATCTCAATTCTGCAAACCTGCCCTGTGTGATGTATTTGACAACTAATGCCCTTTCTATTTTCTCTATGTTTTTCTTTCTGGAATTCTATATTAGTTGGAGGCTGAAAATCTTGGATGGATTCTTTAACTTGTTATGGTTGCCTCCTTTGTTTTCCAATTCTGTGCTGTGTATTACTACTTTTTTTGACAGATTTCCTCAAGTTTATCCTCCAACACTTTTACATTTATTTATTTTTTATTTCCACCATTGTACTATCAATTTCTATCAGCTCTTTTTATATAATACTGTTTTTATGTGATGAATACACTTTCATTTGTCTTCAATAGTCAATATTAAGTCTTCAATTCTCACGCTGTCTGTGTTACTGCCGAGTTTCTCCCTTCTGATTGCCTTGGTCATTCATTTTACAGGGCTTCTCAATTTTCTGTTACCCTCAACTGTCCAAATTTAATTTACGAAGGATCCCATAAAAAAGCTGGTCGCAGGCTCACCAGTGGTGGTGGGACCATCTCCTAGGCCAGTGGTCAGCAATCTCATTAGTCAACAGAGCCAAATATCAACAGTACAACGTTTGAAATTTGTTTTGAGAGCCACATTTTTAAAGTTAAACTTCTTCTAATGCCAATTCTTCAAAATAGACTTGTCCAGGCCGAGGAATTTTGTGGAAGAGCCACCCTCAAGGAGCTAAAGAGCCGCATGTGAGCTCGCGAGCCGCAGTTTGCCAACCACTGTCCTAGGCTGATAGCAACCTAAGCTGATTGGCAGATATACTGTCACTCAGGCTTCTAAATGTCGTCATCCACAAGCCGTGTGTTACTATTTAGAAGTGAGCCAAAACTTAGCTTACAATGACAAATGTATATTATCTCATACCTCTACTCAATATCAGGGGTGCAGCAGCAGCTTAGCTGGGTGATTCTGCCTCAGGGTCTCCCAAGAGGTCATAGTCAGCTGGGGTAGCAGTCACCTCAAGGCTTGACTAGATCAGGGAATTAATTCCTCAGTGCACTCACATGATTGTACTGACTTAATTGTTGTTCATCTTTTACCACTGGGGTGCGTCCGCAGGCTGCTTAGGGCATGGCAGCTGACTTCCCTCAGAATGAGCCATTCAAGAGAGGAAGGGAGGCATGCCGTGTCATAACCTGATCTCTAAAATGACACATCAGTACTTCTGCCATTTTGTATTTGTCACAAACTAATGTTGATGCAGTAGGGGAAGGGGCTCTAAGAGTTTGAATCCAGGCAGCAGGGGTCATTGGGGCCATCATGGAGGCAGGCAATCTCTTTTCTCAGATTCCCCAGGGAATGTTCCTCCAAGCTCCTTGCCCCGTGCATGACCCTGGAGGTCAGTGTTGGGAACTTAGCTTGGGAAGAGAGAAGGCTGTCATTATTGAGTGTTCAGACTCATCCTTACTTCTCTAGCTTTGAGCCCATGCTTCACACCACCCTCTGTATTGCTCCTGGCATCTCACTCTGGATCCTCTCCCATCAGGCTGTCTAGCAAATGTATCTCTGATGTGTGCAAGTGTGAGAGAAAGGGAGGGGCGGGCTCTGGTGAACCCAGGGCAGTGGGAGAAACTGGGACAGAACTTATCTGAGCTCCTTAGTGGTTTTCTGTCAGCCCCCCTGCCAACCAGCCCCACGCTGGCCTTCACAGATACCTGCTTCTCCAATTCTTGAGTGCTGGTAGGTTTCTGCAGCTTCAGCTGGCTTTCCCACCCCTGGGTATCTTAGGCTGCAGCTTGTGCCCATCTGGTAGAATCATTACTTGTCCCTCCACTCGCCATTCGCCAACATTTTCTTGGTATTCACTCAGCTGCTCTCATTTTCTCTCCAGTTTGCTTGGTCTCTGTGGCCTTGTGTCTGTTTTAATACTTCACTGTCCTTGCGATAAGGTTTTAGGATGGGTGAATGTCTATATTTAGCCACCACTGGTATGTATTTTATTTTTCTGTTCATATAAGTTCAATGCCACCGTGATAAACAGTGTTTCTCACAAAGTCTACTTGTAGTGGAAGAATTCAAGGTATTAATAGGCTAATCAGCTTATCCCACTCAAAGCTTTTGAGAGGAGAATAACATGGATTTTGTTTTCTATGACACCCTTGATTTCTGGCTGCTTTGGAATGTAAGTTTGCGAGGAAGTAAGAATAGATGAAAGTGGTGAGTAGTATAATGCCTGAGAATCAGCTTAGAAATCCAAGGGTGTTTTTGTTTTGTTTTGTTTGTTTTTTACTTATCTTGGATTATTCTTTAAAGTGCCAACCGAAACACACGCTTGATAGCTTAACATGTGCAACTTCATTAAAAATAATGGGTTAGCTGCACATATACCTTAAGAATGTCTTCATTTATCTTCAGTTTTCTGTGTTTCAACCTGCCTGTTCCTTTCAGTGTTAGGATCATGGAAAGAAAGCTGTAAACAAGTTGGAAATATTTATTACTCTACCTCAAGGTGAAACCGCCGCTCCCCCCCCCCCCGCCCGCCCCCCCAGGGTAATTTATTACATTGCTGGATGGCAGACTCATGAGGAACTGCCCTGAACTCCCGGATGCAAGCTCCTCCAAAGTATAGCATTTCTAAAATTAGTAACTGTTACCTGTCTAGCCTAAGCTGAAGAGGAAGATGTATTTAAGGTTTTAAAATTTTTTTGCTGATGGACCTAAAATCTTGGTAGTATTTGCTGTACCTTTGACATTTGCTCACACACTGTCCCTCCCCAGGGAGACTCAAGCCTGCCTGTCCCTTCTTGATTCCAGCATAAGTTCAGATGCAAATATCCCTTCTCTGGGTGCGGTGACCGCTTCTTATCCGAGGCCGCCCCATGCAGGCAAAGTCCTATCCCAGCGTGGTTTGTATTGTCTGTACTCCAAATGCCAACTCTTATTTGTTTTCTATGGCCCTCTTTTGTTCCGATGTCTTCTTCTAGTATTCATAATTTATAACTGTAGTTTAATTATTCAAAATAGTTATTTTTGTGTGTTGGAAACTTTTTTTTATGCTTGAGCTGTCTTGTGTAGAAACGCCATTATCCCCGATGAGAGGGTTTAATTTTGCGGAGTAGAGAATATGTTGTCCTGCGCCTTTGTGCAGGGTTTCTCAACCTTGGGACCACTGGTGCTTTGGACCGCACAATTCTTTGTTGTGGAGAGGCTGTCCGGTACATTGTGCGTTATAGCTTGTTTAACAATATCCTTGACCTCTACTCGCGAGATACCAGTGGCACCCCCATGTCTACCCCCACATTAATGATATCCTGAGTATCTCCCGTCATTGTCAAATGTCCCCTATGGTGGGCAGGGAGGCGCTCTCCTTTGCTTGGTGGGACTCACCTTTCAACAGCTCAGCTGCAGCCTTGCTACCTAAATTGTCCTGCTGCGCAACCTCACTTCTGGAATTCAGAGGCTTCTTAGGAAAGGCTTCCTATATTCATATGTGCATGCTGCTACTTTAAATTAACTGAAAGTACCAGTTGAACCACTCATGAAATAAAAAAATAAAAAAAATGCTTCATTTGCTTGCTGTCACTGATATATATCCACTAGACGCCTTATGTCCTTTTCCAATAAGGCTGCAAAACCCCCCAATTCCCTGACAGCTGGACTTCCACCACAGCTGTGTTAGCCTCTCCGCAGGCGCCAGTCGATGTCTGTCATTCTGCTTTTGTGACTCTGATGTCTGCCTGTCACGTGTGCGGTTCCTGGAGTCCTCAGGGTAGAGCTACCTTCTTATCTATGGTTCTCAGGTGCAGAGTACGAAGGATAGTTGCCACAAAGGGAGTGATATCTCATTCACAACTGGGATGCCCCGGTTTGCAGGCTGAGGGGGTGCCTAAGTGAGGTCATTCATCAGCATCTACTTGTTGCTTTGGCAACCGGTGTTTCCTGTTGGGATACTTAGCATGCTCTAAGCAGATGTGCCCACAATGATCTTGGACTTAAAAACATCGCGTATTAGAAATAATGTTTATTGAGCATCTCCTCTGGGCTCAGTGCTGTGCTCATGCGGAGAAGACAGCGGAGGGCGGGCGGATGCAGGCCCTGGTTTCGCACCGCATGGCTTCCGGTGGAAGCTGCAGACACTGACCCAGCACCTGACTGCACACTCTGAGGAGTGCTGTGAGCGCGAGTATCCGGGGAAGGCAGTTTAATTAGAGAGCCAGAGAAGACCCTGCAAAGAGGCAGAGTTTAAGCTGAGTATGATTTAGACAGGACTGTTCCTGTCTCGGGGCTTTTATTGTTCAGGGCTGTGCTGTGGGCCGCAGAGGCAGCATTCTCTGTGGCCCGTGCGCGGCTAGTTGTGTGTATTTTTAATTTAGCGCTGTACATGGTACTGGCATGTCGTTCTCCTCCACAAGCTGCAAACGGAGTGCCCGGGAGATATGGATTGTGTCTTCCTCGTGCTGGCATGACCCAGGCTTGAGTTTTACCACTCAGTGATGCTGAATATTGAATCGAACAAGATTGGGGAAGTGAAGGAGGGAGTGACTGAAATGAGTGGATGAATGAATGAATGAATGAGTGAATGAATTGGAAGATGCAGGAAAAGATGATGTCTGCTTTGTCCTTTGCATCCATTTCTCTCATGCCTCAAGAGGGGAGCCTCTTCTTCTCATGCAGTGGGTTTCTTACCTAATCTTGGACAGTTGGCCCTCCTTTACATGGGTACCCAGAATTGAGCACTTACTACCCATTCAGCAAGCAAGGGGTTAATGGATAAAAAAAAAATGGGTTTCTTTTCCTGATTGTGAATCTTATACTATAAGCCTGCTTGCTGACCTCTGAAATCTTCAGTCTCGCTTGCCTGCCTGCCCACACACAGCATTTCTATATTCTGAGTCCCCCATTCCTAACAGTTACACTTAAGTTAATTTATCTGAAAATGAGAAATAAGAAAAAAAATTGGTTTTATCTCTAAGCTATGTTTCCAAACTATGTCCTTTTCTCTATCTAATCCAAACCGTGCTCATCTCTCTCTAGCACAGCTGTGCGAATCTCCATTTTTATGTGTACAATCCATTATTCACAAAGCAGTTTAAGTTATAATTTAAAATATGAAATGTAGTTCTGGCCCTGTTGTTCAGAGGTTAAGGTGTCAGCCCGCCCCCCGGAGGGTCACAGGTTCGATTCCCCGGTCAAGGGTCTGTACCTAGGTTTTGGTTTGGTTTGCTCCTGCCCCTGGCCGGGGTGTGTGCAGGATGTGACCAGCTAATGTGTCTCCCACATCTAGGTTTCTCCCTTTCTCTCCCCACTCCACCTCTACCTTTCCCTCTCTCTGTAAAGCAATGGAAAAATACCCTCATGTGAGTATTAATAAAAAATAAGTAAATAAGTAAAATATCAAATAAAAATACAAAAGTAGAATTTAAAATATTCTGTATTTCAGATAACGGCACTTTATAGTTAAATGCATTGAGTAAACACTGTTTTTCGAGCACTTTGTAGCAATTATTTATCCTCACAGTTCCTATAAACTAGCGCCATAACGATTTCCACGTACAGGTCAGAAACTGAGGCATCGCCATATTGAGCTACTTGCGCAGAGTTGTACACATCTCATGCATGTGGCAGGCAGGATTTGATTCGATGCCTGTTCATGTTCATGATAAAAGAAACCCGAGTAGAAAAGCTAGCAGGGCATTTTTTTTTACATAATTAAAGTCAAGAAGTGAGGAGGATCTAAACATGGATTCGTTCCTTTGGACTAATCAGAAACAATCCACTCTCTGGAATTCCTGGCTCTCGACATAATTAAACAGAGAGGGTGTCAGTGGAAGTGGGAAAGGGGTGTATTCAGGGACATCAATCTCATGTGGCATGAAGCAAATGGGGAAGTCCTTTGATCACTGCCAAGTTCGGCATACATGGACCTCCCAGCGTTTAGAGCCCATATGTGCGATTTTATTAATTTCTTCAAAGGTCCACAGGCTCCAAGGGCCAAAGCTCCTGAGAGGTGGGTTTGTGAACCCACTTGATCACTTTACTGCAGGGAAATAACTTTCAAAACTGGGGCTGCTCGCCTGCTCGGGGGAGTGCTCCGGAGACCAAATCAAAGGGCAGGAGGTTACTCAGAATTAAAAACAAAGGGGATTGATTATTCATCAGGGATATTTCCATTGATCTCAGGCAGTTTGATGAATTAATTACCCTTTTGTACTGGAAGGTTTTTCTATCTGAATATCCAGGATGATATGTTTAGAAGCAGAGCATCCTATTCCCAGAGCTGTGCAAATATTGAGTGAGTTCTTCCTCTCCAATCCCTCCCACCATCTAGTCTGCATTTTCCTAGTTAGAGGGCAGTTGTATCTGGAAACCATCCTGGTGTGGAGGGAGGAGCACAACTTGAGATTTAGACAGACCTGGGATCTAACACCGCTACCTAAGACCTTTGGGACATTTGCCAGATTGTGTGTCTTCTATGTCCTGGGCTCCTCCTCTGTCAAACAAGTAATCATCTCTACGTTTGCAGGGCTCATCGACGTGATGTGAAGTGTGTAATGAAGTGCCTGGCCTGTGGTTATTAAGTGCAAGGTTACAATTGCTTATGGTAGCCGAGGAAGGCCAATAGCACAGACAGAACATTACACACACGTGAAATACAGGTAGTTATTGTTGCTATAAATACCATAGCCTGCTAGGAAAAATATTAGTGAGTAAAGTCCAATTTTCCTTTTTTTTAATTTCAGTCATATTACAGTTCTTTCTTCTAGATTCATGTTGGTTGTCCTGACATAACTTTGTTGCCCAAGGACATTTGGCAGAAGGCTGAACTCATCTACTATGAAGTGCTTCTTACGGTTTATAAAGTACCCATTCCCTGACCTCATTCTAGCGTCAGCTTACCCGCGCCTCACATGCACTCATTGTTTTCTACTTATGTGGACATCTGCCCTCTCCAGGACTGCTGTTAGAAATAATCTCACATCATTCCGCTTGGCTTTGCCCAAAGGCCTCTCCAAGGCACTCTCACGTTCGCCCAGGCCCTCCTCCCTGACACACCCTTGCCAATGATTTGTTGATGACCTGACTTCTTCTCCACTTTGACTGCCTACATGAAGGGGTTCTAGACTCTACTGAGCTGTCCCGTGTAAACTGTTCTCTCTAAATCCTGGCCTCGTGACCAGGTGCCTAGCAGAAGGATGGGGAAATTGACCAAAACAGTTGAGGTTAAAGGAGGAGGCGAAAAGCTATGTGTGATCTAGAGGACGGTTAGTGTGAGCATAGGTGGTATTTAGGTGGTTAGAGATAAGGAACTAGAACTCTAGTTTGGAAATCTATGTGGTTTTTTTTTTCCCGCTAATGCTGGAAGATAACATTTATTCTTTAATGTTTACTGAGCTTATGCTGTTGGCAGGTACCATGCTAAGCAATGGGACTACAAAATGCGGGATTTGGAATCCTTTAAGGCATTCTTCTCTGTAGTAATAAAAAGGGGTGCTATGTCTGTGTACATATATCTATTTATTTACCCATGGCCTACTGGATGGCTTCCACTGAATTCCCAGAATATGAAATGTGAGCACTGAACCGGGAAGGAAGGATGGAAGTGAGGACCAGCGTTCTGAAGCATATTAGCCTTGTACCTGAGGCACTTATCTGAGTCCCAGTGTCCTCATTTGCAAACTAGAAGCGCTGGGAAAGAGGCAATGTGTTCCACTGCTCTCCTGTGGAAGCCAGTGGCTCTGCAAAGAGTCCAGAAATGTTTGACTCTAAATGCTTTTGCAAGGGTAATAAAAATGTGCGTACTTCAGTAAATGTATTCTCTACCTAGAATTCCCCTCATCAGAAGAGCCTCATTGTTCCTGACCCAAGCTTGTAATTAATGGTTACAAAATTGGCCCAAAAGTTACCTGTTTGACTTAGTTGTTTAACTAAAAAATGCACCAGCAGATTAGAAAAATATTGCTTTTTCCACTTTATTTATTGTGTTTCATACAATACTTTGCTTGGCCAATAAATTCTACGATTAAAGAAGTTTCCATCCTTATTCTCCACCTGCAATACCCACCTCCCTTCTAAGAAACTAGGACTTTCATGAATCATGTATTAAAGTGATTTTTACCTGAATTCATCATTGTGGATGGTTCTTTTCTACTTAACAGCTTATTGAGATGGAGGTTGTAACATACAATGCATCCATTTACAGTCCTATTAGTGTATTTACAGAGTTGTGCAACTATCATTGCAATCAATTTGAGAGTATTTTCACCACATCAAAATGAATCCCCATCCCTTAGCAACAAGTCTTAACCCTGCCGACCCCACTTCCTAGCTCAGTCTCAGCCTCAGCAACCGCTGATTTACTTTCTGTTTTTAGAGATTTGCCATTCTGGACATTTCATGTAAGTAGAATTGTAGAATAAGTGACCCTTTGCAACTGGTTTGTTTCGCTGAGCATAATAGTTTAAGGTTCATCTATGCTGTAGCAAGTTGTCAGTACTTCATTTATTTTTATTGCCAGACTAGAGGCCTGGTGCATGGTCCTGGTGAACTGAGGGTGGGGGGCTCCTCAGCCCGGCCTGCACTCTCTCGCAGTCCCGCAGTCCAGGAGCCCCCGAGGGATGTCCGCCTGTCCCTCTCACAGATGGGACCCATCGCTCCTTACCACCTGCCTGTAGGGGAGGTGGGAGAGGGTCCTGCCCCCACCACCGCGCTCGCCAGCTGTGAGCCAGCTTCTGGCTGAGCAGCGCTGCCCCTGTGGGAGCGCACTGACCACCAGAGGGCAGCTCCTGCATTGAGTGTCTGCCCCCTGGTGGTCAATGCACGTCATAGCGACTGGTCGCCCACCGTTGGATTGATTTGCATGTTAGCCTTTTATTAAATAGGATAATATTCCATTTTATAAACATACTATCTTGTTTTATACATTTATCAGTTTAGGGCATTTGGGTTGTTACTGTTCTTTGGCTAGTGTGCATAGCGCTGCTATAAACATTTATGTACAAGTGTTTGCATGGACATATGTTTTTCATTTCTTTTGGATATGCACTCAGGAGGAGCATCGCTGGGTCACGTGGTGAATCATCTCAGGACCCGCCAGGCTCTTTTCCATAGCTGCTGCACCTGATGCATTTCCAGTTTCTGCACCTCCTCACGCTTGTTATTATCCGCCTTGTTTATGTGAGGCACCCTCGTGGGAGTAAAGTGACACCACATTATGGTTTTGATATGCACTTCCTTGAAGTTACAATGAAGTGGTCAGCTCTTGAAAGACAAGTGTCAGACTGACAAAGACAGACACTGGGGGAAAGTAGAGAGGGAGAATGGGTGTCCGGGGTGGAAACGTAGAAGTGAGTCGCTTAGAGGACTGGCCAAGAGACAGGGTACGTAGGCAGGACAGGGCTGCAGGAAGCTGTCGTTCTGGATTGGGACTGCGGCACAAGCCTCTTGGTGGTGAAGTCACAGTCCTTCCTGGAAAGGTAGGCTGTGTGCTCATCCTCTCACATTCGGCATGGCTGGCAGACAGTGGCTTCTTCTGGTAACCACAGTGGTTCGGCTCTGCTCACTCTTCCTACACCCCTTCTCCAACTCGGCATGCACTGGTCCGTTCCCGTCATGCTGTCGATTTTCTATTTCCCTTTCCTGAGAATGACTTCCCCCCTTAGCTCTCTGCCCTACCTCATCTTTAACACGGGGGACACCAGACTTTCTGTTCATTGCAAACTCATCTGACCTCTGGGACAGCACTGACAGCACTGAGGGGGTTTGCACCCCTCAGCTTCATACTGAGGGATAAATTCTCTTGCATTGTTTGCCTTATTGGGTGCATGGTTTGAGGAATTCATGTTCCTTATGGGGAAAGAGGGGTATGTAACACTTAATATCACCTATTACACCACAAACACAATAGGTGCTTAGTGCACATTCATTGAATTAAATAAAAGTCTTGTTCTTCTGTTTCCATCTAAACACTTAGGTTTTCATAAATGCAGACAGCTTCTCACTGGCCTTAGGAAAAGTGACCGTTCTTATAAATTCATTAATACAAAAGAAGACTGAGAGTTTATATTTTCAGACAAAAATTAGTTTCTTTTCAGATATGATGGCATTTACAATTATAACATTTTAGGGCACTGAGCCTTTATGAAGGATTCTGGGGGAACCCATGCACCCTTGTTATAGTCAGGGGGGTTGTTCTCTACGTGAAATTATTTTTCATATTTCTGTCTGTGTGCTGTCAAAGTCAGAAACGTCATATTGACAGAAGGTGGCATTTTCCTGCACATGTTGGAACCCCAGGGCCGTGGGGGTGGGGTACTGCATTTCGGGATTCTGTTGTTGAGTTGTCTTCAAGGTTAGCCTTTCAGAACATTCTATTCCACTTCTGTCCTTGAGCTCTCAATGCGAAATTAGAGATGGGCAAAGTCAAGCAAACAAGGCAAAGGTTAATATGGGCAGGCTAATAGGAAACAGATGGGGCTTGTCAGCCTGAAGTGAGGTCCCGCCAGAGCCTGCCCTTCAGAGACCAAGACTGCTTGAACTGGAAATTTGACCAGGATGGGGCTCCCCAAGTGACTTTGCCCCAGGACCCCTCAGCCGAAAGGGAGACAGAGTTCACAGAAAGGTGATGGGTGAGAAAAGGGCCGAGAAAGCACAATTACCTATGGATTACCTCAAAACTGCAGATTTCTAATTTAGCAAATAAAGCAAATGGGAATGATTTCGTGAGCCCATGTGGACAGGTCTATAGAAAGGTGTCCTGAAAAAAGACTGTCAGTAGTGCCACAAAAATGCATCCACATTGCTGAATCCCAATTTTAAAATAATTCTGAGGATGAAGGAACCAATTATGAGTAGCTAGAATGTAGGATAAAATAATTACTTAGATTCTGTTATAAAACAATGCAATTTATTTTATTTTTAATATAGCCTTTCATAATTTTTTTCAAATACATTTTTATTGATCTCAGAGAAGAAGGGGTGAGAGAGAGAGAGAGAGAGATCAATGATGAGAGAGAATTATTGATCAGTTGCCTACTACAGGCACCCCACTGGGGATTGAGCCCACAAGCCAGGAATGTGTTCTTGACCAGAATCAAACTTGGGATCTTTAAATCATTGGGCCAACACTCTATCCACTGAGTCAAACTGACTAGAGAAAATTTATTTTATTTTATTTTTAAATTTTTTTTTTGCAGTATAACTTAGATTTAATAGTAGTATATATGTTTTCTTTTTTTCCCCCATTGTTCTCCCCCCAGCCTCACCTATCCCCTAGCACATGTCCCCACCTTCCCCCCCGCCCCAGTGTCTTGCTTCCATTGGTTATGCTCACATGCATGCATACATGTCCTTTGGTTGATCTCCCACAGCACCCATGCCCCACCCTTCCCAGCCTCCCCCCTGTAGCTTGACAGTCTGTTCAGTGCCTCCCTGCCTCTATATCAATCGCTCTTCCCTGTTTATTTTCTTCAAAAATATCTTGCATCTGCATACTAGAAATAAATGTATAAGAACAAAAAATGTTTGAGTCTCAGTTTCAATGTCCAACTGTTCTGAGTCTCAGTTTCAATGTCAAATAGTTCTTTATGTGTACATGTCAGCAATGGTATCCAGATGGTGGACACATGGTGGCAATGCAAGTTCCATCCTCTCCGGTTTGGTCCTGAGCTGCCTGCAGACATGCACAGCTGCTGACTGCTAGCATGGCAAGGTGTTGTCAATCTCCCCCATCTCTGGACCATCCTCGTGGCTGGAATAGACCTGTCAGTTCCTCACTGTCGCAGGAACCCACATGGTCTTGGAGTTGTTCTCTGAAAACACACAAACACATTCTCGACCAAAAGTTAACAAAGGCCTCCTCTCTGCAAAGTAGACTTGGGATTCTTTTTATTTTTGCCCAAATGATTTTCCTTTGGCTTATTTTGACACCATGTGTGTTTTTCATGGATGTCCTGCTGTTGGCATTACGAATGGAAGTTACTTTTCTGGAGTAAGAATTTTCTAGATGTATTTTACTTACAGGATATTTTTTCTTACATGATATTACTCTACTATCCCCCCTTTTTTGATTAATGGGGGCTTTTGGAAATTTTATATTACAGTCTTAGTAGTTTTAAAGTTTAATTTTTGCACACAAATATGACTGCTTTAGGTTCTTTGGATGTTAGGCAATTTTACAGTGAGATGAACTACTAATAGACATTTTAGTTAATGATTTAGGAAGAGCTTTTTGTCCAATACACTTAAATTTTCTTGATTATTCACTTATTTCACTTAGCCAATATAAATTAATCTGAAAACTTGATTTCTATTTTACTGTCAATTTTAATACTCAAGCAAAAATCTTAGTTTACTCTGTAAATATTAGTGGAAAGGATTATTTGCATTCTTGAGTAGGCCCTGAACATTTCTTGTACTAGACTGAATTTAGATATAGAGCAGCTGTTGCTGGCCAAGTCTCTGTCTGCCACCTGGGTCCCGATCTGAGCTGTGCATGGGAGGTAAAGCAGCCATGGGGGCAGGAGGTCTCCCTCAGGAGGGGTGAGAGTTCAGGCCCCTGCAAGGTTTGTGGGTGAGGGTCTGTGCCCCACCTCTGTTGACCTTTTGTTCTCTCCTATTGGCCCCTCTGTGACTTCTTGTCTTAGGTTGTTCCTTCCCTGAGGAATCTTACCCATCTCTGGCTAACCAGCCATCCTCCAGGGCTAAACAGGGTAATGTGAGGTTCAGTTCTGTCTCCTTTGTAGACTTCGCCCTTGTGGCCTCCATGCCCAGTACCTGCCTTGGGGTCCCCTTGTCTGCTGGCAGAGTCCCGGTACTGATCACATATCTCGGGGGACCCAGGTTTCTTCTCCAAAGAGGGCCTAACTTACACCATTGAGCGAGAGACAGATCCATGGTGTAGTGCAAATTTATTTTAAATGGTAAGCAAATAATATATTGGAGAGTTTCCTTATTCTGGGATACATTGGGGCCACAAGTTATTGTGGCTCACATTTTTGGGTCAACTTTTGAGCAGCTTCTTAGACTGCCTCTAGAAGTGGTAACTGTGGAAGGCTGGCTACAAAGTGGAATCAGAGTACATGGGATTGTACTCTGATAAAATGTCCATTTATTGAACACCTGTTATGGCATAAGAATTTTGCTGGACATTTGCTAGATTTACTTGCCCAGTTTTTTTAATGACCTTGAGTCTTTTTTTCTTTTGATTCTTACTTTAAATATGACGGAACCAACACCCAAGGAAGTGAAAGAACCTGACCTATTCGTACATCAAGTAAATGGTGTGAACACAGGGCATCTGGGTCCTTTTGATTCCCTAGAATATGGAATGTTTTTCCCCCTACACTGTACTATAGTTCAGATGCATTGCTAGAAAGACAAATTCTTTATATTAACCAAATGACTGTTGCTTTTACTATAGAAAATAAAATAAAAAAGAAAATCCAAAATAGTGAAGTTACCTATCCGTATTTGCTGTTTTTAGCAATTACTTGCTTCTTTCATTGTTTAGATTTAACAACATACATAGATAATAAACATAAACATAATGATTATATTTCATTACATTAGCTATATTTTAAGTGGTATATTACTGTCACAAAAAGTGGATACGTAGTATACATTCTGTCTAATATTACCTACACCTATAGCCTTCAATATGTCATTCTGTCACTTTATTAAATTACGAGTCCACATTTAAACACATATTTATGACTAGATTCTAACAGAAATCAGAATTTGAGAGACAACATTGATTTAGAAAATGCATTCATTCAAAATTTTCTACAAATGGTCTTTAGAAATGTATTTTAAATTTCATTCTAATGAGACCAACTTAGAGTAAATCTTAATGGGCCAGAACAAAATAGATTCGGGATTGATTTTTTCCATAAAATATGCAAAGCCCTATTTTTTAGATAGATTTTTTCCCCTCTGCAATAGTGCTCCTTTTCTTTAACAATGAACTTACCTAAAATGTTTCTTTTTTCAGCTTTTACTGAGATTATAATAGAATTAATGCATCAAAATTGCAAGGATGGATGCAAAATACAGAGAAATTTTAGATTCTAGACCAGATGAACTTTAAGCCAGTGTTTTGCCTGTAGCTGTTCTCAAGAATTATATGCATGTTTTACTACATTTAAAGTCGTTTTGAGGCTGAATTCATCGGAATATTGTAATTTGTTAAGCAGGATAGCCATGCACAATTGTTACACTGTTGAGCTCCACCCCCTTACTTCATATGTCCACTAGGACATCTGTGCCAGGCGTCCCTCTACAGCTTTCTCTCTTGCTTGCTTCTTGTTAGTCACGAAGATACATACTGTGCCAGGCCCTAAGCTGGTTTCAGCAGCTATTTATTTAGATTGTGTGAACTGGAGCTGAACTTGAACCCAATTAATAGCAACTGAACTTGAACAAACTGATATGAAATCATTACAGGCTCCGTTCCCTGGTCCATTATCCCTGAAGAGATCATCCGACAGCACTCCAGGTGCCTTTTCTATGCCAAAACTTGGTGCAATGCCCAATCAGAAAGCGCCGGGGGGATTAGAGTTCGGTTGCATCGGAGTTAGCTCATTACCGCATCTGTGATCGCGTTCACAGAGAGGAGAGGTGCTGATCCCACTGGGCGGGATGGCGGGGAAGGCTTTGTTTTCGACACCATCTGGCACATGGTTGGCACTCATTAGCACAGCGCAACGTAGATTAAAATAATCATTGTCCACGGCGGCAAGGCTGCTTGGACAGGTCCCACCTTTGGCCTCCACGCCAAGAAAATGGAAGAAAGGAAAAGAGGAGGAGTTGCCTCTGGTAACTGTGGTCCCTGGGTTTGCATCGTTGTTGGTGCCTGCATTTCCCCAGATCATCTACTTTACATATATTTTCATCTTTAAGTATTGTTAGCAGCCGTTGTTGTTTGTATCTGTTGTTTGGCTTATTCGGGGAGGGTGGGATGCCCTATGCTACGCTGTGGCTATGAACATTTTGCTAAAGGGCATTTTATGCAGTGATAGTATTGTCACAAGTTGAATTAAATATAATTGAAGGTTTTAGGTTTCCTCCTCGAAAGAATGAATAAATGGATTCCACCATTGAGATGTTGAGCAAGACTGCACTGTCCTTCCTTAAAAGAAGGAATGTGGGTTGACATCAGCATACCCAGGCCTTGGCCTGGCAGCAACTGCTTTGCCTTGTTCCCAGGAGTCTCCTTAGAAGGCTGCACTGTGCATGGGGACAGGCATGCAGGCTTTCCAAGGCAGCGCTTGGGTCTGAATCCCACTTTGGCCAAATGCTAGATGTCTGGCCAGGAGCAAATCACTTACCTGTCCCTTGGTGTCAGTTGTCTTAGCTCTGCAGTTCGGTAAAGTCATCCTCAAGCTTTAGAACTGCTATGAAGATTAAGAAACACACAAAACACTTAGAAGTGTGCCTGACGCCTGGTGAGCTCTTGATGAGGTTAACTATGACCATGTATGCATCACCATCACTTTCTGCAGGAGTTCATGCTTCTTTCATATCTATTTACCCCTTCCCCACAAAGATAGGACATACCAACCATGGTAATGAAGATGGTGGATAAGTAGGCATTTGTGCATATATGTTGATCAACTCTTTCTTATAAGACAACATGATTTAATTCCTTATCATAGTGGGGAAGGTGAAAAACACCATTGGACATGGTTCATTTCCCTATAGGTGTGTGATGTCTTCATACCGTGATAGTTAATGAAGCATACCATTTGTTTCCAGAGCAGAAAATGCATGTGTCATGTTACAGAAGTTCAATGCTACAGGCGGGCATTATCACTAATGATCATGTGATTTTCTCCAGTTGTGGAACCAGGAACAGCTTGTCCTCTGGCAACCTAATGATTTGTGTCCTGTGATGCTGCATGCAACCAGGGTTTTTCATTCCGTTTTCCGTTTGGTCTGTCGAAAGGCGTGCGAGAAACCGGCTTTCTGCAGCAGTGCTTAAATACCATCCATTCCACCAAGAGAAGATGAGAAGCGTGTTAGATGCAAGAGGAAGATGAAATGCATTCGGTTTAACTGGCGGCGCTGCCTTGTGCTTTGTATTGTTGCTGTTTATCTTCTGCCCAGCGGTGGAATATTGCGCTTCACCAGGTTGTGATTCAGGTATTAACGCCGAGTTTGGGTCGGGCAAGAGCGTGTTCAGTCTGTAGCACTTAGATAGCAAAGGCAAACTGCTCAGGGCTGTTCGTCAGGAGTTTCTGCGCGCCGGCGATTGCATGCTGTTGGCTCATAATCGGGGATTCGCAGCGCCCCTTAGATGGGCTTGTGTGGCTGCGCGTTCCGTTTGGGCTACTCTTGCTGCCAAAATTGTCAGCGTTTCTCCCCCAGACCTACCCATATGACACATGCACAGTGTCCTTCAGTGTTGCTGAATAGCTAACCGCTAACATCATGGATAACTTTTATTATCTTGGAGTTGTTTCCCACCACTCCCTTGAAGAATAGCTTGGAATAAATAACTGTTTTAATGTGTGCGTTTTCTTAGTTGAGACTCTGTGACTGTTGACTGAATTCGTGCCACGATGTTTTCTCGGGCGGTCTGGTTTCCAGATTGTCTGCCTCGGTTCCACTGTGCACACACAGGAGAATCGGCAACGAGATGCCGTGTGTTCGTGGTTTCTGCATCCATGGATCAGATCTGGGAAGGCCTCTTTGGGTCTGGCTCTGAGGCCCAAAGGTGACCCCTACTCCACATCATTTTTCCAACCACACACCCTGACTCCTCCCCACCCACCCTGACTCCTCCCCACCCACCCTGACTCCTCCACCCCATGACACACATACACTTTGTATCTGACCTTCTCAATCAGATCAGGACCCTGTGCTGCTGATTTCTCATATAATTCTATGTAGCCTGGTTCAGACCTTCCTGTATCCCTATATGATTACTCCGCCTACACCTGGCCTGGTTCTTTGACCAACTGAGTATTTATTCAGTGCCTGCAGTATGCCAAAGCCTGGGCATACAGCAGGAAGAGAGAAGCAAGATTTTTGCTCTTAAGAAGCTTTCATTCTGGCTGAGTCAGGAATTATGCAGGTAGACAGATCCCTGGAGTATTTCTGACAGGAACATTGCAATGAAGAATGTTAAACAAGTTAGAGGAACAGAGACTGTGAGAGGAGAGGGGAGGGCAGGAGACCTGTCGGAGCAGAGGACTCAGTGGTCATGTGTGTGGCAGTTTGGATGCTTTGGGAAAGATCCTGAGCCTTAAAGGAGCCGAGTGGCTGGGGCATAGTGAGCACCGGGACAAGGAGTCAGGTCAGAGGGAGCAACAAGGCCTGAATACAGAGTCTTGCAGGTTTTGGGAAAGAGTTGATTTTATTCGAACAGAAATGGTCAGAAATGAGGATTTAAAACAGGAAGGTACTAAAACTTGATTCCACAGTCTCTGTTCCACCCCTTTGATTGGAGCTTGATCTCCAGTGCAGGAGTTCTAGCCCTATCTCGGCTCCTGCCTGATGTTTTTGGCATTTAGTTTTTGAAATGTTTACAAATATGTGCACAATTGGTTCTCATTATTTTGCTCTGTCTACCATATGGACCAGCTTTTTTATTGTATCAGAGCCTTCCTCCACTCTCCGCCATCCCCTAGCACCACCTCTGACAGCCCCCTTCCTGTAACCCCAGCAGAGGGGAGCCCCCGACACAGGGGGTCTCCTGCTTGGTCCCTCCCTCCCTCATCCTGTAAGTCTTTTTCTCCTGTGGGTGGGCCGAGAGCACTTCTAAGGTGGTCCCTTTAAGTTATTCATCTAAGTCCCCCAGCTTCTGCCTTGGTGACTTGAACAAACTAGGAGGTGGTGGGTGGGTGGGCGGGTTAGTGGATGAATGAATAGGAAACCTCACAGATATGTCAGATCTGTGAGCCCCCCCACCCAACAGTGACCATTCCAGTTCTCCCTTTTGGCTATCTTTCGTGACATTGTCACGCATTATTGTGTCAGTCTCTTGAGAGCTGTTGGAGGGTCAAGGGCTATGTCATATTGATCTTTGTTTCCCCAGGACTTAGCCCAGTTTCTAGCACTGAGCCCGTTCCCGGGAAATACTTGAGAAAAATAATGTTAAACAGGACATAAAGCTCCAAAAACAGAAGGGCCCTGGAGGTAGATCAGCAGACTCCCTCTCAGGTTACATGTGTTTCCTTAAAGTGCATGTCATCCCCAGGCACTTCCCAAGCCAGTCGGGGTTGCAAGCTGCTGTTAAGCATCCCCCCATAAGGCAGATTTAGACCTGTTTTTCCCCCCAAACGCTATTAACCATGACTCAAAGCAAGAGAATGTGTTTTACATTGCAACCCAGAACACACATATGTAACTAGCTATTCTATAAAACAAAGCATATCTTCCCCATGTGCGGCACAGTTTGATTATTTCCTACGTCATTCCCGGTATAGAATGCTGATCATGACTCCTTAAGTGGATTTCAAGACTTGTGAATGCATTCTAACCCACAGAATGAGAAAATCCTGTTTTCAAGGATCCAGAGATTCTCCTGAGGTGACCTTCAGAGAAACCAGCGTGAACTCTACCTGGCACCCGGGATGCCTGGGCACACTCGATTGGTTGAATATTTGCACCAAACTAGCAATGACCCTGCCTCAACCAAAAACACAACCCAGCATCGACAAACCCTTAGGTTGCGTACAGGGGCACCTTTGGAAAGTTAGGATTAAATTGTTCGAAAGCTGAGAAGTTGCTGGCAGTAGGTCTCCTCCTCGTCACTCAGCCCACCACGCTTACATACAACACTGCGAATGTTTTATGTAAACGAGTTGCTTCTAACATGGAGTCTTGGGCCCACATCGATATGGGGAACTTAACATTTCCTCTGCCAATATGTTTATATAAATATTGCCGTCGTTAAGCATGCTCAAATAGCAGAACTATTTCAGTCCTTTTATCTCTTTAAGACTAATTTAAATCTGAGCATTAAAAGACTGTTTGATACCATATGTTTGTTTTTGATAGGAAACAAAATCCGTTCTAAACATAAGGGTTCATGAAATCTGTATTTTAAGCGCAGGGGCTTATGAAATTAGTGTTTAGGGGTGGAAGCGGTGGCAGATGCTCTGTGGCCATGGATTCCTCCCATCGTCCGGTGTCTGACCCTTCCTAATGCCATGGTGCTGTTCCTCCCATGCAGAGCGAGAGGGTATTTTCTCACCCTTTGCTCCAAAGTGTGCTCATAAGCTTTGCTAGCAATCCAGTGTTTGCCTGGTATTAAGTCTTATTACGGCATTTAAGTCTAGTCTGACCATGTCAGAGCTATATGGACAAGGAATATCAAAAGGCTTTTGTGAAAATATTGGCTAAACGTCAAGAACACAACCAGAGAGTGACACAGGCTAGAAAGATACCCATCACACATCCCAGGAAGCTTCGCGTACATGACAGGAACAGATGAAATGATTTAGCAATGTCACTGCACACCTGAGCATTCAACCTGTTTCATTGTGAGGCCCAACTACTTCATCTGTGGAAGCAGCTCTGTGTGTGTTTTCCAATTTAGACAGAGAGGGAATAGGAGATGACCTAGACACACTTGTACAAAGACAGCTCTGATAGCATCTGAACTTTCATTTGCACCTTAGAAGGGCTGTGTCTCCTTATTCTGTGTCAATCTTCCTTTTACAAACAGCACTGTGTATTGGTTTGCTGGCCCTGAGAAGACCCGGAGATGAGATTATGGCCCTTCACCTGAAATTAAAGGAACCCTTTGACAAGTTCAAATACTGGCTGCTTTAGATATTGACCTTTTATCAGCACCTTTTCATAGGTGGTAGGTCTATGTTGTTAAATTGTATCCCGTTTCTTGGGGTAGATTGTGCTTTAATTTGCTAGTCTGTGACTTATCAATTCTGTCTACTCATTCTATTCAGTTATAATAAATACCAACCTAGTGTAATGCAGCACTTATGATTATAACAGGCTTGTGACATAGCTAGATAAAACAGGTATCACTTCCAAGTTAACATACATCTTTTATCTTATATAATCTATAATGAAGAGCTAATATGCAAATGGTCATCATGCCCTCACACTAACATGCTGTAATGGCTCAGACACTCAACACTGGAGAGAGAGGAATGGAGTCCAGCCAGGCACAAATGAGCTCCTGAGAGAGGAATGGGGACCAGCCAGGCAGTGGCCCAGGAGAGGGACTAGCCACCCGCCCCATGGTCCCAGGTGCCAGCAGCTGCACCTGCACCTACAGCCCCGGAAAGGGACAAGCCACACACCCCGCAGCCCCGGATGCCAGAAGCTGTGTCTGCGCCTAGACCCAGGAGAGAGACAATCCACATGCCCCGTGGTTCTAGGCGCCAGCAGCTGCGTCTGTGCCTGCAGCCTGGGAGAGGGACAAGTAGCCTACCCCTGGGTCCTCAGTGCCAATGGCTGTGCCTGCGCCTGCAGCCCAGGAGAAAGACAAGCCGCACACCCTGCGGTCCCAGGCACCAGAGGCTGCACCCATACCTATGGCCTGGAAGAGGGACAAGCCATCCACCCCACAGTTCTAGGTACTAGTGCCTGTGCCTGTGGCCCTGTCGAGGGGCAAGCCATACGCCCCCTGTCCCAGGTGCCAGTGCTTGCAGCTGCAGCCTGGGCGAAGCCGCCTGCCCATGGTCCCCTTTGGCTGTGGCTGGCTGGGCAAAGCTGGGCTGGGTCCTGGGTACGTGTGGCCAGCCAGAGGGAGGAAAGCCTGGGTCCCAGATGCTTGTGACTGGCCAGAGGAGGGAGTCCTGGGCCCTGGCTGCAGGGCAAAGCAGAGGCAGTTAGGGGCAATCAGACCAGTGGGGAAGTAGTTAAGGGCAATCTGGCTGATAGTGGAGCAGTTATGGGCAATCAGACAGGCAGGCAGAGGTGGCTAGGGTCGATCAGGCAGGCAAGCAGAGGGGTTAGGGGCGATCAGGCTGACAGGCAGGCTAGTGGTTAGGAGCCAGCTGTCCCAAATTGCAATAGGCATTCAGACATCCCCCAAGGGATCCTGGATTGGAGAGGGTGGTCCCCTCCCTCTTCACTGCCCTGCCTGCTTCCCTCCCATCTCCACATTCCACCTGCTTCTCTCCCATCTCCACCACCCCACCCTCTTCCCTCCTTTATCCACAGCCTTACCTGCTTCCCACCCCAACTGCTTCCCTCCCTTCTCCACCACCCTGCTTGCTTCTCCACCACCCTGCTTGCTTCTCCACAGATTCGCTCCTTTCTGCAGTGCTTGGCTTCTTTACATGTTTCTCTTTTATTAGATAGGATAGACTAGAGGCCTGGTGCATGACATTCATGTACAGGTGCCAACAGCTGTGCCTGTGCATGCAGCCCAGGAAAAAAACAAGCTGCCCACCCTGCGGTCCCAGGCACCAGAGGCTGCACCCGCCTCTGAACCCAGGATAGGGACAGGCCACCCGTCCCATGGTCCCAAATGCCAGTGCCCGAGGGACACCCCCGGGCTGGGCTGAGGGACCCCGCCTCCCCCATGCATGAATTTCATGAACTTGGCCTCTAGTCTATCCTATGTAATAAAATAGAAACATATAAATTGGCCATACATCTGCTATGCCCCAAGCCATGCCCACCAGTCAATCAGGAGCAGGTATGCAAATTAACCCAACAAAGATGGCAGTTACTTTGCATATCCAGGGCCAGAGGAAAGACTAAAGACAGTGTAGAAGGAAGCCAAGCACTGCAGAAGGGAGCAAAGCTGCAGGGAAGCAGATGGGGTGGTAGAGAAGAGAGGGAAGCAGGTGGGTAGTGGAGATGGGAGGGAAGCAGGCGGGGCAGCAGAGAAGGCCACAGGAAGTCATATTCTTGTAGGAATCTTCCTGCAATGGGCCTATAGTATATATATAAGCCTAAGTGACCATTACAACCAGTCAACCGAATAAACAGTCAGTGCTATGATGTGCACTGATCACCAGGAGGCAGACGCTCAAACCAAGAGCTGCCCTCTGGTGGTCAGTGCACTCCCACAGCCAACCTCCTGTGGGCCGGCCAACCTCCTACAGACCCTTCCCCCGAGCCAGCCAGCTCTGATCAGCCCCAACTGGGACTGGGAAAGATGGCCCCCATCAGCTCCAATTGCTGGCCAAGCCAAGGGACCACATCTATGCACGAATTTGTGCACCAGGCCTCTAGTTCTGGTATAATTTGGTTTATTTTTAGAATCTGTGGGAAAATAGTGATAAAAACTTGTTCTGTCTCTTAAAATAGTCATTGATGTCCAATTGTTGTTTAATTTTATTTAAGTTGATTAAAACCCAGTCATTACTGTGACTCTCAAAAATCCATTTGTAGAAATTATTTTAACTTTAAACACAACTCTGTATTCCCCACAGGAGGCATTGTTAGGGGCAAAAATAAAATATTAGGGACTAACTATAGTTATAAGGAATATTAATCATGCTATGTTAACCTTAATTGCCTTGTTCTGATCAAAGAAAGGACATTCTAACCTGGCTGAGAGTTGTTTGCCTAGGGACCCGGGAGTCAACTTTGGACCTGGCAATCAACCTTAGGATGCTTGTGGTCCATTCTTATTAAGAACTGCCTATTATTATGGAAAGATTAACAACCTTGTTGCCCAAACAGTGGAGTCCTGCCCCAGCCTGCATTGCCTATTTCCCATGCCTATATTTCCTACTTCCCCATGTAATCTTTGTCCTACCCCAGTGGTTGGCAAACTCATCAGTCAAGAGCCAAACATCAACAGTATGAAGATTGAAATTTCTTTTGAGAGTCAAAATTTTCAAACTTAAACTTCTTCTAACACCATTTCTTCAAAATAGACTCACCCAGGCCATGGTATTTTGTGAAAGAGCCACACTCAAGGGGCCAGAGAGCCGCACGTGGCTCATGAGCCAGTTCGCCAACCACTGTCCGACCCAATATAAGCAGCAGGCTTATGGAGGGTTGCAGAACAGATTTTTGAGGGTGACCTGCTGTTTTCCCATATTGCTGGCATTATTGAAATAAATGCTTATATCTGATTGAACCCCATCTCTGCTTAATTGGCTCAGGTAGTGACAGGCAGCCTGGACCCCTCGGTTGTCCAGTTACAGTGTGGGCAGGCCCTCTCTGTCCAATGCCTTTTCTTTTGAAAGTTAGAGCTTGAGTGCTGTTAGCAGGAGCAGCTTGTCTCTGGAGGAGTCATAGGGATACAATCCAGCATTGTACCTGTGGCCTTTGGATGTTGATGCACATTGGAGCTGCTGCCAGGAGTTACATGAAAAGTCAATAATGATCTGTGGATTATGGCTTCACTCTGCCCCCAGGAATGAGTCTATCCATGTAATGTGCTCCTGCTTGTGTAATGGACATACTTAGTGGCGAGAGAGCAGCCATCTGAAATACCTGGGTGGTCTTTCAGGAAACTTTCAGGTGGATTAGATTTCAGTTATCTAATGTGAGGCCACAACAGCTTGGACATCTGGGACCAGTCCCCCATCATGGCTTAAATATGACCCCTGCCTACCAGATGCATAAGATAAAAGGTGCCTGAGGTCAGTGCTGATCCCTAGGCTGCAGGAATAGCTGTGGGTCAACAAATGAGGTCTCAAGTCACCGTTGCAAATAGAAAAGTCTCCATGCAGGGCCACACCAGACAGTCAGATTTCCCCCTGCAGGTTCATTAGATATGTTTCCTGCCTGTGAAGATCAGTGTTTCCATTTTCTGGATTGAGCTTCATTTGATTGACTCTTGTTTAGAATTTGAACTGCTGTTGAGTGTTTCATTACTGTTTCCACATCGGAAGTGAGGGCCTGAGAGACGCACAGAAGATAATATTTGTGGCTCCTGGGCACTGGCATAAAACCATCTTTTGCGTGTTCCTAAGAGGTAACAGTGGCTGCACAGGGCACCACTTCTTCCAGTCTACCAGCGACCTTCCACAGTCCAATAAAATGTAGCTGATAAATCATACAGTCTTGTGCCCAGGATGCCTTAAGCTGATGTGTCTGTGTTTCTCATCTATCATGAGGGACTCAGTGCTATTTGAATTTAGTGCTTTGATGTTGTCAGTAATTGTTTGCAACTGTGGGTGAATAGCCTGAAGGTCTTGCTGGTTTCTCCATCTCTCATCTTGCAAATAGCTAGTGAAATAGATTATCTTCAAGCAGTGGTTCTCAACCTTTCTAATGCTGCGACCCTTTAAGACAGTTCCTCATGTGGTGGTGACCCCCAACCATAAATTATTTTTGTTGCTCCTTCATAACTGTAATTTTCCTACTGTTAATGAATTATATTGTAAATATCTGTGTTTTCCTATGGTCTTAGGCGACCCTGCTAGTGGTTCTCAATCTGTGGGTCGCAGTCCACAGGTTGAGAATTGCTGCTGTAGAGCCTAAGACCATGGGAAAACACATATATTTACAAGAGGAACTGTATTAAAGGGTTGAGGCATTAGAAAGGTTGAGAGCCACTATCTTTAGAGGCTATTTTTAGTTCAGTGGTGACAGTGGCCATATTTAGGGTAAAATAAAGTCTGTACCAAATCCTTGGTACAGACCAAACCACTATCCTGATGAACCATCTCATATGAGCTCCATTCTAAATGAAACAATCCTCCCAAATCCAAACCCCCTTCACTGGACACATATTAGGATTCATCTTGTGGACTTTAAGAGGGAATTACTAAAGAAACGATTGGGATATTTTTACTTATTTTGTTAATCAACATTGTTCACATATTCTTAGGTACAAATGTCTTTCCAAGATGTATTTTAACCAGTTCCTTAAAACGCGGAAAAATGCTAGAGAGTGCCCCCCACCTTGAACATGTCGCTGCTGTTTTAATGAGATTCTGTGAATGCTCTGTCAGTGTCAGACCTCCCGGTAATGTTCTAACCAGATTCCCTTAGTTCCTCAATCACTCTCTCCTCTTGCCACTTGGTTTATGCCTACTTTCTGGCTGAGCAAGTCTTCTCAATATTCATAAATGAATGTCCATCTCTACCCTCTAAAGTAGGGGTGGCGAATGGCCAGCCGTGGGAAGTATAAGGCCCCAGAAACCTTGATCTGGCCCTGCCAAGGCATTAGGGGTGAGTTAATTAAATGTTTGACTAAACACAGCAGGTCAATTTTTAGGTTGATTATTTTGTGTGGCCCAGGAAAGATGTTATAAATATCCAAATGGACATTTGGCAGAGGAAAGGTCCCCCATTTCCTGCTCTAAAATCACGTGCCCAGCTGCCTACTGTAAATACCTCAGTCATTATTTTATACTTATTTATCAATTGCTGTATCTTCTAAATTTCAAAACTCTGTTAAAAAGATCCTTTTTGTCCCTAGCCAGTTTGGCCCCTGCCCTCGGACTGCAGGGTCTCAGATTTGATTCCAGTCAAGATCACATATCTCAGGTGCAGACTCAATGCTCACCCATGGTCAGGACATGCACAAGAGGCAACCAATTGATGTCTTTCTCACATTGTTGTTTCTCTCTCTCTTTCTCTCCCTCTCCCTTCCACTCTCTCTAACAATCAATGGGGAAATATCCTCTTGTGAAATTAAAAAAAACAACCACAAATCCTTCTAAAGGTTCTTTTCAAGTAAACTCAACTATTCTTCTAATTATCCCAGAGGTTGCCATAAATCTTATGAATATAGATTAACCTCTTAAATATATAGGTTGTAAAACTGTAAACTAGAAAACTGAAAGAGCAGCTGCCCAGGCAATAGATTTCCTTCATAAACCAACATAATTGACAAGACTGTAGTCAATATTTCAGAGTCTCTACTGGAGTTGTTTAACACTGATGTTGATGACACTTTTATGCTCATTTATCATTAAGTCAGAAGGGTGATAACATATGCTGCATTAGTGTGAATAGTGTTTGTTTTAAAATAAATGTTGGTGTTGAAGAAAGATGTGTGAGGTTTGAAGAAAACACAAACCTGACAGTAGCAATGTATTTACAGATTGGGAGGCATAGACACCTTTAAGTGTAGTGGGGAGAGTTCTTGTCTGAGCCACTTCAGGTTCCAAAGATCTCTGAACTTAGAGGTTAATCTTTGTTTCTCTAGCCCTCTTCAGTTCTGTTCATCATGTGGCTGTTAAGTGCCTGATCTACTAGGGATCCTACATGGTTCACTAAAATGAGTTGCTTGCTATCACAGTGCTTATAATGTAATGTTACCCGATTATCCTCCCTTCCCATCTCTCTCTCTCTTATTCCTACTTAAGAACTTGTGTTTTTGTTTGCTTTTAATGTATTTTATTGATTTTTTTACAGAGAGGAAGGGAGAGAGATAGACAGAAACATCGACTGGAGAGAAACATTGATCAGCTGCCTTCTGTACACTTTCTACTGGGGATGTGCCCACAACCAACGTACATGCCCTTGACCGGAATTGAACCTGGGACCCTTCCCTTGAGTCTGAAGGCCAACACTCTATCCACTGAGCCAAACCAGCTAGGGCTTAAGAACTTGCTTTATCCTTATTTTAAATGCCCACGTTTAGTGCATGACTGTTTCTTATCTGTCTCCCGCCAGATGTCTATACGCTATACAAGATCAGGACCTTTGTGTACTGTATGCCTATGTATCCAGAGTGCCTAGAAGGATGCCTGGTATAATCTAGACATCTAGCAAACATTGTTAAATGGCTAATTAAGGGGATACAAGAAAAATACAACTCCACACATGAGACAAAGGAGGGTGTGACATAGGCTAAAAAGGTATAGAAGCAGGTCCACACTTTGTGGGACTCTCAGAGTATAAAATTTAGGATTGCTATTTAAGAAAAGGAACATACATTTTAAATTTAAAAGTATATATGTATATGTAAATCAATACTTAGTTAGAATGATTAAAAATCACAATAATTTAGAAATTTAATAGTGCTAATATTCTAAGGCCATTAGAAATATTAAAAATATGTTGATGATATTTTAATTGATTACATATTAATTTATACTTGAAAATAACTCTTTTATACCTCTTCCCTACCATTTTTGACTGCGTGTTCTTTAATAACCACTTCCTATGTGATGCCAGTTTTTGTACAATGGCAAATGGGGAATTCGATCTCTGCCCCAGCCTGGTTAACCACACTGTTTCTGTTGTTTAACGCTGTGATGTATAAACAGGGGGCTTCCTGGTGCAGGCTGGTAACCTGTGAAACTGCCACAGGTTGTGTCTCACTAGAACCTGGTTCAATTCCGTGCCGCATTTTCAAGTGTACTCTACATAGGAGAGAGCTTTCCGTTGACAAGATATAGGGCAGAACTGAATTATCCAAGTACTGAAATGTATACACTATTATACATCGGGTGAGTCAAACACTTTTCGTTAGACTACCTTCTGGTTTTCTACATTTCAAACCTTCTTTATCTTCCAGGACCCACACCCTTCAGCCAGGGGCAAAAGAGTACAGCCATTGGATTATGTCATTAGGTCCTGCTTCTTTGTATCATGAAGCTGGGGGAACCAGCACAGTGGGTAACAGGGATATATCTGCATTCCCCACCAGGGTGACTGGCATTGACTTAACTATATAAAGCAGTGTCTGTGAACCACACACATATAGGCCACTATATTCAAATGAACTATATCCCCAACTCAGTGCCCCCTTACTGGATCCCAAAAATGCTTTCGGCCATTCTAGGTTCACCTGACAGGAGGGGATGTCAGAGCTGAGGTAGTATTAAGCTACTTGACTCATATAAAGTTTACAGAATCATAGAATCCTGTGATCTTGTTGCCAGACTCCTCCTGGGATTTTGCAAGGGGTCCTTATAGACAAGGGTCCCTGAAGTTCTGCTTCAAAAAGAACTGAGGTTGTATATGACTTCAGGAATGGATGGGTTTATGACTGGCTGTAGAATCAGAACACCGGCGAGAGGGTGGAACTGGTATGCACTGGGGTCAGCGCCTGCAGGCACTCTGAGGCAATGGCGGGGGGTCCTACGCGACATGGACCAGGTAGCCATCGACGCAGTACAAGCCGCCATCAGAGAGGTAGGCTGGGGGAAAACAGTGAGGTCCCGGAAATCCAGAACAAGAAAAGGGAGCTTGTCCTGCACATGTCACATTCCTTCCCTGCCCTTCCATGTGCAGGAGCCTTTCCCTGGCATTATTAACTCGGGTGTCTTTCTCAGGGCCTGGGAATGAGCTGTTCCCTTTTCGGCGCGTGTGCCTTTTAAAGTTGGGGCCTTTGCTCCGGCAGCACCTCCTGTCATTTGTCATTGTTGTTGTTGTTGTGGTTCTTTTGTTTGTTTTTTACAAATCATTTGAATTCTACTCTAACCTAAATTGAACATTGCTGCATTTCTTCTGCATCACAGCAAGACAGTGAGCTGTGCCCCTTTATTGCTCGTCATTGCTCTTCATGTAACATTTGGGACATAGTTCATGTCTAATGTGTGGCATAAGCAGTCTGTAAATAGCATGAGTAAACTAACTGATAAAGTATTTTCAACCACATGAAAAGCTCTAGAGTTGTGCCTAAGAATCGGATAAAGTGGGAAAGCTCCACTGGGAGAAAAAGCACATACCCCAGGCATGGGCAACGCTACTCTGCAAGTTGAAGGCGTCACCATCTTCCGAGAAGAGTACAGCTCCTGATAAAAGTCCGTTAGCCATCCCTTGTTTCTACAGCAGTAGTGCTCCAACTTACAAATAGTAAGAGATATTGTATCTTGTATGTGCTCATTCATAACCAGTGTGTGACAATTCTGTGACTTACCCCCTTTGCCTGTGCTGAACAGGCATGGTGTTTGCAATCCCAAATACAAGAAAAATGATACTGTTCATCAAGGCGGACCTCTTTGCTCCTTTTATGGCGATCCTGGGAGTCGTTTTCCTAATGGGGTGACATTTAAGACTGAAGTATTTGCACAGCTACAGCTCTGCTGAAGTGGGACTTGGTTTCTCTCGTGTGGTTTCTTCATCCTGGTGTCTGCGGGCCTGCGCAGCTGCTGTGCTCATCAAGGCAGGGCTCACCCAGGCCAGCTCCCCTGCCGTGAGAGCCAGCTCTCCTCTGTACTTCCCATTAATGTGCCGCTACTGATATCATCGCCGAGGTCTTTAAATGGGTCTCCAGGTTTCAGTGCTGGGGAGCCTGTTAGGCATCATTGGAAAAGCCCTCTCTGATACCCATAAAACCCATACAAAATAAAACCTGGTTTTCTCCAAAACCAAGAGAGGTACCCTTTCATGCATCTTTCTTTTTCCTTTCTTCCTTTCTTTCTTTCCTTTCTTCTTTTCTTTTTCTTTCTTTCTTTTCCTTCCTTCCTTCCTTCCTTCCTTCCTTCCTTCCTTCCTTCCTTCCTTCCATCCTTCCTTCCTTCCTATCTTCCTTCCTTCCCTTCTTCCTATCTTCCTTCCTTCCTCTCTTCTTTACTGCGATACGGACAGGAAGAACAGGAAGAGAATGCTTCCCCAGGCAAGATGAGGAGATCCTGTACTCAGGTGGAGATGCTGGTGCCTTGACTGGCGGGTCACGCATCCTGCCAGATATGCCCATGTGGCTACTGATTCAGGTTGGCTTTTGGCTGCTCAGTTTCCACAACCCTTTCCTTTAGTCTGTACCTTCCATTCAAATCTTCCTCAACTCTTCAGGTGATAAGGATTGCTACCGCTTTAAAGAGATCTCATTCCCCTTCCACACACCTACCCCCGTTAATGATGCAGCCCCACAATAGAGGTGCCAAGTAAATAAAACTGGAGTAGGATTGAGTCCAAAAGACTTAAAAACTGAATTTGTCTGGAACTCCATTTCCTTACTAGCTGGATCACCGCGCAGCTACCTCCTTGTAAATCGCAAAGGGGACTGTGGTATAGCTCATCGGACCTGCTTCCTCAACTGATGCGGAGAGGTCGGACCTGGGTAGAGTTTCCTGGAGGCTCCTCCCTGCCAGAGACACCGGTGGAAGACACCAGGCCTGTGGAAGACACGTCTATATTTTAACGTCCTGTTCATTCGATCCATGTCAGATTCACCCCACTAGTGACCAAGTACCAGACAAAGGCATCCTTGTGGTGCTGACTAGTTACACAGTCTATTAAGAACATGTGCTCTCTGAAACCAGGGTGCAGCTTATATATGCTATTAATATTATTAATATGCTATGAATATTGATTATCTGGTAACTCATGTTTTCGTATTTATCTCTTTTGAAGTTTATAACACTTTTAACCACCTGCAATTTGTTTCCATCATGCAAGTTAAATATTTACCAGTTTTGGTGTATTTCAACTGCATCTCCCCCCCTCCCCCTTCAGACTGATCTTGTCCTGAGCAGCCGTGTCAGTAGAATTGGAAAGAGAGTGTGTTTTCTTTCATTGAGTCAGTGTTTTGTGATTGGATAACTGAGTAGCACAGAAGTAATCCCTTAGAGCGAAGGACAAGTGAAATGGAAAAGACCAAGATTTTTCCCGTTTTGTAGAGAGACAGTTTCTCCTGTTGTATCCAGTTTTTCTCATAGCCCCCCCCCCCCACCTTCCGCTAAGCGGGCCTCTGTGGCTTTGGTCACCACTCCTCTTCCTAAAGACCCGTTTCTGCTGCAGATTCGGGGGGAAGACAGGCACTGGTTTTCTCAGTGTTCTGCAGGCGATGCTGCCCACAGGCCCGTTCTGATCCTTCCTCGTTTCCTTTCCGTGGTTCACCTCCTGTTTGTCTCCACTCACCTGCATGCCAACATGATTTCCACTAGGAGCTTCTTACTCATCTTCAGGAATGGCCATTGGAGACTCTGGAGACTGATTCTTGTGTATATTGAGATATCTTAGATTAAAAGCAAATTGACCTAACCCTCAGTGGGCTAAAGCCAATTCGTTGTTTCCTCTGAAACAAGTCATAATACTTGCTACACACTTTCCTATTGCTCTCTCTTCCCCAGGCAAGAGATATGAGAATGGTTTTAGGTTTTGGCGTATGCCCATTCTCATTTCCTTTGTATGTATAGTCATTGCTGATTTCTCCCAGGTTCTCTTCTAGTTTATTATTGCATCTCTGCCTGTGACTTTTGGGTCCCCATTCCTTTCTTCCCAGTGCTTTTCTTTTTTAAAAAATATCTTTTTATTGATGTTTACAGAGAGGGAGAGGGTTAGAGAGATAGAAACATCAACGAGAGAGATCATCGATCAGCTGCCTCCTGCATGCCTCCTATCAGGAATTAAGCCAACAACCCAGGTACATGCCCTTGAGCGGGCAGACACTCTATCCACTGAGCCAAACCGGGCTCCTCCCCGTGCTTTTCCAGCCTCACTTTGCTCGAGGCCTCTCACTTCTAACAGATTCCTTGTCAGCACATTAACTGGGAACCTCCTAGAGCATCCAGGTATCAGTCATCCTAGAATGAAATAGCCCCGATATTGATGTCATGCTGGCTTTCCAATTTTGCTCAGGAAAATAATTATATACGTTTAAATAAATCTCTGTTCTTACTTACCATACAACTCAGAACATGTGCCTTTGTGATGTTTGATAGGAGACTCATGTTTAAAGTCATTGTTTGTTTTTTCTGCAGCATTACAGGGATGATTCTTCCGGACCTTGGCAGTCTATGTAACTGCCTGTCTTTCTGATACATCTTTCCAAACACCCAATACAGAATTTTATGTATAACACAACGCCTGTCATTTCAGCCCACTACGTTGCAGGCATCCTCTAAACGTAGAAATAATTATTGAGGGGTGTGTGTGTGTGTGTGAGAGAGAGAGAGAGAGAGAGAGAGAGAGAGAGAAAGAGACTTTATAGAAAAGAGACAGAAACTTGAATTTATATAGATAACTTACCTTTGTGAGTAAGTTTTTCTATCTTATATGATTCATTTATGTACCAATTGGAACCTTTTAACTAGTTGCTGCCTCTTTCAAATTTCTTTTCTTCAAAATGGATTAGGTGATCTTCCTATGGGGTCCCTTAATTCCATTTGTAGGGGACATTGGACAAGTAACTGTATCCCTTTTGAATCTAATTTTGCTATCATTAAAATGGTGACTGCTTGAGAATGAGAAAACGTGCTGTCATTCATAGACACCTGGGAACTGAGGCTAACGCCAGCGGCTCTAGGCCTGGGAGACCCTGATGAATGTAGCCATCTCCTTAAAGGGAAGCGCATGAGAGTGTGAGTAAATCTCTCCTGAGTGTAACCTAAGTCCTGAGTATACATGAGCGTTGCTCCAGAAAGAATTGAACTTTCGTGATGAGGGAAGACCCTATCTTGTAGAGGCAGCGTCACCAGCCTTACGCTCCTAATCAGAAACTCCTGTGTTCGGAGGGACACAGCTTCTCCTTGGCTTCCATCAACTTTCTATGCTTCTGGATAAATAAAATGGGACCAGATCCAGTCTATAGTGTGTGTGTTCATTAGTTCAAGTTCAATAACCCATAGACCAACTCCCAGAACACTGAACTTGCTAAATGTACTAAATGTTCTTTGTCCTCGCATTTCTTTCTTTCCTTTTTTTTTTTTTTTTGTTAACTGTCACTGAGGATATTTTTTCCATTGATTTTTAGAGACAGTAGAAGGGAGGGTGGAAAGAGAGAGAAACACTGATGTGAGGAAGACACATCAGTTAGTTGCCTTTCACACGCACCTTGATTGGTGCTGAGGATCAAGGTAACCCAAGTACATGCCCTTGACTGGGAATCAAACCTCCCATAGCCCTTGGTTACTTGTGGTGGACATTGTACCACTGGGCACACTGGCCAGGGCCCACATCTCTTTCTGTAAAACATAACCTGGAGTAAACACCATGACTCCTCATCTTATTTTCTCCCTCTCGTAGTGGAGTTCTTGATATATCACGAGGTCTCAGAAGTTAACTGTGTGGAAAAATATAATGCAGTTGTCTGTATGGGACTTCATGCTTTAAAATGCGTAACATTTCTTACCTGGGTTTTACAGCCACTGGCTTTTAAACTCTGAATGTGAGCAATGCTGCTCTGCTCTTGAGGACTTTTGCCTCTAAAATCGAAGACTCTTTTCTCAATTAGCTAAACAATACCAATAAACAGCCCGTTTTCTTTTTCTGTTTTTGAGCTATCATCCCACGCCATCATTTCTTTTTCTAAAAGCTTTGATTTCTAGAATAAGGCTATACCTGGTTAAGCAAAGAGTTCTGTTCTATTTCAATTTGCGTATTATTCAATGAAAATTACCTTGATTTTCAGGTTCAGCTTTTTGAGCAGATAGCACTGTTTACAACAAGAGCAGGTACCGTTCCTTCTTTTTATTGGGGAGGGGGGTTTCCTGCCTGAAAATTACAGACTAGGCTGCGTGGGGGGTGCCTCCCGTGAAATCTGTGGTGTGTGGTCATCCCCGGGTTTTAAATGAGGAAACTGTGTCACTGAGCAGCTCATGCCAAAGAGCCAGGGAAGATGAAGCTCAGTCTATTTGACCCCCAAGCCGTGGTCCTCTCCACTGAACCAACACGTGGTTGTTCTTAGTGCCAGTTCCTAATCTTACTGATGGGTTATAAGCCCCTTCATTGCAGGGGTTAAGTAATTTCCTCCTCCTCCCACAGGAGGTCCCATAAAACCAGATTAGTGGTTTTCTTCTTAATTTAGGTAGTCTTGCTTGTGAGGTGTGCCATTTTCTCTATTACATGTGGCCGAGGACTGGCCCAAATCACCGTCAGCACTTCAAATCACACGCCTCTGTTCTATATTTTCTTTGTCTTTCAGTCAGGAACTTAGGCTGGCCCTGACAGCCACCTTCAAACGGGGCTTGGGCCATTTGAAAAGTAAGTTTGAACGGCCCAAGAAAGGGTTGTGTAAAACTCTGAGATAGCAGCTCGTATTTAAAGATGTTCATTGTTGCCAAAACCGGTTTGGCTCAGTGGATAGAGCGTTGGCCTGCAGACTGCGGGGTTCCAGGTTTGATTCCGGTCAAGGGCATGTACCTTGGTTGTGGGCACATGCCCGGTGGGGGGTGTGCGGGAGAGCTGATCGATGTTTCTCTCTCATCGATGTTTCTGACTTTCTATCCCTCTCCATTTCTCTCTGTAAAAAATCAATAAAATGTATTTAAAAAGAAATAAAGATTTTCATTGTTAATTCTAATATAAAATGATTTGTATGTGTTATTAACACGTTAAGACAGCCAACGAAAGATGAGAAGGCAACTCAACAGGAGACATGAGTGTGTGGAATGCAGAAAAAAGTGGAGAGGGAAAAAAAACTTATTCCTAATGAGGTGCATGTTTAAGAAAGACCTCTGCATCTCACAGTTTGTTTATTTCCCGAATGGTGGGGACCCTGGCACAGAGCTCGGCTGTCTTCTTTGGGGAGACGCACTATAATACTACTGCGTGCTGGTGGAATATGGAGGCCCTACTAGGTGTTGTTATAAAACTGTCTTCAATAACACTTTGTTATTACAACAGCCAGTATTGACAAATAGTGGGGAGTCATAGCTGGGTCCTTAAAATGGAAGGAAAGCTATCTGGCACAGCTTCTTTAAGAAAAGTAGACTTATCACCAAACAAAAATAATAAGTCTTTTTCATAGGCTCACACACACACACACACACACACACACACACACACACACACACACGTACACACATAATGTACATGTTCATATATATGTATGTGCCTCAGCTGAAAACACAACATAACTAAAATTGTCATTATCTCAATTTTTTGTTTCTTCGCTTCTAAAACAATTTATTTTTGACCTCAGTATATCATGGTGATTTTACCTGCTTTTTAATTGTTTGTTATATTTTATTTATTTGTTTTTCTCCAATTTAACGTGTGGTGTACCGGTCTGTTTTAAATGCTTGGAAACAAGCATTTGCCTCATTCTCTTCTTCATTTTAAAGATAGTGGGTTACTTCTGAGGGTTATCACATTTAGACTGACTTGCTCACTTCAAGTCCGTGGTAATCCAGGGCTTCACCTGAGAAGCAGTCAGTCTTTAGTTTACCTGGAGGAGGAACCTACAGTGGTGCAGGACTGGGACTGGGGACTTCAGATTTGGTGGTGCTTTGTATTACTTCTACTTTCCTGTTTGTAACTGTTTCAATTGAGAACACGGGTGCTATTACCATGATACTGGCTTGAGAAGAATTTTAGATGGAGATAGAGAAGTTGAGGAATAATGTAGTAACTGTATTAATTAGAAATAAACAATAGAATGTGAACTTGGGGAATATTGTTTTAGAGATTTTTATTTTTTATAATTAAATTTTTTATTGTTTAAAATATTGCAAATAGTAGTACGTAAGTCTCCTTTTTCCCCCCATTGACCTCCCCTGGCCTCTCTCAGTACATGCCCTCACCTACCTTTCCTCCCCCCCCAACCCCCGCAGGGTCCAGCATCCACCGGTTATGCCCATATGAATGAGTACAAGTCCTCTGGTTGATCTCACTCAGCCCCTCCCCCCAACCTCCTCTTGCCTCTTGCCTTCCCACTGCAGTTTGACAATCTGTTCAATGCTCTTGCCTTTGTATCTGCCCCCCCCCCCAATGTCTTTTCTTTAAAAAATCTTGCCTCTGCAGACTAGAAATAAGCACATACAACAAAAAATGTTTGAGTCCCAGTTTCAATTTCCCAGTTCCTTATGTGTACATGTCAACAATGATATCTGGATGGTGGACACATAGTGGGAATGCAGGTCCGACCCTCTCTGGTTTGGTCCTGGGCAACCTGCAGTGATGAGAGAAACAGTCCAGAGTGAACTTGGGGAATTGATAATACCTTTTGGTATGGTGTTTCATCCTAGGTAGCATGATAATTTCTTACTGTGAAATAAGTTATTTTATTAAAAAGAAACTTTTGTCTAAACAAGGGTGAACGTATTGGCAAGTCTAGGTTTCTTTGGAACACATTGAGAAATCCGATTTATAAATAGTTCCAAGTAGATTTACTTATCATTACTGTGCTATAAAAAAAAATGAAGTATGGAAAATTTTATTTTAAACTGCAATAGCTTGAACGAGTTGGGGAATTAGTTTCAGAATATTGATTAACAGGGAATTGCGTTTATACTGTTTTCTGCTTTCTCCGCCCCAAAAGTACACAAATAAAAAGTTAATTTTTATATGAGAGCAATTTTAAACCACAAATGGATTATTTTTGAGAGTTTCCTCTATATTGGCCAATTTTGTATGAAATAAATTATTTTAGGCCTAATTGCAAGCAGAATAGTTAGGCCGCTAGCTCTGCTAAGGTTGAATTTTATTTGAACTTTCTAATAGTATGATCTCTCTTTTCAGAATTTAATAACTGACTCAAATATTTAATTAAAAAGAAATCAAGATATATTTTTAGAAGAAGTAACTTATTTTCCTTATCAGTTTCATCTACTTTAGGAGAAAGGAAGAGAATGGAAGCCATCTCTTTGTGTACTTAAATAGACATTAATGCTGTAACCCCAGCAAACAATTTATTTCTATATATGTCATCATTCAGAAGATTTGGGAAGCCCAGAATGGCAGCAATACTATACTTATAGCTCTACTGAATAGCAAATTCATTGACTGTGTGAACCCCTCTACTGGGCTACTGAATAATCCTTCAATTCAGTCCCCAAATAGATTTCTTAGGTTAGTTTTAGATTGCACACTGTCAGTGTTACATTGCCTAACAGTCTGGCTTAAGTACAATGACTTGTTTTGAAATGCAAGTGGGGAAAGATGAGGGTTCAAAGATTTCGTTTCCATGTGTCATTCTATGAATAAATGACAAAAGATCATTAAATGGATTAATTTACAAGCATTCTCAAGAAACAATGTTTTTACATAAAAGCATGTTGTAAACCTTTTTAATTAAATTGCATTGTACCATGCACTCTCTTCCCCCCAGGGTTCTCTTGACCTCTCACCTCTTGTTTTGTCCTGCAGGCACTCCACTGCTGGTGAGGAGAAGCAGTGACCCAGCGCCAGGCCCACCTGCTGACGCCCAGCCAACTGCTTCACACCCCAGTGGCCAGAGTCTGAAACCTGTCATTCCAGTAGGTATCCCGCCTTTTGCATTGCTAAGGAAAGATCAAAGAACCTTCCCATAGATTTGCAGTCTTAAGTATGTTGACAATTAGAGAGCTTTTGAGAAGATATATAGTATTAGTTATAATAATAGCTAGTGTGAGCTATTACTAGTATATGGTTATAATGATAGCATTTGTTTATAAAGCACTAATTATATGCCCAGTAGTGTGTTAAGTGCTTTACATTAAGTGCTATGAGCCAGGGTATTCCAGGGAGAACACGTTTGCCTTTATTTTACTGATGCTAAAGTTGGAGGCAGAGGAAGGTTTAGTGAGTTGCCTGAGGTCACAGCTAGCAAGTGGCAGAGCCAAGACTTTAAGCCAGGTGGTTTGGTTCCTACATCCTTGCTCTTGACCAGTGTACTCTGCTGCTGACTCCCCTCCTCCTCCTGCTTCATCATGCCTCCTCCTGCTTCAGGATGCAACTGGTAAGTCAGCATGTCAGGGAAATGCTTCTGAAACTGGAACATGGTAAGTGGTATTACAGGTTCAAGACAATTTATATTATGGCTATATGGTGCCAGTACTGGGTTTCCAGAACTCAAAAGTGAAATCAGAGAAAAATAAAATGCCATGCCAAAAGTGCTTCTAATCAGATATACTTGTATGTTGTACCTCTAAAATGATACATTAAATGAAGAATAGTTTCCTAAAGAAATAAAGTCCTTCTTCCACTGGGGACTATGGGGTCTTTCTGCTAAATCCTGAGTTGCTCTGAAAAGCTGGATGGTGGTTTGTCCTTTGCAATGGCCTGAGAGTTAGATCCTGGTTAATGGCGATGTATCATTGCAATAAGTGGTCTTCAGATTTGATGGTACCATATTAAAAAGACTCCAAGAAATGAGGCTCTAACCCATTTTAAGTCTCACTGTCTATAACATCTTAAGAAAAAGGCAATATTTACAGGGATATAAGGATGCTGAATGAGCTAAATGGATTCTCCTCATTTTGTATAAAGTTTTATTAAGAACCTGTGTCAGTGTGTTTGAGGGAGGAGTCAGTATATTGAATCATTGGCCATTACTAATAGGTTAGTGGCAATATTTTAGCATATTTTTTTCCTGTGAATAAGGAAGAAAATATCCTGGATGTAATATTTTTTTACTCTCCATCCTTTTAAGGAAATATATTTAATGGAAATTACTTTAATAAAAATTAGGTGTGTGAGTTCTACTGCTGTGATCAGTATAAACGGAACCAGAATGTGGTATGATTTGTGTCTGTGTGGGTCTGTATGCATGCATTTAATACACATAAACTGGAACTATGTTAAGCCTAAGTATATTGGATTGGAGGGAGAAAAGAACTATGTAAATGAGGTAATAATTACACCAAGGAGAGAAACTACAATTTACTGCTTATTTTTGCAATGTTAAGTATACTTTAAAATGAGAGCATATCTGACTGTGTTACCATCATTTACATGCGGAATGTCACCAATCTGTTCCATGTTTCTATGTATCCTTACCAAAATATGATACCAGTGAGTTCTAAGTGGAGTAGTTGGAATGAGAGATATGGTGTTACTAACAAAGATGCAAGTCCTGATTCAAGAAGAAAATGCTGACACCCCAAATGCTCTTACCTAACAATATGCAGATTATCAAACATGAGCGAAGGCCACATGTTCCAAAAGTAAGAGGAACACGTCTGTTTCCTCCTTTGCTCACAGGGCTCCCTGTGGATGATGGTGTGTGAACTTAAGACCCTAAGAATAGCGTCTGGTCCCTGCCTGGCCACAGAACAGTGGCGCAGTCCAGGCTGTTCTAGCTTCAGTGGTGGAATACTTTCCATGCCAAGTTTAAGCATTAACAGTCTAAGATGCAGGCATTGTCCCTTTCTAACCTCTTTATTTCTAGTCCGAAGCACATGGGGGGTGCTCAGTTGTGTATGTGTTGTATTTAGGAATGCAAGACACGTATTAATCTGGGAAAAGTCTTGGAAGTTCTTAGCAATTACCCGGCTTTTCTAATTCAACCATTCTTTCTGGTCTCCAAGGGAATGCACCAGGTAAAGGTTTACCTGCTCCAGTGTCTGGTTCTCAGACAGTGTAACTGCCCTAGAGTGAGGGCAGGCGAAGTCAGTATGTGAAGGCATCTAGGTGCATCTGTCTTTACCTAGAAGAAAAATATGTGTGTGCCTGTATTTTTTAAAATATATTTTTAATGATTTCAGAGAGGAAGAGAGAGAGAGAGAGAGAGAGAGAGAGAGAGAGAGAGAGAGAGAGAGAGAGAGAAACATCAGTGATGAGACAGAAACATTGATTGGTTGCCTTCTTCACGCCCCACGCTGGGGATCAGCCAGAAACCCAGGCATGTGACCTGACCTGGAATTCAACTGTGACCTCCTCGTTCATAGGTGCACACTCAACCACTGAGCCACACCTGCAGGGCTGCCTGTGTGTATTAAAATTGTTTTATTCCCGCCTACCCAAACTTACGGATTTCTTAAAACTGTGTTGTCCAATAGCAGAGCCACTGATACGTGGGGCTATTGAGCACCAAACATATGTGTTAAGTGTAATATGCATTCTGAATTTCAAAGATTGCAATATGAAAATTAAGGTGAAATATCTCATTAAAATTTTCATAATGACTACCTGTTGAAATGATACTATACTTGGATATATTGGGTTGAATAAAATATGTTACTAAAGTTATTTTCACCTATCTTTATGTTTTTTTAAAAAAAACATCTCTACTAGAAATTTTAAAATTATATGTGTGGATTATATCCCATTTATATTGGACAGAGCAGATTGGATATTGCACTAATGAAACTGTTAGAGACCCTTGGGAGGAGTTATTTGAGGTACACATTAACTCTGGTGGTAGCAGTATGATTAGGTTTGCCTGGGGCAGGCCTAGTCCATGCCTGTTGTTCTGGCATAATTATTAACAGTGTCCCCACTAACTCTCCGAGGTGTTCATGTGTGGATGATAAATTATGTGGCACCCTACACTGTAGCCCTACAGTCACTTTCATTGTTTGCTCAGTGATAAAAGGAGTGGTCTTTCAAGGAAGCCCTGGGAACAAAATCACAGCTCTCTCACCTCGGGGTACGCTGAAGGGAGGGCTTTTTGTAGCAAGGGCCTGAGCCCAGGGAGTACGCTGTGGAGCCTGCAGATTCTTTTCCGCCTCTCAGATACCATAATTCTACACGTTGCTTCCTCCGCAACTTCAGGGACACCAGACGTGATTCCTGTGATTTGATAAGTGGTGATGAATATGGGGAGTGTGTGATAATGTACTCATGCAGCAACTAATATGAAAACTAATTGCTTAAAAAGCTCTCTTCAATTGCATTGCATCTCAATATCCAAAGGAAAAAACAATCAAAATTTCCATCTCTTAAACAGAACACTCACATGTAAGCAATTCACAGATGGCAGAGCCCCAAGTGGGTTATGTTCAATCATCCCCAAGAAATGAAACTTACTCATAACCCAGAGCATGAGAAGCTGTAAGGATGAGTGGTTGACACATTTGATTATGTTGAATTATTGCCTTTTAAACCACAGTTGATGACTGTTATTTTTAGTTGCACTTCATTATTCTTACTATAGAGGGAAGACTTTTCATTGATGCCCAGAGATGTGTTTTTGAAAAGTTGGAAAAGTCGCACTTGTTTTCTAGCTGCTTAAATTATTGCAGATTGCTTATTTAAGATGGATCCTCAGACAAGTTGGGCTTTTAAAAAGGATTTAAGTTAGAAATATCAGATTCTCTGTAAGCTTCAAGTTCTTTAAATCATGAAAAGCCACCAAACCTCATTGTTTCTTAGAGTACCGGCCCGTACAAAACATGACATTTTGTTCCCTTTCTTCCTCTTTTCATATCCAGTTAATCAGAGTGGCATAATTATTAACGTGCAATTAGTAATGACTGTGTTTCTTTCAAGGCAATAGAAAAATCTAATTCCACTGACTCTGAATGAAAGAGAGAGAATCCTGGGGGCAAGATATTGCGGTGAGAATCTGAGAATCCGCTTCTGAGAAGCCTTACCTTTCTCGCCTTGATTGCAACCTGGTGTTCTTGGCTGAAGGGCATGCCATAAAACCAGGTTCTTGAAATTGATGTTCCTGAATTTGCGGATGGAAGAGAACTCTAAAACAGATGTGTGTTTTTTCTTCTTAATATCCGGAGATGGTTGCTTTGTGTTTTAATGACTGTTTATAGTCTCACATTTAACCCCTAAAGCAGAAAGATCCTGCAGGGCGAGTAAATTAAAAAGTGGATTCCTGAGCACTATAAGACTCTGCCTGTTCTCAGATAGTAAACACCTTTGTTTGTTCGGAAACCGTTACTTGTATCGCATCACCAAAATCGTCTAGGAAACTCCTGGTACATATTTTAAAAGTTCATGTCTATAATAAATACATCTCATTTAAAAACAATAACATGGCAGCCTTTGAGGCTGCTAAACTAAAATTCGTGAACGGGTTTCACAGAGTCGGAAGTTTTATACCATGGACTGGGAGGAGGGGTGGGTCGGGGGGACGGAAGTATATTTAATGAAGGAGACTCTATCACTGCTATCGAATTTTAAAAGGAAAACAAGAGATCAAGAAATTGTTTTGGGGTTGATCTGAGATGAAATCACATGGCAAAGACACCGTTTCTCAAAGCATGAGTAATGTTAGAGATGGAGAAGTAAGGTAGAAATCGCCACCTCTCCTAAATATCTATTAAATAATTAAGGTTATTTCATCTTTCCTACCCAACACATAGTATGTAAACTCAAGATGTTAAGATGAATGGATGTTTGTGAATTGCTGCATTGAGAGGCCAAAAATAACTCTTCAGTCAGTAGCAACATCATGCCTGGCAACAGTGAGACGGGAAAACGGGCACACACACCGCCTGGGGGGGGGGGGGGGCGTGTGTCCAGGGGTCCTCCTTGTGCAACGGGGATGAGAAGTGAATGGACAATTTTGTTTCTTCGGAATTTGGGGTATTTTATCAGCAAAGACAGTGCCAGGTGCTTCTAGTGGGAGTAAACGAAGAGAAGCATTATCTTTGTGTCGGACACGTAACTGATTTGAGAAATCTTCCCTTGTGTGTCACAGATATTGAAATTATAATCAACACTGCTCCTGGCTTAAGGGTTTGCAAATCCATGAAAGAAATCATCAAGAAGTTACAGAGAAAATGAAATAGCTTGGCTTTTAGGATTCAAATCTTCGAATTGCCACTAATTTGTCAGAGGACTTGTGGTTATGGGTTGCTGACTGTCAGAAACCCAACATAGAAACTTCACTAAAATTCTGAGTTACCAACGTGTATATGTCTGTCCATTAGATATACAATGAAGTAGCTGCAGAAACACTGGCACAAAACAGTTGTAGAAACCAGTGTAAGTTGAGAGAGAGGCTCTCTCCATTGTCTTCCAGGGCAGAGTAGTGAGTCCTGTGGAGCGGCAGGGAGGGCGCGGTAGCCTGTCCTATGCAATCGCATTATGACAGACACTGAGGCCTACAAAGGTTTCTCTTTCCCCCTCCTGACATGGTGATTTAATACTAGACCTGTTGTTTGTGACTCCAGCTGTTCGAAGCTGCTGATAAGACCAGAGCGTGGAGACACATGGCGACAATGGTTTTCATCTGGCTTTGTTTCTGAGAGATAAAGCTGCCATCCAACATTTCACGGGGCCAAGTGTTTACTTAGTTTGGCAAGTTTAGACAGCTTAATTTCTGAAGCATTTATATGGGTAAGACTTCAGTTTAAATCCAGAAGCCTGATTTATTCTGCAGCAGAGATTTTCATCCAATCTTGTAGACGTCGGTGAATCCGATTCGGATCGCCTGCGGGTCTGTACCGTGACTAATCAAAGGACCTGGGAAATGTGACCCCCACACAGGTGTGCGCTCCCATCACTCTTCTCCGCTCTCCTCCAGAACCAAAAGTCTAAGGAAGGTTCACTGGGCAGAAGTCATTTCCAGAAATCAAAAAGCTCACCGTGACGTGTCATCTTTTGTTGTTGAGATTGATCTGCACAGAACGAAAACTGAATGGGCGTCGCTTTCATGTCAACATTAATTGATTAAGTCCTTAGATGTTCAAGGCTCTGCTCTGTGCCATCTGGACGGCAGAAGACTTGGCCCCTGGCCTCAGGACACTTACCACCTAGTCACGAAGACCAGATCTATAGCATTAAGCAACCCTGGCAGTCTGCAGGAGAGGATCAAATGATCAAGTCACGCACTTTCAACCATCAAAATTAGTGTCCTTTTCCTTTGGTCTGCATTCTGCTCAGCCTCCCAAGCCCCTCAAGGGAATTGCCATGTGCGGTATCTCTGTTTATTCTCACCTCACGCAAATATAAGTGCCTGTTTACATGCCTATTACCAGACCTAGCTCCTCAGAGATATGAGCCAGTGTATTCATGTTTATATTCAAGCCCCAGGCACAGTGCCTGGCACATACATGTAGGATTAGAGGATTAGAACTTTTATTTTTGAGATGGGCAAAAACGAATTAAATTCAACTTTTAACTCATTTTGTAAAGGTGTGTATATTTTTGCATATGTAGTGTGTGTGTGTGTGTGTGTGTGTGTGTGTGGATTAGAATGTAAAAGTTGTGAAATAAACTGTTTAATATAGTGTTTTGCACCTTAAGTAGCATTTCAGTCTGGAATTTTCTGTTTTAGGGCAATGTCTCCTTGTTGTAAAGGGGAGAGAAATGTTTAAACACGAACTCTCCAGTTAGAATTAAAATGTTGGTTGATGGCTGATGCCATCTTCTTATGGTTCTAGTGATGAGCATCACAGATATGGTTCTGAGAAAAAACAAACATTATAGGAAGAGACAAACATGATAATTCTAGAGATTAGTAACTATAAAAGCTGATTTTGTTAGTGCCTATGATATGTGAACAAAGAATAGAAATTAATATGCATGCAATAGGGTCAGTTATCTGAGTTTGTCAACAAAAATATGACTTGTAGATTTAAAGTGCTAGTAATCTTGATAGTTACATCTTATGTTTAAAAATTTAGGAAACTCTGGAGTAGACTAGGGATTTGTGAACAAGATACATCTATACACATAAAAATAAAGATTTTATTCTAAATTTTTCTCATATTCCGTTTTTATTAAATCTTCCTCTGTTGTTAAGTGATGTGGAAGAAAATACAAGTCCTGGTATTGTGAATTAATTCAAAATTATGGGGACATTTATAAGGTGTTTCTTAACACCTTATATAGTTCTCATGATAGTGGTTTGGGTAAATGAATTTGACAGTATAGTTTGAAATTTGGTAAATATGATGTTTAAAGTAGCTTTATTGTGAATGGCAGTCTCCCTTATCCTGATTGTTTCCACAACTCTGTGACGCTCATCAAATGGTCTAAATCCTGGGTGATTTCCTCAGAAACCCCGTGTAACCAAAAGCAAATAACAAATAGAAATTCTATCTGAACTCCTGTAGTTCAAACACCAAAACTAGCAACTTGAGGGCTCCAGATGTGAATTACTAACTTGGTTGATAAGAATTCAACTTTAAATTTCCTTTTCATATCTCAGTATTTATGTGTTTATGGAATAGTTATAGCCAAAATACCAAAATACATTTATTGCTCAAGGTAATCATATAAAATATATATATATTTAAGGCCAAAAAATATATACATATTTTTATATCCAATATATACCAAAATGTATTTATTGCTCAAGGTAATAATATAAAAAATATGTGTATATTTTGAAGGCCACAAACACACAAAGGCGGCACCATAAAAACATACATGCATTTTCACATGAAAATTCTTTGGAGGAGAGCACTGCTTAAAGCTGAGGCTAAACATGTGGTAGGTCCTGTTACTTTCATCTGAAAGCTCACGGATGTGGACTGTGTCCTTGGTATGTTCCGATTTTCTACGTGCTCCTTCCTCTTGCATTGCAGATGCTTACTGGCTATTGATGCAAAGAGTTATAAATAAGCGTTCACCTGGAGCAGAAGCAAGTCAGTCCTTACTGGAGGGACAAGAGAAACTGGTTTTTCCTGGGGCATGGTGGGATTCTTCGAAATCTCTTCTGATGGGGTTGTTTTTTCCTCTCACAACATGAATTCTTCTGGAGTGCAAGTTTCATTTTGGTGTTTTCCTTTCAAAATCTAGTCACAGAATGACACGGTACAGACATTTAAAGGACTCTTCTCTCTCTCCGGAGGAGAAACCGCTTTCCTCATAGCTCTGTGCTTGGAAATACAATTCTGATGTAGATGAATCACGTTTTAAAAGCAGCTACTGTGTGTGTTTTACGCTTGTGGAAACATCAGGCATCCTGGTAAGCAGTGTGTGAGCTTGTCACACTGCACGGCTTTTGATGTCTGATGACATGATCACAGGGACATCTGGAGTGAGTTAGTTCTCAAGTCGCTGGTGTGAAGCACCAGAGAAGCCAAAGCCTTATGACAGACCTGAACCAGTAAAAACATCGCCACTTTTAGCAAACCTTTTTCACTGGCAACTGGCAGCCGAGTCTCAGACCGACAGCCCTGATGTTTTCCAGGCCACTCTCCCCACTGCACTGCCCGATGTTCCAGCAAGAAATGGGTGAGTGGCATTCACTGCAAAAATCATAAGGGACCCCCCTCCTCTAAAAGGTACAGGTAGTTTCTTAAACATCAGAAGTCAGACGCGATAGACTTGCTCAAAGAAATTGTATTGTTTCATTTTTCCTTGCCTCTAATTTCAATGACTGTGCCGATCACCCATTCTTCTTAAATTTTCACTTTTAAATAACTATGTTTGACATGTAGCTATGTTCTGTGAATATCCACAGATAAAAAAATAGGCATAAAATATAGGTTATACTAGGATAAAGTTATTTCTTATTGTTTCATGAATAAAATCATTATATACATGTAAATATCTGCCTTGAGACATCTGACCATTATCCATGCATCAAGGATACATTTTAAATTTATTGGTGTTTTTTTTAAATCTTTGGTTATCATGGTAACAAATATAATATTTACCACCTTAATAATTTTAAGTGGAAGAATTTATATTAGTGGCACTAAGCACATTTATATTATTCTGTACCCATCATGCTATCTATCTCCAGAATTCTTTTTTTTTCTTGCAAAACTGAAAATCTGTACCATATATGGAAGGGTTTATGTTTGAGTTCTTGTCCTGACTTCACAACCTAACGCCAGCCTACATGTTTAGCTTCATCTCTAGCCACATCATACCTGCATGAAGTTTCTCACATGTCCAAGTAATGTGTCTCTCTATGCGTCTTTGCCCAGCTTTTATTCTGCTAGGCAAATGACAAATGTCAGTTTCCCCCCTTTTCCTAGAGAATGTTCAATTTTCTTTCAAAATTCAGTATAATTATCTCTATGGTCTTTTTCTTTACTAATCCGCCCCTGCCCTCTCTCTGGTATGAGCAAAAATAACCACTTTCTGCATACTGGCATACCCTTTCTAATGAAAGAGTAATATGCAAATTAACCATCACTCTGCTACACCCATAAACCATGCTCACTAGCCTCGGCCACTAGCTAATCAGGAGCGAGTATGCAAATTAACACCAACCAGCTGTAGCCACGTAGAGAGCAGGAGGGAGGCTTAGGATTCCCTGGCACTAGAGAAAGCAAAGCTTTCTGCACACCCTGGCTGGCCCAGACCTCTGCTTAAGGCTACAAAGTTTCAATGATAGAAAATACATAAATCCCAAAAGAAATGGCTGCCGCCACAAAGTGAGCAGAAGTCTTAGCTCCACTCCAAACTACAAAGTTTCAATTGTAGAAGATAAATAAATTCCAGATACCAGGGCCTCCACTTGGGTCTCTTGGAGGTGTGGCCAGCCTGCAGACCACCACAGGCCCCCCACCCAGGCCACCCCATACCCTAAGGGAACCCTCACCCTGATCCAGGACACCCTTCAGGGCAAACCAGCTGCCCTTCGCCCATGCACTGGTCACTATCCTATCTATCAAAAGAGTAATATGCAGATTGACCATCACTCTAACACACAAGATGGCTGTCCCCATGTGGTCAAAGATCCTGCCCCCATGTGGACACAAGATGGCCAGCAGGGGAAGGAAGTTGGGAGGGATAGTTGTGGGCAATCAGACCAGCAGGGGAGGACAGTTGGGAGGTATCAAGTCTGCGAGGGGGAGAAGTTGGGGGTGATCAAGCCTGTAGGGGAGGACAGCTAGGGGTAACCAGGCTGGCAGAGGAGGGAAGTTGGGGGCAAACAGGCTGGCAGAGGAGCAGTTAGACATCAATCAGGCTAGCAAGGGAGTGGTTAGGGGGTTATCAGACTAGCAGGCAGAAGTGGTTAGGGGCAATCAGGAAGGCAGGCAGGCAAGCAGTTGGGAGCCAGCAGTCCTGGATAGTGAGAGGGATGTCCAACTAAATGGGCAGTCAGACATCCCTCGAGGGATCCCAGATTAGAGAGGGTTCACGCTGGGCTGAGGGACACCTTCTGCCCCCCTGTGCAAGAATTTCATGCACTGGGCCTTTAGTCTTTATTTTAATTGTGGATACCTCTTTATCATTTCTCATATTTTATATATTCCTTAATAGATGCTGAGCTCCTTGTGGGTGGATTGAATTTCCTTCCACATACCCACAAGATAGCATTGTGCTTGAAGAACAGGGCGACACTTACAAAAGGTTTATATTAGGAATGGAGAACATTTTCTGAGTGGACAGTACCTTGTTTAACCACGAAGCAATTTAATGGCAGTTTTAATAGCATTAATCTATGTGTTAGGCAGGCCAACAAATGACCAAGTAACATGACACAGGGTGTCAAGGCAGAAGAGACTTTCTCTACTCAGTTTGCAGTTCATATCAGATGTGGACACTTTATTACGCATATTCAAATATTTTATTTTATCTCATAAAAATTTGAATGTTCAGTTTTATTAGCTCTGTGTTATGGATGAAGGGAAGAGGCAAACAACTCATTTGCCCCAGATCATATAGCTACTAAGTACAAGTGCTAGAATTTTACTTAAAATAAGCTTTAATCCAAAATATCACCTCTTTTCCTTCTACACACAATCCAATGTTAGCCTCAGAAGTGCTACCCTGGCATCTGTACCTTTGTCTCGTGAATGCTGCCATTGCTGAAATGCTTTGGGCAATCTTCATGCGAAACTGCCTCCCAAGGCAATTTATGAGCCACGTCTTAAAACAATTGGTTTTATTATTTTGTAGAAATATTTTATTTTATTTATTTATTTTTTACCAAAGATGGTATGGTTCTATATAATGCCAAAACATATATTGACATTGACTGTTTACAAAAGTTAGTTATCCCAAGAAGGCAAAAATATTTGCCCCCACAAAAACAAATCTAATGCAGGTATTAGAAATACATATGGAAGACTAGATTCAGATATTCTTAAAGCAGCAGATTTTTATAGCCATTCTTTGTGTATTCAATTGTCTAATTGTGAAGACAACAAGTTTTATTCTTGACTCATCCCCTGGCTCTTTGCCAAGTTAGGTGAGTATAATTTTGTCCTCTGTCTGGAAGATTGTCTTCTATGTTCCTCACAGTGGAATTGTAAGGTGAATGCCTTTTATCTTGAGTATAGCATTTAGCAGACTGCTTAATATATGGTAATAACAGTGATAATAATGAATGTTGATAATTAAAGGTCTTTTCTAATTACCAGATCTCTAATGTGTATTAAATATAAAAAAGGAAAATGACTTCAATTATTATGCATGCACACAAAAAAACTAGAGCTAGCCACAGCTTTCAGTTTTAGCCATCTAACACCATGCATGTGAATCTAATACTTAGAACTCCTAATATGATGATAGTTTTACTAGGGTCATGTACAAAGAACCTATGCAGGTTCTAGAAACTAGAAAGTCATTTGTTTGAGTTGAAAAACATGGTTATGTATGGAAAACCTCAAGGGATTCTTGTGATTGGACTATTACCACATGAAATAGTGCAATGGGCACTCTAGTTATAGTTTATCCTCATAACACTCTCTGTGAGTTCTATGAGAAAAAGGTACTTTTCCTAGAAGCTGGGCACCATCCCAGATTGAGTAACAGATCTGCCTGGAAGGCTCTGCCACTTGGGTGGGAAAGAGAAAACAGTAGCCCAGCTGGAGTAGCTCAGTGGGTTGAGTATGGCCTGTACACCGAATGGTTGCCATTTTAATTTCCAGTCGGGGCACATAGCTGGGCGGGTTGCAGATTTGATCCCTGGTTGAGGCACACATGGAAGGAAGGCAACCTATCATTGGTCTCTCTTCTCTCTCTCTCTCTCTCTCTCTCTCTCTCTCTCTCTCTCTCTCTCTCTCCCCCCCCCTCTCTCTCTCCCCCTCTCCTCTCTCTCTCTCTCTCAATATTCTCAGATGATGATGGAAAAAAAGAAGAGGAAACAACAAACATAACTATTTCTCATGAGATTCAGCTAGGAGATTAATTATTTGAAATAAAATTTTATGACTTCATCAGGTACTAAACTGGGGTAAGGAGTTGTGAGCCACGGCAGGCAGTGGGCTAATGTGGTTAAGAACATGGACTCTTAAGCTTGACTGCCTGGTTCAAATCTGGTTCTGCCAACTGACTAGCAGGCTGATTATTGTCAAGTGTTTCCCTTCTCACTTTTCTAATCTATAAAATGCTAACAGCAACAGTGCTTACCTCATAGGGTTATATTGAGAAATCAATGAGTGGTTATTTATAAAAATTCTCACAGTGCATGGTAGATAAGTACTACATGTGCTTGTTTAAAAAAATCTTTGATTTGTCCCATACATGAAGGAGGAAAGGGTGCTAGGTTAAGTCAGACCCTAGTAGTAGTTCTGAGACTAATCTTTAATTTTTAAAGCTGAATTTGATGTTTAGTTTTCACTTAAGAAAGGCACTTGGCACACAGCTAGAAAAACATACCGATTCCAAAGGCAAACATTGAATATATATTGAGCATCTTTTGCTTAGAGAGATCCTGGCAAGTCCATTTCATTTTCAAACAAAAGAAAACCGAAAACAAAACACACACACAAAGAACCAACCCTCCGAAGACCAATCCTTAAGGCACTGTTGGAACTGCATCAACACACTCAGCCCTGGCTTTCCTCTCTTGCTGTGAAATGGTTCTCTTCCTTGTAAACATTTTGTTTAAATTGAAAAGCTAGAAGGAAACAGGAAGGGAGGGCCTATTAAGGAACGGGGCAATTTCAGATGGCTCGAACCTGCCACCAACTCTTCTAGGTTTCTGGAAGTCCCTGCCTTTTGACATTTCCCTGGTTTGCTCTTCCTGCCCTCTCTATCCTGAGCCACCTTTCTCACCGGTTAAGTCAAGGCTAACACTTCACCTCCCTTTCTTTTAACTCCATCCTGCAAACCCCATTCCCTGCCCTAAGTTTGGTGCCATTTCAGCCATAGTTTTTAAAGTAATGTATGACATGGCATTTGTTAAGATCACAGTGAAAATATTATTGGTGGACAGCAGTGTTTAATATAGGGTCAAAATATGAGAGGTTACGCAAAGGACAGACACCAGGAGAGCAACAGGATGGTTCCCTGATTCAGGCAAGCTCTGCTGGGCTCAGAGGCTGAGTCACCTGCTCCCTTCCAGGGCCCTGCTGCCCCCACTTCCCTCATGGAGAATGGTTCGTACTTATGTTGTGAACACTTAGCCACTTGATTTTGTATGTCTCCCTCTTTCCTCAAGAGTGGAAGTCCCCTGAGGGCAGAGAATTGCTTTTCCTCCTGGTGGCCCAGGACTTAGCATATGGTAGGTAATAAGGGATTGTCTGACTGACTGAGTGAATGAATGAAGCACATATGGAAAGAAAGAAAACATGAACAGATTCTCAGATTCTAATGGGATTTCTGGCGTATAAGATGACTGGGCATATAAGACAACCCCCAACTTTTCCAATTAAAATATAGAGTTAGGGATATACTCGTCATATAAGACTACCCTCTTCCAATGGACACCAAATAAAAATTAAGAAAAACACATCAGATTTGATTTCGACCCCCAACTTTTGAGACTTCCTGGGTAAAAAGTCATCTTATATGCTGGAAAATACGGGGTTTTTTTTCTAGAGAAAATATCTGAAAGGCAATATTTCAGAAAAGAATAAAGTGTTTTAAGGGTAATATATGTTTTTGTGTTTTCTTCATCCACTGCTAATGATGAACACATGGACTTCAGCATAAATGTATTTATATATATTCTACATCTATATTGCAAACTAAGAGCATAAGTAGACCTCTGAAAGTATTATGGCATTTCTGCATTTTTTTAAATATGGTTCAAACTCAATTCTCCTCGTCACTTTCCATCTTCCTTCATTTTAAACATGACGGCAGAAGTAAGGGAGAGAATTTGCTTGGAAATGATTGTAGTCATTCAAGTTTAGCTTCGAGTAAGTGCTTTCCTACCAGTATGAAAATATTTCATTTAATTATTTGTGTATTTGGAAAAGTAAATATAAAACCTAAAGAGATGATCATTTAATGTCAGAATATGAGTTTTTCAGTATTTCTAAATCTCTTTTGATAAGTAGATAAATTAGAAATGCGAAGCTTTCTGCAAATATGTTCCATTAAACATACAAATATCAGGAAAATGATGATCTGGGACCACATAGAAATTTAATGAATATCTATGAACCACTTTCCCTGAAGTAAGTAGAATAAATATTCTCCATAATGTTTCTGCTTCTACATTTTAGGTACCTGCAGTACATATACAAATAAATTGTGAAAGCACACTATAGCCATTGCTTGTGTGACTATACCCCACACTGGAGAAACACTGTGCATAAAATGTTTGTTTTGTTTTGCTTCTACCATATGTAGTTAAACTGATTAATTATATCATGTAACATAAAACAATCTACTTTAGAAATTTCCAAACTGATTTTTTGTTTTAAAATCCTTGCAATTTTTCCAATTGGTGGCCCAAAAATAACATGCAAAATTAAATATTTTAAAGCCATGAATCTTGGCATCAATTTCAGGATACATTTCTCCTGGCCTACTTGGGAGAAAAATTTTTATAGTTTTAGCTCATTTCTTGATTCCCAACTGAAGTATAACCTAGAGACCATTATAGGCAATTAAGGCTTTGTCAAACTCTCATAATATTTCCCCACTTTTGAGTATGTGAGTTTCCTGAGATCTTTATCCATAATGTTGTGCTGACTCAGCAAAATGGTTCATAATGCCTTCCTTCCTTTAACAAACATTGTGCCAAGTACCATGGTTTTTGCTTGCGATTTAAAAAATGAATAAAACATGGGCCTCCCCCTAGAGTATTCTCATTTATATGCCTCTCTCCCTCATCCATTGAGGAGTACATATAAATGGAAATGATGATATAATATGGCAGGTGCAATGATTTTTGTATGTACAAAGAAAATATATGAAAAACTAACAAGGGAATTTGAAAATAATTCTTGAAGGGAGGAAGTTGTATGGAGATGCTGAGTCTTTAAGGATGAATAGGAGACAACCATCCAGGCCAACTCCTGGGAGAGTGTATTTTAGACAGAGAGCTACAAAAATAAAGCCAGATGTGAGAAATGGTTTTTCCAAGGAATCACAAGCACTTTGGTCTTGCTGAGCGAGTGTTGAGAGATGAGGGGCCAAATCAGGAACGACCATAGAAGTCCCACATAAGAGTTTGACATTTATGTTATGTGAGACCGCTGAAGAGTTTTCAGCAGAGAGTTTATAAATTCAGCTTTGCAAAATTAAAGAGATAAGCAGATGCTTATGAATTTGCTTTAATATGACTCAGGGAAGAGGTGAAAAAACCTGAATTATATCATGATCTCTTTATGGATATAAACTCAGTGATTGATTCAGTTCTAATTACAAAACATCCACAACCACACTTACTTTTTGCCAGTCATTATTCTAAGTGCTTCAAATGTATTGTCTAATCTCTATAATAATCCTATGATAAGAGGCACTATTTATATTCCCATTTTATTGATAAGGAAATGAGGCACATAGAGATTAAGTAAAGTTGAATTGCTTAGTCATAAAACTAGTAAGTGCCAGAAATATTTAGGAAATAAAACCCACGGATCTTTGGATAAGGCAGTAGAACAATGAATCGAGAAAAATTAATTGTCAGTTTCACTTTGATATGTATAGTGAGGCAGATGAGTGTTCTGCCAACCAACATACAGAACTCAGAATCAGCTTTTAGGCAAAGGCACAAGTCCAGATGCTTGGGAATCAAAGAAATATGAGCTCAAACCTGATATATATTTTATTTATTTTTTACAGAGAGAAAAGGATAGGGATAGAGAGTTAGAAACATTGATCAGCTGCCTCCTGCACACCCCCCACTGGGGATGTGCCTGCAACCAAGGTACATGCCCTTGACCAGAATTGAACCCAGGACCCTTCAGTCTGCAGGCTGATGCTCTATCCACTGAGCCAAACCAGTTTCAGCTCAAACCTGATAGTGTGAATAACCTCATTAAGAGCAGTTTTGAGAAGAGGGAAGTGAGTTATACACCGTCCTGCTGTTGTCTGAGAAGCAAATTGGAGGCAAAGCAGTGGAAAGGGCTCTTAAGGAATTTATAATCCCAGTGGAAAGCACACGGAGTTAAATTTTATATGCCAGTAACAATTTAAGAGTGCCTTTAATTGAAAGTGACAAAAGTACAGTTAAAAATGTCTCAGTCAAAAAATGAGGGGCATTTTTTTTTCTGAGCTGGTTGCGTATAATCCCTGAGTGTGTGGAATTGCCACATCTTGGGAAGCAGGAGATGCAGCTGGGGTTCAGGAAATTGGGGAATCCGATTCCAGTCTTTGCCTCTGCTTTGTTCTTTCACAGATTCGGCTACTTTAAATCAGGGTTTGGGGAATGGACGATAGCCACACCACACTGGGTACATGGTTTCACTGGGCGAAGAGCTGTTTCGAGCATGGGGAGGACTGGACAGGCATTCCCATAGACATACGTACACCCAGAGCCAAGGGCAGATATAAACCATTGCTAATGCCAGGGGGTGCAGGAGGTTCCAGGGCAGCTCTGTGCCCAGCAATGAGGGAGGCTTTAAGGAGAAAGATGCCTCGAAGGATGAGGCATGCAGAATTCAGTGATTCAATTCTTAGCAACAAGGATAGGCAAGCAGTGCTGTGACAGAGGCAGGCCTCAATGGACAGAGGGCGGAATTGTGAATGCACTGTTTCTAAAGCGGAATTGAAAGAACACTGGCCTCGGGAACACCTGAAGTCTTTGCAGAAATGACAGGATCTGGCCTATAGCCTCGTCTGCTGAATGGGAATCTTTGAGAGGAGGGTCTGGGGAATCTGCACCCTAATTCAGTTCACTTTGCAACCTCAGTGCAGTGGGAGAATGGTGTGACGCTAAGTGATGAGGAGAGACTCGACCTCGCATGTGGGGAGCAAGCTGCTTGGTATGGAGATGGTATGGAGATGGAAGAAACCCTTAGCAGCATAGTCTCCATGGATTTATTCAACAATACAGCAGGTAGAGTGAATAGATGGCAGGGTATTTGACAAATTAATAAACACACTGGAGTTGTGGAAAATAAATCAGCTGTAATGTTTCACATGGAATGATGAAGTTGTAAAAACAAACACAAAAAGAAGGAGAAGAAAATGGGACAGATATTCTGCAGAAGAGGAAGGGAGTGGTGGAGAACACAGGATAATTTGACATGACTGTAAGGATACCTTGACATGATAATTTTTTAAAGAAACAAGCATGTGTTTTTATTCATTCCTATTTAATTCGTCATACTTAGTATTGTCAGCCTTGTTAAATAAGTAGATTAGGGAAAAAGCAACCAGCATTATCTCCTTAGAAGAAGGAGTTTTGTCTCAGGCCACAGAAGCCATGATTTAGGACACAGACTCTCTTGGGTCTGGAAAAGTAAATGCCTCAATTAACTAACCGACATTCACCAAATATAAGAACAGATCAAGTTTTCCCCAAAGCTCCTGTGTATATCATTCTGCTCTCCATTTGGTGAAAAATATTTGGCCACGGCACTAGTTTTAATCTGATGGTATTGAACAGGACCTTTTAGCCTTTCCTTGTCTGGCAGGACTTCTGACATTTGGTTGCATGGCTAACATCAGGCATGAAGAGAAGTTTGTTTCTGGTGGAGCAGTTAAGACAGGTATGCTGACGCTCTCGGGAGGCTGTACCAATGGAGGCATCAGCCAGGCAGAAAGCGCCGAACAAGAGATATTTTTGGCTATTTCCACCTGAGTTAAGGATACAGTGTGTTCAAGCAAAACAAGAACAGCCAATGTTTTGTGGGCTAAGAGTTGGAACCACCATCTGTTCTAAGCTTAGGGACTGGATTATGTCACCTTGGAGAAGTATCTTAACTTCCCAGGAATGGTTTTCTCTTCTGTACTTTTAAAAAATATACGTTTTATTGATTTTAGAGAGAGAGGAAGGGAGAGGGGGAGAAAGAGAGAAACTTCAGTGAGAGAATCATCCATCAGCTGCCTCCTGCCTGCCCCCCCGCCCCCGGGGGATCAAGCCTGAAATCTGGGCATGTGCCCTGATCAGGAATCAAATTGGCAAAGTCTGGGAACATTGGATTACATTCAGCCAACACCTGCCCCCCACTGGGGATCAAGCCTGAAATCTGGGCATCTGTCCTGATCAGGAATCAAATTGGCAAAGTCTGGGAACATTGGATTACATTCAGCCACACTGCCCAGGGCTATTTTTTGGACAATTTTTAAAATTTCCAGAACTTTATATTGGCATTAGTTCTCAGATTTACTGGTATAAATAAACTTTAAATTTTAAAATAATCTCTGTAGTCATCCCTCCCCATTTCTAATGTTAATTAGTACATTTTGTGTGTTTGTTTTTTTCCTTGATCTCTCTTAATGGAGATTTTTCTATGTGATTGGTGTTCCAGAATTGTTTACAGAGAAACAGTTTTAGGATTTTTTAAATCTACTTTATTCTTCTTGTTCTATTTTATTACCTTAGGCTCTCATTTCCTTTATTTCACATTAGTTTTAAGTAAAGTAAGAGTGAAGAAATAAAAGTTTACATTTTCTTTTCTAGATTTTTATGTGGTTATTTTTCACTTTCTTGCTTTAAATTAATGCACTTAAAATATGTTTTCTCATCAAAATACAGCTACTGGAACTGCATCCTTTAATTTTTGATACCCAGTACCTTCATTTGTAATTCATTTCACAGTGCTTTGATTTCCGTTGTGATTTTCTCTTTACCCTATGAAATATTTAGTAATACATTTTAAAGTTTATGAACATATCACTCTAGACCCATTGCTAATTTAATCACAGCATCCACAAAGAAATTTATGTGGTACTGATTTCTGATAAAGCAGTTAAGATAGATATTAAAATAAATGCATACCCCCTACTTGTTTCTCTATTACCTCAGGATTGATTATTCGTTTTGTTGTTCAAATACTCTTCCCTACTTTTTAAAAATAATGTCTCTACCTTTCTATTTCTGACAAAGGTGTACTGAAATCTCCACCTATGTGGTTATAGATTTGTCAAACTCTGCTTCTAAATTTGGGAGATTTTGTCTCATGTTTGCTGAGGCTATGTTATCAGTTATTTACAATTCATGGTTTTTATCATGGTGATGCTTCCTTTTATTTGAAGTTTTCTCTTCAAATAAAATGTTTCTCTTTAGCCATATCAGCATTTTTTAATTCTGTGTAGTCCACTGTATTTACAACGACCAGTGTGTTTGGTTACAGTTTATTTCATGTATTTTTCCATTGCTTTATTTTCAGCCTGTCAGTGCGGTTTCACCTTAGGAATGCAAATAGGGACATGGGGGCCATAGAAACCATGTATATTGAAAATTCACTGTAATTAATTATATATTTTAATAGATGAGTCCAACCTGTTTAATATTCTTATGATTATAGTTCTGTTTGTTCTTATTTCTTACTAGAAGCCTGATGCATAAAGATTCCTGCTAGAATGGGCTTTCCTTTCCCTGGCTGCCAGCACCACCTTTCCACTCCGGCCCAGCCCCTTTCTGCTCCAGCGCCGAGTTCCCATGCTGCCCAGAGGCCCTGAGAGACTGGGGGTGGGGTAGAACATTCCCGTCACTGGGCACCTGTGTATGCAAATCAACCACCATTTTTGTTGGGTTAATTTGCATATCACTCCTGATTGGCTGTGGGCATAGCAGAGTTACGGTCAATTTACATGTTTGTCTATTATTATGTAAGATTAGCATTGGACTGATATCCCCCATTTGTTTCTTTCAAATCTATAAATTTTATTTGTATTGTTTACTTATTAGTCATTAATTTTAGCATTTGTGAATTATATTATTTCATGCAAAGGAGTTTTGAAGTAGCCTTTAAGCACTGTGGTAGAATAGACAGAACTGGCTGTAATGACCATGGGGGCTCACCCTGGGTGAGCAGACTAGGGCCAGAATTATATCCTCACCATGAGAGTGTGGGGCTGCACTTGAATTCATTTTCAATGGGGACAGTGCCTCTGGCATCAGCCACATTTACAGTAAAATTCCAGAGGCCCCAAGATATCCAGGTTCAAGATGGCTGGCCTTTGCACAGCACCATGATGAAGAGCTGGATAGCCCTAGCCGGTTTGGCTCAGTGGATAGAACATCTGTCTGTGGACCAAAGGTCAGGATTTGATTCTGATCAAGGGCATGTACTTTGGTTGTGGGCTCCTCCTCTGCCTGGGCCTTGGTCAGGGTGTGTGCATGAGTCAACCAACCAGTGTATTTCTCTCATTGATATTTTTCTCTGTCTTTCCCTCTTCCTCCCACTCTCTAAAAATCAATGGAGAAAATATCCTTGGGTGAGGATTGAAAAAGACAAAAAGAAAGAAAAAAGAGCTGGATAGCCACACTGTGCTCTGCCATGTGCCAGGTTTCTTTATGCCTGCCACTAAGAAGTTTCCTCCCACACTCATTGTGTAAAATGTAGGAGTAATAGGGGTACTGGCCCTGTCCTGTGATGCCTGTGCCTGGCATGTTCACAGAATACCCTGGCTGGTACTAAGCTTCCCTTGGGGTCAATGTATGATCAAGGAACCAGTGCTCACTCTCTTCTTCCTGTCCCTGTGGCTTCTTCCTGTCCCTGTGGCTTCTTCCTGTCCCTGTGTTCCTCAACACGTTCAGTTGGAGGCTGGGAAGTCATGCTGAGCCCTGTAGTCCAACAGGTGGTAACCACCAAAGAGTCTGCATTGCAAGACAGAAACTATCACATACATCCCCCAAAACTCACACATGTATCTCAAAAATAAAAATCTTTTTGTACATTGTAATATATTAGTAAATATATTTTTAATATTATCTAATATTAAAATTTTTAAATATTTAACAATTTAACAATTGTTAATATTATCTAATGTTAAAAATTTAACAATTTTTAATATTATCTAATAAGTGATCTATATTAAAAATCCCCCAATTGTCATCTGAATACTGTATTAAATTAGGATTTAATCTAAAATCACACATTTAGTTCAAGAGCACACATCTGATTGCTATGTCTTTTATGTATTTACTAGAGGCCCAGTGCATGAAAATTCATGCACTGGATGGCCGGTCCGTTAGTCCAGCATGCCTGCTCTCACAGTCTGGAAGCCCTCCAGGGCAGGAGTTGACCCAGTGATCAGGGGAAGGCAATGCCCCCTCACACTTCTGCTGCTGCCACTGCTGGCAGCACAGGCCTTGGCTGGCCTTGGTTACCTGAGCCTCAGGTGACCCTGGGTAGCTGAGCAGCTGACATCTAAGCCTTGCCTGCACCTTGGGCTTGCCCTGAGTGGCTGGAAAGCTGCCATCTGAGGCTTGCCTGTGCCTTAGGCCAGCCCTGAGTAGCTGGGAATCTGAGGGGACTGGGGGCGGGGGGAGGCAGGCATGCTGGCAGGGCTGAGGGGACTGGCTGCTGCCATCTTGTGGCTAGGGGCACCGCCAACTTTGAGGGCAGAGCAGTCAATTAGCATAATCCCTCCTTATTGGCTGTGGGCACCGCCATCTTTGTGATGGCGTGAGGGTCAATTAACATATTCCTTCTTTATTAGATAGGATAATGTAGAATGGGCTCTTCATTTATTACACTGTCTTGCAGAAAAACCAGCCAGTTGTCCTTTAATACATCATTTTTAATTGATTTGTTTTCTTTTTTGTGATAATTTGACCTGTTCCTCTAGTCTCTGTAGGTTCTGTTAACTGAGAGTTATATATATCTAAGGGCTTGATTGAATTTAAGTGTTTTTAGCAAGACATCATAGGTGATAAAAAAAAAACAACAACAGATAATATCTGTTGTATTTTTCACCATTAGTGACCTAAATTTGATTATTAGATTACTGTAAGGTGATAGGTTCATCCCTCCATTGCAAACCTGAAATTGTTCTACTTGCAACCGGAAATCATTAATTTGGTGCTATTTCCAGCTACTGATGATTGCTTTTATAACATTTGATAATTTTAACCTGATGTAACAGTTTCTTTCAGTATTATGACACTTTTAAAACTCTTTTATTTTTTCCACTTGCTAGCCTTCTTTTATAAAATAACACTCTTTGCAGTTTTTAACCATAACTACTTGAATACTTTGAAATATAATTCATACTGGCAATATAGAAAAAGTTTAATTTTTTTCTTTAAATGACTAAGTGATTTTCAAAGTAGTTAATTTGTTTCATAGGCATACTAAATGGTGATAAATGAGTTTTCTCAGACGTTTTCTTCCTTGAGTAACACTTTGGATGCAGACTTTCAGAGATGCAGTGTGTTTCAATCAATTATCATAACTCTCTCTGATGCCTCAGTTTTGGTGAGTTAGAAGCCCCATTAGACTAACCTCTGTGTTCTTGACATGACTTAATATTTATTAACTTCCTTCGCTTCTGGAACAGATTTCCCAAGATTACCTTATACCTTCCTTGCCCCAGACTTGGCATAAATCTTCTCTCCAAAGGTCTAGGGAGTATAGTGTGGACCTGGGCCAAAATCTAGGTCCTGGGTGTGCGCCTTTTCCCTGATAATACATTATGGCTGTATCCGTTTCTGGCCTGAGTTAGAAAGTATATGAATACATGTATTTAAAATCTTGAATTTAATTCAATACCTATAATTCAGCTTATCATTCAGAGTTTGATTTATTGGATTTTTAATTGCTTCTCTTCACCCTGAAAGTCTTGATTGCTGTTAAGTTTAATATAATTCCTCACTTATGCTACAACTTTAAAAGTTTAAAAATAATAGCATTACTATGACTATAAACAACAAAGATGCACCATCAAAGAGTTTTGATCTAAAGCCATTTGAAATAATCTTTTCACTTTGTGCTTTATTATGTATGTACTAGAGGCCTGGTGCACAAAATTCGTGCACGGGGCAGGAGATTTCCCTTAGCTCAGCCTTTACCTTCTCCAACCTGGGACCACTTGAGGATGTTCGACTACCCGTTTAGGCCCGATCCCAGTAGGATCGGGGCCAAAACAGGCAGTTGGACATCCTTTTCACAATCCAGGACTGCTGGCTCCAAACTGCTCACCTGCCTGCCTCCCTGATTGCTCCTAACCACTTCCGCCTGCCAGTCTGATCACCCACTAACTACTACCCTGCCAGCCTAATGAATGTCTAAGTGCTCCCCTGCCAGCCTGTTTGCCCCCAACTTACCTCCTTTGCCAGCCTGGTCAACCCTAATTGCCCTCCCCTGCAGGCTTGATCACCCCCAAGTGCCCTCCCTTACAGGTCTGGTCCCTCCCAGCTGGCCTCCCCTGCTGGCCTGATCACCCACAACCGCCTTTATTTAATTAGACTTAGCAACCTGTTTGAATAATTATTGTACTTGTGTGACTTGTGCCTTTCCATGATTGGCTATTTAAAAAATGCTGTTGTTGCCCAGCTGGAGTGGCTCAGTTGGTTGAGTGTCATCCTGTGCACCAAATGATTGCCAGTTCCATTCCCACTCAGGATACATACCTGGGCTGAGGGTTCTATTCCCAGGTTAGGACTGCTTGATGTCTCTCTCACATCAATGTTTCTCTCTCTGTCTCTCCCTTCCTCTCTGTAAGCATGTCCTCTGGTGATGATTAAAAAAATAATGGTGCTATACTTTTTTCACTATTTCTATGAAAGAGGACATGTTAAATGCAAACTGTTTGAATTTTCAAAGATGCCTTTAGTTTGCCCTAACTCTTGGATAATAGGTTATTAGATATGGAGTTTTTAAGTTGACAGCTGTTTTTTCTTAAAGTTTTAAGAGATTATCCATTGCCTGTCTGTAATCTATTATTGTTGATCAAAGTCTAATTATCACTCTTTGATTGAAGGAATGCATTTTTGCTTTATTCTTGATGTTTTACTTTTTCAATAATTGTTTTGTTTGTGTGGTATTTGAGATGCAGTTTCAACCAAAGGACTCATGTCTTCCTTCTCTTTTGAAAATGTATCAGCCATTATCTCAAACTACAGTGATTCTTCATCATTTTTATACTTTCTCCCTCTGGCATTGGTTTTCGACATTCAGTGGAACCTCTCAACCTCGTCTTGTAAGAGTCTAGCAAGTATGACTTGGGCCACAGTTGCCACTTTATGTTGCAGGAATACTGTGGTGTTTATCTTATTTTTGAGTCAAGTTTGTCTTCTGGAGTCTCGTCTTTTCTATTTTTTTCTGTGTGCTTTATATACAGGTGATACCAGTTCTTGACCAGTCTTCTATAACTTTGCTGTAAGTCCTTAATAATATTTTTTAAATACAAAAAGTGGAAAAATTTCAGTTCTACTTTCGTAGGGAATGAATACTGCACATTATTTAGGCAAAATATACTTTAAAGCAAGGTCCTTATTCAAAATTTAGATAAAAATTTTATATTTCTTCTTATTAAACCCATGTACTCTCAGACATAAAAATAAACTTTGTATTTTTACTTTTTATAAAGAAATAAGATAGAGTTTGAAGTCTATATTTTTGTTATAGTAAATCATAGGTATTAAGTAATATATTCAAGAATTTTACATTAAGGACTGACTACAATTTTATAAACTGCACTTGAATTTAATATAAGTAAAATAAGGCTACCTTTAAAGAATAAAAAGAAATACCCAAACTCTATTTCATAACACTGGCTCATAACTATAATATAATTTATAATTCAGATACTTTAGAATGTAAATAACATTTTCTCATTTTTTGTAACAATTATTTTAAATAGAAAAATTGAATATACTAAGGAAGAAAAAACATTCTTCTCTGTAGTGGCATTTATTTACTATTTTTAAAAAATATATTGCTTGCTATGGTCATATTTCTTATTTTAATTATACTAATTCTGCTTGGTAACAATGATAATACAGTTTTTGAAAAACAATATTAAGTTTTATTATTAAAACTAGAGGCCCAGTGCATGAAATTTGTGCGGGGGGGGGGGGGGATGTCCCTCAGCCCAGCCTGCACCCTCTTCATTCTGGTACCCCTCAAGGGATGTCTGACTGCCTGTTTAGGCCCGATCCTACCGGCATTGGGCCTAAACGGGCAGTCGGACATCCTTCTCATAATCCAGGACTACTGGCTCCAAACTGCTGACCTGCCTGCCTCCCTGATTGCCCCTAACCGCTTCTGCTTGCCAGCCTGATCACCCCTAACCACTACCCTGCCAGCCTAATTGATGGCTAACTGCTCCCCTCCCAGCCTGTTTGTCCCCAGCTTCCCTCCACTGCTGGTCTGGTCAGGCCTGCAGGCTTGATCGCCCCTAACTTCCCTGCCTTGAAGGCCTGGCCCCTCCCAACTGGCCTCCCCTGCTGGCCTGATGGCCCACAACTGCCCTCCCTGCAGGCCTGGAACCTCCCACAGTCCTCCCCTGCTGGCCATCTTGTGGTGGCCATCTTATGTCCACATGGGGGCAGGATCTTTGACCACATGGGGGCAGCCATCTTGTGTGTTGGAGTGATGGTCAATCTGCAAATTACTCTTTTATTAGATAGGATAGAGGCCTGGGGACCAGCTGGTTTGCCCTGAAGTGTGTCCTGGATCAGGGTGGGGATTCCCTTGAGGTGTGGGGCAGCCTGGGTGAGGGGCCTGTGTTGGTTTGCAGGCTGGCCTCGCCCTCCAGTGACCCAAGTGGAGGCCCTGGTATCTGGGATTAATTTATGTTCTACAATTGAAACGTTGTAGCCTTGAGTGGAGCCAATCCTTCTGCTCCCTCCATGGCAACAGCCATTTCTGTTTGAAACTTTGTAGCCTAGAGTGGAGGCCTAGGCTCTAGGGCTACAGAAATTTGCCTTCCTCCATTGCTCCAGCTACCCTAGCCTCTTCTCTCTCCAGCTCCGTGGCTGCCATTTCTTTTGGGATTATGTATCTTCTATAATTGAAACTTTGTAGCATTGAGTGGAAGCCTAGGCCAGCAATGGCAGGTGGAAAGCTTGGCTTCCTCCATTGCCGGGGAAACCCAGCCTCCCTCCTGGTCTCAGCGGTAGCAGCCATCTTGTTTGTGGTTTATTTGCATAATTTGTTCCTGATTGGCTGGTGGGCATGGCTGTGGGTATGGTTTTGTAGAAGGTATGGTCAATTTGCATATTACTCTTTTATTAGCTAGGATACCAGAGGCCTGGTGCCCAAAATTTGTGCAAGGGGCTCAGCCCCTGCAGCTGAGGAGGCTGCCTCTACCTCCACCCCTGTCACCATGGCTTCTCCCAAAAGTCATTGGGAAGGTCATCTGGTCTAATTAGCATATTACGCTTTTATTATTTTGGTGTGTATGAGAATCAAACTCAGTTCATTGAGAACAGAATCATTGTCGTTTCTGATTTGTTTGCTTTAAATATCCATTGTTTCTTTTATGTAAATGCTGCTATTTTCATGCCCCTCCACACACAGAATTTTTCAAGTAAATCAGTTTGTTTTCTCTTAAAAAATCATCATCTTATGACTTAAAGTTGTGCTATATATATCATTTGTTCAGGCATTGTCCTGCTGTGGTATATTTGGAAAAGATGTAAAAAACTTGTCTTGCTTTGAAGTAAGGGACCAAGATAAAACTAAAATAAAATTAAAGGTAGCTTAGACAACATTTCATCTCATGCTATTTTTGAAAAAATAAAAAAGAAGTCTAAGTGTATATAGCAACCTTGTGTCTTGATAGTAAATCTGTAGACATTATCAGATCAATCTAAATTGAGTTATCGTATATGTGGTAGGCAGAAACTGGTGGAAATTAGTTTATCTTCCCCAGACTCTTTCTGTTTTCTTTGTTCAAAATAGGATAAAGTCGTTTTTAGACTTGATTAGGTTTCTTTGTTGTTTTTTTCCCTCCTTCCCTAAAAGACAAGGGTAGTCCACATTCTGTTAAGTTCACACCAACTATTAGAACAGAAAACCATTAAAAAGCTCTGGCACACATATGACATTTACAGCTACTACTAGAAAGGTATGTTGGATATAAAACATGAAACAATTCCAAATAAGAAATATGAATGTTTACCCCTTAATGCTTTTTAGTCCATTGGTTATAAATAACATATTGAATCAACAGGTATGATTCTCATGATAGCCATACATGCCAATGACCTAACCTGCAGATATCCCTCTTTATTTTTTTTAACAGCATCTGTAGAAAATGCATTTCAGTTACATCAGACAAACCAAAAGTCTGTCCTGTAGATAATCCTAGCGGAGGTTTGCTTTACATACCCATAGTTTCTTTTCTGTAAATGTGGAACTCTTTTTCCTTAGTGAATACATTTATTCATGGGATTTCTGATTTGTAAGCTTATGTTCTATTTAGAGTATTTGAAGAAAAAATATTTGGCATATAATGCTTTCTGAAATAATTTTACTAATATGCAAATTGTCTATTTGAGTAAAAACATTTATTAATTACAAAAATATTTTGAAAAAATTATTTAATTAACTTTCATGGTAATAATTAAATATGTTTTGTAACATATCTGCATGTATCAAGTATTTCCAACATATTTAATCCTACCTTGAGGAATTTGAAAGCAGAAGTTAATATTGCTTTATATAACTATTTAAGAAAAATTATCACACCCTAGCTGGTTTTGCTCAGTGGGTAGAACATCAATCAGCCTGCAGACTGAAGGATCCTGCTTCAATTCTGTCAGGGGTATATGCCAGGGTTGCAGGCTCGGTCCCCAGTGGGGGCATACAGGAAGGAGTCAATCGATGATTCTCATCATTGATGTTTCTATCTCTCTCTCTCCCTTCTTCCTTCCTCTCTGAAATCAATAAAACCATATTTTTTTAAAAACTATCACATGTAGTCTATTGACTATTCCATCCAGGATAAATAGTGACTTCATAGAAAATGGTGCCAATTTACTTGTTTTGCCCTCTCTATCATTTCTGGTGAAAACACTGTGATCAGGTGAACTCAGTATCAGTAATATGTCTGTCTGGTGTGTGAAAAAGGTCAGCAGCAGCTCTTACATAGTAGGGTTCTTTACATCAAAAAATCTGCAAATATTCAGAACCAAGCTTTCTTGAATACAGATATATATTCAAGCTGTAAATGGAGGCACCCAAAGACTCAGACTTCCCTTTTGTTTCATATACCCTCAAAAAATCTGTCAGCTCTCCAATTTATGTCTTAATAAAAACAAGAAGCTTCTTCCAAGACTCCATATTTCCCTGGGTCATTTAAACAATTTTTGCTCTACATCAAAATGTAATTAAATGATACATTATCAGTTTAGATTGCATTTTTGGTGTATTGTTTTGGAATAATTGTGATTTATGGTGCTGCTGACTGCTTTTATAATTGTTAAGTGTTCTGTAGCTCACTGGATGTTTTTAACTTTGATCTGGTGCCCAAAGGCGAAAATTGCAATGGGTTTAATTTTATAAATCAAACTCATTAATAAATATTTTTTTCATTATGACTCTGGAATAAAGAGGGCCATATAGGCAGTAAAGATTTAAAAATCATTATCACTTATGATTTTATGTGGCTTTAAATGGGGCATTGTACGTAATATATTGTAATGAGACACTCTATTCTAGCCCTATACATATTTTACACCAAATTTCACAGTGAAAAAATGTTCAAAAGCCTCAAGGAAGTCTGACAGTGAATTTTAGGTTATTATTGTTTTTTCATCTAATGTACAAATTCTGTACTAATAAACTTTGGTTACATCTTTGTAAATATTTTTTACCTAATGATTTTGATAGAAAAATGAATTTTTGAATAAAATGACCAAACCCTTCGTGATGTAAAAAAAAAGTTTAAATTTATATATATAAAGACCAAGTTAGCTCAATAACATTTTAACTCACCCTATAAATAAAGGGGAAAAAATCCAAAACATAGATTAAGAAACATTTATTTGCCTATGGGGATCTGAAGCTCAAACTATCTCAAAAAAAAAAGAGAAACTTCACTTCTTTTTAAGGTTAGCAAAATTTTTATATTTATCATTACCTCATAAGAAAAAAATTAATAATGTTCACCCCAGCTGCCTTACCTGTATGAGATTTCTGAACGCTTTTTGATATAATGATGTAATACCCAAGGCACTATCCAAAAGAAACATTTTACTTGACCTCTACAGTTAAACTTTTTTTAAATAAACACACACTTTTGCTTTGTATTATTATTCAAACTAGGAATCAAATTTTAATCATGAATGCAATCCCCATACTTTTTTTAAAAAGTAATATTCATCTATAGTAAATATAAAATACCCATGTCATCAATGAACACCTGTTTGTATTATTTTAAAACTATGAAGTTAGATGAATATTTTATTAAATAAAAATTTTCAATTTATATAGTTAACAAGGAATATCACAATAATTAATTTCTAAAGTGTCCTGTGTTGTATGAGGGAATTTTTTATACCTTCAGCTTTACTTAATTTTATGACACTGAATGGTTCTGTAATTGCTTCTTAAAGTTTTTTTAAAAAGGCAAGTGAGTACAATCACTGAAAATGTGGCCTTCAAACTAGGTAAACAGTTTAAGCTACCTGAGATTTTGAAGGGTATGCAGGGTAGAAGAAAAACTGTCTGATTAACATATTAGTTGGCAAGTTTATAGTACATACCTAGATTCATGCAACTAACCAAGTAAAGGAAACCAGTTAAAAGCATTGGTCACCAGTGCATCTAACAACTCCAGTAAGTTTGCTGTTGGGACCTCAAAATTATCTAAAACTATTGGCTAAATTCTATTAATTACTGTTCACATATTTAGGACCATATGCTATGAAAACTGCAGATTGGATTCCATATCATTTTCAGTGCAACAATTGTTATCATAATTAAATTCAATACATGTAGTTTAGGACTTCTCAAAGAGTGTTCCACAGATTTCTAGTCCTCTAAATAATCCCAGTTCAAATAAGACTATGAAATGCTACATACTGCATTCCCTCCACAGGGGCTCAGACTGTAGCCTATTAAAAATTCTGAGTATCATATAAAATTTTATGTAATTTAAAATTAGTTTCCCAAATTTATTTGACCACCAACCCTTTTGCAAGTGCCATTTACTATGAGCCCACAACAGACATTGTAAGAAATGCTAGAAATGCCAATCTTATTCCATCTCATTAATAACAAGAATGGACCATAAATCTAACCTGCCAGTTGCACATGGTTTAAATAATTGCCAAGATGTTTTGTGAATATCTAAATGTAGGTGCCAGGTGAGTTGGCAGAAGGGAAGGAATATTGTTAGCCATGGCAAATGTCTAAAACCATTGTGCTTGAAAGGGCCTAAGAGCCTGGGGATGGACTTCCTTTGGGACTGTGAGCAAATTGAAGTACTTTTTTTGCTTTCGTTTTTCTTGTTTATCAGTTAAAAATGTGAGACAACCTCCTTTGAGTTCTGAAATTCCATGTCTCAAGACTGATTTTCTGCTTCTTTTTCATTTTGTTTTCCTTTTTAAAAAACCATGGCCTAGAAATGAAAATGGTTGACAATTTGGTCAGTGCCATCTTGCATATATTCTCAGTATTTTGCTAGCTGTTTGGTTTGATGTATGCCAGCCTGACATCAGAGGCACCATTTGCTCTTCTCCGGCTCCCTAAGTGCTCTCTCTTACTTGAAAAGGCCAAGAATGAGTAGTCATTCCCACGACTCCTTATACTGGTTCTTATATCTCTTAGAAAATAATTGAAAGGGGTGACTGAGAAATGATAACAATGGAGAAACTTGAGGTGACTATACACTTGGGGCTAGGTTAGAGAAAACAAGAGTATTAAGGAATAACATTTATTTAAAGAGCTTGTTCTGTCGAATTTCCAAATTGTTACTAACCACCTCACAACTCATTTTCTTACAAGAGGCTTCTTGCACAAAATTTACATGGGTGTGTGTGTGTGGGGGGGTGTCCCTCAGCGCAGCCTGCACCCTCTCAAATCTGGGACCCCTCAGGGGTCTAAACCGGCAGTCAGACATCCCTCTCACAATCCAGGACTGCTGGCTCCCAACTACTTACCTCCCTGCCTGCCTGATTGCCCCTAACTGCTTCTGCCTGCCAGCCTGATCACCCCCTAACCACTCCCCTGCCAGCCTGATCAATGCCTAACTGCTCCCCTGCTGGCCCGATTGCCTCCAACTGCCCTTTTCTACTGGCCATCATGTGGCAGCCATCTTTGACCACATGGGGGCGGCCATCTTGTGTGAGGGTGTGAGGGTCAATTTGTATATTACCTCTTTATTATATAATATTTAAACAGTAAAAGACAGTTGGCCATAGGAAGTTTGTTGGGGGCTGGGAGGTAAGTATATAAAGAAATAGGATACATGAAAACTTGTTCCAGGGCCCTAATGGAGAGGAGTTATTTGCATTGATTACAAATTAAACTCACCTAATGATAAAAATTGTACCCTCTTATTTTTGACTTAACAATTAGGAATTCCTTCATTGATAATTTAGTCCCAGAGAATTAGTTAATATTTATAGATATTAACATACATGGATTTCCAAAAAGGCATTTCATGCAATTAAGAGTGAAGTGTAGTTTATTTAGGGAAAGGTACTTTTTCTATGGTTAAATGGTTAACCTGAACTAATTAGAAGCCATGAAGATTTTAGTTAATAAATAAAGGCATTGGAAACTGACTGTTTATAATTTAGCATCCCTCCTTTTATTTCATGTGACAAAAGAATTTTGCATTATAAGTTCACTTGGTTGTTATTGCTACATCATTCTCCATAATTTTTTTATTAATTGCACAGTTTCCCTTTTATGTTTTCAGATGAGGGTATTTCTATTCCAAAGATGGGTCAAGCCTTTGTGTGTTTTTTTTTTCTTCAGTAATCCTCCTTTCTCGTCCACCCAATGAATGTTATTTAATCGATTATGGTTCACGAAAGTGTTCTGCTCAGGTAGAAATTTGAAGTAAAGGTGACTTCATTAATTTTAAAATGTAGTATTTTAATAAAAGTCACATTTTTCAAAAGTTCTTAGAGTGGTGATTATAAAATGGGTTTACAAAATCTTTGACACCCCTTCCTTCAAGAGCGAGAGCCTGTCTCCTCTTTGTGAATCTGTAGTTTACCGTTAGTTAATATCAGTTACTCGTTCGTAACTAATAGCCTGCAGCAGACGTTGTGTGACTTCCCAGATGAGGTCCCAGAGGCCACACAGCTTCCATCTGATTCCCTGGGGAATCACTCTGGAGTCACACAGCCGCCAGTGAGTTCTGCTCCTGGGAGTCCTTCTGACTGCAAAGGCCATGGCTAGACAAGCTGATTGACAACCTTGGCAGCGGTCTAGTGCCCAGGTTGCATAAACTACAGCCACGTGAGTGTGCCATCGTAGATGCCCAGGCCTGTGCAGCCTTGACTGCAGCCCCAGCCTTCATCTGACTGCAACGCTGTAAAAGACCCTAAGAGAGAGCTGCCCAGCTCAGACCTCCAGGATTCCTGACCCACATATCTGGGGAATCTGAATATGTAAACAAATGTGTATATTGATTTATATCATTCAGTTGGAGGATAATTTGTTATGCAAAAACAGTAGCCAGGACAAGTAGGTCCATTAAATTGCATAGACCTGTTTCTACATGATGTAATATGTTATAAAAAAATAATCATGAGTTTTTTGCCTCCAAGAGCTCAACCCATGATTATATTATTATCTTGCAGCTTGATCTTTAAAAATTATGCACAGAATAATATGTGTTGAAAATATAAATCATGCATTCATATTTCAAAACAAAACTATTTAATAGAATTATGTGAAAATGAAAGTTAACGGGTTATAATTCATTGAATTGTAAAATCATGGGCAGTTGCTTTAGATTATACTTGAAAATTCCAAGACATTTTGTATACTCGTGTCTTTCTACAGCCATTTGTCAGTAAGCTCAGCGTGCTGAGCTACGGCCAGACTGCTCCTCAGGCCATCGCTCAGATCCCTGCCCTCATCGATGTACCTTTTCTAGCACTTACATTATAGAATAACATATGCACGTGCTGACTTAGAAAAAGAAGAAGAAAATGAATGTTGGCCTCCCTGACTCCCATTCACTTCCAAACCCAAAGGCCGACATTGCTTGCCACAGGTGCTGTTCTTACATTCTGTTGGTAGCTATCATATAACTTTAAATTAGTTATTATATTATTCCCTCCCTTGATACATCAACTTAATGTAATGCCTGCTCTTGACTGCCTGCTACCATAGATGAAAGATTTCATACATTTACATTATCTCCCACCTCCCGCTCGCCTCCTCTACTCCCTGCTGCTGGCTACATGTAATTTTCAGGTTAATGGTTATCTTTTGAATAATGGTTGCTTTTATAGCATTAAATAATATACTTAAACATCTATTTCTTGATTCGCCTGCCATGGGCATTATTTCTTATGCTTTACTATGAAGGAGGAATTAGAAGCCCACTTTCTTATTTAAATTTTTCTTGATTCATTACTCTATTTGTGTGAGTTATTATTTTTACCTAAAAACTCATTCTTCTACTGTTGATAAATATTTGTTTTTTCCTACTTCAAAACTACTGTTAACAATGCTTTTAGAAACATTCTTGTACTTGTCTTTTGGTGCACAGATGTACACATTTTGTTGAATCTGTACAGTTAGGAGTTAAACGCTGTGTGCTTGGTACCAGTTTTCCAAATGGCTGTTCTAAATTACCCTGGCACCTGCAGTAAAACAGAGGAGGAGTCTCATATCTCTACCAATAGTTGAAATTGTTTGGCTTTCTCATTTTAGCCATTCTGAGAGGTATATAGTGGTGTCCAATTAGGGCTTAATTTATGCTTCCTTGATGACTAATGAGATTGAATACCGTTTCATATGTTTATTAGCCATATTTTTACCTTTTTCTGTGAAGTATTTATCTAGATCTCTTGCCCATATTTCTATTGGATTTCCTGGTTCCCTCCTCTCTTTCATTGTTTGTAGGCTTTCTTTATTCTCTATAAGAACCCTTTTATTGAAAATATGTGTTACAGATATCTGTTTGTGGCTTGCTGTATTCATTCTCTGTGTGGTGTCTTTTGATGAACAGTTATTTTTAATGCAGTTCAATTTATCAATCTTTTATTTTATAAATAGTGCTTTTGTGTCTTGTTAAATATATCTTTCACTATCCCCAAATAATGAACATATTCTTCTTTGTTATTGTTTCCATTCATTTTTAACTCCATCATCTACCTGAAATTTATTTTTTTCTAGAGGACGATTTTTTTCATATATGTATGCACAATTGACTCAATGTCATTTTTTAAAGGGAAAAAAATAATTGTACTTACTTATTCCCAGTAATTATGTTTTTATTCCCTTTTCTTACCTAATTACACTGGTTCCAATGTGAAATAAAAGTGGCAAAAACAGATATTCCTGCCATATTCCCATCTTAGTAAAATGCATTCATTCTTGGCCATTAAATATGGTGGTTAATCTCTTGTTAGGTTGAAGAAGGTTCCTTATTTTTCTAATGTTCTGAGAGTTTTTAATCATAATGCTTATTTTATATCTCTCTTTTCTGTTCCTTTAACATGGTGAATTACATTGATGGTTTTTTTAATGTGGAATCAAGCTTGCATTCTGGATAACCTCATTTGATCAAGATACATTATCCTTTGTGTATATTGCTGGGTTTAATTTGCTAAGGTTTTATTAAAGATTGGTCTCTGGCTTTCTTTATGGGGTAATGTCTTTATATGATCTTGGTTTCGGAATAATGCTGGTCTCATAAAATGAGTTAGAAAGTGTTCCCTGATTCTTTATTTCTAAAACTTGTAGTAGGACTGGCATTATTTCTTTCTAAGATGCTTGTGATGTGGGCGTCTGGGCCTGTCATTACCTGGTGGGAGGTTTATAATTATAGATTGAAGTTCTTTATATGGCAAATAGCCTCTTACTGTGCTGGTGTAGGTCATTTGTACCATGCAAGGCATCTACTGGGTTCACTGAAGTAGACAGATATATTGCCATAGTCACATTTTTTGTTTTTGTGTTTTTTGTTTTGTTTTGTTTTGTTTTTTGACCTGTCTATGGAATCTATAGTGGTATTTCCTCTTTCATTCCTGACATTGGTAATCCGTGTCTTCCCACTTACTTCCTAGGTCAGTGGTCGGCAAACCACGGCTCATGAGCTACATGTGGCTCGTGAGTCGCAGTTTGCTACTCTGTTGACTGACCACTCTCCTAGGTTGTTCTGGCTAACTATTTGCTCATTTTATTAGTATTTTCAAAGGATCAGCTTTGGATTTAGTTGATAGTTCTCATATGTGTGTGTATGTATGTGTGTGTGTGTGTGTGTGTGTGTGTGTGTATTCCATTTTATTAGTTCCCATTCTTATAACCTTTTTTTCTTCTTCTTAACTTTGCTCTTCTTTAGCATTTTATAGTGGAAGCTTAATTTATTTCAGAAGAGATTACTATATAAAACTTAAGACCAATAATTAGAAACCTTTGCTTAAATGGAGAATATATTACTAAAGAAATTTTAAGAAAAATTAAAACCCAAAATCAGGCCAGGCCAGGAACTGAGATCAATTAGGGGTGACTGGGCTGGCAGGGGAGGGCAATTAGGGGCAAACAGGCTGGCAGGGGAGCAGATAGGAGATGATCAGCCTGGCAGGGGAGTGGTTAGGGAGTGATCAGGCTGGCAGACAAAAGAGGTTAAGGGCAATCAGGCAAGCAGGCAGGCGAGAGGGATGTCCGACTGCTGGTTTAGGCCCGATTCTGGCAGTTGGAAATCCCCCGAGGGGTCCCAGATTGGAGTAAGTGCAGGCTATGCTGAGGGATACCCTCCCCCCAGAACATGAATTTTATGCACCAGGCCTCCAGCATAATTATAAAGTAAACTGAATCAAAAGTTAACATAAACCCATTTAAGAAGGAGGATGGAGTCCCAGACTGCTGACTAGGAATATTCTCCCAGGTGCTCAAAAGGCAGGTAACCTCATGGAATAAAAATGATTTAAAGAATAGGAAGAAGCATAGATAGTACCCTCCAACTTACTTTGCTAGAATATCATCAGTATGTTCTTAAGAGAAAAGCTAGGTAAGTATGGAATGAAAAGGGCAAATTATAGGTTGATTTCACTTGTGAAAATTAACACCATAATAGGAAAAGGGCAAACTTTGGTTTTGAAAATTTCAACAGGATCATTACAAATACATGTTTTTTAAAAAAATTTATTATGTATGCTTCCTCATTTTCATTTTTTTCTCTTCCTCAGTCTTACCAATGTATTTCTGTTCTCTTTTTTTTTTTCTAACCAATTTTTTTACTTTGATGTTTTTAGCAGTGGCTTTATTTTCTATTTCACTCTTCTTGTTTGCTTTTATATTTGTTATGACTCTTCTTTCTTTCTTTCAGTATAGTCTTTAATTTAAGGCCTCATTTTTGTTTACTATCTAAGAACATTTTTAGCCCGGGCAGCGTGACACAGTGGTTGAGTCAACCCATAAACCAAGAAGTCGTGATGTGATCCCTAAGTCAGGGCACATGCCTGGTTTGCAGGTTTCATCCCCAGGTAGGGATGTGCGGGGGGCAGCAGGTCAATGATTCTCTCTCATCACTGATGTTTCTATCTCTCCGTTTCCCTTCCTCTTTCGGAAATCAATAAAAACATATTTAAAAAAACATTTTTAAGCTCTGTATTATTGAAAAGTTTAAACATGCACAGGAGTGGATTGGTATCATGAATCCCCTTGTTCATGTCAGCTGTTTTCCATAATTAGTAATATAGTCTCATCTTGTTTAATCCGTTTTTCCTCTCTCATTTTCCTGTCATACTGAAGAGTGACTTCGAGTCATCATGCCATATTTCAGCGCACATCTCTAACAGATTGGAAATCTTAACTTCACAAAATTAACACATACTTATTTAACTATCCCTTGATACCCTGTCCATATTGAAACTTATTCAGATATCTCCAAAACAATATTTAGCAGTCAAATTTGTTTGTGGTAGAATCTAAATTGTGTTCACACTTCTTATCTGTTTGTTGTGGTCTTAGATTTCTTAATATAGAGCTATCCTTCCTCCTATTTTCTTTGTTATTTTAAGTTCTTTGAATTTGAGGAAAAACCAGGTCTTTTTTTTTTTTTTTTTTTTTTTACTGTACACCATCCTACATTCTAGAATTAGCAGATTGCTGCCTTGTGGTATCATTTAAGTTGTTTTTTCTTTCCCTGAATTTTCTGTAGTTAAATGTAGAAACTTGATTGATTCTGGATCAGTTCTTCAGGCAAAACTGTTTCATAGGTGGTGCTGTGAACTTACTAGCTTTTTGAATCACATTGTGGGGAACATGATACCTCCTTCAGAAAATCCTCCATTGTCCTTTCATTTGATGTTGTTAGCATCTGTTGCAGGCTTTCTTTTTAATATAGATACTCAAGTTTTTAAATGTTGTGAAATTAAAAAAAAACTCATACAGTTATATGCATTTCTGCATGTCCATTGTTATTTGCTCCTCATTAGAGGAGTTAGATACCTGCTTTAATTCCCCCCCCACTGTGTGGTGCCATACATAAATATGTCAGAGATTCATCCCTGCTGTAGCAAATGTAAGATTTTATTCTTGTTTATAAGCAAGTAATATTCCATTGTATATACATACCGTATTTTCTTTTCTTTTAAACATTGAGTCACACATTTTATTATTATTTTTTAAATCCTCACCCAAGGATTTTTTTCTATGGATTTTTAGAGAGAGTGGAAGAGAGAGTGAAAACAGAGAGAAATATCAATGTTAGACCAGGGCTTGGGCCGGGAAGGAGCCTGCAACTGAGGTACATGCCCTTGACTGGAATTGAACCCAGGACGCTCCTGTCCACAGGTAGCTGCTCTATCCACTGAGCCAAACCGGCTATGGCATACCACATTTCCTTTATCCAATTTTTTATTAATAGACACTTAGGTTGCTTCCATATCTTGGCTGTTTTAAATAATGCCACAGTGAACATAGGGATACATGTATATTTTTTTTATTAATGTTTTGAATTTCTTTGGATAAATACCAAAAAGTGGGATGGCTATGGTAATTCTATTTTTAATTTTTTGTGGAGCCTCCATACTGTTTCCCATAGTGGCTGCACCAATTTGCAATCCTAACAACGGTGCATGAGGATTCCTTTTCTTGACATCCTTGCCAACACTTGTTTGATTTCTTTTTATGATAGATAATCTGACAGTTATTAGGTGATATCTCATTGTGGTTTTCATTTGCATTTATCTGATGATTAGTGATGGTGAGTACCTTTTCAAACGTATATTGTCTATCTGTATGTCGTCCTCTTTGGAAAAATGTCTATTCAGTTCCTCTACCTACTTTTTAATCAGATTCTTCATCTTCGTGGTATTAAATTGCATGAGTTCCTTATATATTTTGAATATTAACCCTTTAACAGAAACATCGTTAGTGAATATCTACTCCCATTCAGTAGGTTGTCTTTTCATTTTGTTGATGTTTCCTTTGCTGTGCAAAAAAAATTTAGTTTGATGTAATTTCATTTGTTGACCTGGTATGTTTTGTTGTTGTTGTTTATCTTGCCTAAGGAGACATGATATGATTATTTTTGCTTTAAATAACAAATGTTTATATTTGTCATTCATCCTTTCTACCTTGATATTAACATTTTATAAAAAAATAATTAGTGGCTTCACCTTCTTTGAACTTTTTTGTTTAAACATCAAGTTAATCATTACTTTGATATTTAGTGTATGCTTACATCTGAATTATATTTGAAGGTGTTTTATTTTTTAAATTCATCCTAGGAGTGAGATATGGCAGTACATTTTCCATTATTTTCTCATACTGATAAACAAGTGGGTTGAATGGATAGAAATTATTATCAGACATTCTTGTATGTTATGTAAGATGATATATAAGCTTTAAATATGGTCAGATTTGTTCATTGAAGAAAAGAATGTGGGGTACTGAGAAACAATGAAGGTCAAGGTCCATACCTTCTACAACTGGGCAGTGATGCTGCTGTTAACACAGAACATCTTGCTTTCTTGGCTGTGTAGCTTTATTGGACAGTGGGGATTGTGATCACTCAGTAGAGATTCTGGCCCCTCTAGTGAAGAAGAGCTGATCTAATTAATTGTGGTATTTCTAACCTTAATTAATTTGCAACTATAGTGAAGATTTCAACTAGACCTACTGTTTTTTGTTCCCACAGGTGATAGTTATTATTACAGAAACTAGAGGCCCAGTGCATGATGTTCATGCACTGGAGGAGAGGGCCCCTCAGCCCAGCCTGTGTCCTCTCACAGTCCCGAGTTCGGGACCATCAAGGGATGTTCTTAGTGCTGCTGTGGAGGTGGATAAGGCTCCCTCCACCACTGTTGCACTTGCTATCCATGAACCCGGCTTCTGGCTGAGCAGCTCTCACCCATGGGAGCACACTGACCACCAAAGGGCAGCCCCTACATTGAGTGTCTGCCCCCTGGTAGTCAGTGTAAATCATAGCAACCGGTTGTTCCACTGTTAGGTTGATTTGCATATCAGTGTTTTATTATATAGGACTAGCAGCCTGGTGCACAAAATTCGTGCATGGGGAAGGGCGGGTCCCCTCAACCCAGCCTGTATACTCTCCAATCCTGGACCCCTCAGGGGATTTCCAACTACCGGATGGGCCTAATCACAGGGATCATGCCTAAACTGGCAGTTCAGACATCCCTTTCACAATCCAGGACTGCTGGCTCCTAACTGCTCACCTGCCTGCCTGCCTGCCTGCCTTATTGTCCATAACTGCCCCCCCCCTGCCTGTCTGCTCACCCCTGCTGGCCTGGTTGTTGCCAACTGTCCCTCCCACCCCCACCAGACTGGTTGCCACTAACTGCCCCTGCTACTGGCCTGGTCTCCTCTTACTGCCCCACTTGCCAGCCTGGTTACCCCTCACTGCCCCCCTTGTGCGCCTGGTCACTCCCAACTGCCCCCCTGCCGACCTAGTCATCCCACACAGCCTGCTGCTCAGTAGTTTGGTTGTCCCTCACTAACTCCCCTGCCGGCCTGGTCACCCCACACAGCCTGTTTGTTGTTCAGTCATCCTTCACTAACCCCTCTGCTGGCCTTGTTGCCCCACACAGCCTGCTGTTTGGTTGTCTGTCTGGTTATTTCAGTCATGACAACCACTGGCTTTTTATACGTCAGGGTAATACGCTAGTATTGAAGTTCAGTTCTTTGGAAAGCCATAGAGTGCAGACGTATTTACATGACAGGAGCACTTTAAGTAGGCTCTCTGGTGGCCTCTTATTTTCCAGGAAAATGCACACAGAACTTGAGAGACTGAGACTGAGCTCATGCATTATGTGGGAGCAGTCACAGAGGCCTCTCTCTCATTTCCTCAGAGGCCCAGGAATCCATTTGCACCTAGTTCTGCATGGTTTGAGTTGCCTCTGCCTCAGTTTTATTCCAGTTTTGAAAACTTTAGTTACGATGACCATATTTTATTACTAAATATTTTTGTCATGTTTTAAATGTAATGAATCCCTTGATACTTTATACATTTTTCTGCAATGGAGGGGATCTTTGGGAACACTCCTAATGTAGGGAGGGAGAAGCTGGTCTCCATTCAAACAAAATATGGTCTGGTACAAGTATAAGAGAAGGAGCCGAGACCGGTTTGGCTCAGTGGATAGAGCATTAGACTGGGGACTGAAGGGTCCTGGGTTTGATTCTGGCAAGGGCATGTACCTTGGCTGCGGGCACATCCCCAGTAGGGAGCATGCAAGAAGCAGCTGATCGATGTCTCTCTCTCATCGATGTTTCTGACTTTCTATCCCTCTCCCTTCCACTCTGTAAAAAATCAATAAAATATATTTTTTAAAAAACAAGTATAAGAGAAGGAAAGCAGTCCGTCACTCTCCCATCCATGCACAGGGCCCTGGATGAGTAAGCCCCCAAGTGTTGGAGTGAGTTGCCTATATATCCAGCCTGTACAAAAACGAAGGGATGAATTAAATTGTGTGACTTGGGGAATATAGCAATTCAAAATCAGATGCCGAGACCACTAAGCCATCCCTTCTGGCACATTGTAAAGCATGAAGTTGTAAATATAGCAGATAATTGAAATTTAGATTTTAGACATGGGCATTGTTAGCAGCCCTCCTCTAGCTTTCATTGCTCAGAGTCTTAGAAGTATATTTAACAGTTCATATTAATGCAATTCCTGTCAAAATTAAGTAAGCTTTTAAATTTTTCTCCTGTTTTTTTTTTCTAACTTTTTTTTTTAATTAGGAGACTGTAAATAATAAGAACAAAGGGAAAGTGTCCGAACTTAACAGTGCATCTAAACTGAAGATGAAAAGTGTTCTATAGGTTGAGAAATTGATTTGTGTTCTTCTTTGAAGTTTCAGCTTAAACAAACACAAAAGCCCATACATGTTCCTCCATTAATTAAAGTTGCCATTCTTTTTTGTTCCTTATATAATGTACTGCCCATAAATTAGTTGCTTCTTTTTTGATACTAATCAATTTATAGTGGTCTTTAGACTGAAGTTAGGCATTTTATAACCATAGCAGCCCCAATTCATCCACTATGCCATTTGATTAGTAAATTTTCTTCTTTGTATAGGTGCCTTCAGTATGATGGGAAAAAAATTTGTCATATTTTAGCAATTCTTTGCACTTCATAAAACATCTTTTTGTAATAGAGTATTTGAGTAAAATGGAGCTAAAGCAAAGAATTTTTTGAAATGATATCACTTTATCCAAAAGTAGGTAGAGCAAAAGTAAAAGTCTGTGCGGTGGCTTGAATGGGGAATAAATCCGGAAAGAATGTTGTCATTCCTTCACTGTTAGTATTAGATGTTTCAGGTTGCAAAATAAGATGAGCAATTACAGCATCATTTAAAAACAAACCAACACAAAAACACCTCTCCCAGGTTTAAAGTGTTGCTGACCACAGTAGCTACTCAGGGCAGGAACAGGCAGAATGTAATAATACAATTCCACATGGGTATTGTGTGCTGTCCAAAACCCACACCTAAGAAGCTCTTAAAGCTTGGTTCAAATGTGTCTGTGGATTTATAGGAAACAGTAAGGTTAGGCCAACTGCTCCAGTCCAGAGCAATTATATGTAGAGCTGTCCAGATGAATGTGATTCTAAAAAAAACAGCCACATAAATGACATCAGGCTAATTCAGGCATTCACCAGTCTCCCAGTGAAGGGATTCAGAACAGCCCTCCCCAGGATGTGCCATTTGGTCATGTGAACTATTTTGAACTAAAGGCAATTGAGACCCTGTGAGCTTAAGAAGAAAATGTACCTCTCTGTTAAATAATTTAAATTAGGAGCCTTACCCATAATAAGAGTTATCACCAGAAATATATTTTGTGACCTATTTCTAGGGCAAGACATACTTCTAATTACTGAACATCTGCTTTTCTTATCATCCTGAGAATGACCTCCGTCCTCTCTGAAGCCCAACAGTGCCTTACCTCATCCTTATTGCAGAATGTCCTACATACCTCATTTTCCGTTTCTGTCTCTGAACCTCTTGTGTATGTGGGGTCTTTGACTCTCTCACATATGGGGTTCCCATATGTATATATGTAATTAAATTTGCTTATCTTCTCTTGTTATTTTGATTGTTAGAGCAGCTGGAAGAACCTAGAAGGGTACAGGAGAGTTTTATTCTCCTCCACACCGGTAACAGACACCCACAGTGAGAAATTATCATTAGCACCGTAATGGAACCTGTGATACATATGACAGTTGTACAGAGTCAATTTCTTTAAAGTGAAAGATTAAAGCTTGACAGAGTTTATACTTAATAAATCCATTATTTTAAGACAAGAAGTCTAGATGCATGGATATTTTGAGGATTGAATTATTTAGGTAGACAAAAGCAGTTCATCCCCCAAATCCAGCTTGTGACAGAAATCTTAACAGAAACTCAAAATAAAATAAGTAGATTGCTATATTGCTCTGTAAGATAATAGGGTAGAATGTGATAGGCTGGATTTGGGGAATGAATTGCTTTAAAAAATAATGGGGGGGGGGAAGCCAACTAATTTTGCTCTGTTTCACCATTTGGATAATAACCATAAGACTGTAGTGAAAGAGAGCTATGTTAATTAAAAATTGACTCTCGATTTTCACTTTTTTTTTTAGGCCAAAAGCCTGGAAATAGAGTGGGACATATTCAGATCACTGACTTTTTCTCTTTTTCTAATTCTCTTAATGACTTCCTGCCTCTTTTTTTGCCCCTAGTCTCAGCTTCTTTGTATTGGAGGGGAGAAAAGTTCTTATTCCTTCTATCCTTCTAGATTCAATGCTTGGGACTAAGAATCAAATTGATAAAAGTACATATTAATACAAGAAGAAAGTTTTACTAATAACTATGTGCATACACGTGCACACTGGGAGTTTACAGAGTAAAATGTGGCTCAAGGAGGCGGCCAAATGATGAGAGCAGTAAGGTTAGGCCTTACAAACCATCTTAAGGGAAACCAAGGGAAAGGCTCTTGGGGACCCTGGGCTTGGAAGCCTGTTATGGGCAGGTGAAGGGAGGAAATGTGTGGTAAATAAGGGTTGTCTCATTATTTTAGATGGTTAGGAAGACATCTTTCCAAATGAAAGTTTTCGTCACAAAAGGGGAAATTTATTTTTAGGAAGTTAGGATGAGGTAAGGAGTAGTTCCTGTGTCTTCTGGTTCTCGGTGGCCTTTAGCTCAAAATAGTCCAGATGTCAAAGAGATGTACTTTGGAGTGACACATCCTGGTACCCTTCAGTGCCAATAATATTTATTTCTATGAATAACTGCTGATGTCAGAGTGCAAAGTATATAGAATGGTGCAAAACATAGGACCCTTCTTTTCTACAAGCTCCAAATATTTGTGCCCAGACATAAAGCCATGTACTACTATCATTTCCTTTCATTTATTTCTTTTTTGGAGTGAAAAGAAGGAAGCGTTGCAAGGGGGAGAAAGAGAGAGACAGAGAAAGGTGAGAGAAACATCGATCAATTGCCTCCCATATACCCCCCCCCCCAACCAGGGATTGATCCCACAACCTGAGCACGGGAGAGGAACCCACCACCATCCAGTGCACAGTATGATGCTCCAGCCAAGCCACACCAGCCAGCGTTAAACCATGTGCACCTTGATGAGGGCACCTCACTACCTGACGGGAGGGCAAAGAGAGCACAAACCAGTGGCCTGCCCTGGCTCCTTTCACTGCCCATGGCAGCTCCTGCTGTATGCCAACCCCCAACTCAAGAGACATTTCTCTTTCTGGTGAGATGAGGGTCTGAAGCCTGACATCTCCTTGGTTCTCACTTACTGGATCTAGGGGGAAGACTGAGTCCATCATCTTGTTCATACTACTCTTTCACATCCAGCAGATGTCCTAACCATTGCCCTGCATGTCTTCCACACCAGGGCATGCATGTATTTCAGACTTCAGGAATGGGTAAAAACCAAGCTTTTTCTTTATTGTCATATTTGGAACTTGATCATTCCTTAAAAGAAATCCACCCACAGAAAAGTAAGCAATATATTTGATTATACAGAGCTATTATTTTTGCTTCCTATTGCCATACTTTCTGAAGAACTGTTGAATGTTGTGAGCTAATCTGCTGATTGCCTCACGGGTGAAGAGGTCATTTGCTGTATTTTGTAAAGAGGCATCCACTGAGTGGGTGCCTCAGTGACAGGAGAAGTGTTGCCCTTGTAATAGGAAGAGGAGAGAGGGGTTTACATCACCACTCAGGTTAAAAACTCTTATCTGTCAGGCAGCATGCACTTTCCTAAGCAAGCCTGGGAGTTCATTAAAAGTGTGAGGTTGCATCGCCAGTTAGACATGGCTGAAGGCTGGGGTGAGTGTGTTGTGGCAGAAACTTTAACAGAAATTCAATATAAAGAAAATCTCTTTAGTTCAGGCCAAGGGAATCTTTGATTAGAAAGATTTCTTTATTTTCCACTTGAGACTGTTTTGTTGTGTCATATAGCATTGAGTAAGTGATCCATTATAGATTTGAAAAAAATATCTGCTTCATATTTTAAACTATTTCTTTCTCTTATGCTCATCACTTACTGAAAGGATAGTTCATGGAGCATTCAAATATTTATAAGTATTAATAAATTGACACTTTGCTGAATGACTAGGAAATACAGTTTGTCTTTGGTGTGTCATTTCTGTGTTCGATTTTGAAAAAAATACACTGGCGCACATGTCTCTGGGAAGGAGTGTGGGGTGCATGTAGTCTGGTTCACAATCACATAACAGGGTGGGTGGGTTGGCTTGATCTCCATTCACTCATTCAATAAAGTAGAGTATCCACTATAAAATAGGCTGATAAAACTCAAGCAAGGACCCTAAGTTGGTTCGACATGGCTTGGTTTTTGACAACTTCGTAAGCTGGAAACCATGTCAGCCTTCATGAGGATTTCAGATGACATTTATCAGACAGTGTTAACTGAGTGTAGGTACTGTGTATTTTGAAGCTGAGTGAAAGGGAAGGTGGGAGAAAAATGGTAATGATGTACATGTAACAGGCAAAAGATTGGCCCAGTAATTTGGGAAAGCCCTTTATAAAGCTAGTTTATGCCTCTTACATGAGAGAAATCTAAATTTATAAACAATCTGTGACTATAAACAATCTGTGAATATCTACCAGTTTTCCTTGCTTAAAAATTTTTTTTGTCTACAAAATTGAGAATTAAGCCCATTTGATGGATCTGGATAAGATTCAAAGGTTAATAGAGATATGATATTTGGATTAAACCATCATTGTCGAATAGAATTAGCTCTAAAATTGTGAATTAAGAAATCTGATTTGAGTATATTTTTCCACAACTTCTAACAATTGCCTAGGGTCAGGATTGGAGGCTGAAAACTTGTCCATCCTAGAAGAGCCAACAAATGGGCTAGTAGACAAGAACATCAGACCTTTAGCACTCCCAGATTAACTTTTGAAATGTCCTATATACTGCATGCAAGCCAAAGGTCCAGAGCGAATAGTAGTCTGTGATGTTGCCACAGCAGGATGCAAATCACTCCCATGGGGAGGTCTGTATGCAGGAGTTGCAGCTTGTCAAGGAGGCGTCAAACACTACTGCAGCATTTGTGACCTATTATTGTGAAGGGATCTTTGTCTATACTGCACCTCTCACCTTCCTGGGGGTTCTCAGGAAAGTTTGGGGCAAGTGTGGTCAGTAGGATATCCTCCCCACATTTACTTAGGCTTTTTATCTGTAACAGCTACCACCTGCCCTGTTCAGATATATTTCCATGTAGCCATATATCCTTAAATAGAATTTAAGGATCCATCCGTGAAAACATTCATTATCATTGCTGTATTACCGATCTCTTATGATTCTCTCAAGGACATGGACTTGGATTAGAAGCTAGACATCAGGTCTTAAGCTTTAGATCATAGTCAAGATTGTGGAGTTTGAAAAGCCCTAGTCGAACTGGTTTGGCTCAGTGGATAGAGCGTCAGCCTACGGACTGAAAGGTCCCAGGTTCGATTCCAGTTAAGGGTATGTACCTTGGTTGCAGACACATCCCCAGTGGGAGTTGTGCGGGAGGCAGCTGATCAATGTTTCTCTCTCATCCATGTTTCTAGCTTTCTATCCCTCTCCCTTCCTCTCTGTAATAAATCAATAAAATATATATTTTTTAAAAAAGGAAAAGCCCTAAAATTTTATGCAGAATTATTATGTGTATTTTTTTCTAGGAGAGGAAGCATTGCTAGCATTAGTTTTGTAGATGATACCATGATCCCCGCAAAAGTGAAAAACACTGCTTTAGAGGGAGAATGATTAATTTCTTTTCATCTATTTGCACATATTTGTTGTTTCACATGGAAAGGGGTTGAAGTAGAAGAATAGCAGTTTACCTGGGATCTAACTGGCACTCAGATGAGTTGACAAGGGTCAATCACTGCTGTCTTCCCTGAAGCCTTCTTGCTTCTTGCTCCCCAGAATGAGCTCAGTGTGTGTGTGTGTGTGTGTGTGTGTGTGTGTATGTGTGTGTGTCTCCAATACTTAGCACATTGCCTAGCACAAAAGGGCATCTCTATAAATGTGAACTAAATGAACCCTGTTTTGCTTGTGGGTTTCTAGCCTTGAGCTGGCATACCATTTGCTATGCTTTGATTCTCAAGAACATCTCATGGATGAGTATTGAGGACTTGCCCTGGAACCTCACCCTTGGCTTCTTATGTTTGACTTTTCTTTTGGTTAAAATTTCTGAAACAGGAGGAAGAAGGAGGTATCCAGTGAATCCAAGTGTTAGGGCACCGGAAGTGAAAGTCACAGGGTGCTAGCGAGAAACCAGGCATTGAAGAAAGAAGATAGGTAAATTAAAATCATGGGACAGGAGGACATGCTGGGGACCAATTTGGAGAGTGACAGGTGAAGGCAATGGGAAGGATGCTGTAGGCTCTTAAAGGAGGAAACAGGGATCTCGTCTAGAAGTAGCCCCAGGCATGGGGTTGACAGCATAAAGTAGAGCATGTCCTACTTCAGAGGCTGCCCTAAAAGTGGCTCCCTGGCAAAGACAGTTTTCATTTAAATCAAAGTAGAAGAGGGGATACCTGAAGAAATTCCTAAGCATATGAAATAGTTTCGGGGGCCTTCTTGAAAACAGTGGGAGAGAAGGGTTTGGAGGCATTTGGGAAGTGATGTGCCACTGAAGGGTAAAGAGGTGCCCAAAGAGGGGGAAATTGGGAGAAGACGATTGGCCTGAGGTTTTTTCACCTTGACGGTGTTTGGATCTAAAGAGGTGGGCTAACTGGAAGAAGAGAAGAGTGTACACGTTTTGAAATGGTGTGGCTGCAGTGGCAGGGCCTTGCTCCCAGCCCTGCCTCAGGCGGAAGGTCCCCACCAGGCTCAGCGATCTCCAGTCCAAAGATCCAAGATCTGGAGGTGTCTGCATGGCAGGCCCCTGGCCCAGCTGACTTCCAGTGACTGTGGAATTTAAATGGTTTTCAATATTGGTTCAGATACAGTTTATAAATAATGGAAGCCATTTTAAATTACATTATTATAAATAAAATATAAAAGCACATATGAAGAAACATAACCAGCCAGGTACAAATAGGTGCCGTCTCTTTACTTCAATTATTTCAATCCATAAATAAAGATTAGCTTTCACTTCCACTTTAGATTCTCCTGCCTGAGATGCCTCTGGCAATGGTTCCAGCTAGCTTGCTGCTTTGCATGCAAAGACAGTGTCGTATACATCTTTTAACCACCCCCCCAGCGAGTCCAGCAGAATAGTCTGCATGTTGTAGAGGATTCATAGATGTTGGGATGTGTTTTCTTCCACTGAAAGTTACCTAAGAGCTTTTAAGGTTTATAAACACTCTGAAGTGAAATTTTATCATATTTAGGTCTGCGCTAGATGACAAGTATACAGAAATGGAGAAGATATATTCTCCACCTTAAGGATGTCAAACCACGGATATCAGACCTCTAAAGGAATCATTGCCTACCCTGAGCTGAATGCCATTGTAGAGCATTTGCATGGTACAAGGGTGGTCCTGGGGAGCCACATAGAGTGCAGAGTGCTCCAGGAGCAGGTGCCCATGCTGTGAAAGGATGAATGGATAGATAGATGGATGGATGGATGGATTCTAGACAAGCACTGGTGTTCTGGGTAGCTGGTGTTTCTAGATGCATCAACTCTATACCAAGCATTAGTCTAGGTTTTGGGGATATATGAGTGAAAAACCTCTACCCTCATGGTGCTTATGATTTACTATTGATAACTTAACCAAAGAGATCTTATGGGGCAGTGCTTGCCCACACCCCGGGACCACTGTCAACACATTTAAGTAAAAGGCATCAGTATTTGAAGAGAAATGCCTGGTGGTTTCCTAGAGTGATTGGAATATGTTCTGGTCTGGCCATAGCTGCTTTTGCAGAATGTCTTTCAATTCTCTATTGTGTCTTTCTGTCTAAACAAACAACACCCTTTTGCTGACTGCTCCCCAGGACTACAGCTGTTCTCAGCAGGTTAGACTTCTGCACCCCATTTCAGCTGTTGCCACGTGCTGTGAAAACCCGAGATGCAGCCAGCTCTGGATCACCCACCTCTTTTCTGCACAGCATCTCCACCTCCTGCTGTTCCATTCTTCCTCTTTGTCATGGATCCCATTGCTTCAAGGGCATCTTAGGTTGTTGAAAAAAATCCTTCCCCAAATTGTTTCTGAACAGTAAACCTTATAACATAAGGGGATGAGATAGCTTTTGAAACCAGAGGCTTCCATAAAGGTGTCACAGAGTGAAATGCAAGGAAGATAAAGTGAATGGCAAAGTGACTGTGGGAAGATACATGCAGGTCAGAGGGAGACACAAGGGAACATGGCCAGGTCAGGGCGGTTTGGGGCTGGACAGAAGAAAGTAAAATGCTTCTCTGCATAAGCAATGAGGTAGACTTTGTAAATAGCTCTGGAACATGCCTTAGTCATGAATGAAGACGGGTGTCTCCTAATCATTAAAAGGATTTTTCAAGGTAGAATTTTGGCTTCCTAACTTTGAGGATTTTTGAAACATATAAATAAATGCATCATACACAAAAATGTCTGTGTTTTTTCTCTCCCTTAAACAGCTATGTGTTTGGTCTGTTGATTCAAAATTTTCTGCAGCCCATTTTCCAGTGAAGATTTTCAGGGAAGACCAGCAGACATGTGTATCTATCTGTGCTGGCATGAGAGAAATGCGTGCCAATGAAAATGTTCGCTTAATAATGCTGGTTTTCATGTTTATGCTCTCCTGTCCAGACCTGGAATTTGCATAGCTTTACTTAAAAGCATATGGTACATCTACTAGTGTCATAACCTGAAGGAACTGTATTTCAGCCAGCAAAATAAGAGTGAGTCAGCTAGAAATGGCTTGCAATTGCAGAATTATCACCACTCCTGCAAGTCTTCACATACTTACTAACATTAAGTGATGTTTTGTGGTTCACAGGAGGCCCCCTGCCATCAAACCACCCATTTTGATGGACTTGTGTTCTAAATATTTTGAGATGATGCGGTTTAAATAGAGATTAAATGAAAGAGAAGCAGATGTTTACAATACCTTTGATCATGTGTTTGATGATGGGTGCATGATCTGAAGCAGATGCTTATGGGAGATCATGTTTGTTGTCCAGTATCCTCACTTTCAGAAGAAAGCAACATTATTCTGATGTACCTCAGTGTTGGGCTCAAGAGGTTTTGTAGTATTTAATAATAAAGAGAATGAAGGAAAATCCGCTGTAACTGAGTGGGGAAATAATCCAATTGTAAATCAAAGTGGTCATTGGTGATTTGTTTGTGTTAGTGTTGTATTTTTTTAAAAATACATTTGTTCCCCCCCCCCTTATTTTCAGCATTTCTGAATTATGTTATTATAGTGCAAGGCATGAATGGCATTAGTACAGGGGATGCAGAATTTCCTTGTTGAACTTCTGAAGTTCCACAGTTCTAAGGATTTTAAAGCAGCTTTTCATTGAACATATATGAGTGATTACTAGCACACCCATTGGTGTTGCTTTCCTGTTGCAAAGAGCAACAGAGCAGGTGAAATGCTTATCATATTAGTAGTGGTTTTCTTTCATTTTAAATTTTAAAAATGAAGTCTTTTCAATTACAGTTTACATTCAGTATCATTTTGTATTAGTCTCAGATGTACGCATAGTGGTTAGATGATAATATGCTTTACAAAGTGTTTTCCTCAATATTTCCAGTACCCACTGGCACCATCCATAGTTAAACAGTCTGGGGGTGTGAAGTACAGCGTAAGATAGTGGGTTTTATTTTTGATTCCTAGTTGAGATTGGTCAGTGTGTTAGTCCACTCACATCTCATGAACAAAACTGAATTTGCCCCCTTGCTCTCCACCCTTTTTTAAACTCAGAGCTGTGTTTTCACTGTCTGGTATGAGGTTCAGTGAAAGCCACTTCATAAATTTCCACCAGAAACAAACAAAAAACACAGACAAAAAGTCCCAGCAGGTTCAATGTGTAAAGGGTATGCATTTAAGAAAATTAAAAAAAATGTGTCTTCTCAAATCTAAGTCAGAATATGGGGAAACCTTAACAACAGACTCTGTACTGATTATTAACAATAATAAGGAAAGGAGACCTCATCCAAGAAAATATGAGAAACATATAAAGAAAGATGATGAGGGATGGAGGAAAGGTTTTAATTTTATTTACTCATGCTGTAGATTTCTTCCTCAATATTTAGAATCAGTATTTTGAGAAAGTATAATATGATTGTATCTCTGTGAGAGCTTCTCAAAGAAAGCTTCTCAAGAAGACATTTGTTCAAATGAATAATCAGCCTTAAACTGATCTGTTGGAAAATATTATTGTTTCTTTAGCAAGGGCTTACCAGCCTGACTATTTGGTGTCCCCTCACTAAGTTCTGGGATGTTTTATACTTTAAAGGAGATAGAACTCTTCTTGTCCCCTTTTCACAGTGAGAGGGAAGAAATTAGGTGCACAGTCACCAGGCAAAGCAAAGAGAGAAAGGTTGGAGCTTCCGTCTCCTCTGTCTTAGACCAGAGCTTAATTTTACTACCATACCTTGGCCTTTCTCCTTTCCAGTTTATTCTTATTAAATCCAATTAACCATTCAGCATCTCTTGGACACAAAGCAGATGGACAGAAAGTGTGGCCAACTGTGCATGGTTGAGAGTCAGTGGCATTCAACCTGTGCAGCTCAGCATCCACAGCTGCTTGAGTCTGGGAGACAGTCACAGGAAGGTTGTTGAATTTTAGTGCATGTCACCAAATCCAGAACTGTTTAAACTCTGCAGTTGTACCCTCTTATGTTCAGGGAACATACCTCAAGACTTAGCAGTGAGTGTGTGAATGTATGCACACGCCCAAGGCTTTATAATGTTAATGGTTTTATCTGCTTCCACATTAGCAATGGACTAGTTACTAGAGTATTTATAATCTAATTCATTGTGTTCTCTCCAAATCATTTTTTAGTTTATCAATGCTATTATTAGAGCTCAATATCTAGAGTAATTAAGCACTTGATAGTTTTTCATGTAAAATATTTTTTAATGTTTCATGATTATGATATTGTTTCCTCTCCCCATTTGCCTAAATCAATAGCGAGGAGAAATTCCAAGGTAAATATAATTAACTTGCTTATGCGCAAACCTGAATCTTAGAAGACACTAGTTCTAAGTCATTTTCCTTCTTTCTTTGACCCTTAGTTTCATGTGGGATAATATATTAATCACTTTGTCCTTGAATATGTCCTCCATGTATAAAATTGAAACAGGACTTCCAAGAAATTACTTAGGATTTTTATGCATATACATCTGGTTACATGTGGAATCTTTGAAAGGAAGGTAAAGTATATCCAAGACATTAGTAGAGTTTTTGTTATCATTATTGAAAGTTAAAAGGATCCATAAAATGACTACGAAGATCAACATCCATTAAGTCAACAACTATTTACCTTGGTACCCAGAGAGAGCACTGAATTGGGAATCAAGAATCCTGGATTCTGGCTTTGTCACTTTCATTGTCCCCCTCTCCTTGCTGGGTCTCAGTTTCCTTAGCTACCAAATGAGTTGATGAGGCGCGCTCCACAACAGTCTTTCCTGGGCTTTATTCACAGTGTTCAGTTTTGTGGATCTGCACTGGTTACTGTAAGGCAGCACTTTCGAAGTGTTGTTCCTTGACTAGCAGCCTGGGTAACTTGTTAGAAATGCAGACTTACAGGCTTCACCCTGCACCTACTTCATCAGAACATCAGATGGGCCTCCACGATCTGTGTTTTTACAAGGCTCAGGAGATTTTGATCTGTGCTAAAGTTTGAGGATCTCTGTTAAAAGTAAAGAAATAAAATGCGGTTCTTATTCTTAAGAAACTTATAACTTAGCACTTTTCAAATCTCTAGTTGTCTTGCCAATTTCTAGATTTGTGAATAATCTAATATGTATTATATATAATCACATTATATTATGTTGTATTAAATTATTTTATTATATAATATAATTTATAATATATTATGTATAATTACTTATTGTGATATACATAACATAAATTACGGGCATGATAAATTGCCAAGACTGAAATATTTTGGGGTAGTATCTGTGAAGCCAATTGAGAGATTTTCCCATGAAATGCATTGACTAAGGCATGAAGAATCTGTATTAGATCATGCTTGAATAATAGTGTTGACTACCAAAATGAATGTTCATTTCATGTGTGCTTAGTAAATACATCTTGTTTTTACTTTAGCATATATATTCTTGTTCTAAAAAGTAAAACAAATATTCTGAAATTATGCCTAGGATTTTAATTTTGAAATTGACATCATGTTTATGTATGAGCACCAGGCACATAAGTATGACATTCACATCTTCTCTGTATAATTTTTCTATTACTTTTATTCTAAAATTCATGTGCAATTTCAAAACAAAACAGTTGAATTTTCAGAATGCAAATCTCATTTTCAAATGCCCTGAACTTTTGACACATAACTGAATTGCAGTTAACATTTTGTGGGCACATAATTTCAAATAAGGCTGAAATGCATTGGAGGGCGGGAGATCAAGGCTGTATATTTTCCCCCTAGTAGAAGTCAAAGGGACATCTATTTTCGTTCTCATCTGAGAGATATAAAACTGAACTGTAAAGCTATCCTATATAATAAAAGCCTAATATGCAAATTGACCGAACAGCAAACTGATCAATGGAATGACTGCTCACTATAATGCACACTGACCACCATGGGGCAGATATTCAATGCAAGAGCTGTCAGCCTGCAGGCCCCAGGCCAGCCAAGGCAGGTGCCAGCAGGGGCCCCCTGATTGCCTTGCCTGTAGCTCCACAGAGGGAGGCGATCAGCAGTGGCGACAAAGGGTGGGGCTGGCCTGCGAGCGGGTGGCGGCAGGAGGTGGGGCCAGCTGGAGAGTGGGCCAGCACCTCCCCCCCCAGTTGCCCCACCAGTCACCTCCAAGGCAGGTGCCAGCAGGGCCCTCCCCCCCTACACTGATCGCCCTGGAGGTTGCCCCACAGATCAGCTGTGATTGCCAGTCAGGCCTAGGGACCCTACCCATGCAAGAATTACATGCACTGGGCCTATAGTTTATAATATCTTTTTATAGCTATGGTCAACTGGGAGAAAGCAATGAGAATTTGGGTAGTGTTTAAGTGGTAAGTGTATTCGGAGATGTATAACTTACAGATACTACATAATGAACACCATTTCCTGTATGGAATCTGTGACTTATACCAACCGTGAAATATGAAATGATAGTCTGGTGCCAACACCGCCAGGATCACCCTGGAGAGAGAGGCCTCGCCTGGTGCTCGCCCTTCCAAGCTGCCTGCGAGCACTGGCAGTTGTTAGCACTGGTGCTAACTAAATGTAAACACCTTTACTTTCCAGCTGCTGCTAATTGGTTTGGGAATATTTATGTAAGTGTTGATTTTAAAGCTAAAAATAGTGCAGGGATGTTTGAATCCAACTCATTTGAGCTGTCAGAACTGCTCCCGTGATCCTGCAAGTGTTGCTAAAAATGTTCACTTTTTAAAAAATTGTAGTAATTAGACTTGTCTCTTGTGAGAGCCATAGATGATATGTTCCCCATTTTGATAAAAGCGGGAAAGGACGAGGTTCTTAAAGGTCTCTGCCCGGGCTGGCAAGACACGACCTTCTGCTGAACTTGATCAGAGAGCAAAGGCTTGTTATGTGGCCAAGACCAAACAGATCTGGAAATAACTGTGTGGCCCTTATGTGCTGTGCAACTGATCACATCTCTCCATTTTAAGTTAACAGTAAAAATAAAAATTGTAATAACTTCATTAATAAAATGAGGAAAAGCGCTTCCCAAACCACTGTCTTTTCTAGAATTGAGTTTGATGATTTGAAATCGCATATGTCTCGAGTCTCCAGGTGAAGAACAATAGTGGCCACTCGGCACCAGTTTTTTATACCTCTTGTCCTTCAGAATCAGATATTTTTCCCGTTACTTCCAAATTTAAAAGTCCTGGTTTTTACAGATTTCTCAGTCATTTAAATAAGTTCTGAGGGAAAAAAAAATCATTTTTTGTTTTTAGATATTTGTTGTTTCGTGACTCCTTATTTTACCATGTAATTAATTTATTGAGAGGAAATGCTAAGTGCTCTTAAATTATTGCTTGTCAAGCACTTTGTAATGTTGGGGAAAGTGACTTCATGAACTCCGTACAGAAATAAACTGCCTTGGCCTATAGTTCTTGAAGCACCGCATTGCCACAGTATTGTTGACGTAAATTTGGAATTGGCTTTGTGTCCTTCTAGGATGCCCTACACATTTGTCTGCCTCCTCATCTCTGAAAAATATCAAAGATTTCTGTTCCTGCAATATAAAGAAATGATTTTGACAAGTACAAGCACTGCCTGTTAGTAGAGATGAGTACCTATAGTTATTGCCCCTTTTGATAGCTGTGGCAAAGCAAAGAGTTTTTGAAGGTACTTAACTCTGGCCCTGGCCTGGTGGCTCAGTTGCTTGAGCATCATCCCATCCATCAAAAGATTTTGTGTTTGATTCCCAGATTGGGGCCCATATGGGAGGCAATTAAGTCAATGCTTCTCTCACATCAATGTTCCTCTCTTTTCCTTTCTCCCTCCTTCCCTCTCTTTGTAAAAACTCAATAAAAACATATTCTCTGGTGAGGATTAAGTTTAAAGAATAAATTAAATAGTTCAACTCTTGCCTTAGATCTCTAAGTCTCTGTGTGGGTTCTTTTTTAAGTCTGTAGTCATTGACATGATTGCTCTAAAACTGTAGTTAGTTCAGAATTGCCCTTGAGCAGATTATTACATTGCAAATGGCCCAATATTGCTTTCAAATTCTAATTGACATTTCTATATAATTGGAGCATTAAGTATGTTGTTGACATAAATAGAATATTTACTTACCATCTAACTAGAACTAGAAAAAAGTCTTTTAACCTTGCAGAATGTTGATTTGAACTAGAAAGTATGTTATTTTCTTAATGTTGGCAAGGGATCAACATGAAAGTTCTATGTGGAGTAGGGAGCAAAAGGCAAAACCATATAGTTAAGACTTTAGAGCAAATCTTCCAACATTTTTTTTTTGCCATTGTGGGGATATACACCTATGTACACAAAGCCAAAAATAATATTTATTTCATCTGACTGCCACTGTGATCTATTCAGGGTATCGCTAAGATGGCAAAACTCTCTAGATCCATCTATAGATTCAATGCTATCCATATATATATATATATATATATATATATATATATATATATATAAATAAAACCCAGCTGGCTTTTTTACAAAAATTGATGTCCTGATTCTAAAATACATTTGGAAATTCAAGGGACCCAGAATAGCCAAAACAAACTTGAAAAAGAACAAATTAGGAGAGCTTAAATTTCCTAGTTTCAAAATTTTGTTCACAACTATAATGACCAAGACTGTATAGTGCTGATATAAGGCTCCCATATAGATCAACAAACAAGAATTTAGAGTCCAGAAATAAACCTTACATTTTTGGTCAATTGAATGTTGATAAAGGTGTCAATATAGTTCAGTTGGGGGAAAAATAGTCTTTTCAACAAATGGGGCAGGCACAATTAGATATTCATATACCAATTATAAAGTTGTATCCCTAACACATACCATACATAGAAGTTAACTCAAAATGGTAATTCATCTGAAAGTAAGCTAAAGCCATAAAATCCTTAGAAGAAAATGTAGGAGTAAATTTTTGTGATTTTATATTAGATAATATTTTTTAGATAAAACACCAAAAACACAAGAAACCAAAGAAAAAATAGATAAGTTGAATTTCAATAAAATTCAAAACTTATACCTCAAGAAAGTGAAAAGACAGCCCACAGAATGGGAGAGATATCTGCAATTTATATATAGGATCAGGAATTTGCACAAGAGTATTAAAGAACTCTTACAACTCAGTAATAAAAATTCATGTAATTCGACATTTCTCTAAAAAAGATATATAAAATGCTCAATAATCACATGAAAGGATGTTCAGCATCATTAGTCATTAGAAAAATGCAAATCAAAAATCACTTCACGCCGAGACCAGTTTGGCTCAGTGGATAGAGAGTCGGACTGTGGACTGAAGGGTCCCGGGTTCGATTCCAGCAAGGGCATGTACCTTGGCTGCAGGCACATCCCCAGTAGGGAGCGTGCAAGAGGCAGCTGATCGATGTCTCTCTCTCATCGATGTTTCTGACTTTCTATCCCTCTCCCTTCTGCTCTGTAAAAAAAAATCAATAAAATATATTTTAAAAAATCACTTCACACTAAAAAGGATGGCTAAAATATTTTTTTAAATGAAAATAAGTGTTAGCAAGGACACAGAGAAATTGGAATCTTCATTCATTGCTTATGGGAATGTAAAATTGTACAGTTACTTTAGAAATAGTACAGTAGTTCCTCAAAATGTTAACCATAGAGTTATCATATGATCCTACAGTTTCACTCCTAGGTATATTCCCAAGAAAATTGAAAACATATGTCTACACAAGAAATCCTTTTTTTTAGCATTATTTCATAACTGACTATTATTTCAAATGTTCACAGCAACATTGTTCATACTCAGCAAAAGTGAAAACAAATGCCCATCAAGTTAAATGGGTAAACAAAATGTGGTATGTCTATGCAATGAAATACCATTTGACCATAAAATTGAAGGAGATACTGATACCTGCTTCAACGTGGAAGAATCTTGAGAACATTACACTACATGATAGAAGCCACTTACCTCATGATTCTGTTTATGTGAAATGTTCATAATAGGCAAATCCTTAGAGATAAAAGATTGATTGCCAGGTGCTGTGGGGGGTGGGAGAGGGCTGTGAGAGAGCAGGGAACATAGGGAATGAGGGCTAAGAGGTATTGGGTTTCCTTCAGGGGCTTTGCAATTGTTCCAAAATTAGTGCTGATTGTTGCAAAACTCTTTGAATAAAGAGAAAATGACCATATTGTACTTTTTAAAAGGAAGAATTTACTCTAACCAGCATGGCTAGGTCCTGGTTCAATTCCTGGTCAGGGCACATACCCTGTGGGGGCGTGCAGGAGGCAGTTGATCATGATTATCATCATTGATCTTTCTCTCTCTCCTCTCCCTTCCTCTATGTAATAAATGAATTATATATATATATATAAATATGTATATATATTTATAAATATATATATATATATATATATATATATATTTAAAATAAAGACCTTAATGTGATGTGGATTATATCTTAATTAGAGGCCCGATACATGGAATTAGTGTAGGGTGCTCGGCTCTCGCAGTCCTGGCTGCCTCGGCTGGCCCCACAACCCAGCTTTGTCCAGAATGTCATCTAGACAGTCCTTCTAATTAGCATTTCAGCTCTTTATTATATAGGACAGTGGTCAGCAAACTCATTAGTCATCAAAACCAAATAGCAACAGTACAACGATTGAAATTTCTTTTGAGTACCGAAAACCGACTTCTGCGCATGGACCACCAAGTTTCAATCGCCCGCACACGGTGTTTTGTGGAAGAGCCACACTCAAGGGGCCAAAGAGCCGCATGTGGCTCGTGAGCCATGGTTTGCTGACCACTGATATAGGATAAAGCTTTTATAAGAAAAAAATAGTAGGCCTTAAAGCCCAGTCAAGTTTTTGAAGGATTGCTCCTGAGGCCCTGCTGACATCTTCCCTGTCACCTCTGAGGGGTTCCAGCCCCAAACTGCCCAGACCAGTGGGCTTCTGTGTCTTTGTCTCTCAGAACAGGAGAGATCATGCTCATTTTTAATCCATTAAATTTTTGGATATTTATTACACAGCATTTCAAAACGAACACACTAGCCCTCAGCGCATTCATCCATTAACATTTCATCAACGAAGACTGTTATGTGCATAATGTGTATTAGATGAAGGCTCACCCTTCAAGGATCTTCCTCTTGTGAGAAAGAGGCAGATCAGAAAGTGAATGACTCTGACATAGATGCTGTCACCAGATGTCCTGACATGTGTGATAGTCAGAAATGCAAATATCTTATTAAATTGTCTTCTGAAGTATTTTTGTAACCTCCCCAACCCTCTTTTCTATATAAGCATATATCTAGTCCTTCATATTTATATGCATGTTCGAAAGCCTTCAAAGACATTTATCTTTGAGATTTGAAAGAACTAAAAAGTGTTCTTTCTTTAGTCTTAGGGGTTTTTCTTCCTTTATCTCTGTGAGGACAAAACAAATATTTTTAAAAAATCTATTGAGACCAAGTCCTTCACAAAACAACCAGTCCCTAAATGAAATGTTGCTACTCAGCCTGAAAGTGAAATACATTTGGGTTTTGTCTTGTTTGTTTGTTCGTTTGTTTTTACTCGATGCACTATGACAAAATGCCTCAGTTGTAGCTGTGTCTTGTTTTCTTCAAGATATTAACCTAATTCTGTTGTGGCCAACTCTAACTGTTGTCCTATGTTGTTTTTGAAATGGTGCATCCTGATCTAGGAGTTTACAGGTGGGATTGCTTATAGTGGGTCATCTCCAAGTGGTTTGTTGTTTCATTGAAGTCTGAGGCCATGACTAAAGCTATTTATTCATGACCCTGCTTCTGAGGAGTGGCGTATCTGCAGAATTACTCTACTAAAGTTCTGTTCCAAAGCCTAAGGGAGAACTAATGTCTTACATAAGAGGGAATCTGTATCAGGTGTGTTTTCCAGAATCTATCCTCTCCTCTATGTGCCATCAACTCACCTTTGCCACTGCCCTGGGGTAACAGGCCTCTGACACCCTTACCCCTCAGTAGCAAAGAGTGTTTACCATTTTAGAAATTAAATGGTTCCTTTTGGTTTCTGTGATGATCGTTGTTAGAATCAAAGTTTCATAACAAAGGAAGTACTCCAGATTTCTTTTTTTGCAATATTCCTGTTATACTTTTGACAGAAGTGACCTTGCCAGGCAGCGTTTTCCCCCCTATGATTTTGCTTTCTTTATATTTCAGTGTCACTGGGGAGGGAGGTGCAAGCAAGTACAGTACATTAAAGCTAATACATCACCACCTGTCCATGAAGCCTTCCCCTTGGTACCCCTTTACCTTGCTGATTGAAAACATTCAGTCCCCAAAGCTTACAGTTGAGTAGGAGGAAGCTAAATGATGTATTCCTAAGCTCTTAACATATTGCCTTGTGTAAATGGCCCATTTGAGTATTTCAGAAATCAAATGGGAGAGAAAAGAACATTGAATGCCCTGAAAAGATTAACACCTGCTTCCAGTCTTCAGAAACCCGGAGCATGCTGTATAGAACCATTTACTCTCTCATGTTGAGACATTTTATTCAAATTTTCAATTCTATATGCAAAGCATCCACATGTTTATGGGTTTGCTTCTCTACAGGATTCCACACAAAACGTAGAAGATGGGGAAGTTATGAATGGTGTGCAGACAGAACTACTGACATTGCCGAAAATTAAGGATGCACTGAGGTATTCTCTTCATGTGAATGGAATATTTTCTTTCAGTCCTATGTTTCTTTCTTTATTAGTTTATAGATGTTTTCTTTTTTTAAGACACATGAAGATGATTAGAACTGTGGAAAGAAACCTATCACAATTCTAAAATGACTTACTTACTCTGTTCTTTCATTTTCTCTATCTGATATGAGAACTTCCAGCCGAACATATACAAATGAGCCTCCACCCTGCCAACTCTTCTGCAACCTGGACATCATAACTGCATTTGGTTTCTCTTGGAACAACAGTTTAAAGTGCACCTTTCAGAATTCAGTTTGGTTGAGTGTTTCACTTTGATGTTAACTCTTCGAATATGGCTTTGCATTGTGTTTTAACTATTTTGCAACGTTTTATTCGATGTATATAAAATGAATCCAGGCAATCAACCAAGGTTTTTCATAGTTTTAATGTCACATTATATGAAAGCCAATTGCTCTCATGTTTACCAATACTTCTTTTCTCGACTCTCATTTCCAGCACTGCCCTAGCTCCTACCTGGGTTCAATTCCCAGCCCCGCTGCTTAATGTTCTAATTGCTTAAGCAAGTCACTCATCTCTCATTGCCTTCATTTCTGGTCTGTAAGATAAATACTAGTAAATCCATCAGGAGATTGGTATGAAGATTAAATGAATTAATATGTGTAAAGCACTTTAAACAGTGCCTGGGTCAGAGTAAGCCGTGTGAGTAGTTGCTACTGTTGCTACCACTATAATGTAATTTTCATTGTCTATATTACTATTATCATTACTACCATCATGAGTAGTATCACTTTTTAAGTTGCTTTAAATGTTGCATAAGGAAAGGAATTCCATATTTAATAGATGCTTGGCTTAAGCACTAGAAGGTGATGCTTCTGACGTTGATGGTCACTCACTCATTCATTTAGCCTACAGATTCCTTTCATTCAGTCCAGTTACTAATCAGTGCCACGCATTTTGCATGGCATTGGCTTTTAAAATATATGTGATCATCCTTTATTATTCTGCCTCACTGTGTGGATTTTCCTCAAGCTCATAATTGATAGCCATGTGACATCGTTACTATTTACATAGGTTCTTTGACCAGTGAGCTGCACAATAATAAAAATTTGGTACTGAAAATCTCCAGGGCTATGTCTTTTTAGAAGCTTGATAAAATTGTTTTTGGAGGTAGACATAATGAGTGTAATACTCTTAATTTTGTTTGACTTTAATTTCACTTTTTGTAATGTTTGCTTTTTGAAGTTTGCTAACATCTTGCCTAAGTCTTATGTGGATAGCTTTCATAGAGCAAACAACTGCGGTTTATGGCTGCAGGAACAAATTAGCTAAGCTTTTTGCTAGGTATGAAGAGTAGAGACAAATGGAGTTTAGGAATTTTAAAAAAGAATATTTTTAGCTAATAATATATCAATACAAGCTTTCACATGAGGTATATCATTACCTATACTAGGCTAAGGAATTACAAAGTTTAGAACAATTAACTTCTAGAGACCCAATCCGCATCCATCACGCCTTTCTCCAAATCTTTTGACTTCAGTGTTACCTGTTTTGTGCACCGTCTCAGGTGAGAAGGATCTTAACGAGATGAAATGGATAGCTAGCAGGGGAAACAGAGGTAGCAGTTCTAGGAAAAGACACTGGTTCTAGCTAGTATGGGATGATGAAGAAAAGAAATTATGAAGCCACTTAAAGCGGAGTTATCTGGTCAGCATTCTTCAATACAGGTCTTGGAACAAAAGAGCATATTTGTTAACTGGATGACTGAATGGATAAAATCCATTGCTCCATAAATCATAAACATAACTATAAACTGCTTTTCCATTATTAACACGAACATCTTTATTTACAGAAAAAAATGACACTTGGAGAGTGTTCTACAAATAGTTTTACAATATCTATCTCTGATGAAGCACTGTTCAATTTATTTTATCTTAAGAAGACAATGAAGCAAGCGGTGTCTAGTGGGTGATGTTTCTTATATAAAATTCCACTTTAGCTTCTCTTTGAAGACAAGTGGTGGATGCCAGAGACCTTCACCTCATTCCTCATTTCTCTCTTATTCCTGACCTGACCTTATTTCTTGACACTCCCCCATACTTGCCTCCTCCAGACCTGCCTCTTTTCCAGGCTTAAAACTGCTTTGCCACATTCATTTAGCAAATTATTGGCAGAGCCCATCTGAGAATATCTTGAGCCTTTCCCCAAGTTCTTGTGCTATTTTTTCTATAATCAGTGCTCAAGCATTATTACCTGTCAGGTAGATACTTGCAAAATTGACTAATTCCTGTCTCCAGTACCAATCTCTCCCATGTCTTTCTCGTTTCTAATTGATCACACATACCACCACCACGTAGATATAACTAACCTCAGCATTTATCACAATGCTCCTTCATTCTACAACCTTTAGCGACTCCATTTTCTGCAACATTAAGTGTGAATTTTTCAGTGTAGAATTTGACCTGTCATTCCGAGATTTGATCTCAAACGAATGGTTCCACCTTATCTCCTGCCCACCTCAATCAGTCGATCTCTCTTTCTCTTTCTCTTCTCTCCTTCTCTTTCCTTCATTTTATCTTCCCTTTGTTCCTCCCCTCTGACCCCCAATTTCTGTGCCCATACCACACTGGTTCACAAGCTCAGTGCAGAATGCTTTTGTTATGGGCATGCACTATCTACCCCTTGATAACTCTTTGGATTAAAGATGTATTTGTCCTTCTCAGTTCCATCTCAAATGCAACCTCCTCCCAGAAGATTTTCCTGGTTCCAGCTTCCCTTTCTGATCCTGGATCTTCTTCCTCTGAATCTCATGAGAAAGTGCCCCCAATTTGAAAACCGTCATAATGGTTTAAAACCACTGATCTGGAATGCAGTAAATTCCAATTTGAGTCCTGACTACCTTGTATGACTTCTATGATGTTGGACAAGTGATTTAGCCTCTCTAAGGATCAATTTACTTAGCTATAAAATGGAAGTGATGTAAGCCTTTATACATTTGATATGAGTACATGTTATAATACCAAGAATGCAACTAGTATAGGCATCCCAAGTTAGAGCTTGCTTACTTTCACTGAGAACATGCTACTGATACTACTGCTTCTGTTTTATTGCTTTGTATTCTTTTTATTGCCTTTCCTAGCCTGCCTACTAGATTATAAACTCCTCAGGCTCTTTATTTTTCCTGGCAGAACTTTCCCATTGGAACTACTCACTATTTATTGAATTCAAGTAAATTCCACTACCATCAATTGCAAATTCCTTGTTAGATGTTTACTCACTATATTTGCATTAACAGAACATTTACATCAGGTGGCCTTCAGTCTCATATGCAAGCTGTCTGGGATGTCCATCTGTGAAGTCCTTGTATATAATAGACTGGGCATCAGTCCCTAGAGGCCACCAACTGCTGCCTTCTATCCACCTATCACAGCCTCTGTCTTCTCTCTCACTGTCAGTAATCTAATCACTAAGAAAGGTTCCTCAGCCCTAGAGTATTTGAAGATTTATGTAATGACTCTTACAAAGGAAATAAGTTGAGAAAAGTTATAAAGCTTGAAATAGATTATTCCTTTTTAATCCACAAGCTTATTTGTTCCCTCAGAGTGTTCTAATAATCATACTAATGGCTGATAGTTATTGGTCCCCTTGTATATCCCAGTTACTGATATATGATGTAAATGTTAACTTATCTATTTTTTTCCTTTAAAACCAACAGCTCTACTAGAGATTTATCTTAATTTCCCATTCTACAAATAAGGAAACATGTTTTGGTCTTAGTTTAAATGATTTACTCAGACATCTGACTTAACATCACCACTAGGATATACTTTCTGTCTAATCACAAGCGAATCATGATTTCCTTGTGAACCAAAGTGTCTCCTCATCTCTTACCCCAGTCCAGTCTCCTCCCTACTCTAAAAGAGTGTCCTAACTGAGTCATATCATTGTAATGTTAAAAATGCTGTCTATTTGCCTGGAGTGAAGAAATTAGACCTACAGACAGACACCTGTAGCTCCTGTTGTATCTTTTCCCTTAAGCTGTACTCCTATTTTCATGGTGGAATCAAGGGCAATACTTTCCATCTAGTTCTTGCAGAGCAGCTCATTTATAACCACTGATTCTGCATCTCCTCCCATCATTTTGTCCTTAAGTCTTACAAAGGTAGCAGCTGGTTCCAATGATTATTAAATCAGTTTTGTCAATTGGATCTTAGAATGTTTATCTTGTTAATACTATTGGACTTAATGCTTTGTAACTATCTGCTTCTGTTTAAGTATGTCAAAGAAAACTGTGTCAACTTAGCTATTTTTGACTCTAGTGAAATCTTTTGACTTTTGTTTAACTGAAGTATTTTCCTTTACCCTACAGTTCATTTTTTGTCTCTTTTCACAAGGAGCATCTAATCCTGTTTTCCTTTTACTGCTAGAATAGCCCTTTCACCTTATTTTCTACATTTTCCACTCTTAACCCCCTCATCCTATCTAATAAAAGTGTAATATGCAAATTGACCATACCTCTGATCAAACCATGCCCACAGCCATGCCCACCAGCCAATCAGGAGCAAATTATGTAAATAAACCCCAACCAAGATGGCTGCCACCACTGAGAGCAGAAGGGAGGCTTGGGTTCCCCTGATAACAGAGAAAGCCAAGCTTTCTGCCTGCTATTGCCTGTCTAAGCCTCCACTCAATGCTACAAAGTTTCAATTATAAAAGATACATAATCCCAACAGAAATGGCAGCAGCCATGGAGCTGGAGAGAGCAGAGGCTAGGGTTGCCAGGGCGATGGAGGAAGCCAAATTTCTACAGCCCTAGCCTAGGCCTTCACTCTAGGCTACAAAGTTTCAAACAGAAATGGCTGTCACCACTGAGCGAGCAGAAGGCTTGGCTCTGCTCTAGGCTACAAAGTTTAAATTGTAGAACGTAAATTAATCCCAGATTCCAGGGCCTCTGCTAGGGTTTCTGGGGTGTGTGGCTAGCCTGAAAATCACCATAGGCCCCTCACCCAGGCTGCCCCACACCCCAAGGGAACCCCCACCCTGATCAGGGACACCCTTCAGGGCAAACCAGCCAGTCCCCACCCATGCACCAGGCCTCTATCCTATTTAATAAAAGAGTAATACACAGATTGACCATCACTCCAACACACAAGAGGGCTGCCCCCATGTGGTCAAAGATCCTGTTCCCATGTGGACACAAGATGGCCACCACAAGATGGCCAGCAGGGAAGGACAGTGGGAGGTTCCAGGCCTGCAAGGGAGAGCAGTTGTGGGCCATCAGGCTAGCAGGAGAGACCAGTTGGGAGGGATCAGACCTGCAAGGGAGAGCAGTTGGGAGTGATCAAGCCTGCAGGGCAGGGCAGTTAGGGGTAACCAGGCCAGCAGAGGAGGGAAGTTGGGGGCAAACAGGCTGGCAGGGGAGCAGTTAGACATTCATTAGGCTGGCAGGGTAGTGGTTAGCAGGTGATCAGCTGGCAGGCAGAAGCGGTTAGGGGCAATCAGGGAGGCAGGCAGGTGAGCAGTTTGGAGCCAGCAGTCCTGGATTGGGAGAAAGATGTCCGAATGCCCATTTAGGCCCAATCCCCACATTGGGCAATTGCTGGATGCAGGCTGCTACAGGAAATGGATAGTGAGGGCAACTGACGGAGGGCAATTTGTGAGAGAGCTGACAGTCATTCATCAGTCAGACATCCCTCCAGGGGTCCCAGATTGGAGAGGGTGCAGGCTGGGCTGAGGGACAGCCCTCGCCACTCCCCCCCCACCCCCCGTGCATGAATTTCATGCACCGGGCCTCTAATATATATATATATATATATATATATATATGCGCCAAATGGATCAATGGCCGATCAGTTGGTCACTGTGATGTGCACTGACAACCGGGGGGTTCACGCTCAATGCAGGAGCTGCCCCCTGGTGGTCAGTGTGCTCCCACAGTGGCAGCGCTGCTCAGCTGACTAAACAGGCACCAGATGCAGGGCTCATAGCTGGCCCCCACAGCACAGAGACCACAGTGGAGTGGCAGTGAGTCTACCGCGAGGCAGTGGCATGCGCAGTGGGGCCTGGATGAGCAGGAGCAGCAGCATTGTTGGAATGCTGATTTCTGGCAGATCCCCGCAGGCTAAATAAGGGACCCCACCAGTATATTTGTGCACCGAGCCTCTAGTACATAAATAAATGTATGCATAGCCCGCTCACTGGTCCCTGAACTCTGTTCTGTAATTTACCTGAACAAATAGCATTGATAGCATATTTTCACTCTGTGAAGTACTGTGTCCAGCCCTACTTGCTATGTTTATCTTTCCCGAATGATGTATAGAGAGATTTCTATGGAACCCTATCAAGGTTTGAGGTTTGGGTTTTTTTTTTAAATAAATAAAAATGTATGTACTAGTCTCTGAGGCCCCCCTTTTAAAAATGTGTTTTTTCTATCTTGAAATAAATAACAGATAACAATGTATAAAGAGCATGGTGGGCCATGGTATGCATAAAACTTACAATGCTTGTCTATATTAACTGGATCAAATTCTCTGTGAGGGCCTGCATATTACAGTCAACAGGATTGAAAGTCTTGTTTTTTCTAATATAAAAAATATTTTCATGGTAATAATTTAACAGTTGTCAAATATCCTTCAAGCCAAAAATTGTGCTATCCTGTATAAAAATAACATAGAAGTTCATTCTGAAATGTTGAAAAATAAAATCTTATAAAGTAGAAGTGAAACTTAAAAAATGCATTCCCCCTAAAAGTTTTAGTATTCGAAATAAGATTGGTTACTTTAACAGATTCTATGATTTACTTTATTAAGTGAATGTAAAAATACAGGACTGATAATTACTGAAGAGAAGACATTAGTATGAAACATAGAACCTAAGTTTACAGAGAGGTTTTGAGGGAGGTAGAGAAATATTTGCAATAGAGAGAAAAAATGAGAATCCATAAAGGCATTCTAAAACTTCTTAAGCTAAAATCTTGAAGTCTATACTAGACTAAACACTTGCATTCCAAAAACCTTTATATAATACATACGAGCGCCATCTATCAGCATGTGGGTACTTAATACATTTATTAGGAAAGATAAGTGTTATGCTCTACGTGCAAAAGTATAAAAGTACATTGTAAAAGTTGAGATAATAAAGTTTCAATGGTTAAATGAGACTTTAGTCTCTGTTTTTAAAAGTCTTTAAAACAATACCGTAACCTTAGAATGTGAATGTTTTGGTTTAGTCTTCCTCAAATACCTCCAAATGCACTATATATCAGTTATTACATAAAGATGATTGCCTTGTGGTCCATTAAAAGCTATGTAACATTCTCTGCCCACCAAACAATTTGTATTCATGACTTATAATGCATCCCTTTACCCCATATTTTATAAACATATATTCATATAATGTCCATATTCTCACACAGAGAATAAAGAGCAGAATCTATTTTATCCCAGGATATTATCACTCTGAGATTTGTTTTGTTTTTAACTTTTATTCCAAGCATCTGCCATAACCTGCTTGACTGAACAAGTTTTAAATATGTCAGCAATATCTGAGCAAAACTCATTTGAAATTTATTATCAGATTTGAAATTCCATCATATTCCACAAATGTTGGAAATTGACATACTCTTTTTTTTTACGTTCTTAATGATAATAGGTTTGCAATGAAAACACATTAAAAAAGAAGCCTAATCCTCTGATGAGAATATATTTAATGTATTTATTTTAGATTGCTGATAATTTAGAGAATATTTCATGCAGAGAGTTCTTCGGGCATTTGCTATCTTAGTGCTGTTCTCAACTTTCCAGCAAGGAGCCAGATTTCACCATTTTCAATTTGGAGCAGGAATGCCTTTGTAAGCAGCTGTAGCTCTTAATTTGACATCTAGTTTCAGGTCATTTTCATGTAAATAGAAAACAATAGAAACCTGCTTACAATTTCCATAACTGGGGTGTTTGCTTCAACTTTATCATTTTTCCTCTGGCAATTTTATTCTCTCTCTCTGGGATTAAAAGAGCCAATAATTGTTCACGGTTATTATTTCCCATCTATAGAAAAACGTGTTAGTTCCACATCTTATTACTCAAAAGCTCCCAGGGTCTTCTATATTTCAGTCATACACACTATCTGTTAATGTTTCCAGCTCCTCCTCTCCTTAATCTGGAGTAGGTTAGGCAGGTCAGGCTTTCTATTTCGTTCTATAATACATTTTCTCCAGGCTTTATAATTTTTTTTTCTGCCTCTAAAAACATACAGAGGTAAAAATTTGGAATTGTTCCATTGAATACAACTGATGCCTTATTAAAAGGCAACTTTAAATTTTGATTTATAATGCTTTGGATATATATATATATATATATATATATAGATCTACAACCGTGGCTTCACAGTTGTAAAATCTAATTCTTTGCTTTTTCTATTAAATACATGTTTTATTTCCTTTTTCCTCTGTTTTGGGGGAAATCATACTTTATGAGTACACAAAGCTGTGCTTAGTTCTATGTATCTTATCATCTATACAGTAATTTTCAAGTGTGTCTCATTGGGGAAAATTTTTATTTTTTTGTACATCCTTTTAAATATGTTGATTTATGTAGATTAAGTAGGAAGTTATTTTTGTAGGTAGTCATTTCCATTTGTTCCTCTTCTAGGAGAAAAAATAAGAAATCAGAAACTCTTTGAAGCATTTTATTTCCCGAATCTTCTGAACATTATCAGTAAATCATGCACTCCTTTGATTTTATCTGTGCTGTTAAGTTTATAGAAGTTGATATAATCCTAAAATCATTTTTTAACGTGCTTCATCTGTATTTTTTTTAGCAGAGACTCATCTGTATTCTTTTTTTTTCTGCCCCAGTGATCTTACCAGAACAGTGGAGATTTCTGCTGAAGGAGGCCCCCTCGGAATACATGTAGTGCCCTTCTTTTCTTCTCTGAGTGGAAGGTAAGATGCTCTTCTTCTATCAGAAGTTCATGCTAATGGAAACCTTGACCAGAGCTCATTTGCCCAAACATTTCTCAGAAGAGGATTAAGTGTGTATCTCTGTTATTTAGATGGACCTCAAGATACTACTTCTGTTGGCCACTTATGTCTTAGAAAGAAAATGAAATCATTTATTTCTAAGATGCAATGGAAAAGAAAAAAAATCAATCACAGTTCCTGAATTTATAATTAATTATGAAGTACTCTCTTCATGTACTCTTATCAGTAATATGTAGTAAACAACATCCTTAGGAAAGATTTTAATATATTGTTAGATGAATATTGCAACTGCATTTTTTCACGTTCTAAAATACACTTCAACAAGTGAATATAGTAATTCTAAACTGATGTCTTCTGATATTTCTCAGGAATATAGATTTTAGAATAATAAATAGTATAATATATGTCATCAGATCAAAAGCTGTGCATGTTTTGTTGATGTTAGCTATGGTAGCAAAATGCCATCATGCTATTTACTTTAAAAAATAAAATATGATCAATTACAAATAATTTATCATATCCTTCAAAAATTTTACACTGGCGAATGTTAATTTAGATTGTGTCAGAATTTCTTGAAATGAATGTCTACCCAACTGGATACTGATGGAAATTAAATGTGTACCCAAGAACTAATATTAATACTGTTGTAACAACCATACAAAACTAGTATTACATATTATGTCACTTTTCAACAAGATACTGCCTTTAGATTTATATTGACAAGGACTCTCCAAAACTTAAAATCAGTATTTCATATGACATGATTTATATTTGTTTTCTTAAATTAAATGCATCATCAAAAAGGCAGGACACTTTATTTCAGCTTAGGAGACCAAAAAGTAGAAAAGTCAATTGATTTTCTCAAGGTCGCACAAAATCCAGGGCTCCAGACTTGCTCTCCCTCCATTGCTCTATCTAAAATAGAACTTTCCCCAAAGTTTATATAGTATTAATATACTGGTTCTGAATATTTATTCAATCCAGGCTGCCATATAGCAGGAAGAGCAGGTTTAGGCATGATATTTTGGTTGGCATCATTTTCAGCAGGTAGCCATCTGCTACCTGTAATTGCAAAGTCATCACCTTTTTTTCTGCAAATAACAGCTGATGCCAAGCTGTTGCTGGAATGGATGTTCCTGAAAAAGAAATGAACTGAAAAGCCGGTGGCTCTTATTGTCTCATTTCCTGTATGTGTTAATAAGCGTGTTTATAAATGTTACGGGTGATGGCACAGGACAAGCGCAGGCTGTTTTTGATAGACAGGGAGTGTATTTACCCAGTTGTCCTGAGAAAGTCTAATGGCTTTTGGCAGAAGTGCAGGGGGAGAGCTTTGTGAAATACCAGAGGGGTTACAGTTCAGGCCCGTTAGCTTAATGAAGCTGGACTAGAACACACGATCATCCCAACGTCCAAAACGTGAGGGACTGTGCAACGTGACAATCACCGCACTTCATTTTCAGTGGTTTGGAAAACAGGCTGACCCTCTGGACCAGCAATCGCCTTCTCTCACTTCCAATGAGGAAAACTCACTGGAATTTTTGATTTTCTCCCTTCTCCCTCCTAGTTCTGACTTCTCTAGCATAAGCCTCGTAGAATAGTGGAAAGAGGGTTGGGCTTAGATTCAGAACACTTGGACTTGAATCTCGGTTCTCTTTTTATAACTTCGAGCAAGTCCCCTCAATTTGCCTCATGTGAATACCTATTTCACATCAAGGTTATGAGGATTAAGTGACATTAAAAATGTGAAAGCTCCTTGTAAAACGCACACCACATGAATGTGTAAATGAATGGTCAGTATTATTATTATTTTGGCTAAAACAGAAAAGCTTAGTTCAACAATGAACTTTTATAAGTTCGTGGTCAACTGTTCAGTAACTTAGTGAAATAGTTGTGTAACTTTTTTCTGCTATCCCCTAGTATTATAGAACGGAAATTTAATTTAAAAACATAAAAAAGTAATATGGACGTGGAGACATGAGCCAATAAAAGTTAAGAAGTAATGAGTACAGGCTGAAAAAGCATACTTAACTCAACCCATGTGTCTAGATGCAACTGGGTATAGAGCGTGTCAGACAAGTGTCTGACTTCATAATGCCATATGGTTTCACTGTGTGAGAGGGGGTGAGGTGAGCTAAGGTCAGAGTAGTATACTTAGTTCTTAATTTCCTTCCATTTATTGGTTTGTGTCATTATTTTAAATTAGAATTTACATTTAATTATTTACTAGGACTACTGTAATTGGCTTTGCCTCCAATTTTTTTTTCTTCAGAAAAATACTGCCACACCTGTTGTTGAATTAGAAACCTAATCTAAGCTAGAACACTCTGAGTACAATATAGTGGCTGTTGTATTGGGTGAAGCCTCAATGGATTCATTAGCTATCATAGCACAGGGTGCTAAATGCTGCTTGTATGGAGGGCTATTGGCTTGCACAGTAAAAAACAAACAAACAAACAAACAAATATATGTATGCTGAGTTTTGGCAGCTAAAAAATCAATGTAATTTCATTTTTTTAACATCAGCGTGGTTTTGTTTTATAAGTGAAGTCATTGAATCTCTTTGATTTTGAGTAAATAAAAATAGTATAGCCATTTTCATAGTAAGGACAGCTAAATATGAGAGAGAAGATGGAAGGGATGGGTAAAGAGAAAAACAATGAGAAGAACTGATGTTCAGATCAAAATGCTAAGCTGGGAGAGTGGTGGAGGCCATGTGATACAGTGGGAAGAATGTGAGGCGGTCAGGGAGAGAGTGGGTCAGTGCCTAAATGATTCTCAGAAGACCAAGAAGCAATTGCTGCCCCTCTGATTCTTCAGGACTATGGATTTCAGCCTCCTTTATCTCTGCTCATTAATGCAAATTAACCTGTTTATCTCAGCTTATAACTCCTCAACCGCATTACTCATTATATCCTAAGAGCCTTGGTCTCAAATGAGACAGCTAATGCAGCCCACCAGTTTGGGGCAAAGTGAATTATGAGGGATTCTTTTCTGAGTCTCTCATACTCTGCATGAAATCAAACTGGAGGAATCCATTCCTTCCAAGGAACGGAGAAGCAGGAATGGTTTGCCAGGGACCAAACTCATAAAAATCAGTCAGTTTTACATTTTACCAAAATTGCCTCTGACACATGGCTTTTAGAGTTGGGCTTATACTGTCAATAAATTTTTCATGGAGAGTTAGGTTATTTAGATCAGCAAGGTTCACATAGCATGCTCCAGCTGTAAAATGCCAGCTAAATTGCAACCCAGTGGCCTGAAAGAATTAATTCATCTCCCAAAATGTGAAATTAAATCCTACGGAGTAGCATTACATGACTGATGATGTACCGAATTAAATTAAAGGAAGACTTGAATGCTTGTTAAAAAAATATCACTTACATAAACCAGTTTAGAACCACATGTGAGTCTCCTAATGGATCATGTTATTGTGCATCCACCATAACAAAACTCCAAAATGTGAACACTCAGAGAGTTGTTGCATTTAGGAAAGAAACACTAGTTTGTTCTATTTCTTTACTTTTATATTTTTGCATGTCCAAGAGTTCAGCTTTTAATATTATGTTAGATTAAGGTAGGATTAGTGCCTTAAAAATATTCACTTGAATCTTAGATCCTTTATCAAATAGCAACCTTGGCCCCTTTCCTCCTCCACACAGAATGAGGATGAGTTGCTAACCTGCTGGAACTAAGGAGGGAAGCGTGACACCTCATCACACAGCGGGCCTGTGACCCGGGGCCTTCCCTGAATGGGTGGCATGACCGTTTGCAGTTCTCTCTTGCATCCACATCCTGTAGCCATCCAATATGTTTGCAGTAGGGATCTGCGTGTCACTGCTGTGCTTCTCCTGCTGCCATCTCGAGATGACCTGCGCACATCCAGCCAGCTGAGGCCCTGGCGGCAGAGGCTCCACTTTGTGGCTGTTCCAAACACAAAGATGGGTTTTCTCCTTCACTTTTATTAGCAGCAGCTCTTTGTCCATGGCTGACCCTATTATTCATCCATAAAGGGTGCTCAGATCTTATTTAGATTTAAGATGTAATGCAAAGGGGCTGTATAATAGCACACGAGGCCCCTGTAGAAGGAGATGATGAAGAAAAACAAGAGGACTAGGGGAGAGGAGATGGCAGCTTCTCTACACCCAGCAAATTCCTCATGGAGAATGTCTTTCTTACTCTTAGCTACATCTAGGACCCTCACATGCCACAAGGAGCAGGGAAATCCTCAAATGAGGAATATCTATAATAGACATGAATTTAATATCTTCTAGTTTTCTACATAGGCACTACTGATATGTAACAGATTTACACACACACACACACACACATCTATTATCTATCTATCTATCTATCTATCTATGCCCAGTGACCAGAACAGCGGAATGACCAGAATAACTGATGGTTATGAAGTGCACTGTGGCAGCCAATAAGCCTGATCCAAGCCCTGATTGCCCCTCCTCCCAGGCCAGCCCGGCCCCCGATCAGCCCCCAACATCCTGATCAGTGGTGGGGCCAGTTGGCCAACCACCAGTCACCCCTCCCCCCTGCTGGCCCCCGCCCCATTGGGGCAGGCTGGTTAGATCCCACTTGTGCATGAATTAATGCACCAGCCTCTAGTCTACACATATAAAAGCCTAAGTGACCAGTTGACTGGTCGCTATGACATACACTGACCACCAGGGGCAGATGCTCAATGCAGGAGCTGCCTCCTGGTGGTCAGTGCATTCCCACAGTGGGAGCACATTCAGCTCACCAGGATGAGCAGGAGTGATTCCTCCCCAGACAACTGCCACTTCACATACTACTACATTCCTTGAGGGTTTTTGGATGCTGGTTTCAGCTGGATCCCTGCAGGCCATGCCAAGAGACCCCAGCAATGCATGAATCCATGCATCAGGCCTCTAGTATACATATAAAATTCAATTCTTATGTTTCTATTGCTGAAGTTTTTCTCCTTTCCTTTCTTTTCCAGTTCCCTCCCTTCTTTACTTTAAGCCACAACTACAAGCACCAGGAACTGCCAGGTATCCTCTCTGAATCCAGATCAATTGAAATTTCAGGCACCTCTTTCCAAAGCCCTGCCTTCCCCACACCACTGCCTTGCTCAGAAGCAGTGGGTGGGAGTGGAGGTGCCACTCCAACCTGATAAGTCCATTGGCAACTACTCCAGGCCCCTCCACTGGCCGCCCCATCCAGTGTTAGCTCCCACACTGCTCCTCACACAAAGCTAGCTTACACAAACACACAGTGTTGGTTCTGCCTTTTTGTCGATTCTCTCTCTCCCATCCAAATTCTACTCATTCTTCTGGCCCAGTTTCTCCCCACATCCTTCTGCGAAGGATCTAGGCTTTTTTATAGCATCCAGATTTTTCATTTCTGCTTTGATGTAAGCAAATACTGACCAATGGCCCTGACCTACAACCTGTCTCATATGTCTCCTCCCTGAACACACAGAAGATACTCAGCACGTTTGACTTCGTTAACAGATGAGACCAAACTTCTTCTAAATGGAGCAGTAAGATCTGCGCTTAAATGTTGACTTCTTAAGATGCAAATTATTGAAACAGGTAGTAAGACTGCAAAAACATTATAGTGAATAACTCATCCTCTCCTGTTATTAACCATCAAGTTACCCCCTTGGCACTAACTGCATATTGCGGTCAGCTGTGATGCCTTCCTCAAAACCAGCAGCCTTTGGTATCCTCAACTTCATTTAACCACTGGAGTCCTTTCTAGAAGGGCTGGAAATGGGATTGTAGATTCATGTTCCCCTGGTAGGCATGTATGTCTATTTGCCTTGAAGGGATTTTTCTCTTTTGAGTGAGTTGTGGTTTTTTTTGTTTTTGTTTTTTGTTTTTGTCCTTTTTTTCACTTAGGGTTTAACTAACCAACAGTTAACTGAATATAAAGCATCCTTTTTCTTCATAAATAAAAATTAGTACTTCTTTCTGAATAGTTTCAAGTGGAAACTATTGGGGAAAAAAAGAGGTGTCTGAAATTTCAACCAATCTGGATTCAGAGAGGATACCTGGCAGCTCCGGGTGCTTTGTGGTTGTGGCTTAAAGTCAGGAAGGGAGGGAACTGGAAAAGAAAAGGAAGGAGAAATAATGAACATATTATTATTCAGTAGTTGCACTTCAACCTAAGTTTTGCGTTTAGGATTCTGGGACTCTTCATCCGCGGCATTGAAGAAAACAGCAGGTCCAAGCGGGAAGGACTGTTTCAGGAGAATGAGTGCATTGTAAAGATCAACCAGGTGGACCTCGCAGACAAAACCTTTGTTCAGTAAGCATTTTTTCATTGTTTTATTTACTGTATGATGCCTAGAATGTTTACAATCATTACTGAGCTCATTATGGTCAAAATTCTAGACAGAGTTTCTATTAGTTCCCTTTGAATGACCCCAGACTACCCATTTTTAATTGAAGCTTACTCAAAGGCCCCCGACAGCCCCAGGCATGATGGTGAACTGTGGACTGGAGAAGCCTTCCCAGGTGGTTGTCTTTCTTGGGGCATCTATAGATGGGTTTGTTTTTCCTGGGATATGGGTCAGTTAAACTGGTATTTAATGACTCTTTTCACAGACTGTTAGTTCAGCTTTTTAATTAACTGACTTTGTATCAGTAGTCTCCCTTCAACTAAATATCTGTGAGTGATGCCTGTGCAGACTCACTGAATAATAGAAACAAAGGGGGGAATTAAAATACTCTCCCCCGCAAGAAATCATTTCCCTGTGCATGAAAATGTGATGGGAATAGGTTTATTGACTAAGATTTAGAAGATGTAGCTGCCTACATGTATTTTTTCAATGTATGTTGGCATTGCCTTTGGATCCTGGAGCAAGAAGATTAAGTGTGATGAATACTTCTTAGTAATCATCACCAACCTCTTGTTTCTGATCAAAATAACTCATAATATGTCCTCCCCGTGGCCAGTAGTTCTCAGTATAGTCTGCGGAGGGAAGGGGCCAGTGGTTGTGGGTTTAGGGAGTATCAAGCACTGGTTGCTTTGGAAGAAAATGAAACCTTAATTGTCTGTTTCTGTCAGTCCAGCGTTGATGTGGTGGGCCCGCCATCTTCAGCATAGCAGACGTCTTCTCTCTTTCTGCTTTTCTATTCTTCTTGTGTGGCTGCTACCTTTAAGCTGTGTCAGGCCCACAAGATGGCTGCTGGAGTTCCTTCCATCACTTCTGAGTTTCAAAAACTAGAAAAGAGAAGTGGGAGAACAAAAAAGTCTCTGCCTCCCAGATAATTCAGCTTTTCTCTACCCCTTCGCTGTGTCTCATTGGCAAGAAAAGCTGGAAAGGGAGTAATTTTACCTCGTCATAAGGCATAAGGAAGAAGAAAAAGTAGTCAGAAATTTGAGGATAAATATAAAGTGCTAAGACAAAAAAGTAAAAACTTTATGTAGTCTACAGCGGAGTGACCAGAATACCCAGGAGGGTTCATATGGGATTTAAACCCACTATGACATTTGGCTCAGCCCGCACACCTACCAGATGTCTCTATGAGGAAACATTTGTGTCAAAACTGAACTTTGGGAACACAACTCATGGTACAGAAGACTATACATTAGAATGAAGCCCTAAAAGGGAATTAATTGATCATCTGATCAATATACAAAATGATTTTTCCCATCTAAAATTAAAGCTTGCTTTGCTATTTACTTCAATAATCATTACTGGATTGATTTAGAAATGGTTAAAAGCTATGGTTTCCTAAACAACTTCCTTAATCTCTCTGAGCCTCAATTTTTTTCGTTTTGCAAAATGAGAGCTAATTTTACACGTTTCCTTACATGTTTCCTAACTCTCCTTCAAGGGCTCAAGACGTCTTCCGCCAGGCAATGAAAGCGCCCTGTGTACTCCTCCACGTGCTTCCCCCTCAAAACCGTGAACAGTATGAAAAATCAGTCATTGGACCTCTTAACATTTTTGGTAACAACGATGGTGTTTCAAGAACAAAGCCACCACCTTCTGTCCATCCAAGATTGGGAATAAAGACTATGAATCTCACTGCAACAAGCAGCCCCGAAGAAGATGGGTCACCTTCCCTCCAGCAAAGCAAGAGCCCCCGAGTATCAAGAATAGGGATAAAGCCATCTTCTCCCTCACTCTCCCCTCTCATGGGGTTTGGCAGCAAGAAAAATGCAAAGAAAATTAAGATTGACCTTAAGAAAGGTAATTATTAAATTATGCTTAATAGCATTCTATTATTGTAACATGTAAAATTGGTTAAGAGAAATGCATTAAGGCTAATTTCGTTAATTCTCCCTTCATTTAATTGTATCAAAGAATGAATTTAACTGTATACTTAGGTAACAAATTTCTGAAAAGTATAGTACTTTCTTATTCATCTCTTCTTGTAAAGAGTGTAGATTATTTGAAACAAGAAAATAATGGAGACGTGCTGGGGAATGGAGAGAATCATTGCAAACTTGATAGACACAGAGCAGTACTTACTGTAGCACAACTTAATACTAAATAGACACTAAAATTCAGTTGTTCCTGTTTTGAGAAATTTTCATGATTTTTGAAACAACCTTAGGCCAAGCTCAGAAAACATATGTTTTTGGTTCCCTAACATAGTTTTGGGCCAGCAAAAAAATGTATTCCTCAGAAACCAAACATGTGACAATTAGTCATATCACTAATTCAACATTGCAAGCAATTTTTAAAAATATACTTAATTTCAAAGGCATGTCTAATCTTTTATTCATCTCCTTCAATAATTCTATCCATTTCAAATGCAGATCAATGAGACTAGATCATGGGTGTAAATACATATTTATGTATTATTATCATAAACATAAGCATTCATGCATTTCCTTGCCTTTGTTTATTTTGTAACTTCCCTTCCCCCACTGCAGCCTTTTATAATAATATGTGATTTTCAAAACTCAATTCAAAAGAAACTATGATCTCATAAATTCTTGTCTAAATTAGCAGATAATTTAATATCATAAAGTAGTTTTAGGATGCTTATTAACATACATTCAAAGAAAATAACATGTACCTTTAATAGAGATTATTCTGAAAGATCCTCTGGTCAAAATTGCATCCCTCTATAAGAATTCTATACTTGGAAGAAAATGTATTGACTTAAAGGCACAAACAGACCAGTGTGCTTAACAATTGGGCTTTTTATGTAAATGCATAATTAGTGCTTTTCGTACAAATTACCAAATTGTGTATAGATACAGGACTGTATGCTTTGAGGGTAGATGAATCAAAAGTAGAATGTGGCCTTAAGAAATCCATCAGAAAGCCTTGATTGTGAAAATAAAGAATATAACATCACAATTGTACTTTGGGAAGATTAATCTGACAGTGAAAAGATACATGAAAGAAGAGGCCAAACAACAAAGGCTCAGCACAGGGTGCATCGCAGGTGTTCAGATAGAAGGTGTGTGCCTGGGTAACTGCCTGGATATAGGAGGGACAAAAACAGTTATTTCTGAGAGTTCCAGCCAGAGCAGCTTGCATGATGGAGATGCCGTTCCTAGAAATTATAAATTCATGTAGATGAGTATGTTTGAAAAGGTCAGGATCTAGATCAAAGAACAGGTTCATAGTGACATTTGAAGAGCTGGTGAAAGTATGCACATGGCGATTTCTAGAATGCCAACACCAGAGAGATTAGAGCCAAACAATGCCATGTGTAGGGAGAAGATAGTTTGAGCCAGGAGCTGGACAAAGCAGAGTCTGGAGGAAAAATGGTTCCAGGACAGGTCCTTGGAGAACATCTATTGCTGTGGGAGAAAATTGGGTAAGAGAGAGAAGGACAGCTATGATATGATCAGAGTGGTAGGAAAATAATAATAAAAAATAAAGATACAGAGATCAAGGAGGAGGTAATTTCAAGAAAATGATTGCTTAAAAATGTCAACAGTAGAGAAGGGGGCACTGGTGTTAGAGGACTGAAGAAGTAGTAAGAGTGAAATGAGGACTCTTTAGGATAGAGAAGTCTGAGCGTACCTTTACATAGAGTGAAAACCTATCTCCTTACCGAGAGCTTGAAGATGCAAGCTAGCGGGACAGGAACATCAAGAGTGAGTGAAGGGACAGTGGTTTGCAGTGTACAAGGGTCAGACACACGTAGAGGGGGCTATAGAGGAGCCCGCTGATTGAGTGCTGCGGGACTCATGTCCCAGAGTCCTTTGCTTCTAATGGTTAATTGAGAATTAAGTATCCCAGGTGTGTGGATAACAAGTGGCATTTCTTCTAGGGCCTTAATAAACAAGAGTGTTACATGTCTGCACTTGGCCCTAAATCCACTTTGATGGCCTGTCAGAAACTACAATCTATATTTGAAACCAGAGCAACTGAAATTTATTTAAAATATTTGCTGGAATGTAACTATTTCACTTATTCTACATGAGTCTAAATTAGGTAGATTTTAGTATAGGATTGAATATAATATTATTCATCTTACGGTGACCCTACATTTTCCTGGTCTTATTTACTAGGCCCAGAAGGACTTGGTTTCACTGTGGTCACTAGAGACTCTTCCATCCATGGTCCCGGTCCCATTTTTGTGAAAAACATTTTACCAAAGGGAGCAGCAATAAAAGATGGCCGCCTGCAATCTGGGGACAGAATTTTGGAGGTAAGAATTGAAATTAATAACTTCAATAACATACTTTTGGTATTTATATAAGTATATGAACATATATTAATATTTAAATTTTGAATATATATAAAAAAAAATTTTTTTTTAAAAGCCGAGACTGGTTTGGCTCAGTGGATAGAGTGTTAGACTGCGGACTGAAGGGTCCCGGGTTCGATTCCGGCAAGGGAATGTACCTTGGCTGTGGGCACATCCCCAGTAGGGGGCGTGCAAGAGGCAGCTGATCGATGTTTCTCTCTCATTGATGTTTCTGACTTTCTATCCCTCTCCCTTCTGCTCTGTAAAAAATCAATAAAATATAAAAAAAATTAATGAATATAATATATCAAAAATCATTTCTTAAACACAAGATAAAGACTTTAATTATGAAACTCGTTAATAAGCAGCCTAACTTTGTAAGCCCCCAAGGAGACCAGTGTTATGGGAACAGGTTACACTGAAAACTTCTCTGCCTTTTTTTTCTGACTTTCACCTCTTAGGGTCTCTGGGGGAATTTGGATCAAATGTAAGAGTTCCTTTAATTAAGGGTGAGATTTTCAAAGTTACACCCAAGCCCTGGTAACAATTTCTTTAAACTTCTTTGAAAAATGGGGCAGCCTGTCTCGGGTTGATCTATGCTTCTAGAGAAGAATTTGGAATTACCCAATGCAAGAGGCTTTTTTCCTCATTTAATTTTGTTCGATAGCATCCTCTCCTCATCTCCTTGGCAAATATATATCGTCAGCTTACCGTTCAAGAAATCAGCTTCATTAAATGGAACTGCTGGTTCCATTTAACTTCCTCATGGCACAGAAGCAACACTCCATAGCTCTGCAGGCAGTTCTAGATCATGAAAGAAGATGTACTGAATGACACCACAGCTGCAAATGAGAATTCCCAATCATCTATGATGACCTGATGACTGTAATTTTCCAAACATGGAGAACGCTGTAACAAAAGATGCTGTTTCCAGATAAATTTGCCATATGATAATAGTCCATTTCTGTTTCCTGCATGAGGCAAAAACGGTGCCAGCTAAGGATTTGCAATACACTTTTTTCTTACTTGAAGAATCATTCTCTGGTATCTTTGAGTTTTATTTTTCCCTCATAAGAATGTAAACTCTTAGGAGAAACTGCTCATATTGATTATTGACTCTCTGAGACTGTCCAACACCTTAATGAGTGAAGGTGGGTGTATTATTGTTATTTTAAACATGGTTGGTTTGGGTCCATGTGTTCACTATTCGTGGATCGTGAGGAGTTCATTTGCTGCTTACTTTCAAAACCCAATTAGGGTAGAAAAAGATGGCAAGGGTTGTAATCAATTAAATCCTATGATTGTCTTCATCAGGTAAATGGCAGAGATGTCACTGGCCGCACTCAGGAAGAGCTGGTGGCCATGCTGAGGAGCACCAAGCAGGGAGAGACAGCGTCTCTGGTCATCGCCCGCCAGGAAGGAGCCTTTCTGCCCCGAGAGCTGGTAATGTTCAGACAGAGCTAACTGAACTCAGTCAACTCCTAACATCTGAAGGAGGACATCTAAGTCCCAGGATTCATTCATACCAAGAGTGCTTTGCTGCACTTGGGGTATCTCAGTTTTAGGATGTTAATGCAAGGAGTTGGATAAATGCTGCTTACTGGTGCAAAAGACCCTTTTAAGGAAGCAATTTGGCAATACTCAGCTGAATAAAATATACATTGAGTATGAACTACATGGTGGGCGTTATGCAAAATACAGATACTCTGTTTCCCCGAAAGTAAAACATCCCCTGAAAATAAGACCTACTCGCTGTAATATAAGGCATCCCCCAAAAATAAGATCTAGTGCATCTCTGGGAGCAAAAATTAATATAAGACACTGTCTTATTTTCAGGGGAAACAAGGTAGCAAAAATGAAATACAAATATAAGATATTCAAAATGGTGATGAAGAAGACTGCTTAGTGCTGTAGTAACATATAACAAGGGAATTTGAACTAGTCTTGAGGGCTAAGAAAGGTAGCTAGAGGGAAAGTATTTCAAAAGTCTTATTAAAAATGTGTACTTTTTGACATTTTGAGCTATACCTCTGGTGATCTCTCCTAAACTGATTAGCAAATACGTGGGAAAAATCCGTGTCATTTATTTTTTTCCTAAGTCTTATTTATTATAGTGATATACAACCATATTGTATTCTATACAACCATAAGGTATTGGTTTAGTAAATAACTGGATAGCTTCTAAGGAAATATAAGTACTTTAAACAGTCTCTGTGAAGAATTGATAATAACATGAGAAAACATTTATAGTATATTATTAAGTTAAAGAGCAGGGTATAAAATGATCTATGTAGTATGATCAAATTACATTTTAAAATCTGTTTTAAAAATAACGTTACAATGAACCACAAATTATATATTTTATTATTGGTATATTTAAAAAGGCTATATAGAATCTTCAAAGGACTTCTTATGGCTAATTACAAAGAGGAATAGATGTGATAAGAGGATTTTTTTATTACCCTTTGGATCTATATAAGAAATTACAAAAGCACATATGGATAATATAATAGATTCCCAGAGTTAGATCCACAGAGGGCTAGTTGAGAAAACTGAGGATACTTAGCTTGAGAAAAAGAAAGTTTAGGATGTATCATAATTGTTACCAGATATGTAAAGATTTATTGTATAGATTAGAAAATAGTCTTAATCTCTTTCTTTAGATAGTTTATATTCATTAATTTACTTTTGCATAAAGTTAACAATTTATTGAGCATCTGCTTTGCACTAAATAGGAGGTTCTGGGGATACAAAAATAAATTTCATTTTTGCCCTTAATTAGTTTGTACCAAAAGAAATAGTTGGAAGTGATAATGTTCCAAGAACTTTCTAACTATTGGAGCTGTCCAAGAGGGAAATAGGCTATATAGAATATTGGAACAGAGTCTGCCTCATCATCTGCCTAAGATTCTTTGAGGGAAAATCCTTACATTGATAAGGTGATTATACTAGATAACCTTTATGATATGTACTCTGAGCCTAATCTACTGTGTGTGAGTTTATATTCATGTTTGAATAGTCACCTTTCCCATATATTAATGCTCATTATCACCAGCCAAAGGACCGCCTTTTCAGCATGATTTTTGTGGCAGGAATTTTCTTTCAATTATTCCTTCTCTTTCCCATCATGTTATACATTCGTCTCTTTGCCCTATTGTATGCTTTGGGAAGATTTATAGGGAAATAGGAAAAGGAAGAAGAATTAGTGGTATAAACCACAAAGATAGCACTTCCCATCTCCTTTCCTCTACTTGACTCCTAAATCCAAGCATTTTGGAAGAAGAATCTGGAATTTCCATCTCATCTCCTTGCTGAAGCTCCTTACTTTTCCTAAAGAGAAATGCTGAAGAAACTTGGAGTCTAAATTCCCCCCTCTAAAATTTAGGTAGATTTTTCCTTCAATCCTTTATTTATCCCAACATCTTAGTCTTTTGCTACAAAAGTTGAAGTGGAAAGAAACAATAAGAAGGGGGCTGCTTGTGTTCATGGCAGGAAGCCCTTCACTTCCTGTCCATTTCTTTGGTTACTGGAGATAAAAAGGCAGAAAACCTCAGTGGGATTAGGCAGTACTTGTTTCAGGGACAGGAGAACAAGAAAAGGAGTTGTATCAGTGTGTTCTATTGAAAAGGGTCCTGAAAGGAGCAAATCCCCATAGAGAAAGAGAAACTTCCCAATCGCCCCTATGCATGCAAAAGAAAGGAATGACAGAGCTCCAACTGGAAACTCAAACCCTCACATGCCCCTGGTTCCCCATCTGACAGTCCCTATGCCCTTCCCCTTTCCCATGTGTCCTCTGGCATTCCCACCCCCACTCCTAAGTCCTTCTTCCTATAAGCTCCCTCTTCCACCAGAAAAGGGGGGGGGGGGGAGAGAAGGATGTTGAATCTATCCCAGTTTGAAACTCTGAATACATTTTCAATCCAAGGCAATTACATGTGGAATGTAGCAAATGGAATAATAGAATTTTCAGACTAAAGGGAGCTGGAAGAGTCTGTGACTCCAGCTCTAATTTTCAGCTAAGAAAACATGTTCATTGTTATTGAGTAACCTATGCAGGTCCCCACAAGGAACAGGAACTATGTTTCTTAACAGGTAGTGTCATCTCTGGCGTTCAACTCCCTGTCCTCAAAGTCTGCATTTCGTGCTTACTGTGTGATCTAGAGCTGGTCACAATATCATTCTGAGGCTCACTTTCCTCATCTGTACCCCAGATTTTTGTGAGGATTAAAAGAGATAATACATGCAAAGCTTTAAGCCTACTTTATGGCCGATTATAAGTTATTGATGTATGTTAGCTATAATCATTTCTTCTTGTACTGTAGCACTATTAACATAATACTATACTTTAGATTCATTGTGGAGTAAACAAATGTATGCAGTTTTGCCTGGGATTAGCCACTATTTCAAACATTGATTTTTTACATTATTTTAAAATGTAATTTTGGTATCCAAAATACAGAATTGCAAACAAGTTTTATAACCAACCAAGTCCATAATTCAGGACAGCCTGCATATATTATTTCATTTTCATTTAATAGAATTTAGCAAAATTTGATTTCTATCCCAGAAAGTGACATCATAGCCTGAGCCCACCAGAGAACATATTAAATTAATTGTGCAACGACAAGAATGAGCGCAAATAAATTATTTGTTCTCATTGTTTTTAGGTTATACAAAATTTGGAGGGCATATGGTTAGTATCCATCCTCTTAGAATTCCCTGGCAAATCATCTCGACTCTTTTTAAAATATTTGACTTCTAACCATCCAAGTATGTACAATATTCTTTGTAACCACAGCAAAGCAAGGGCCTTTGAGGCTTCGAAGCACCTAAGTAACGTGCACCCGGAACCTTTGATTTGGAGAACTGTGGGACAGCATTCTCTTTCCAGCCCGAAGGCCTGCCTTAGGTGCCAAGGAGCATGAGCCACGCAGCAAGTGTAAAGAGGAGCTTTGCTTGCATGCACAGGAGTGTTGCCATGGGAATTACTTCATAGTGTGGCATGCACTAGACTAGTGGAAAGAGCAAAATGAAGAACGCTGTTCTTTGTGATAGAGCTTTGTGTTTTTCTTCCAAATAAAAATTGAAGATGGTATCGCTTCGGCCTCTTCTCCCTTCTTGTGATGGATGCGCACACTTGACTTTCCATTGAAAGTGTGGCAGGGTGAAGGAAGGACATCACTTCCTGCTTTTGTCTTGTTCTATCTCCTTTGAGGACAGCAAACTGTGTTGATTGTTTTCTTTTCTGAGAAGCTGCCCCCTCCCTTTTGTTAGGCCTTGCTATTTCAGAAGCTGGATACCCTTTCAATAGCACAGCTCTGCCTGTTTTCTGACAGTTAAATCTTTCTTGTCTCCTTGTTATCACCAGCTTATTGTCAAGACTTAACACTTCCAGTCAGGGGACTGTGTGGTCAGCAGTGATACAGGAAGCCCCGATATAGGGTGGCCTCTCAGATGTGACCCTCTGTCATGCCAAAAGGCCTTGGCATCCATTTCCCGGTCGCTTCTCCTGCCTGCCACGTAAGAGATGTGTGCTGAACATTGGCTGGCCCAGGTCCTCCTTCCAGACCTGCTGGTTAGTATCACACACTTAGCAGCACATATAGCCAACCTTCTTTCCATTCGGTGGCAAGCTGGGTTCAAAATCAAATGAGGGGAATTTATATAATAACATTACAACTATTTAGCTCTTCCTGGTATCTTTACCAAAAGAACTGTGCATCCGAGATAATCCTCTCAGAATCCCAGCCCAAAAGATCCTTTGATCTCCTGGCCCCCTGACAGGGTGAGAGTTTATGAAAGAGGTGTTCACATAAGGAACATTTTTGCAGAAGGAACTTGGAGATTAGTGTTGGTAATAGAGTCGGAGGGGAAACTGCTGTGTCTGTTTCTGCACTTGAAATGAAAACTGTGCTACCTCATCGGTGGTTTGTTTGGTCTGGTCAGTGACAGACTGGTTGGTCTACAAGTTCTTTTCCATCCCTGAGACCAGAATTTTTTTTTTATGTTCATACAAAGTGTGGGACAAAGCCATCTTTCCATTTAGGAAAGATCCTGGAAAACTGAAAGTTTTATCTTTATTCCATGCCTTTATTTTTTTAAGAGCTTCAGAGAGAGAGTTAGACACTGTGTTATGTCCTATGTGTGCATGTATGTGTGTGTGTGTGTATGTCTTCTTTCATTTCTTGAGGAGGAAGGGATATTCTGCCATTTCTTTGTTAAACTCTTTAACATTTCGTATTCTGACCTACTGCCTTATCTTTAAATTATCCTGAAAACCACAGCAATCCTGGTGGGTAAAACCCGCTGAGAAAATTTCCAATGTATTTATAATTTCTACCTGCCAAGTGTGCCTGCTATTAAATGACAGACTCTGCAAGTGGGATTGACTTTCTTTCAAAGAAGCAAGTTGCTCCTGCCTGGTGGGATTTGAGATCCAGAAGTCAGCCATGTTTGTCATGCTGATTTGACCTTCACTTAGGAATAGTGCTCTTGCTGAGAAAGAAAAAAAAAAGTGATGCTCACATGTGTGAGGCTCCCTTCATAGCTGCTGCACTTGGAGTATTTTCGCACTTCCTATTCACTAGTCCCTGGCACCACCTTCGCCAATGACATGTGGACCCAATTCCTTCCTGGTTTTCTCTGTCTTCGTAAGTAAAAAATTCATATCTTCAAATGTCAAATGATTGAGCATCATAAATCATGCAAGAAATTTTGTTTGAAATTTCAGATGAACCTCATTTAACTGATATATTATTGTACTCCCTTTGGCTATTGGATTCAAATGATTCCATGCTTAATTAACCAAGGTACTTAAGGAAGAGTGAATATTATAGCAGCTATTGTGGATAAGTAGCAGAAATTAAAGAATGATTTTAGAATGATTTTTTTATGTAAACCAAAGTCCCCGGGTTATGTTTTGACATTTAAGTTATTATATAGAAATCAAGATGCACTGCTATATTTCATGGATTCTTCTAGTAACACAGTTCTAATGACCTGAGATGCAGTCTGTGCTGAGGTATAGTCTCCATTTCTGCTTTCCTCTATAATAACTTCCATTTCCTTCTTATTGTATTTCCAGTCAACCAGTGTGTGTTTCATCCTAGTCACGGCTCTGCAACAGGAACGTCAGAGGTTTATTCTAATAAGATGTGCTTCTGTCCTAAGGGAGCTTCTAGCCCATAAAGAAAAGAAAAATGATGAGTTGATGAAATTGGGCAAGTAAAGTGTTGCTGTGATTCAAGGTTGGGAACCAAGGAAACCTTTGAAAACAAAACAGACTTTGCCCTGGCTGGTGATTCTCAGTTGTCTGGGCATCGTCTTATGCATTAAAAGACTGCGTGTTTGATTCCCATCCACTGATTGGCTGAATGGCTTAAGATATCCCCTTGAGCCCCCATTTATCATCCCTAATACGGGGATCAGACTATTGTCAACTTAAGAGACTATTTGCATTAAATGAGATGCATGTAAAGTACTTAGAATAGGGCACAGAATGGGATTCAATAAATGTTATCACCATTGCTCATCTGAATGAGGAACACTCAGTGTGCAGTTAGGGTTTCCCACCCATTAGCGATTGAGAAAGAAATGAAGGTAAACTTTAGTTTGGGCGTTTGATAGATGTTGGGGTGACAGAGTAAGAAATATCAGTAATTCTAAGGTTTTGACTTTGGATGTTTAGCGATAGCATTAAGAGATGTATAGGTTGGTTTGGAGGAAAAAAAATTATTCTGTCCTAGAATAGTATTCCTTTCATGGATTTCACACTGGTCTATGGCCCGGGGATGTCAGCATGTTTTCCTTCTCCTTGCTCTCTAGCCATCCCAAACTCTTCTCACCAGTTTACGTGTTACCAGGGCCCTCTCCTTGCCAAACATTTGCTAAGACCGCCCCCCTCCTCACCCCCCGTCTAGGACACCCTTTCCCTTCCCTTTTACCTCACAGCTTCTTAAGATATCTACCTGCATGTCCCTTCCTTGGTCACAGCTTCCTCAAAAGCCCAGTGTCAGTTATGGAGCCCCATTTTGTTTTCCATTCATATTCAGGCCTACCCTCACCGTGCCCCTGAATCACTCATTGCTAAATTTTCTCATGTTGACCTTAAAAACTCTAGAGAAGTAGCAGGTAGGAGCCTGGGTTTGGGAGTCTCATGGACTGAATGCGAATCCCTGCTTGCCTACCCTGTTCACCTCTCAGTGCCTCAATTTCCTTATCTGTCAAGTGATAATAACAACACATAATTGTGAGAATTAGCTGAGCATAGATGCTAACACATGGTAAATCTCAAAGAATGTTAACTTCTGTTATTTCCTGTGCCTGGTGCACGCCAGTCAGTAAATGTTTGTTAACTGAATAAATGAAAGCTCTGTATTGTTAAAGCAGATGACAGATTAAAAAATGTATTGCTAAACAGACTATTACCCCTAATCCATTCCTAACCTTTATCTAACACATTATCCATTTAACCCAAATAAAAATATATACAGATTTTCTCAGATTTCAGGGCATTAGCAATCTTTAATTACAGCAACACATGGCAGAGTAGGGATAGTTAATATTGCATACAAATGATGATTTAGACAGTTTAAATTATCAGAACATTTGCATAATCTAGTACAGTCTACTTGTCAAGATATAGGAAAGTATTATTACCCCACATTTAAAGATATTAGAGGTATTTTACAGTATTAAAAGTATGTTGAGTGCTTCAATATTTGGCTACAATAACTTGTGAGAACAGTGGTTCACAAAGTGTGGTCTTACACCAGCAGTGCAGTATCGCTTGGGACGTTCATACACGTGCAAATTCTCAGTGTCCCTTCTGAGCTAAGAAATGGAAAACTCTAAGGGTGGGACTCAAAGGGGTATTTTAACTAGCACTCCGGATGATTTGGGGCTCACTCAAGGTTTGAGAAGCACCGGAATAGTGGCTCCGTTGTAACAGCATAAGGACTACAGGGTAACTTAGTGACTGCAGTTGACCAGCTTCAGTAATCACATTTTCAACTTTCTCTCTCTGTAGTATGCAAGCAATGTCTTGCTCGGTGGAAAACATGCTGCGAGAAGTTTCAGGCCCGTGTCTCTTTGGCCACGTGCTCTCATGTTGGCCAAGGGCCAATGCTGAGCGCAATCCAGTTACTCAACTCAATTACACCAGATTCATTTAGGCAAACTCAATTGTATTTGCCTTCTTTCAGGCCCATTCAATTGTGCTTTAAAATTTTCACACTCAATTTGATTGTGCTCCAAAAGTGTCACATGCCACCTTGTAACTTGTAGATTTAGACACTTACGAGAGGAGGTCTTTATAGGGAAGCTTAAAAGATGATGTTATTGGTATTTGTCTGTAGCCACACCAATTTCCCTTCTCCCTTCCCTGTTATCTCCAACATGGGATGCTAGCATGTAAGGGATGCTCCATCGGCCCCTTACATGGACCATACCCTACCGTCCCCCACATACTGTGGTTGAACTCAGGGCAAAGATTATATAAAGCTTCTAAGAAAGTGATCCTAGTTTACCATCAGAAAGCAACTATGCTTTAGTTTTCCCCATTTATTTCATTTATTTTGTTTGTTTTTTGGATAGGACACCTGGGGCACGGAGGTATTGGCCCTTTTCAAAATGTACATTGCTTGTCAAAATCAGAAACCTTTTCTAAGTAAGACTTCCACCTCACCGAGATAAGCAGCATGCCCGATCTCACTTGTGCTGTGCACGGAGATTCTAGGCCCTCCATCTCTGCCAGTTTTTTTTTGAATGCGTTCAATAACCCACAAGGCTGAGGGATTAATAGTCATTTGCTACTCCCTGGGAAGTACTTATACCTGAAAGAATTTTACTGAAGCCTTGTCAGCAAAATCTAGTCTTGGTAAAATGGATGATGATAAATGCTCTGGTTCAGCATTATTAAAACAGATGGAGGAAGTGCTGGCTGCGTTGCCTGGTTTGTATGGCTTCCAGGTGTCAGAAGGGAAGTATTTAATGGCCTTTATCACAAGCCTGGTTTGGTTGGAGAGTGGAAGGTGGTGGAAGCAGGAGCACTCCATGCTAAAGGGAAGCTCTCTTGACTTGTCAGAGGACCAGGGCCTAATTACATTCTCCTGCGAGGCTACGGTAAGACCGAAGAACCATGAGATACATTTCATGGCACAAGAAATGTGTTCTGTTAGTGGCCACTCTGAAGGCTGAAACAAACACACAAGAAGTTTTCAAATATACGTGTCTAAACAGCTAGGGAAAAGTAAGAGTGTGATCGACCACACACTCTATCCTTCTTATTATTCAGTTAGCCAAATGTTACCAGTAATTCATGCCAGCTGTTGATACACAGCAGCTGGATAAGAAGGTGGTTACAAAACTCGGGGGAAGACCTTGATTTGCTTAATTACCTCTCTGCCTGTGATCTGTGCATTTGCTAAGGTACATTTGGTGTCAGATAAGGAAACGCATTCATTTTGTAAAGGATGTTTAAAGATTAAAGGGAAGAAAGTACCGCCTTAATTGATTGTGGTTGACTGTTCCAGCTGTTATCAAAGTAAATACCACACATGTGGAACTGCCACTACAGTCCACTTGGTTTTTGAAAGAACACTTAGAGGTCTGAGCATGTTTCATCTGCCTGTTTTTCAGGAAAACGTGTGATCTTTATCATTAAAGAATCTCAGCTTAATCATGCTCCTTTATTTTTTTCCTGAGGGCTGATAAAACAGAGATAGCCGCTTAAATAACAATCTGTTGCCACTTACCTCTTCCCAAGCTCCTTCCCCTAAGATTCTCTGGGCAAGGTCTTTTAAATATGCTCTCGTTATTTTTAATGAGTGTGCAGAGCATATGACGCATAATGCACCAGTAAGTAGGTGCCCTTTCACTGAACTTGTCAGCTACAATAAAACACGGAAGGAGTTAAGATTCATTTTTATTTAAGATAGTGTAATTATTTAAATTAAGATGCCCAAGTACAAATCACAGACTATTCCATGCCAGTGGCTGCCTCACAGAAGCCCCACCACAGCCCAGTTCTCTTTCCAATAACGACTGCTTTATCCCCAGTGTTCAAAAGACAAAAGACGTTTAATATTGTTATGTCTCTTTAAGTTTACTCTTCCTCAAATCCACTGGATGGCAGGATATTCGATTACAGACGAGTTCAATTATGTTCCCTGACCACTTATTGAGTTATATGAAGGACTTTTATCACTAGTCTTTCCTTAATTAATTCTTTGCATTTTTATAGGCTCTGGATCTAAGAAAGCATTGTTTTACAGCTTGAAGTGTTGTATCAGTTTTCTTCTATTTCCTCTTTTTCTCCTTTTTCTTCCTCTCTTTCTTCTCTTTCTTGCTTCTGACATGCCATTCTGCCTTTCTGGGGAAAAAAAAAACTAATACTCAATATGATATTTATCCACTGCAGAATATATTTATTTCTACATTACATTAAGATGTCCGATGGTAATGAAGAGGAAGGTAATAGCACATCGTATTAAATTACATTGAAATGCCAGGTGGTAGATGAAGATGGTAATAGAATGGCAAAAATATCCCCAAGAATAATAAAGCCAGTGATAGTCATTGTTGCCTAAATCAGGGTCAGGCAAAAGTAGGCTTATAGTTGTGAGTACACAACTATAGAAAAGAGAAACTATAAGAGAAACACAATTTACTCTTGTATTGTTATTTATTAATATCTGTATTCTTTTTCATAAGAACAACTATAAACCTACTTTTGCTCCTCCCTGTATTGGAGCCGATGGCTGTTGATTTATGGAGCTGTGTGCCTTGGCTAAACCCAACAGGTGAGTTATAGCTTTCAACCTGACACAGGGCTCACCCCTCCCTTCGCTCCTTCTCAGGAGCTACATATTTCATCTGCAGACCCTTGACTTCTCACTTAAGGGAGAACACACAGAAACAAAGAAACCCCAAATGGAAAAGCACGAAAACACCCAACCAGTATATCATACCTGTGACTCACTTGCCCTCCATCCTGGAGATGAATGCTTCTCTCCCATGATTCTCAGAGAAAGGCTGATGTTCAGGAGAACTGTCTTCTTGGGCCTCCATGTCCCTTTATTTCTGGGTCCTCATTGGTGATGAAAAGACCTGATTGTTCAACAAATATTTACCGAACACCTATTTCCAGTTTAGCTGATCAGATGCTGACTGAACATTTATTTGTGCTAGGTGCTGTACCATAAAGTATGTATTTTAAGATGTATCAGATCAGGAACTTGGAGGCATTTGCAACGTGCCATTAGAGAAGCCAGGTAATAATATGACGTAGTTCCTATCATCTGAGGGGAACACTGTAGGAGGAAAATCCAGGAGCTAACCAGATAGCTCAATTGGTTAGAGCAGTGGTCGGCAAACTCATTAGTCAACAGAGCCGAATATCAACAGTACAATGATTGAAAGTTCTTTGGAGAGCCAAATGTTTTAAATTTAAACTTCTTCTAACACCACTTCTTCAAAATAGACTCACCCAGGCCGTGGTATTTTGTGGAAGAGCCACACTCAAGGGGCCAAAGAGCCGCATGTGGCTCATGAGCCGCAGTTTGCTGACCACGGGCATATTGTTGTCCTGATACACCAAGGCTGTAGATTCTGTTCCTAATCAGAACACATATAAGAATCAACCAATGAATACATAAGTAAGTGGAACAATAAATCAATGTTTCTCTCTCAAATCAATCAATAAAAATATTTTTGAAAAGAAGAAATCCATAAGGGTTTTAAAATTATGAAACATTTCATTTATGTTGACTCTGGGCTATGAATGGATTCCAAGAAGCAAAGTGAGAAAACACTTCAAGGGATATGGAAAAGCAGGAGCAAGACAAAGGAAAACTGAGGAAAAGGGAGAGTAGAGGAAAGGAACATTTCAGTTAAAGTACTGATTTTTTTTTTTTTTGCAGCTTACACCATCACCTGGGCAAAATGTACAAGTCCATAAGAGGCCCATGTCTATGGCTAATGTGGAAATGCGATTATGTGTACATTTAAGATCCATTTCATGCCCTGTGTTCATAAGTTGCCTGTTTACAAGTTCAGTGTTTGGCTTATTCATGTAGCTGACCTCCCTGACGTGGCTATCGGTTGTCACTAGCTCTTGGGTGGGGCCCATCGGTTCTCCTTCATGTGATTCTTTGTCCTCCAGAGGGCTGGCCTGGCTTCATTACCTGACATTCTCAAGGCAGCTAAAGCATGAGACGCAAGGGCTCTCAAGGGCAAGTTGCACAATGTCACTTCTGCCTCATTCTCTTTTTTAAAAATATTTTTATTACAGTTGACATACAATATTATATCACTTTCGGGCACACAACATGATGATTAGAAATTTATACATCTTACAGAGTAATCACCCTGATAACACTAATATTCATCTGACACCATATGTAGATATGAACAGTTCTAGTGACCAGATTCCTTATGTTGTACTTTATATTCCTTATGCCTTCATGGCGACTGTTCCTGTAACTGGCAATTTGTACATCATACCCCCTTCCCATTTTCCACCTCTCTCCTCGCCCCCTTCCATGTGGCAGCCATTAAAACGGTCTCTTTATCTATGAGTTTGTTTTTGTTTTGTTTATTTTGCTCTTTAGATTCTGCATGTAATGAAGTCTTGTTTTCATATTCATTTTTCAACGCTTTGAATATTTTGTGTTGGTACATCAGTGGGAGGGATTGGCCCTCAGGCTGACTGTTGTGAGGACTGGCCATGACTCAAATAAACTCTTAAAAATTCTCTATGGGAAGTTTCTTATGTCGAGAACACCCACAATCTGAATTGGAGACTAGGAGTAGAAGTTGGATTGTATAGTTAGTGATAAACTAATAAACACTAAAGTTCAATTATCCCCCCCCCAAAAAAAAGGTAATTTGACAGTAACTAAGGAGAGGAGTCTCCTTGTCTATAAAATGAGGGGATTGAATTAAATGGTCTCTTAGATCTCTTCCTAATGCAAATTACTCTTTTCTGAATTTCTGTGCATTGAATCTTGGCAGGACACTCAATGCAGACAGTGCCTGAATTATGATTGATCTGTGTACTCTATGAATGGGCAGTAGAGTGTCTGTTTCACATTTCAGAATGCCTTGGGAGCATTTGAGGTAGAGTGCCTTCTAAGTAAATGTAGAGCTAGCCAGTTGCCAACAGATATCTTTCTCCTGCCCACTTTTTTTTTTCTCCAGCTGTTGTGGTGTTTGTTGCCAGAGTAGTAAATAGGCACATTTGGACTCCTTCCTCTAACGCACGCCTGACACCATCAAGGCTGTGGGTACCTTAAGAGACTTTACTTCCACAGCCAGCTAAAAAGGAAATGGGTTTGTCCTCTCCTAAATTGGAAGGTTGGGTACATTTTCCCATAGAACATTCTTATATATAGCCCATCCAGTAGAATGTAAATTATTAAGTACGATTATATTTTAGAAATACTCTAAAGGAAACAGATCTGTTATCTAATTGAAACCTAGGCTCAGTTTACCAGTTTCTTTATTTTATTTTATTTATCTTTATTGTTAAAAGTATTACAGATATTCCCTTCTTCCCCATTGATCCCCTCCACTGTGTACCCCCTCCCCGGGCCTTCAACACACTATTATCTGTTGCAGGGTTTATGCATATATGCATGTAAGTTCTTTGGTTGTTCTCTTTCTGCCCTTCCTTCCCCCTTCCCTCTGGGATCTGTCAGTCTGTTCCATGCTTCTATGTCTCTGGATCTATTTTGTTCGTCTGTTTATGTAGTTCATTATATTTCACATATGAGTGAGATCATGTGGTATTTGTCTTTCTCTGACTAGCTTATTTCACTTAGCATAATACTCTCCAGGTTCCTCCCGGCTTTCTCAAAGGGTAAGAGATCCTTAATTTTTACTGCTTCCCTAGTAGTCTATTGTGTAATTGTACCATATCATTTTTTTTTTTGAGAGAGAGAGAGAGAGAGAAAAAAAAAGTTCAAGTTGCAAGAACCAAAATCCATGCACTGGGCAGTTGGGGGAGGAGGGGTGTCCCTCAGCTCAGCTCAGCCCAGCCCAGCCTGCATCTCCTGGCAGTTCAGAAACCCTCAGGGGATATCTGACTGATGGGTTAGGCCCATACAGCAGGCCTAAGCAGGCAGTCAGACATCCTTAGTGTGGCTTCAGAGGCGGGAGAGGCTCCCACTACAACCACTGTGCTCACCAACCTTGAGCCAGGTTTCTGGCTGAGTGCCGCTCCCTTATGGGAGCACATTGACCACCAGAGGGCAGCTCCTGCATTGAGTGTCTGTCCCCTGGTGGTCAGTGCACATCATAGCAACCAGTTGTTCTGCTGTTTTGTCAGTTTGCATATTAGCCTTTTTATTATATAAGATAACCTGTTTTCTAACTAGAAATTGTCTTTCTCCACAGTCGATTTACTTAAAGCTAGTTTGCATTACACACAACGAAATATGAATAAATTACAAACACTATTCATTAAGGTTTGGGCTATTCTTCAGGCAAAAAAGAAAAAAGAAATCTCTGAGCTCTAGATTCTTTTATTGGAAAAATATGAGTGTGTCAACATTAGCAACTTGTTGAAAACTTGGCAGATATTTTCAATGTAATTATTAATTCAAGCCACTTCAATTCCTCTTTGATACTATACAGATTGTAAATAAATTATATAAATAAATATTAATGCAGTTATTAGCTTGGTAATTTTATATGCTATGTAGGCATTCAAGGAAATTAAACAAAGATAAAGGCTGCTATGCTTGTTCATGTTTGATGATATACATAAGAGTGACTTATTTCCTGTATCATAAAGAGATAGAAATATACTCATTTTCAGCTGCCAAACTGAATATGATTATAATATATATATATATATATATATATATATATATATACACACATATATATAATTTTTCATGGTGGTTAAGTTAGTAACATGTCACTATAATTTGTGTGCTTCTGAAATAAGAAACCAAATCATATGCATCCTATTTGGAAAGAAAGTGAAGACAAAATAGATACAAACAAGCTAGTTGCTTACTTTTTGTAATTTTTTATTTGTTTTTAAAGTATATGGATTTTTATTGAATTTATCAAGGTGACATTAGATAATAAAATTATATAGGCCATAGTTGTACAATTCCGTAATACATTATATATATATATATATAGTATTTTGCGTTCACCATCCAAAGTCTAGTCACCATCCGAGTCTCCTTCCGTCACCATTTATCCCCTCTTTACCCTCCTCTCTACCTTCTCCCACCCCCTTTCCCTCTGGCACTATGTTATCTGTCTATGAAGGTTGTTTTTTCTTTTCTTTCTTTTATATTTTGCTTGATCCATGCACCTATTTTTACCTAACCCTCTGACCCTTCCCCCTCTGACAACCATCAGTCTGTTCTCTGTATATTTGGGTCTGTTTCTATAGCGTTTGTTAGTTTCTTTGGTTCATTAGTTTACACATGTAAGTGAAATCATATGGTACTTGTCTTTCTCTGACTGGCTTATTTCACTTAACATAATATAAGTCTATCCATGCTGTCACAAATGGTTAGATTTCCTTCTTTTTTATGGCTAAGTAGTATTCCATGGTGTAAATGTACCACAGCTTTTTTATCCACTCATCCACTGATGGGCATTTGGGCTACTTCCGAATCTTGGCTATTATAAGTGGCGCTGCCATGAACTTAGGGATGCATATATTCTTTTGAATTGGTGTTTTAGGTTTCTTCAGATATGTTTCCGGAAATGGCATTGCCAGGTCATAAGGCGCTTGCTGTTTTAAAAGCCCAGCCTTTGCTGCTGGATAACAGATCAGAGGTTCTTTTTTAACCTATAGGGTTTCCTACAGAAGAGAATAGTGATAGCATGTAAATGTCTTACTTGCTTCGCAAACCTTTGAAAACGTAACCCAAAGATCACTTTGCCTCTCACCCTGGCCTCTCAGTGACTCTCGAGGGAATTGGCAAGTCTTATCAGAGGACAGCAGCCAGGCGAGGGCAGCCAGCACATTGGGGCCAGGGTCAAGGCCATTGGGCAGGTAGTGAAAGGCCTCTTGCAGTGTCAAACAAATGCCGCTTCCTTCCTGTCTTCCGCAGGAGCTAATTTTGTTTTTCACTTCTCTTCTGGTATAAGAACAATAAGGATTCATGAGGCCATTCTGCCTGTGAGGAAATGTGCATTAGATTATCATAAATCCTCAGATAAAAAGTGCAGTGGTCAATCAGAACAGGCATTCTTGGGTGAAATAAAAGGTTTAATTGAAAGTACTGTCCCAGGAGAGACAGATGGCTGAGGGTGGTGTTGAGTAGACATTAATGACCACAGACCAGAGAGTGAGGAAAGCTAAAGGAAGATCATTCTTTCCTCCCAACCCCCAATTCCATTTTTCTTGGGAAAAAAAAAGTTGGGAGATTATTTTAATAGAATACTATGGAAGAAATTGGGATTTTAATCACACACAATGTTCTTAGAACACTATTAATATTTCCTAGGAAGTTGCAGATGAATTTTTCTACTGGGACAGATCGTTTTGTTAGAAATTAAAGATCTGGACAGAATTCAGCCTGTACTGACATGCTGAATAATGGTTAAAATTGATACATACCTGTTGTGTTCTTATATCAGAAAATGATTTGCACTTACTCATAATTCTAGAATTTTTTTGATTCTTTGATTATGTCTTTCAGCTTGTTCTCTTAAGTACATTAGATTTTCATTCAGTGTTACAAAAAATAAAAAACAAAGTTAAACATACGGTCCCCATTAAGTACTAGGCAGCTTGCTCTGTGTCACTGAAATGTGGCCGCCTTTGTAAATCACACAGATTTGTTTAGCCCATGCCCTACTTTTGATGTGTCTGAAATAATGGGATGAACTCTTTCGCCATGGAGACAAAGGCTGGGGTTAAGGACTGTCTTTGCAAGAACATAATTGGGCAGGTGTCTCTCTACCAGTCATTAACAGATTTGAATTATGACTCTGACTCTTCTTTAGTGACAAAAACAGTACATAAAATATTCTGGGTCAAATGGGAGTTCCATTTTTAACTTTTTGAGGAAACTCCATACTATCCCACAGTGGCTGTAGCAGCCTGCATTCCCGCCAGCAGTGCAGGAGGGTTCCTTTTTCTCCACATCCTCGCCAGCACTTGTCGTTTGTTGATTTGTTGATGCTAGCCATTATGACAGGTGTGCGATGGTATCTCATTGTTGTTTTGAGTTGCATCTCTCAGATGATTAGTGACGCTGAGCATGTTTTCATATGTCTCTCTGTCTTCTGTATGTCCTCTTTCAAAAAGTGTCTATTTACATCCTTTGACCATTTTTTTTATTGGATCGTTTATCTTCCTCAAAAAGTTAAAAATGGAACTCCTATTTGACTTAGTAATCCTACTCCTAGGACTATATTCCAAGAAACCAGAAACACCAATCAGAAAGAATATATGCATCCCTATGTTCATAGCAGCACAGTTTACAATAGCTAAGATTTGAAAACAGCCTAAGTGCCCATCAGCAGATGAGTGGATTAAAAAACTTTGGTACATCCACACAATGGAATACTATGCCGCTATAAAAAAGAAGGAACTTTTAACATTTGCAACAACATGGATGGAACTGGGGGACATTATGCTAAGAGAAATAAGCCAATCGGAAAAAGATAAATATCTCGTGGTCTCACTCATATGTGGGATATAATGATCAACATAATTTGATGAACAAGAATAGATTGATCTAGAGAAAAATGGTAGGAGACGGGGTGGGGGAGGTATGTGGGGGGGGGACGTTAGAGAGCAACCAAAGAACTTGTATGTATGCATATTAGCATAACCAATGGACACAGACACTGAAGCAATGGAGACTTGCTCTGGGTGTGAATGGCTGGGGAGGTCAATTGGGGAAAAAGGGGACATATGTAAAACTTTAGACAATAAAAAATAATAAATAAAATATGTTCTCAAGAGAAAAATATTCTGGATTATTTGAACCTAATATGCAGTAATTTTGAAAGGACGAAGATGGGGAGATACCAAATATACTTGAAGTGTTTTAATTGGGGTCTGGGACCAAATAGTGCCCAGTATAGTTTTAGAAAATAACTGTCAAAGCCATTTTTAATTTACTTGCTTTCCAGTTTTATTCAGAATAAATGAATTGTCTCAGTAAGTGATAACCAATTGTTCAGGAGTTGATATAGACACAGTCTTCGTTTTAAATGTTAAAAAAATGTTTTTTTTAGGGTTAATGTGAACAGGGTAGTTGCCAAATAGTACCAGCTGTCATAATAAAGCAGAAGTGAATGACAGATTCACTCCACCCCATATCAAAACTCAAGAGCGGATATGGTGATCAGATGAGCCAAAATAAATCTAAGGTCGTAGAAACATTTGCAAGCGATTTTCTTGCATAGCTCAGCCCTTCGTAGGCATAAGAGTGCACGCAGGTCGTGATTAAACTTAGCACAGTTACAAAATGAGAAAGGAACCCGCCGAGTCGCTGTGGACACCCCAAATGCACGCCTCAGAGGACTGCAAATTAGTCCAAACTTCCTTTTGATGATGATAATGGTGATCTCTATTAAGAAATATTGATTAATTAGCAGTTTTTAAGCTATTTTAATATTAATAATAACATGGCCCACGTTGACGTACAAAGGAAGAACTAACCGATGTAGTGCTTGTCAGCAATGCTCTTTAAAAAATCGGTATCATCCACTCATTCTCAGGCGTGCTTTAGAATAGGCACTGGTGCACAAATATAGGTAGAAGGGTCATTGTTGCCTTGCAGTTCTTAAAGATTTACGTAAATAACAAATAACCATAATACATTGTGATCAACGCTATAATTTAATTATGTGTAGAGTGCTAAGGAGACCCAGATGAGGGCCCAGCCACAGAGAGTAGGTGACAATTAAGTGTAGGCTTTGGTGGCTAAGTAAGAGTTTTCCAATGGGTGTCAAAGTGGGAGGAGGGGAGAGAATGAGCTTTAAGTAGAGGGAATCCCATCTAAAAAAATAAGAGATGTTCTTTGTGACATTTAAATAATTAATTTTATTTCCATCTAACAAATATGCTAGAGCATATATGGTAGAAGAGTTAAAATTGTGATTTTGTAGATAAGATGTAAGATATACAGTTGTTACTTTTTTTTTGTCTTTTAATGCTATTATTTGAAAAAGGGCACTGTGGCAGAGAAATGTCAACAAAATAATTTATGAAGTCATCCTAGCACAAATATTTATTGCACATATGCATCCTACTGGAAGCTGAACTGAATTCAAAGTTGAATTAAACATAATTCCTGCCTTTGATGGGATCACAATGGTACAGTGGAGTTGAGACAGACAGGCTAGCAAATAACTGTAAAAATAGAAAGTAATGAGGATCATAAGACTGGGGCAAAGAAACCGAAAGAGGAGCTCAGAGGAAAGCAAGTTGTTTTCCCACTGATAACATCAGGGAAGGAAGGCATGTCTTGTGTGCTGAGCACCCAGCCAGGGCATTTGGATATGCTAAGTAAATAGCCTTTTATTCCATTAAACCTTTGAGGGGGAAATAATGTATATACTTAATATATATGCAGATACATGGGAAATAGAATTTTTCTTACGTATTATTTCATTAAGTGTCATGAATATTGGGTCTGCACCGCCAGAAAATGTTTAACCAGAAAGATTGTTTGCTCATTGTGCTTAGATGAGTCTTTCAGCAGGTGAAACTGGAGCTTTGCTGGATTAAATTTGTAAAGAATTTAATTCCTTAGGTAGGAACTGAATTGGTATAGTCCTTGTTTAGTCTTTGACATGTACTTGACTTTGTTTGAAAATTAAGATCCTTTAGTTCAAGGGAGAAAGGAGTCCTGCACAACCTATAGCTAGGGAGATATTGATTGGAAGTGTGCTGAACTTTTAAACTTCTTGTAATTACACACTGATTTTACAGGAATTAAGGCCATAGAAATTGCTCCTTTCCCCTGCCCTGCTATCCTATCTAATAAAAGAGTAATATGCAAATTGACCATCACTCCAACACACAAGAGGGCTGCACTCATGTGGTCAAAGATGGCTGCTCCCATGTGGACACAAGATGGCCACCACAAGATGGCCAGCAAGGGAGGGCAGTTGGGAGGGACCAGGTCTGCAAGGGAGGGCAGTTGTGGGTGATCAAGCCTGCAGGGGATAGCAGTTATGGGCAAAGAGGCTGGCAGGGGACCAGTTAGGCATCAGTCAGGTTGGCAGTGGAGTGGTTAGGGGGTAATCAGGTTGGTAGGCAGAAGCAGTTAGGGGCAATCAGGAAGGAAGGCAGGTGAGCAGTTGGGAGCCAGCAGTCCTGGATTCTGAGAGGGATGTCAGACTGCCCATTTAGACCCCATCACCCAGTAGGATGGGGTCTAAATGGGCAGTCTGACATCCCTCCAGGGGCCCCAGATTAGAGATGGTGCAGGCTGGGCTGAGGGACACCCCCTGTCTCCCACATGGGGCCTCTAGTACTATATATAATAGCAAGGCAGGGGAGGATTTAGATGGTGAACACTGAAGAAGAATGTAAAGTGAAAGACAGCATTTAATAGCTCAACAGTTATTTAGGATTCAGGGGCCTCCCGAATAATCTCTTTCAAGAACTTGGGAGGAACAGTGAAGAGATGTGCGAGGAGGGATCTTCCCAGAATTGGGTTGCCTACCTCCTATGCTTTGGGAAAATATTACAGCTCCAGAAGCCACTGTGAACTTCAGACTCTGAGATGCTGTGTTAGTCTGTTTGCACTGCTGTAACTGAGTGGCTTTTAAATAACAGAAACTTAGTTCTCATAGTCTGGAGTCTGGAAATCCAAGGTCAGATGCCATCATGGTTGGATGAGAGCCCTCTTTGAGTAGGAGACTCCTCATTGTATCCTGCTACGTAGCAAAGATTAGGGAGCTCTGTAAATTCTCTTTAATGAGGATGCTAATCCCATTCATGATCACCCCCCAAATCCCCACCTCCTGATATCATCACCTTGGGGATTAGGACTTCAATATATGAATTTGGAGGTGATGCAAATATTCAGCTGATGGCAGATGGATATATGTGTCAAATAGAAAACCTGACATCAAAAAGAGAGATATGATTAAGAGAAATATAAGCTCCGTGTTATATCGTTAACCCTTGGTATCTCCCATGTGTCAAAAAAAAGAAGAAAAAGAAGAAGAAAGAGAGAGAGAGAGAGAGAGAGAGAGAGAGAGAGAGAGAGAGAGAGAGAGAGAGAGAGGAAGAAAGAAAGAAAGAAAGAAAGAAAGAAAGAAAGAAAGAAAGAAAGAAAGAAAGAAAGAAGGAATTAAATTCATTCAGCTGGTGAATTTAATTATTGGTCTAAATTCTTCACTTCCAATCAGAGCATCATATATCAATACTTAAAAAAAAATAGATCTTTATTGTTCAGATTGTTACAGATTTTCCTCCCCCCCCCCATAGCTCCCCTCCAGCCGATCCCCGACCCCACCCTATGCCCTTACCTCCTGCCAATGTCTTCATCCGTAGGTGTAAGATTTTTGTCCATCTCTTCCTGCACCCCTCACACCCTCTTCCTTCCCCCTGAGAACTGTCAGTCCACTACCTTTCTATATTCATACTCTTGTCATGGTCTCATGGTGTGTGGAGAGTAGCTTGTGGACTTGACCCCATGAATTTATTTGGCCAATGAGACGTTAATGAATGTTTTGTGAGCAAAGGTTTTAAAATTACTTTTGTTTTTAGGCATTGATCAGACCGGCAAACCTCAGAGAGAAGGCAAGGGAGGGTGGGAGTAAGGGGGAGAGATCAACCAAAGGACTTGTATGCATACATATAAGCCTAACCAATGGACACAGACACCAGGAACACATATGTAATAATCAATAAAGAATTTAAAAACATACTTTCTTGTGTTTAATCATGAGGGAAACATACTTCATTTATCCAGTGGTCTAAGGAAGATGAGAAATCCACAGCTTGGAGGCAGGCCTACCTGGGCCCAACCGAGATCAGCCAAACCCCCATCAACCTGTAGATATGTGAGCCAGAAATTGATGCCTTATTTTTTATGTCACAATTTTTGGTGGATTGTTATTCAATATCTTTATAGCTACAGAAAACTGGTACAGTCACTCACTTTCCCCCAGTTAACTCTGGTTAGATTTCCCCTATCCTTTAAACTTGTTTGTTATAGTAGGAAGATATATCACAGTATAATGGTATAGGTTTTCATACTCTATAGAACTTAAATGACTTCTTAGTTTATAGTCAGTTTTATCTGAAAATTAATTTTAACAGATTGATTTAATTATTAAAAGCCAAATTACATGTCTATCTGCAAGGTGTCCAAAAATATATCATATATTCACTTCTATAGATTCTTCTAAATTTTAAAAATGATCTGTATGTTAATAACTACTGACTTTATGATCTCAAAGTGTGTATACATTTGTGGAACACCCTTTCTATATGGTAATTATAAATACACACATATGTATGTATATTAAGAACATTGGGATTATTTATCATTAATGGTATACTAAAGGAGATTGGTTTCCCCTTGGTATCTCCTTAGAGGAAACTCAGACATCAGAAAAAACGGGTAGGGTTAAAATGGCTATGTTTTAATTACTTGATTTTCTTATAGCCAAAAACAACAAATATAAACTTCCCCTCCCCCTGCCTTTAATCAAATATCACTTTCTCGAGGCGGTGGTTGTACTGTTTTACATGGAAATGTGATTAAATAAACGTGACTGTCTGCACCTGAAAGGAAAGAACATTAACAGGGTCCTCTAGGGAAAATGTAGGTAACTGAGATGGAATTCCTGCCTGTACAATTCTTAAGTCGGGAAGAAAGCTGTATTTCTTTACAGAAAGAGTTATTGCACCCTAAATAATGACACGGGCACTAAGAATGGAGGTTGCTATGTAGAACATTCTCACACGTTCACGGTAATGGTTGAAGAGTTTATTCTTTGACTACACTTCCTAAAATCCCAGGGAAAACAACCTGTAATGCATTGTCTTTAAATGAATCACCTATAGAAGTCCCCCAATCCAAAACTACAAAATAATAATATATTTTGAAACTCCTCATAAGGAAACCAAACATTTAGGCCCCTTGAATAAGGAGGCCCTCATTCTAAAAGCATCAGAATGCTCTGGCTGTCTGGCACGCTGAGGCTTGGCATGACCCCTGTGACCTTTTGCTGTTGCTGATGCTGAAAGTGACATACGGAATGTAGACAGGAGTGTGATGCAGCCGGGCCACCGGGGCTCAGTGGTTGAGCATTAACCTAGGAGGTCAAGGTTTGATTCACAGTCAGATGCATGCCTGGGTTGTGGGCTCAATCCCCAGTGGGGGGCATGCAGGAGGCAGCTAAGCAATGATTTCTCTCATCATTGACCTTACTATCTCTCGCTCAACTCCATGGTCTGCAAACTGCGGCTCACGAGCCCACATGCGGCTCTTTGGCCCCTTGAGTGCAGCTCTTCCACAAAATACCATGACCTGGGTGAGTCTATTTTGAAGAAGTGGCAGTAGAAGAAGTTTAAGTTTAAAAAGTTTGGCTCTCAAAAGAAATTTCAATCGTCGTACTGTTGATATATGGCTCTGTTGATTAATGAGTTTGCCCACCGCTGCCTCAACCCTTCCTCTCTGAAACAAATAAACAAACAAATATATATATATATATATATATATATATATATATATATATATATATTAGCTCTAACCGGTTTGGCTCAGTGGATAGAGTGTCAGCCTGTGGATTCAAGGGTTCCAGGTTCGATTCCAGTTAATGGCATGTACCTTGGTTGCAGGCACATCCCCAATAGGAGGTGTACAGGAGGTGGCTGATTAATGTTTCTCTCTCATTGATGTTTTTGACTCTCTCTCCCTCTCCCTTCTTCTCTGTAAAAAATCATATATATATATATATATATATATATATATATATATATATATATGATGCAGAAAAAAAAATTGGAACTGGAAGGTTTAACCAGGAAGTTGTGCAGTATCTTTAGGACTTTGTTCATGATCTACAAGATTCCTCTCTCAAACCTCTCTCCTCTGCCCCATTTCTTTCTAGCCTCACCCCTCTTCCCTATGTTCCCTAGTGAAGCACTGCATTACTTGTATGCTAAGGAACAGTGTTTCTATAATAAGCTTTCTGAAAACATGTGTTCCATCGTCCAGTATTATTTTAAAAGCACTGTGAAGTCCCAACATAAACAAACCCTTTCCCTAGACTTTTTCATCATAGAAACCCTCATTTTCCCCCTTACTGCAAAGACCTCAGCTGGATGCATGTGTTAGGGGGAGCCCATCTGGTTGGCTTCCTGAGTTTCTGAAGCCTGCTCTAATTGGGCACAGCTTCGGGCCAGACTTCCTCAGGAAGCACTAGCAGCCCTTGCACTAGCTTTTGCAGGGTCAGAGGGCACCTCTAATTTCCTCAGTGCCACCCCTTCCTGAGCAGAGGGCTGGGCTGTGAGTGGAGCAGACACCATGACTGAGGTGCCCTTACATTTTTATTTATGTTCAGCTTCTGTCCTTGATGGTTGCATTGTCTTTTCAAGGTGCTATGTGCAGGGAGCCTGGCACACAAAGTATTTATGATCACAAGCCCAGCTTCTCACATAGGCATCTAATCCTCCCAGACCCGGCCCACCGTGCCTCCTTTTCAGATCAGTAAATTATTACAATAAAATGGTTTGTTCCTGCATCTTATAGTCATATAAAAGCATGTCTTCTTATATTTTAACCACTAATTAATTGCCTCTAGCATATTTAAGACATCTGTAATCATGTTTCTGTAATCTATTTTTAAAAACACAGAACAAAAAGACCTATTTATTTCTTGATACTAACAAAGCAGGTTCTAGTTTTATAAAGCTCCATGCCATCTGAATATAAAATATCACTTATATTACTTTTAAAGACAAAATATTATATTCATTTTCTTAATCTCTATGGGCAAAGGAAAAAAACTTGCCAGTGTCAATAAACTGTGGGATTTGCTGATATTTCATGTGTGAGTACTGTAAGCAGAAGAGGAAAAAGGTTGCTATGAGAATCTTAAGTCTGACTTTACTTTTGTTAATTAAAATCTCTGACTTTTAGTATTAAATTACGGTACTTTTAGATTGAATAGGCAAGAGTGAAGGGCCATTTTTTGACATTTGTTTGCTGGTGTTTAGGTTAATCCAGTACTTAAAGTAAACTGTTTTTTGATAAATTTAGCCAGAGATCAGCTCTTGCTTTCAGTAGTTGCCTCCTTCTGCCCCTTTCAAAAAACATGGAGAAAAAAAACTAAGTATCTCAATTGCTAATATTTTATAGAATTTCCTTCATTCAGATCTTTGGTTACAAATTATTTTAAAATGAATAAATGTGCACATAAGGATATATATATATATATATATATATATATATATATATATAATATTGATTATTGAACTATGAGAAATCTACATGGAATTTTTCTATCAATTTAAAGTAAATACCAGTGTTGCTCACACGTAGCTCTGAAACTTTTCTGCTACTCATTGCAACACCAACTTACATTTTTCTTTTCCATGTGATTTATATATAATATTGAACTGTGGATTGGTTCTCAACAATTTATAGTATAATTCAGTAGATTTGTAAAAACTTATCTTCACTGTGATCTGTGTTTCTTTTTGGTAATTTGTCTATATTGTCCAGAAGACAAAAGACTTTAAACGATAATCTATCCACTTGTAAATCACCCGTGAGTTCTGCAGATTTCATGTCTGTATCAGCAGCAGTGGTGGGAAAGTCTTTTACCATTTATTACAGTGATCATCCTCAGATTACCATTTACATTTGCATGTGCCCACTCCTCTCTCATTGTCTTCTTTTCTTTCCTCTTGGAGAAATATAATCTTTGTGAAATAAAATGCCTCCCAGCTGTTGGAACGAGCCTCTGATCCCCTCTCTCGGGTAATAGCCACATGTTGAATTTTATATAATCCAATTGGCCAAAAAGCTTTCATGTTTATAATAGCTACTCGTGCTTTTCTAGAAGATTAAAAAATTTCAGAAATTAAGTGCCTTGCAGGTGTCTTATCCTTTCATTGTTGTGAAAATTTATTTAGCTATAACAAAAGTCTCATCACCCTAAATTCTTTAGAATTTACTTAGTTAACAAAAGTTAACAGCGGTTAAGCCTATTATAAAATATCCTGACAGAATTGCCAGGTATGGCTTTTGCCTTATATATTTTTAGAAAAGTATTCTTTTTTTTCCCTCTTAAAGCCCTTTTGTTTGAGTTTTGGTAATTGACAAAATGATTGCATGTGAAGCATAAGTCTTGCATAAAGTAAGCTGCTCACAACACAGACTAATTACACATTTGGGAGGCAAGGCTAAGATATCCAGAGCTTACTCGTGCTGAGCCAAGAACACAGCATTTAATGAAATGAGGACCATAAAGGGTTCAGCATGGATGCTTTCAGGTCTGACCTGGGCTTCTGGGAAATTGCACATTGGCCCTGCAGACTGGTGGATTCCCCCGGGCTTTGGAAAGCCGGGTTATTACCACTCGTGTGTGTGAATCAAGCACTGCTTTGCAATACAAGAACATTTGTGACTCCAGAAATGGCCCCATTTGGAACACTCTTAAGCTAATAATATAGATGCCTCCCCAGTCATCCATCTTCCTGCCTCTCTTTCCTCCTCTCATGCCAAGTAATTACTTTTGATATTTGTTTGATAAAAAATGGTTAGAATATCTGGCAAGCTCAGACAGCGTAGATTCTTCTGTTTCCTCTTTCCTATTCTTGAAGTCTGTTTTTTCCTCTCGGATAATACTGTGACTGAAACGGAAAAGCTCTCCTGTGTTGTTCAATAAACTATTTGTCAAGTATGTTCTGTATAAATAGGCCATTTCAGAGTTCGAGTTTAGTGCATAGTAGATGCTTGATAAAAAGTTGCTGAATGACTATGTTTGCCAAAGATTAAGTCTAGTCACTTGGGCCAGAATGGATCAGGCTCATTCCCGAATCCCAACTATGACAGGTTATTCATCATGTTTAGGTATAGAAATAGTAATACGAAAAACAAAATGAGAAAGTGGAGAAATAGGAAAAGAAATAACTGAATGGAAGGGAGAAGGATACACATATAATCAGGGTGATAACCCAACAATGACTTTAGAAACTTGAAGAACATTTGCCTAGAACACAATGACGGGTTGGGTAAGGCTGGGGATACATATGATAAAGCATTAAAATGGCTTATAATTTTTTTTAAAAGGCAGTTAACATTGTACTTACTATTTGGCTTTGCATTTCACTTCTTTTTTATTTAATAAAGATAATGTCTATATATTTATCACAGCAGTATTTTCCAAATTGAAAACAATGATTCATTATTTCGTTGTAGTGGATTGTGACCAAAGCTTTTAAAAAACAAAACAGCTTAGAAAATACAGGAATCCATTGCACTCTGGGTATTTTTCTCATAAAACGTTTGTCTATGTGTGTGTGTGCACACATATGCATATATGCATGGAAAGATAAAAAGAACAGTAAACAGATAGATAATGCAGTTTTGGTGATTGATCACAGTGCTTCCCAAACTTGATGAAATGTACCATGAATATTGCTGTTTGCAGTGTTCACTTGTGACTTGAGCCACATGATGCAATTTAAAACCATGAACAGTCAAAACTCTATGACAAATTGGTAGCGACAGCACGTCCCAGTGCCTTCATTGAGAATTTGATATTGAAGCTGAACTATGGTATTATCTCCCCCAGGAGCAGAATATATGGTATGAAAGGGGAAAGACTCTGGCCTAACCCTGCCAGCTGATTCAGGCCCTCTAAGGTGTGTTCTAGAAAGAGCATGGGGAGCTGGCATAGGCAGATGGCAAGAGGGGATGTGACTATGGACTCCCCTCCCCCACTGGGAGGCTGTCCTGATGTCGGAGGATCCTGGATCATGGCTGCCCTGACATCACACATCAAGGACATGGGGATCCTGTATGGCTGGCCCAGGGCAGGAGCTAGGACATTAAACCTGAGTGGCTTTGGGGTGCAAAGCTCTCCTCCGGGTTCCTACAGGACACAGAACATGCCTTTACCTAAGACATTACTCCAAAATATCAGCTCAGACTCATTTCTCATTCAGCCACTCAGAGGGCGGATCCACAGCTGCTCAAATGACTAAGATGAGAGGTGCTTCCACAGTGGCTGATCCCTGCAGGCCACACTCCCCACCAGTGCGTAAATCTATGCACCAGGCCTCTAGTATGTATATAATATGTATACATATTATGTATTATATATAGTTTTAAAAGAACATATGTAGCATATATTCTACTTATATATACTTCCACATAAGAATGGTCCATATTCCAGTGCCAGGAGATAACCAAGTTCTTTTCTTTAGAAATAAATAAGGCAGGATGAGGGGCAGGTAGGTAATAGGTAGGTAGATGAGTAGTTATCTGATTATGAGTATGAAGTGTATATGTTACATAATTGAAATATACTGCACGCATAAGTTTTGTTCTTAATTTCATATATTCTCACATGATTAAAAGTCATTGTATCAATACTATTTTTCCTAATTATGCGATTCTTAATAAGTAAGACTACAGAAATAGCATATATGCAAGCAATACTACCTGACAAACACCACTTGCTAGGCTGCCTTTTTATTCTCAGTTCTTATGTAAGTAAAAGGTAGGATTCTGCAGATGTTCCAACCAATAAATTTAATACTTACCACTTTTCATTCTCTGGATGTGCACAATGTTCACATTTCTGCCTTTGGAAATTAGCTACTATAAAATCAGACATAATTAAGTGCAGAATTCCTTAACAGTTCACCACATAAATGGTCTGTCATGAACCTGTGAGCCTGAGACCTAGTCAACTGAAGAGACTTTTACTGCCACCCCATTCTGGGACGTGGGAACATATGGACAGGCCGTTCTGCTATTCCGGTGCCTCTCTGGATCCTGGTGGCCTTTATCTCAATAACATCTGGCAATTGTTGCTTCAGGACCACGGTTGTCAGCTGGAGGTGATTTTGACCCCAAGGAGACATTTAGTAACACCTAAGGCTTTTTTGGTTGTCACACCCGGGGAAGGAACTACTACCGGCATCTAGGAGTTAGTAGTCAGGGATTCTGCTAAATATCCTATCGTGCATGGAACAGTCCCTTACTACAAAGAGTTATCAGGTCCCAAATACCAGTTGTGCTGAGGTTGAGAAAGCCTGAGTTGGGGATCCTGTATGGCTGGCCCAGGACAGGAGCTAGGACATTAAACCTGTGCATGCAGCTTGGGCATCTGAACATCCATCCTGCGCCCTGCTCTAGGAACCTCCAGGACTTTGAGTCTAGAGACATGGCCTCTATAGCAAAGTATAAGAGGTAATGAAAAGCCAAAAACCAATGAAATTCATAAGATTTCCTTGACTCTCTCAGGTTTGCCTCTTTGGTTTTGTTTTCCCTCTGGATGTCTTGGGTGGAGGAAGCAAGGGAGACTCCTGGCACAGTGTGGGAAGAGCCCTTGTCTGAAAGCAAGGAAGCTGGGGAGAGGCGACGGTCCTATGTACCGCTGCCTTTGGGCTCATCCTGTAACTAAGGTTTTGCATTGGGGCCCTTGTGAGGACTTTATACCTCTCTCCATCCTACCCCAAAATGCTGTCTGGCGAGATTTGAGTTTAATTCTCCGAGTTACTCGTTGAGCCAAGATTATTGGAGGAAGGCATTCAGCATATTGATTTTTTTGTCCATTAGGTAAAGGGACATTTATTTCTAACAGGAAATGGCTATGTTAACTACTGTAATGGCTTCCTCCACCATTGGGAATGTTGCTATTATTAGAGACCACTAATTATGGCCTGAGCCTGGCGTAGCATAAGAAAGATATAAAACGTTACTGTAATTGAGTGGAGGATGTGAAATTGCATAGTGTCTTACGGTCCCTGTAGGCATCTGTCTTGGAAGTTCTTGTGGGGAGGCCAAGTCATGGTGGTTCAGAGAAACTGAGACTTGGTACAGCTGTGAAGGGCCTCACACAGGAGCCACACTCCCTGGGCTCCACAAAGCTCCCACGCTGACAAGTCTTATGGACTGTTGGCGTGGTACTTACATGTGTGCACACATGTATTTAAATGCATGCACACATGGCACTACATGCACGCTTTACTTACACACACGCACACACAGTACTTACAAAATTCCATGCAGGTCAGTTTCCTCATCCATAAATGGGCATCAGAATAATCCCCGAAGGCTTGATGTGAAGAGTGTGTACATGGATATGTGAAGCACTCAGAAAAGAACCACTCAATCATTGTGAGCCCTACTTTGTTTTTGTTGTTATGTCTGGCTCTCTGATATCAGGGACCTAAAAAAAGATACCTTTTAAGTTAAAAATGAAGAGATAACCGTAGTTCACCTGATTTATATTTTGTTTTTACCATGTATGCACTAAACGAAAGGTGTTGGTACATCTGGTGGTTGTGAATCTTTATAAGAGCTAAACAGTTGTCCAAAGAAACCTGAATTCGATTATAAAATAAAGTGGTAGAAGCATAACTGGTCTTCGTATCTCTGACTCTGTAGATAAAAAGCCAGAGCAACTTCCTAGTCTTTCTCTCTCACAGACTTCTAGTAAGAATAGCTGTTCTTTAATTTATACTTTAATTCAGCAGAACTGTATTACACTTAAATTCACTAAGTCCCAGAGAGGTCTGGACACATAAATGATTTTAGAAATGTTATGGATTCTGAATAGGGCATTCTGGAAAACAAAGATGCAGTCTAATAATTTGCAGTTAACTCTGACATTCCAATGGAAAAAAGACAGCTAGTTTTAATCAAATAATGAAATTTTTCTTAGATAATAATAAAATGAGTTAGTTAAAAGAGTTAGCCTGTAATAGGTTTATTAAATTTAGCAATAAAGTTTCATTTTTTTAAACTACCTATTGTCAAAATATTTACAGGTAATTTCATTTACAATGAAATTAAATGAAGGGACTATTTCTTTAAAGTTAGATACGGATTTTTCTCTTTTTCTGGTGGATCTGGCTATGATCCGACCTCCAGATCCTGGTTTAATTATGGGTTCTTTGCTACCTCTGATTTTATAGTTGTCATTTTGTGAGTGGCGTTTAGACCTTCACAGTAATTTTCAAAATATGTAATTTTACATAAGAATCCCTCAAAGTGACCTTAAGATGAGAGTGTCTAGACATAATTATGGAGAGGAAGGAACTACCGACCTCAAGAGCCAATGGTTTCCAGGGCCATCTCGTTTCCAAATGTTAACCCCTGTGGCCGTGTTTAGTCTTTCTGCCAGCCCAAGAGGGCACCTGCACAGTTTACCATGCGGGCAGCACTTTCTAGTGTATATTTGGAAATGCTGGGAACCAGATATCATTAACCACAGGCTTCTCCCTGGATGCCTGAACCCTAATTGCGCCTTTCCCACCACCCTCTGTATTTTCTGAGAACAGCTATTTTTTGTGTCTCAGGTTCATTTGTCCAAAAGAACATGAATATTTGTTGTGTATTATACTCTTTGTCTAGGCTCAAAAATGGGTTGCCAGTTAGGTATACTACCCAAAGAAGTCTGGGTAAGGCCTGGGTTTTCACAAAGTAAAATTTAATTCATTGATATCCATTACAAGTCACATCTCTCTAACTTTAAAATAGCATGTTCTTTTCCCAATGCTCTGCATCCTATGGACAATCTTTATCAGTAGCATTGCTTTCCCAGTAAATGATATGTTTTAAATTATATAAGCCGGATATTTCTTCAACATTTTAGCATGTTTCTCCACTAAGCTCTGTCTCTCTGTCTGTAAAATGAAGGTGTTACAACCACACCACATCAAAGGGCTTCCTGGTACCTAGGATTCCCTAAATCTAATACCTAGCCAGTTTAATTATTGAGAATATCTTGCCAAATTTCCAAATACTTTTGCAGTGTTTCAAATGACATGGCCCTGCCTTGCCAAAGGATCTCTCTTGGGCTCATTACCAACCATCATTACCCAAACCCTCCACTTCTCCATGGGCATGGTGGCCCCTACAGAGAGAATGATCACCCCCCCCCCCCCCGCTTTGCTCCATGGGGACAGGCATGCAGCTGTTAGAGGTCCAATCGCTCGCTGCCTTACCAAATGCATCTGTGTTTGGCCATGTGAGTATGTGAATATTAACCTGCTTTCTTCCCTCCACTCTTCTCATGCCCGTCTCCCCAACAGAAAGGAGAACCTGACTACCGGGCCCTCTCTCCGGAAACCACAGACCAGCTCACCTTTGAGATCCCCCTGAATGACTCTGGCTCCGCCGGTCTGGGAGTGAGCTTGAAAGGGAACAAATCTCGAGAAACTGGAACAGACATGGGGATTTTTATCAAATCCGTCATCCATGGAGGTGCTGCTTTTAAGGTGGGTAAGAAGAGCTTTCCCCATCAGTGGGAGGTACGCAGAGGTGCAGCCTTGGGGCCTGCGGTCTGGATGGAGAAGGTGTGTAAAGGGGAGACCACTGGGCCTTCGTGCCATGCTCAGAAATGTGTGTGTGGACACATCTGGGCAGCTGGGGTCTCTCCTCCTACTTTAAGTGGTTAATTTCATTTCCTAGAGATGGACCTACAAACCCACCATGATTAATATGCTCTCTTGCATTCTTTTTATTACTCTGTGTGAATAACTCTGGATGTGTAAGCTTACAGGCTTGAACCTAAAAATACACCATCAGAAAAACAGAATGAAAAAAATAAGTCAACGTCAAGGCAGCAAATAAGAAAAGTGCGTTTGCAAGAAAGAAAGCTCAGTGAAGCTTGTGAGTGATTGTAGTAGAAGCTAAAGGCCATTTATCACATTTATGCACTTGGAGATAGCCATGGTGCTGGGAATGCAGATTTGCCTTTGAACTTGGAGAAGCTTATACATCCCCCCCCAAATAAAAGGGGGAGAGGATATGATTCTGCCCTTTCCCTTTGGATTGGCAGTGTGATTATAGCTGTTAGCATGGGATCAGATATAGTTCCTAGATGGCCTCTGTTCAGTTCCAGCCCACCACCTGCTAGCAAGGAACTTGACCTGCCATTCCTGTTTCCTCATCTGTAGAATGGGAATAATAAGTAATACCTAGTCCACAGGGATTCTCCGGATTAAATAAAGTGATATAGACCATGTGATTAAGCAGTAAAGTGATCACAGCGGGAAGCGTGTTTGAGCTCGCCTTCAGCTCCTGCTGGACAGTAAGACTTCCTGAGTTTGTGTGTGGCCTCAGCTACTCTCTCACTCTGTGAATGTAGGCAGGTTACTTGTCCTCAATATGCCTGCCTCAGTTTCCTCATTTGTAAAAGGGGTAAAATTAGTAGTGACTATCTCCTGGTGCTCTTGCAAAAATAAAAAAGAGCAATATGTATAAAATGACTAGTATAGTGCCTATGATAAGCCTTCAAATGTTAGCCATTTTTAATAATCTTGATAATAATAATGTGTGCTCCTCCCCCATAAAACCCAAGCAGACCTAGTTAGGTTTATAAGACCAGCCTGCTCCTAGAATCCTGGTTTTGTGGTTTTTTCCTTCATATATTGATTTCAGAGAGGAGGGAGAGGGAAAGAGAGTAGAAACATCAATGATGAGAGAGAACCATTGACCAGCTGCCTCCTGCATGCCTCTCACTGGGGATCGAGCCCACAACCCAGACATGTGCCCTTGACTGTAATCAAACCCAGGACCCTTCAGTCCGCAGGCCAACGCTCTATCCACTGAGCCAAACCAGCTAGGGCCATTTTTCTTCTCCACCCTACCATATCACTTTTGTTTCATACGCACTGTGAAACAGTGTCTTTTTTTCAGTCTTTTTTCTTGGTAATAAGAACTGCATTGTGGAGAGACAATTCTTTAATGCACTCCTGGGATCCATCAGCTTTTGTTATGTAATAAGTGACAAAATATTAATAACATACATCAGTAAACCTTTATTTCCTTTGTGGCCCTCATGACTGCAGGGAAGCTAGAGGGGTTCAGGTTCAGGCCAGCATCTATCACACTGTAGGTTGACAAGTCTGACTGTGGTCCCCACATTCTTGGTTTCTTGGGCCAGCAGACTAGCTGCAGCGCATTCCTAATCCATGAGTTGTCAGAGGGTCTAGAGCAATGGGTAAAGCCTCGTAAGTTCTAGGATCCAAACTGGCTCACAGTAACTACAAACACACACACCATTGGCCAAAATAAGTAATATGATTGATCCAAAGTCAATATAAGGTATGAGGAAATACATTCCACCCTTGCTGAAGCCATACCAAAATGCGGATGCAGAGAAGGATGGAGATTTGAGGCCCATCATCCAATCTACTAACAATCTAGCTCCAAAAATGAAGAACCAGGAGCAGAAGAGAAAAAATAGTAATAACAACAACAGCAGCAAATAACATTCACTGTTCTTAGTTCAAATATGTGCTGGGCAGCATGAAAAGTAGCTCTCTGGCTTCTCCCATTTTGCTCTCGACATTCACACTGGATTGTAAATGCAGTGGTTAGTGTCCTTCCACAATGAGCCTGTGCTCGCACAGCCAGGACTTGCTTAACCTGAGAGTTGAACCCAGGCAGTCTGCCTTCAGACCCTGTGCTATGCTGCCCTGAAATGCAGGCTCTTTATCTGATTGGTTTATCTTCCTAGAGACCTGTTGCCCTGGAACAAACCTGAATCAGGCTTGTCATTCTGAGCCAAGCCACCTAAGCATGTGCTGTGTTTGAGTATGAGTCTTGGTCATCATGTTGGTAGACATCGGCTTGATATTACTCTTCTTATTCCCGATGACAGCTCTATTTGCAGAATTTATTCTAAGTACAATTGAAACTGAAATGAATTTTGGGAAATTAAAAGCAAACATCTTTGCTTCTTTTATGGGCAATAACTTATGTGCAAGCGACTACTGGAGCGCTGGTTTAATATGTATATCCATGTTTGTGAAAGTGAGCATCTCCTTACCTAAGCAGTTTCTAACAGGCCTGTTTCTTGCAGAAGGATTTCACTTTCCATTTATGTAAATTTCTGTCCTGATGCTGGTCTGCTGAGTCAGACGATCGCACCATTAAAGCCCACTGGACAGCATGTTTATGGCTGATCTTAGGTAGGAAAAAGCATCAATCATGAAGTTAGCCTTATTGTGAAGGTGTGGGATCCATTCGTCTTGTTTACTTTGTGCAGTGGAAAGGGTAGAGGCCTAAGCATCGCTCGCAAGAAACCTGATTCACTAGGGAAAACAGAAAGAAAATGCACTCTTCTCCTTCTGCTTTTCCAATCATCTGCCAGCACTCTTCAGAAAATTGCCACCTACTCTGTGATTCAGGATTATGTTTTACAAAAATTGTTGTGAGCCTTTGTTCCTGTCCCTTTTCAGAAGATACCAGTGTCCCAGACTGCAGGTCCCCGGGGCCAACGGGAGATAAGCTTGGGGAACATGGGCTTTAGCATCAGGCCCCAGGTTTTCACCTGAAACCAACAAATAATCCTTCTGCCGAGCACAGTCTTTCTCCTGGCCCTTCAGACCACTAATTGGTTCTCAAGGTGTTGTTTCCCTTTAGGGAAGGTGGGTTTTTGAAAACTAAGCTACTCTGAAAAGTATGACCAGATTCTTCCTGTGGATTCTGTGTGCTGTATTCTCCCTGGGGCTTCGGTTGGTGTAAACAAAGATAACCTACTTCTGGCCAGATGTAAAACCCTTGAATGACTAGGACTAGACTGGGAGGCTTCTGTTTTGCACCCTTACCTTGCAGGCTACTGCTTTCTATCATTTCAGTTCTTCTGATTTGAGTCATTTCTAACAGAGAAGTAAAGCTGTATTTGAAAGTCAGAGCATTCAGCTAACCTAGGAAGTGAATTCCTCACTCACTCTATGGGAAAACAAAGTAATAGTTTTACTTATTCAGAATTACCCAACTGCTTAAATATTTAAATGCCAGTCAAGAACCCCAAAACTCTTCCCTGTTCATGTTAGGACACAGCCTCTGCCATTTCAGACCGCTTTGCCTCTAGAGTTCTCGGTCAGTCCCTCTGAGGCATCGGTTTGAACTTCCTTACAATGTGCAAAGTGATCTTGGACCATAACAGCCAAATATAACCATAATTGATCCTAATATGCTTAAACAATACTGTGCATTACTGTATGTCTGTAATTTCACTTCAGTTTCTATCATTCGTCCTGGGCATTTGCTCCTAACGTACAGGGCAATTGTTTCTAGAACCAACATAGACTAGACACAAGCATCCTAGAATGTGCTAATGTCTCCTGATCCAGGCACTATGAGTGGAAGACGTTAGTATGCTCTGAGGATACTTTTCCAAGATTCCACTTTTGTGATTGGAATTGAAAGTTAATGTGGTGTTGCTGTTACTGTTAGGTGAAAAGAAAAGTTGTCTTTATTGCATTTAGAAAAAAAATACCTTAAGAAAACTACTCTCCTCTCCCGAAATTCACACAAAAATCAGCTTTTCCTTTTCTCCACAAAACTTGGATTATCAGGCTGAAGACCTTAGATGTTTTCACGTATTTGGTAAACATTTTGAATTCTGAAATCAGTGGCTTGTTTAGTTTAATTTTTGCTTTGCTTTTGATATACTATGTCAGTTGAACCTTTGTTTTGTTTTTGGAGAAAATGCATTTTTACATCTATTGATTATACTAACTTAAACTACTTTTTTTCTCACCTAACAATGCATCACTTTTAGAAAAATATCACTAGAATGGTGATATTTTGAAGATTTAGATAGACTATTAACATATAGTAAAACCTGAAATCTTACAGTCTAATTTTTTTATTTGAATATACTAACTGTGGGACTGAAAACTATCCTGTGGAAACCTTGAAATGATAAGGTAAAATTAAAATTTAAAAATAATTTTTGCTAAGGGAAAAATGTCATGTATCAGGTAGTTTAAGGGCTCTTAAATAGAAAGAATGAATTTAAGAATACCTGTTATTCTCTTGAAAATTAATTAGCGAGGTTTGTGCTTAATAAATACTACTTGATGATGATGAAATTAAATGAAGGAAAAATGCCTGACATAGCTAATTGCAAATGCATGCACTCAGAATATGAAATAGACATAATTTAAATGATTTGATTTTGGTGTGCTTAGGAAATTCAATGCAGAATTTTTATAACCTACACTATTTAGTAATTAGTAGAAGAAAAAGTTTTATCTAATACAAGCAATCCTCCTATATTTAAAATTACTAAAATACAAATTTTTGGAGAGACTGCCCAGTTCCAGAATTTCTGGGAACATGGGCTAATGCTAAACCTCCCTGTCTCTTCATAATGAGGAACATTTAATAGCATCCAAGCTCTTAACAGGGTCCAGTAGGAGTTCCCAGCATGAGTAATTTCCACCTTCATCTCTGCTGGTATCTATAAATCATGTGACAGATCTATAATTAATGAATTTAAAGGAAGATAAAAAGAACAGCTTTTTAAGGAACAGTAATGTTAAATGATTTCTTTAACTATTCATTTTCCTTAAAATTGATAATGTTTTCTACTGGTAGAGCCTTAAAGATCATTACCAGTAGTCCTGTCTTCCAGATTTATATCTTTGACAAAAGGACCATCCATTCACTCTGAGGGCATAAATAGCTCCATTGAAAATCCTCAAATGTTAGAAACCAAACTCTACATTTCATTCTAATCACAAAAGTATTACACATGGTATGGACAACTAAAAACAGGAACTTTACCAGGAGAAAGTCACACTCACAGTTTGTCCAGTAAGAATTTTACCTAAAGCACTGGCTGGTGTGGCTCAGTTGGTTGAGCACTGTCCCAGGCATCAAAAGGTTGCAGGCCCCATCCCCAGCCAGGGTGCGAGGTAACCGATCAATGTCTCTCTCTCTCTCTCTGTGTGTGTCTAAAGATCAATGAAAACATATTTTAAAATCAATCAATAAAACATATTTTACCTTAAGAAGTAATTGAAATTAGTAATTTAAAAATGAGAAAAGTATCAATGGTAATATTATGTTTAAAATCCAGCATCCATCATTACTTTTCTTGCTGATCTTTATCACGCTCTCATTTTTATTTCATGCATGGACATGCAAATGAGGAACAAATTTATACCCTGCTGGGTAAAATTTTGGAACTCTGCATCAATTTGATGTATATTTTGGACTCCATGATTATCTCGGTAGGCTTGAATAACAATAAAGAGTTGGCAGACCTAATTAAAAAGGAAATTATAATCTGCAAAAGTTGATATCCCAAGGTGATGATTCTTTGTGTCTGAAAACAGCACCTGAAAGCCGTGCCCCACTTGCTGGTCGGTACTGATCGGAGTTAGAATGTGCTCCGAGTTTTGTTCTAGACGCTCTTCCTCCAGCCCATGTTTCTAGTGACCAGGCTTTGAGCAATCATAGCATGAATGAGAGCACACTTTTTTATTTTGTTTGTTTTTTTAAGTAAATAAATACTTTTCAGTAAGTTGGAGAGGCCTCTGAGATTCTCATCCGGTTAGGCATTCATGCAGAATCGTATTGACTCATAGATAACATATGCCTTGGTAACGTTTTATTATCAGGTGTTCTAGGCCAAAGTAAACTGAAAAGAGAAAGTCAGGAAGTGGATCAGAAAGGATGGAGAGGAAACTGAAATGACGGGAGACAGAAAAAGTGTAAAACAAGCAGAGGATGCTATCTATATCACTGCACCAGGGGCCAGTGACTGTGCTAAGTCAGTACTTCTGAAATTGTCCTGCTGAGGAAATTATAAGAATCAGGAATGCCTATAATAAAAGCTCTTAGTTGTGGTGTATTTGTTTGTGCCCCATGTTTCCAGGAGGTGTTAAAAATGGAAAGAATTATAACACATTTTGAAAATAAACATATCAGAATGGTTTATGTATATTTCGATGCTCTAAAGAAATACCGTTCAGATATCTTTTTGAAAAAGTCTCAGATACCGCTGTGCTGAGTCAATAGTATGTTGCTGGAACTTCACTGGTTTTCTACATAGAAATGAAGTGAGGCTTTTACAACAGCTGATTTAGGTCAATACATTTAACATTTTGCATAGCTGACCCCCTGATATTAGGCCGGTTCACAGAAAGTAATCAAGCTTCACTTTTAGAATTGTAAAGGTTCTCAGAACATGTGCGGGTGTATCTGAGCCAGCCTGGATTCACGGATCTCCCAGAGTCATAGTTTGTAAATTAAACAATTGGTCTATTGTAGTTGAAACTTACACCAGGCCCAAAGCACCTGAATGAAATGTTTTTCAAGTGACTCAATTTAGCAAGTATTTCTTGAACATCTGCAGTGAGTTATGCAATATATAATAGACTGGAGACAGAAAACTTAAGGTGGCTCATTCCATAAGCTAGGGACGTGGGAGCATAATAAGGGAAGTATAAAAACAGCTCTAATATGATCAGGGTGATGGTAGACAAATATAAAATAGCATGGGTGATAAGAGAATGGAGCAGTTAATTTTGTCTGTGGAGAAAAATAAGAATGGGAAGCAGTTGCGAGCTTTGTTATAAACGATATATATTCCACAGGTGAGCAGGAATGCAAAGGACGTTTGGGATGAAAGGAAGAGTGTGGGTCCACTCACTGTGGCATGGTCACCAGAATGCAGCAGAATGCCTTTAGAGCTCTGGCTGGGTGGGAATGCCCCATTCATGGGGGTTGAAACGGTCTTAGGACAGATTATGTAAAGCACTGGCTGATTGAGGTAGGTACCCTTCAAGGCAAAAATTTGAATGCTTTCATCCTTACCACCTTTCTTCAGCCCACTTCTTTATTGTAAGACTGTGCTTTAAATCTTGATTATTCTGTTCCTTTCATTACAACTGTTTTTCAATGAAATTAATGTGTTTCAGTCTGCCATGCAAGGTTCTTTGCTAGGTTTTGGGATTTGTTGTTGTTATTGTTCCAAAGTACAACAGGCAGTTGTCATGCAGTGACTTTAGGGAGTGGAGAAGGTGTTTTTAAGGACACCCTCTCCCCCAGTCCATGCCTAGAGGCCCACCCGCTTTAAGGACACCCTGCTCTGCAGTCTGAAGCCAGGCTTTGGGGTTTGGGCTCTGGATGTGGATACTATCCCAGAAGGCTTTACTCAGGGCCCCTTTAGAAACATGCAGAGGCAGGAGCCGACATCTGGTCATGATTAATCCTCTCAACACCATGGCCTAATGCGGACTGGCGTTGGGCCCCAGCCAGCTCCTCCTGGGAAAGCCAACCTACTCGCTCATGCTTGTCTCAGGTTCTGTGGTGGCAAGTTTTTTTCTTTCTTTTTTTTTTTTTTACCACGGCTTCTTTAGTCTTCCTCTCTAATCATGAGAACTTTAGAGATAAAGATGCCTCACAAGACATTGGCCCTAAGAGGTGGGGTGAGCCATGTAATGTCCCCAACAATCATGGCAGAGGTCATACACACAAGCCATTGCATTCAGGGGGAGCTGAACTCCAAGGTCACAGGACCCCACCCTGGAACTACTTCAGTGGGCACATGGGACCTCCTCCTGACTGCTCCCCTCCAACCCCCACTAAGAATTACCTGGCACAGTGTCCAGCTGAGGAGAAACTATGGTGCAAATATTTATTTTTGTTTATTTATTTATTTTTGCTGTTGTTGTTAATCCTCATCCAAGGATATTTTTCCATTGATTTTTAGAGAGAATGGAGAGGAGGGGAAGGGAGAAACATCAATGTGAGAGAGACACATCAATTGGTTGCCTCTCACATGAACCAGGACCAGAGCCAGGGATCAAGTCTGCAACCTAGGTTTGTGCCATTGACTGGAACTGAACCTGAGACCCTTCAGTTTGTGGACAGACATTCTATCTAGTAAGCCAAATTGGCTAAGGCAATATTTATTTTAAGAGGTGAGAATCTGTAGCTTTTATTAGGTTCTCAAAGGAGGTGAAGCGACTCTAAAACACAAGGATTACTAGCAAAGTGATTGAAAACATGGACTTTCGAGTCCATGTTCAAATAAAACTATTCAGATCAGCTTTTAGAAATGTGAATTGTCATAATGCACTCAACCAGCTTGGTCTTTGGTTTCTTCTGTTATAAGATGGGGCAATAGTCCCTAATGTATAGGATTGCTGTATGGATTAAATCGTCTAGTGCATGTAAAAGTTTTAGCACAATGACTGCACAAAATGGAAAATCATTAGTAATTCTTGTCATTAATAACTGTAATGCCTTTAATCATCTCTAGGACTCTGATTTTAGATGCAGCATAGCATGACAACTACAAGTCTGACTCAAAGACAAGTATTCCTGGTCGTGCCAGTGCCCTTTAACAAGTCACTTAATTTCTCTGAGCCTCCTTTTTATATCTCTTAAATAGTGGAGAGTAGTATCAAAGGGTTGTGGTAAGAAATGAATGTGAGAACATATGCAAAATATTTGCACAAGGACTGGCCTGTATTAGTGTTCAGTTAAAGGGAGATGTAAAACTCAAACAGTTCACTCTTCCTCCTGCATTAGAGCCAGGTGAGGGCTGATGAGATTTGGAGCCAGCCCAGGACATGGAGAAGACTTAAATCTCCTACCAGTTTTTACTTGCCCTAAAGTACCCTGAGGAAGCTACTTCTTATCTTTTCTCTATTCTTCCTCTTTTGAAAATGTCCTGTACTCACTCCCAGCTTGAGGACAGATACATTGGTTATGGGGTTGCCAGAGGTGAGAGTGTAATTGCTGTTATTGTGATTAGGAAGGAAAGTGTCTTCGTGTGTTCAGGCTGCTAGAACACAATACCATAAACTGTCTGGCTTATAAACAACAGGAATTTCTTTCTCACAGTTTTGGAGGCTGAAGCCTAAGATCAAGGCACTAGTGGATATGAGTCTGGTCAGGCCTCCCTTTGGGTTGATCAGTGGGCATCATCTTGCTGTGACGTCACATGGCAGAGGGAGCAGGTTCTCTCTTGCTCAGGCCCATTTTAAGAATACTCATCCCATTCATGAGGGCTCCATTCTCATGACCTAATCATCCCCCAAAGGCCCCATCTTCTAATAACCTTATGTTGGAAGTCAGAATCTCAACATATGAATTTGGGCAGGGGTGTAGGGGATACAAACATTCAGTCCGTAGCAGAAAGGGATTTAAAAAAAAAATGTAAGCATGGCTCAGATTATAGTGAAATAAATACCCTAAAATTACTGAGGAATATCCTTAGATAGTTGAATTCACTTATATAAAATCAGTTGATGAGAGTTAGCATCCTCATGCTTAATGAAGCATTTGTTTGAACTTACCAATGGTGGAGGGGAAATAAAAAACTACTTTTCTTGACAAAATTACTTCAAAGCAGAAGACACATACATAATTTTGAGTGATATTTGATGAGTGAGGAGTAATGACCTCATTGAACCAACCTCATTTTACATCAAGACTAGACCTGGGTAGGTACATACTGAAAGCCGGATGGGTAGAGGGGTGTTTTCTTTTTCTCCCTCTTCTAGTTCATTTCCTTGCTCTTCCATCCCCCAGCTCAGTCTCCTGTCTTCACATCATTTGCCATCTGACTGGCTTTGCAAGTAAGGTTCTCTTCCAGGGGATATCATGTAACATATTGGCCCCTCTGGGTTTGAAAGACCCTTTTTGCTTGGAGCATTGCTGCTATAGGGACTAGCCATGGTCATCTTTGTAGACAGAATGGCTAGTGAATAGGAGATGCCGAGAAGTCAGGATTTGGGCTCTTCTGAAGCAGCGCTGACCTTAACTAGCTGCACAATTCCTAATCTAAGTGCTTTCTCTTAAGAGGAGTTCAATAAATGGTTCCTGGTCCACTTTGGCCATCACATTATTCATCTGTACACAGAAAAGGTTGGACAAGGTGACCTCTAGGGATGCTTCCAGCTCTAACTTCTGTGATTATATTTTTAAATGTTAGGACAACATGGTGCTTAGTGGCATCACCATTAGTGAAATTACCCATCGTTTATCTTTTAAGAAAAAAACACACACCAGTAGCAACAGACTAGCCAAGCCTGAAAATGAGAGAGTGTGGATTTTTATCACGCCCGCAGCTCTACAGTGCTACTTGTGATGAATGTGAATGTCTCTAAAAAAAAATCACAGCTGCCCTGAGGTGACCTGACCTGCCTTTTTGTTGGGGATTTGGATTCAGCAAACATGTTCTACTTCAGTGTAGTTCTGCATGCTTGAGACTTGGAATGCAGCTGAAAATAAAAGCTTGTGCTTAATATGTGTTGGTAAGAGATTATTTACACCCCCCAAAAAAAAATGTTCTTTTTCTATCTCCTTATCTCTTGGCTACCTCTTCACACAGACCTGGCCCCAGACCTCACAGAGCAGGTTCACAGGAGGTTACCAGGTGGGATCTCACTCAGATTTCATTTCCTTCATTCTACAGATATTCATACAGTTTCAAACTTTTATCTTTCTTCTTCCTGTTCCAGAGGACAAGGTGTCCTGCCAAGACTAAGCCTCTACAAATCCAACACTAGACCTCATTTCCTGTTAACATAGCTAGGATCTTGATCCAACTCTTCTGCTTCCTCCTTCTCTTTAAAAACCAGTCTTCCTAAAAAGATTTTGAGTGGCCCTCCTAACTGCCTTCCCAAGATTCAGCCCAATAATCCTCCTTCCATCAAATGTCTTCCTTTGTAGGATTAAACCATTATGGTTGTTTTTGTTTTGCCTCCATTTCCAGGAACCTTAATCTTATTCTTTCTGTGCCTCCCTCAAAACAGATAACAGAAATAAGAGATTTCTTTCTCAGTTGGCCTTTCCCGTAAATCTCATTTCCAGATTTGCTCCAAATTAGGGTAAAGGTTAAGTGGAATGGGAAAACAAGAGGAAGGGAGAGGACACAGCTCTGTTGAGACAGCCCACTCAGCCATTTTGCAGCTCTGACGGTTCACCCTTCTCTATCGATCCCATTGCCTGGCCATCTCAATTTCTTCATCGAGAAGGGTGTGTTCTCCTTTGGGTGGCCCCTGAGATTCTACGTGTCCAGCACCTTCTCCAACAGGTGGTGTATACAGTGCCTCTTTAAGACATTAACTCCCCAGAGCAGCTGTCACCACTCACCCTGTTCCCTCTGTCAGCAGAGGAGTGTCCTCTGACCATCTGCAACCACACTAGTCGAAACTCATCAACTTGTCTGCAGGATTTCTCTTCCAGAGCCACAGTTTTGGCCCTATTGGTCACTTTATGTCTGCGTTTCTCCTTTCTTAAGGACGTGTTTTCCTTGTGCATTTCAGTCTGTTCATTTGAACATGGATCCCAGATGCTTCCAACTGCTGACACTCTTTAATGCTTTCCTGACCCTGTTTCAGTATTGCACAATTACTGTCCAGAGAGGAACAACAAGGGGATTCTAGGGATTCCAGGTGCATGATACCTGACCTTGGGTTGGTTTGTCTAGACCTTGCTTTTGTGACCTGGGTCAAGTCACATCACTTCCCTGCCTCAGTTTTCTTATCTGTAAAATATGAAGAAAAACATTAATCTACTTCACTGCCTGGAATTCTGTGAGAATCACTTAAGATTGTTAATGGGGGCAGGGGGGAATCTCTGGAAAGGTAGATTGTGGTACACACCTACTGTTATTTCTGTTGCATTTATCAGCTGCAGCCACAGCATAATGTCCCTAACACTGTCTCTTTGCCTCATAGCAAGAACGTTCTACCCTAGTGGAAAACAAGACAGAATTCATGTTTCTAATCTGTCAATATTTTAAGCACCTCTTCCCCACTAGGCTCCTGTTGGGGAGGTATACCGTGGTCCTCTCAAGTTCTTTCGTTGGCAGAGCTGGATACTGCTAGACTCCTTTTTGTGAAGGATTCTGGCTGAGGATGACGGGTGCCAAGAATTGAATTAGTCTAGAGTCTGGGCTGCCTACTCACACGCTGAGGTGCTGTCCCTTCCTGGAGATGCTGGACAAAGTACTCAGCAGTCAGAACCTCCTTATAAAAGGCTTGACAGCTGAAACCGGTTTGTCTCAGTGGATAGAGCATTGATCTGCGGATTGAAAGGTCCCAGGTTCGATTCCAGTCAAGGGCATGTATCTTGGCTTCGGGCACATCCCCAGTAGGGGGTGTACAATAGGCAGCTGATTGATGTTTCTGACTTTCTATCCCTCTCTCTTCCTCTCTGTAAAAAAATCAATTATATATATATATATCTCAAAAGTTTGACAATCCCCTTTCTTAAGCTTTTCTGCCAGAGGACATCACAGCAAATTGGTCCTTCAAGACATACCTCTGTATTCCTTTGCAGACTATCAGACTAACAACTTTTGGTTGTATTAGAGAAACTTTCATGAGAATTTTATTCAATAGAGCTAGCAACAACATCTGAAGAAACATTACCACTGTCAAGCACAAGGCATTTAAGCGTGATGTCTCTCCGTGCCTAATAATGCAATCCATTTATAAGGGATATGACCACTTCCGTTGGTTTCAAACCCCTTTCCTGGAGTCAGCAACATGGTCCCTGCCAGAGCAAATGGCAGAATCAGGCTGGATTTGCATACTTGCCAAAGATTCTCGGTGAGAGACGTTATACGTTATAAATTATTGCATCTCAGGACTCGAAGATTTCTAAAAAAAAAAAAAATACTTTCACACAATTCATTATTGCTTGTCTTTGTGACTATTTGATAAGCTCCAGAACGTTTTTCTGCCATAGAAAATAAATCATTTCTAATAGCTGAATTATTTTCTGTTTTTGTATTTAAACTTGAACTTTCCCTGGAACAGCCTCATGTCATCACCAGACTTTTCTCTGTTTAGGACTGTTTTTCTTTCCTCTGCCCTAGGATGGTCGTCTGCGGATGAATGACCAGCTGATTGCAGTTAATGGGGAATCTCTCTTGGGGAAATCCAACCATGAAGCTATGGAAACACTTAGACGATCAATGTCCATGGAAGGAAACATCCGAGGGATGATCCAGTTGGTGATTCTGAGGAGGCCAGAGAGGCCGATGGAGGTGAGCAAATCCTTATTTCTGTCAGCAAATTGCCCAAATGGCCTCCTGAATATGCAAACTTCCATCACTAGTTTGGTAGCTAGACTTACCCAGATTCTGAAATTGGAAAAATATGCCCCAGAAGTTCTCTGATGGATTTATGTGGTGAACAGGTGGTTGTATATTTCAGGCATATCTAGAAGGTGTAAAAATGTGCATATAAAGTAAGTAATGTATCAAATGTAACAGGACCATATTTTCTACTTTCCCCCCAGAAATTCCTGGAGGCCAGGACTTTATGAGTAAGGCTTTATTCGCATAATAAATTATTAAACTATGCACCATCTTTTCATATCTTTGATTGATGCGCTATCAGTGTCCATTCCTTAAAAAGTCCTTAATCAGATATGTGCAATGCTCAGTGTGAAGATCGCCATTAAGCAATCAAATGTCTGTATTCTCCCCCATAATGCACACGTGGGTAGTATAGGATGGAGACTTAACTAATTTAAAATGTGATCTATTAAGCAAATTGCTTGTTTTATGTTATTAAATAAATGCTTTTAATTAAATAAAAATACTTAAAATGTTTTATTGTGTTTTCTTTATGGATTTTTTAAATGTATGGAATACTTTCACCTACACATGAAGTATAAGCATAAAATGTTCTTGAATGCTGACATTCCTAAATATTTTACTTACAATTATAGGATTATATTTATATTAAACAAGTATTACATTAGACAATCATATATATTATACAATGATGTTAACATTATTTTCTCTTACATGTGAAGAGATTATTAACTGCTGCTGAAATTTTATTTTAAGAAAGATAAGAAAAAAAGTTTAGACCAGTTAAAAAAAAGCAACGACAGATCACACATATATTCTCACAAACAAAACATGTTTGTATAATACAATGAGCAGAGTTGAAATAGAATAAGACAAATGAAAATATTCATTTTAATAATAAGTTCAACTTAAAAAAATAAAGGATTTTCAAGTTGACAAGAGTAGAAAGTAGTTTTAGATTACTTGAGTGAAATCCCAAGCTGGCCATTTCCAGGCAATGTGAAGACATTCATAGTTGAGTGCTGGGTACTTGTAGATGACAGGCACTTTTGTCTGTTTTATCCCTCATTTCCCAGCACATCGTAGACACTTAATAAATATTGTTCAATGGATGAATAAAGGTTCCATCGGAGACCCACTTTGTCTGAAGGCTTAGCTGAAGTAGTACACATAACCTGCATCTTACTTTGTTATATTATCAACTATTGGAAAGGAGTAACTAACTGCACCTTTTTACTCTTCTGTACATAACCTTGTAAATGTTAAATAAATGTAAATTGGCCAATTACTGGAGCCTATATATAATGAGCCAACTCGATTTCAACATTTGTGTCTGCTTAAGTGACAGAGAGGCTTCCATGAATATTTAATGCATTTTACTTATGTACATAGTTATAAAACCCATATTCATTGCTCCCATCCTTGAGAGAATTGGCTTCTTTCTGGTTTAATTTGGTTCCTACTCTGGAGCCCTAGGACTTCATGGAACCCAGTTGTTGGTGAAGGATGACCAGTCTATGTATGTGTGTATTGACCTCACTTAAGATTTCCTGGGAAAAAAGACACAACTAATATAAAAGTCTGGAGGACACTGCTGTAGAGTATCACGCCTGTGCAGATAGCAAAAGTAAAAAATAAATGAATGTGTGTGTTAAGAGTTAGTTATCCCTCATCTCTCATCTTCCCTAATTTTATGTGTTTCTCTAGAACATATAAATGCTTAGCGGATAACTGTTCTGTATTTTGGCTCATCTAGTAGAGACATTTTATCATTTTCATTCTCTTTATTGCAGGTTTTCTCATTTTAAATCTCACACTCTGGGGTGGGTTGACAGTTATACCATCAGAAGAAAGTACTAAACTTTCCATTTGTTGCCCATCTTCAGAAATGTCTTGTTAATATAGTTCACTAGGGAATCAACTGTGAATAAGAAATGGGACAAAAAGCAATTTTTATGAGGACATTAAAACAAGATCCATTTTTAGTTTTGTTAATATTTTCATGCTTTCCATGGGGGGTAAGCAGGCATTTGACTCTCCGAGCTATTGAGAATCTCTGTGATGCCCATGAAGATTAAAGAGCATGTTTTCTTATAGAGACAGCTAATCTTTATTAAATTGAAAAGAAATAATCTGCAGCTATTTGATCTCCCGAATCTGTGTTTTACTGTGTCAGAGCATATGTTGTGCACTCATGTTTTTGTTGTGTTCTCCTGTGGGCCAGCAGTCACCCCCAGGTGCAATAAGAAATCTGTAACCTAGAAAAAGGTCTCCGCGTGGCTCATGCATTCAGGCAAATCAAGGAGACTTGGCAAGAATACCATAATGGTTACTTGAACCTTATATTGATATAAAAATTGAAGAAGCTACTTAAGAAAAGTCAAAATATAGAGTTGTTGGGGTATTTTTCCACATTACCCAGATGTACAAGATGCATAAACAGTTTTGATGAGGGCCTCGTGAAGAATACCTAATGAGCCCTTGATTGAATCAAAAGCATTTTAAACAGAAACATGTGTGTTGTTTTTTTTCCAAAGGATGCGCTTGAGGTTCAATTGTAATTCCATTTGAGCCTAGAGACTTGGTGTTAAAAAATGGGTTATGACCTGTTTTTTTGTGTGTTTTTTATTCCCCTTTCCCCAAAACATTTTCCTTCCTGCTGCAAGCTCATCTTGGTAGAAGCAGAATATGTTTAAAAATCCATTATATTTTTTATTGGCTGGGACACTAATGGAGGGCTCCATGGCAGCTCCATTTTACAAGCTGAACACTTTAATTAGGCTGTTTACTGATCAGTTGTTGGGATATCGATTGTGTCATTTATCAAAGAGCTGGGGAAGCAGGAAAATAACAATTTTTTTTTGTTGTTCTTGTTAAATCATAGCAGGACAACAGTATGGTGAATACCAGAGGGAAAGGCGGTGAGAGGAGGTAGAGAGGAAGGAGAGGATCATGGGAAGGAGGGTGAATGGTGATAGAAAGGGACTTGACTTGCGGTGGGGGTGGGGGAGGTGAACACAAAATACAATATACAGATGATGTATTACAGAATTATACACCTGAATCCTATATAATTGTATTAACTAATGTCACCCCAATAAATTCATTTTTTTTAAAAAAGCGGGAGGCTATACAAATTAAGTCCTACCTCCCCTGCCTGCCAGGGCTCCAGCTGTAACGTCAGCAGTTTGCTGAGCGCCAGCCTTGTTTGACGAGCAGTGCAGAGGCAACAGACGTGGAAAAGGTGTTATAAGTCTTGACAAAAAGCTAAAGGACCTTTAGGCACTGAAAACATTTTCATTATTAAGAATGCATAAAATGAATGTTCTAAATATTTGTCTCACTAGCAGGATACTGTCCCTAAAGAGGAAAGTATGCATCAAATGCATTGTTTGGGCCAAACGCCTTGGAGCTTTGGGCCCAAATCTGTGTCTCTCTTTGTGGCACGTTCCTCTCCCAAATGGTCAAGGGCAAGGGCAGGAGATGACTTCCTTGATATCTGTTAGGAAGACACATAATGTGAAGAGGATCAAAACCCCGTTCTCTGTGACTCCATCCTCTTGAAGAGATAGCTCTCCATATCTGCCCCACCTACTACGGCTTGGGGTGTGATTCCGGATTCAGCAGTTTTAAGGAAACTGTGAATTTGTTTACCGACTCGAATTTCTAAGTCAAAATCGGAGGGGGAGGTATGGGAAAAAGGGAAAAGTTCTCAGGAGATGCCCGTCTGGCATGGGCGCAGCAGCTGGTTTTAGTTCCTGGCCAGAAGGCCTGGCGTCTGCAGAGGGCCAGGCTCATGGCATTTCAGCGGCAAACCTGACTTGTCCTAGAGCGTGTGCACTCGGTCCCCAGGGAGGGAGGGGACCAGCTGGCTGGCAGAGACACGTCCTTGGCATGCACTGTGTTCTTGTGTTGACACCGCCACAAGCTGCACTCCCAGATGGAAGCGAAATTGGAAGGAGCCAGTTGTAAACGGGGAAAGAATAAGAAAATTAATCCCCTTTCGTGTTGGCTATCAGCACTCCTAAGCCTTAGTGCCACATTGTCAGTATTTTCCGATTCCAGATTCAAGGACGTTTTAACTGCGAGGCCCATCTTGATTTCCCACAGTTGAGGATTTATGGGCCACAGGCTCTTGAAAGATTATTCATCCATCAGTCATTCTTTCGCTTTGCTTTCATTGACTGAGTGGGAACATACCTCAAAAGCAAATGTAGACGAAACTGGATAGAGTGTCGCCCGCCTGCGGACTGAAAGGTCCTGGGTTCGATTCAGATCAAGGGCATGCACCTTGGTTGTGGGCACGTCCCCAGTGGGGAGTGTGCAGGAGGCAGCTGATCGATGTTTCTCTCTCATCGATGTTTCTGACTTTCTATCCCTCTCCCTTCCTCTCTGTAAAAAAATCAATAAAATATATTTTTAAAGAATAAAAGCAGCAAATGTAACTGTTGTGCTCCTCCCTCAGGAGCTGGCAGAGTGCGGGGCGTTGAAGCCGTGCTCTGAGAACTGTCCCAGCGCCGTGGCCACCTGCAGGAGGAGCGAGGATGGCACGTGGCATCCGCTGAGCACGTACTGTCCACACCACAAGCAGAGAGGTAAGGCCTGTCCTCGGCCACCCGCTCAGGTGGTGCGAGAAAACGCCGGCGTGATTTTGTGTCTGTAAAGGGGAGTTCATTCAACCCAGTGCAGGCTCTGCTGCTCTGAGGAGGGAGCGCGGAGGTGGGCGGGAGAGCTGACTCTGAAGCTGTGAAGCAGATTCCTGGCATTGCCTCCAGCGTAAGTGACAGTTTCTGTGCTTGATGCCCCACACACGGAGGGTTAGTGCAAAACAAACCGTGCCTGGGGAAACAAAATGGCAACTGCCATTTTTTTTGGGTTTCACAATATTTTAATATAGGAAGTTAAGAAGTATAAATAACTACACTTAAAAAAAATGTGTGGTCCGGCTGGCATGCTCAGTGGTTGGGCATCTGCCTATGAAGCAGAAAGCCATGATTGGATTCCTGGCCAGGGCACATGCCCAGGTTGCGGGCTACATCCCCAGTGTGGGGCCTGCAGAAGGCAGCCAATCAGTGATTCTCTCTCATCATTGATGTTTCTCTCCCTCTCCCTCTCCCTTACTCTCTGAAATCAATAAAAAAAATATTTTTTTAAGTGTGGACTAGTATTAAGTCATTAAAGGGTCCTAATGCGATTCACAGACTTAAGCTTGATTCCGTAAATATCATGAACCCAGACCATTGTGACTGTGGGAACGTGATTGCTTAGGTCTCACTATACCGTCCCGCCCTTTTGACCTGCTGAGGGGTCACATTTTTAGCTGAACTTGAGATAGGAAGCACTTGGATTTTCTTCTTTGTGTTTCAAAAATCCTACTTCAGGTCACCAAGAAAATTCTTTTTATTTCCCTGAATCTAAGTTTTGTATTGTAAAAGCAATGCATATTCATTACCAAAAAAAAAAAATAGAGAAAAGCAATAAAAAGAAAAGTCAATGTTACTCATACTTCTGTCTATCAAAGATACTAACCAATAACATTTTTATGTATATATTTCAAGTCTTTTCTTCATACAAATATGTGTAAAAAGGTGAAATTGAAGTAAAATGTGCTATATATTATAATATTTAGGGAATTGTTTTTTAATTAATAGTACATTATGAACACCTTCCTATGTCACTGGATATTCCACATCAACACATTCAGTAGTCGTATAGTAATCTGTTGAATGGAGTGGTGTTTATGTAATCAATCCCTTATTTACATGTAAGATGTTACCAGAAGTTAATTATATGGAAACAGTCTCTCAGCTCTGAGATTATTGAGGTTTTTCTAGATTAAATTGTTTCATCAGGAAGGGATTCCGCTTTTCCTTCTAAATTCCCCCATTTCAGTTAGAGTAGTAGCAACAGCTGTGACCATTATTAAGTGTTTGCTGTCTGTTAGGTACTGTGTTAAGCAAGTTACATGCACACTGGAAGTGGATAATACTATTACCCTCATTTTACAGATGAAGAAATAGAAAGTCACAAGAGTAAATAATTAACCCAGGACCACACACTTGATCCACACAGAACCTGGATCTCCCAGACTCAAGTGTATTTCCTGTATCATAGCATGGGTCCTGACTTGCATGGTCCCTTGAAATTGTTCAAGTCCTTCTACCTAAAAATATTGATTAAAAGCCCACTTTATTGTGTATCAGATTAAGAAATGCTCAGTATGTTTCTTATTAAAAATTAAAAATTGTCTTCACAAAGCAAGATTTCCTCCTGAAACTTTCATTTCCAACAGGTGGAGAATCTGGGGAAGGAACAGCAAGTTTTTCACACACTAAAATACTTTTCTCTCTCCTGTTGCCTATATTAAAGAATATGGCCTTAATATAACTTGATTGTCATTTAAATCTCAAGAAACATGTTCAGTTGCCATCCAAGTTCAGGGTTTTATTTTTAAGTATACCCATTACATCCACAGGAACATTGGGCACATTACCTCCTACTTTTTTTTTAATTTTCCATACCTATAAACATGATGTTGAAGTGATAATTGCACAGTACATTTTTAGAGGATATTAAAACATTCAAGAATATTGATAATATCTAGAAGGGCTACATAGAGTATAAGACTACACCCATAAAATTTTTACAATAATAAAGTCCATTCAAAACAACATGATAAAAACAAATGTGTAATACTTTGTAATACTTTAGAATGTCAATAGGATGTTCAGACTTGCTATTTTCAATGGACGAGTAGAGTTGGTTAGGTATAGTGGCCACAGACAACCACCTGGCACTTCTTTCTGTTCTCTTCCTCCTGAGATGTGGATTCAGGTAGAACAACATTTACACCAATGGGGAAAACCCGTGCAGATCAGCTACCTACAAGTTGCCTACTACACTTCCTCCCTGGACCTCAATTTTCTAAGGGAAACATAAAAAACCCAGTCCTTTCAAGAAGTGACTCACTAAACATTATTCCTTTAACATCGGAGAACATCTATTTTATTATTTTCTTGTGGATTTGTGATATACTATGTTATAAGAATTAAGCCTATGAAAGCATAGACTCATGAAATTTTAATTGTAAGAGGCCAGTGGGTAAAATTGTGAAATTCTCTTACTTTTCATAAAAGCATATTGACTTAGAGACAAAAAAAAAAGTGTGTGTGTGTGTGTGTGTGTGTGTGTGTGTGTGTGTGTGTATCTCAGAATTTATAAACATGATGATGTAGAAGATGACCATGATCATCACCTCTTTGGAATCTGAATAATATTTTAAGTTTTGAGAACGGCTGGCGGTTGCCGAGTTTCAGACGCCTGGGAGGTGGCAATAGGTCACCAAGACCTGTAAAAACAGAGTGAGTGTTGACTCACCAAAACCCACTCCTTTAAGGAACTCTTTTAGAAAAACAAGATTGATTTGACAAAATGCAATGTCTAGTGAGGAAAGGAACTATTACAGCCAAAACATTGACTTTTTTTCTTTCCTTTTTGCTTTCCTTTGTATATTTAAAAATCCAATGTTGATATGCTGTGTTCCATCCATTTTGTAATAATAGTACATACCACCCACAGTTCTACATTTCTTTTTTTTATGCATGCATATTTCTGTCAAGCTGTTGCACAGAAAAGGCATTTTTAGAACTAACATTTGTAAAAATTGTAACACCATAAAATTCACATTTGTGTTGGAGAATCGCTAGCAATGCCTGCAGTGGAATAAGCATGGTTCCAGGATAGTAATGAGGATGGAGGTTGTGTCCCAGGGGGTCACTGTGAAATCCTATTAAGCATGAGAATGGTAATAAAGTCCACCAACACTGTATTTTCAGAAGAATGTTGGTGGCAGATCTCACTGTGGGCCAAGGCATAGCCTAAGCACAGTTTGTCTCTTATTTGTTACTAGAGACCTAGTGCACAAAATTCATGCAGTCAGGGAGAGGCAGGGTCCCTCTGCCCAACCTGCACCCTCTTACAGTCCAAGAGCCCTTGGGGGGATGTTCAACTGACGGCTTAGGCCCGCTCCCCTGGGGAAGCAGGCTTAAGCCTGCTGTCAGATATCTTTAGTGCTACCATGGAGGTGGGAAAGGCCCCTGCCACCGCCCCTGTGCTCACTGTTTCTGAGTAAATGGCACTCCCTCTGTGGGAACACACTGACCATGGAGGGCAGTTCCTGCCCCCTGGTAGTCAGTCCATGTCATAGCAACTGGTTGTTCTGCAATTTGGTTGACTTGCATATTAGCCTTTTATTATATAGGATTACCTCTCCCTTCCTGTCCTACTCCTGCTTCCCCTCCATGTCAGGTCTCATGTACTTCAGCCCCTGCCTCAGTCACCCATTGCCCCAAGTCTGCCAGGATCAGCCACAGGGGTCTCCTCTAAGCCTTTCATCCCTATCCCGAATCAAGCGTTTGGTTCTATGTCCTGTTCCATTGAATCCATGTTCCCTGGGGTCCTTTAAGGCAAAATCTAATAGTACAATTATTCCTGATGTTTCTTCTCATGGGAACCAGCATGTATCTATCCACCCCTCTATAGCATAAAAGGCACTACCTTTACAGTGGTGATCAGAAATAGAATTATACTTTTCAATCTTACTGATGTTTATTGGATCCCTCCATTGTACAGAATACACCATCAGAGAAGTAAAGATGAATGCAATGCCTTTAGTGTTCTTAAAAATAGTCTAAAGCAGGGGTCAGCAAACGTTGCCTGTGAAGGGCCAGACAGTAAATATTTTATGCTTGAGGGCCATAGGATCTCCGCTGTCGCTCCTTAGCTCTGACAGTCTCGTGCAAAAGATTAAACTGAAAAGTATACATTTTGGGTGGGTAGGAAAATCAAGATTCAGACCTGTCTTTTCACTTCCAAGGCCCCAAGCCCAGGGGTTTTGATTATGAAACAGATGCAAAAGGAGTATTTTTCCCTCTACTCTGTCTAAATGGGGAGTAGATATATGTATCTCATTATTTTTTCAAGTACTTTTTGTCACTAAGGCAAATGCTTAAGTCACCATATCATCCAGAGCATTCATTACGGAGTCTTGTTTATAAAACTGTTGTCATGAAAGAAATAGCTTTGTTCATCTTCACTCATCACAGGGAATGAATGTGTGCCAGCCCTCCCTGAGATGGATAAAGGTAGTCAAGATGCATGGACTTGCCAGGAGTTGCCAGCGGGTCACCAGCTTAAAAACGTATTGCAGGCTTAGAGTTCCTTGTCTAGGCTGCATTAGGCCTCCTGCAAATCCCTCCCTCCCATCTGAGGACTTGTTTATTTCGAGGTTGGTTTAGGTGCTGGTGAAAATTGTGTCTGAGAGCGGGACAGAAACACAAGCAGGCACTGAATGATTCTGCCCCCGTTTACTACAGCTTCATTTGTTCTCTGTTTATAGAGCCATTGCTTCCCAGTGATGGATGGGCTGAGAGCGAAGTACCTCCTTCTCCATCACCACTTCCCGTTCTGGAATTGGGCCTTGAAGATTACAGCCACAGGTATCAATGAAATGATATACCATAAATATTCCTAGTTATAGTTTTTTGGGGAGATCCCAGAAACCTTATTTTAACTCTGTTTCTTTCCAGAATGGAAATCTCAGAGTGCCTGTAATTCCTTTCCAGTAAAGGCTTCTCATAGCTGATAGATTCAATTGTTCGTATTTTGCTTCTTGGAATTTTTTAAGATTCATTATATATTATAAAATATTTAAGAAAATTGTTGAATTTTATTTTGCCAAGTTAAAACCTTGAAAACACTTGAAAAATCTAAGAAAAGTTATACGGGAAGCTATAAAGCAAAACTGAGAAGACATAAAGCTTGGGTTTTTTATATTTTTCTTCTTTTGTAATTGGCAAACCCTAAAGGGATTTTATAAAATAGCTGTTCCCAGAAAGTTAATGGAATCTAGAAATTAAAGCAATGCCATATATAATCTAAAATATTGCAAAGAGTGCCCAATGTTATATCCATTTTGTAATAGAAACCCAAAAAATCAATATTTTTTAGAATCACACAAGCATGAGAGAGAGAGATTTGCTAAGCATATACACCATTTAACTAGGGGAATTCATAGATTTTTGTTCTTCTGGTGAATTTTAAAACTCATTAAATTGTCCCTTTGCTATTTTCTATATTTATTATGGCTGTTTAAAACTGTGCATTGTATTCTATTCTATGTCCCATGATAATCCTGTGAAATTTTTTTCATTTTTCTCGAAGCAATGCTGGTGTTATTCCTATTATACTTTTTATTATAATCTGCTAACATTTAAAGCAACACAAGAGGATAGCTAACTCTATTAGCTGGCAGCTTACCTATACTTAGCTATCTCTGATTCCAACATTTTTTAAGTCAGCTGTCTCACTCAAGGACAGTTTCACAAACTAGACTGATAATCACACTCACGTTCTAGATCTCTGTCTCTTGGGGATTTTTGAAAGAATATCTGGACATATTTAATTTTGTGCATTCATTTCCATTGCCTGCCTCAATCCTGAATCAAAAATGATAGACTGGTGGTATTAAATATTCCATTTGAAGAATACTTTTATTTATTCTACTTGAGTACTTATCCTGTATATATCTGCAAAACTGTTGGGACACAATGCAAAGAAAAATCAGATGTAAATCCTAACCTCAAGAAGGTGGAGGGCTAATCGGTAAAAGTGACCAGCAGAACACAAGGTACAAAGTGGTATTTACAAAAGTGATACAGATAAAATGCTCTGGGTGTCTAAGGGGGAGGAGAATGCTTCCAGATAGAGCACCCAGAAAACACGATAGGAGAAAAGTGGCATTTGAGGTGAATCTTATCTTAGGGTTTCAGCAGACAAGAGCATGTTATGGTTTTGGGGGTGAGACATCGGTTAGGAAAACAAAGGACGGTTAATGTTCACTGGAAACACAGCCTCTTTAGGTACCTTCTTGGCAATTGGAGTGAAAGGTACTGAGGACTGTCCTGGGCAAGAGGGGAGAAGCCTTCAGATTGTTCTCAGTGATAGAGGGACCAAGACGGGCCTGCCCCGCACTCTCTGGAAATAGGTTCTGGTGGTGTCACAGGAAAGGCATTTCAGGGACAATCATGAAGGAGGATTTTAAGCAACAGTGGCAAGATCCATTAGTGCGCCCTTGAAAAGTCTGCTTTGATGAGGTGCTTCCCTGGCATTCAGCTGGTAGGTGGCATTCCCTGCCCCAGCTATACCACAACCACATCCAGACCAGGTGGGTTAAAGCCATCTCACTGTGGAAGAAGTCTAGCTTCAGATGCCACAGGTTTTCCCTTGTCCCCAGGGCCCAGAGCTGTACCCCCTGTCTGCCTGTACCCCCACATCAGAGGCCCAGGAGTCTAGCTCAGTCTCTTCCCTCAGTCTGGCCTGAGATCAGCACTGTGAGCACTGCTCTTTGGCTCTGCAGCTGCTAAAGAGACTGGGTTTTTGTTAAGTTTACCTATGCCTTGTGTTTGGGAAGAGGTAAGCTTTCTTTCAAACTATCCAGTATTTTTCCTGGATCTTCCTGGGGCTATGCTGGTGCCTCACCTATCCCATCTGCTTCCTAGATGTTAGCCTTTGCCCTTGGCCAATCCCATCTTTTCCCCAGGTTTGTTGTCTCCCTTTCATGAACCAATGAAAAGACTTTCCCTTAACCATTTCTCCCTCCCCTTTAATCCAGGCAAGGGGGATGGTTGTTGGGCGCTGGGGGGGGGGGGGGGGGGCGGCGGCGGGAGGCAATTGGAAGACCAGTCTTTCCTGCCCTCTGGGATGTTAGTCTGTTTGGCAGAGTGATGGAGGCTGTTCCCCTGTGTGACTGAAACTGTAGTTTCCAGATTTAATCAGCCTCAGGCAGTGTTCTGCTTCTCTTTTTGTTAATTCCTAACTAGCTGCCTATGCTAACAGATGAAAAACCGAGAGAGAGAGAGAGAGAGAGAGAGAGAGAGAGAGAGAGAGAGAGAGAGGAGTTTAGAGAGAGAGGAGTTTAGAGATGTCACGGAGATAGAATTAGTGAGAATTAGCAAGCGCCTTTCTGGATACTTCATTGTCTCCATGGACTTTTTTCTTGCCCTTTTCTGTAAAGCTCTTTTCTCCGTGATCTTTAAAACCAGCTGATATTGGCCCCTACTGTTATACATCTTCATCACATGATTTGAAATAGTAACTTCTATTTCTACTTCCCCTCTCCCTCCCTAGCCTTCTGTGTTTTGGCTTCTGTTCTCACCCCTTCCCTAGAATTGCTCTCTTCATCAACAGCAATCTCCTTTCAATTAAAAGTATGTCATTGTCTCAAACCTGATTCCTTTTTTCTTCTCTCCGGTATTAGAGTCATTAATTTGCCTACTCATCCACCCAAAAGTATTTACGGATCTCTAAACTGGTCACTGCAGAAGGTCCTCAGATTAGAAAATATCCCTGCCCTAAGGGATGCAGCCCCCTCTTGAAGAGACAGACACACAGATAGGAAGTAGCCTGCTTGCTGAGCATTAGATACCACTTGCTGGCCAATAACTCTGCCTGCAGGAAGCGAGGAAGCTCTTCCAGGAGATGTGATGTTGAAATGGTCCTTTGGAGAAGAGAAAAGAGCTTAGGAGGCAGAGAAATGGTGGGATGGGTAGTTTGGGTTAGGAAAACCCAAAGGGAGGGAGAGGGCCATACAGAGCATGCTCAGCGTGGCAGAAGCATCTGGTACCCGGGGAAGAATCAATGGGAAGGGCATTGTCTCTTACTCTGTGGGCACCAGCTTCTCCAGAGAGCGGAGAAGCATTGAAGGGTTTCAAGCCTGGGTGACAATATCAAGTCATTCTGTTTGGTTGTGGAGGATGAGTGGACAGAAGAAGCCCTAGACAAGGTTACAGTCTAGGGACTGGCAAGAGCAGAGAAGGGCTTGAATGGAGGGAAGAGCAGCATGGTGGAGAGGAAAAAACGGAGCCAACGATGTGTTTGAGATAGAAGGAACAAATCTAAAGCTTTGAAACTCTCTCCCTCCTGGGATTTCCTGACCTACACCATCCTGTGAGCTGCCGCGTTGCCTAGGTGACCAGCAGCAGTGGGGTTTGGATGTGTGAAACTTGGAGTGGAGGAAGAATTGGAAGGGATCCAGGATGGCTGAGCAAAGGAGGCTGGGAGGCTGTTCTGTCTTTCAAAATATGTAAATAAATAAATAAACTTTGAAAGCCCTCTAAAAGGGGTAGCGGGTGCTTTAGGGGTGGAGCCAGTCTTATGAAGCAGAAAACTGCTGTTGCATGAAGAGTAAAAAACAGATTTGATCAAACCTAATGCCTGCACTTTGAACCGAAATGAAATTGGGGATTTACTAAACTTATTTGTAGCATTATGTCAATAATTAGCAGACAAAAATTGAGAATATATGTGTCTGAGTAAAAAGTAAATAAATATAAAGGAAATATATTTTCTATAGTGATATCTCATGGCAAATGAACAGCACACAGAATATAGTAACAGCTGAGACAATATTTGGTTGTTGTCTATTTCTCTCTATCTTGATTCTATCTTATGTCTCTGTCCCCTGTCCTCTCTCTCTCTCTCTCTCTCTCTCTCTCTCTCTCTCACACACACACACACACACACACACACACACACACACACACACACACACTTTTCCTCACTCAGAGTAGCCAATTGTTAAAGTCTGTTTTGGACACCTCGGATTTCTGGCATGATTTCTGGCATGCCCCTAAGAACTTACTCCCCCAGCTTCTATTTCAGACAGTTCTCCTTGAACATTCCTAGCTGGGTCTACATGTCTGTCACACTCCTGATTCGCCACCACACTCAGGACACTGGTGTTTGTTTCATGCTACCCCATTCATTCATTATGCAGCATAATTTGACACTGAGTATCATTTCTACCTGATAGATCCCCTGGTTGTTCATGCTGAAAACACAGCCTTACCTGAGGCCTGTCTGTGGCCTGCTGTCAACGTCCGGCTTCCCGCAGCATCCACTGCGGCCCACTCAGCCATGAGCCCATGCAGACTCCTTCAGGAGGAACATGTATCATATTTTACAATCAGCGTGTCACTCTCCCATTCACAGAACCTTTCATATGTAGCATAACACAGCAAACTGCTTTGCTAGTCAAAATTACATGCCTAAAATATTGGCATGTTAACTAATTCAGTGCTACACTCATTATTAAAGTGCCTGTATGCTCGCATTGGCTTTAATCCCATAGTGCCATATTAGACTTACTTCCCTCAGCTATCTGCCAATCTGATATCAGCTTCAGAGTCATTTGTACCATTGCAAGTGTACAGTTGGTCACAATCAAAACAGTGGTAGCAGATGTATATGTCACTGTGGTTAATTTGATTTATTTGATTATATATCAACATATCTACAAAAAAGAAATTCACTTTATTTAGACAAGGACCTTACCTGATGTTATTTCATCAAGTGGTATTACCAGCTTTCTTTGTTTTTTTGTTTGTTTGTTTGTTTTTAGTGGAGATATAGAAGGTTGCCTTCCAAGAGTCTGGGGAAAATTGAGTTTTTACTCTTAAATTGTCAATTCATGTGCGTTTTCATAAAGTAATCTAAGACAATGAAGTGCCATTAAGTAGTATGTTACTCATTTGGGTAGATTCCCACAGTCTTCCTTGAACAGAGGGCTTTAAATGCATGGGGCCTAAGTTTCAATGAGGACTATTCATCTTGGTTCTAAACCTCCTCCCTAAAGACTTTCATTATAACGCGTGGCATGTGTTTGTAATGACTCTTTGGTTTTCCTTTATTTCGTGATATGCACTCCTCTTCTGAAACAAAAACAAAAGTGAATCTAAAATGAAAGAAGCGTCAGAGAGTGAGCGAATCTGTAGTAACAGGGAGTTTCCATTTCTTTGGACTCGGGATCAGCAACAGCCTGTGCCTCCGGTTGGCCACCAGTTTAGCCAACGTTTTTGTGGCTCTGGGAAAAGTTCAAGAAACCACAGTTTGGGTCCTGGCTTGGCCACCTGCCAGCTGTGTGACCTTGAAACTTCAGCCTCCCCTCTGGGCCTTGAGTGTCTTATCTGTAAGATGGAGAGTTAGATGAGATGACCTTTCCCGCCTTCTAGCTCTGAAAGGCTCTGATTCTATGAAGCCCATGAGTGTTTCTGACACTAAAACCACATCATCACAGGAGATCAAAGGATGAAAGACTAAGTGCACATGGAGGTCAGATAACATCATTAAAGGCAAGTGCTCCCAAACAGGAGGCTGAGGGGCAGCTCACAGTCACAGTAGCATGAGTTCTTTAAGATGAGCTGAAGCAATGAAAGTGTTGCCATTATGCTAGGCCAGTGGCAATAGCACTAGTGGGTCAAGGATTTTTGTTCACAGTTGGCATATTTTGCCATCACTAGACACCACATCTAATACATTTTCTATGTCAGTGGCTTTGTCGATTGACTATGTAGGCAGGCATCAAGAAAGAAGCAAAAAAAAAAAAAAAAGCTTCAAATTTGAAAGAGCAGATTTCAACGTCTTGAGAAGTTTTTGTGAAAATGTATAATTTCTTCACTGTAGAGTGCCTCAGGCCCTCATTCAAAGACCAATCTAACCTACAGAAATAAAGAAAAGAATTAATAGCTCACGTATTGAGCTCTTATTGTGTGCTAGGCACTGTTGTCAGTATTAACAAGTTTCAAAAGTAATCCTTACGATACCCTTATAGAGTCAGTGCGATTACTCTTCGTTTTGTGCACTAGCACACTGGAGCCACGGACCCTGGCCTCTCTCTGTCAAGCCCAGGGCCCTGACCATTGCACCACGTTACCCTTCTAAACAGGAGCAAAGGGGTCTCAGACGCTGGCCTACCAAGAGGCTGAAAAAGCAGAGAAGGCAAAGTACCTGTAAAAAGCCTGGGGACCCCAAAAGCAGAAATTTGCATTCATTTGGGAAGCTTAAGCAGATCTATTTATTTATCTGCTTGTTTCCTAAAATCTTCTATAGAACTTACCCTGAAGAGACACTGTTCTCCTGACTTTACAAACTTAAGTCACTTTATCTCCTAACAACACTGTAAGATAGGGAGTGTAATTATACCCATTTTCTACAGAAGGAAATCCAAGCACAGAGAAGGTCAGTAACTTGCCCAAGTCCCACAGCTGGCAAGTAGCCAGGATTTAGAACTGGGCAGACCCGCAGTGGCGTCTGTGCCCTTGAGCGTTGTGCTGTGCTGCCTGCCCCGGGTGCTTCTTTCATCTCCCCACTACATCACAATGATAGAGGTTCATTCATCCATTTATTCATTCGGCAATGTTACATAGCTGCCCATCAATTTTAATAGTGCTGTAAGGCGATATTAAATATGCATGACTAATGAGTTTCAATAAAAGATTAAACTTATTTTTGGTATATTTGGTTAAGACACCAAGATCCCCTGTACATTTTAGAAGGGTTTTCATTCATAATCGTTTGTGTTGTCATTGTTTCATTGTTTATAGTGTCAAATACCAAATGTTTAAAAAATTCAGCCTCACTGCTTTCAGACGCACCAAGATACTTGATTTGAGTTTGCACTGTATTTAAGATTAGGATGAAGGTATGTTAAAGTGAGCCACCATATTTACCCATAATTTCCTTCGGAACATACAAGAGTACCAAGGGAGAAGGTTCCTCTAATTTAATTGTATACACACACACACACACACAAAAGCATAATATGCTAATTAGACCAGACGTCTTTCCAGAAGACCTTCTGGATGAAGTGGGGGCTGCAGCTGCAGCTGCGAGGGAGGGATCAGGCAGCTGCTGCAGCTGCAAAGGCCCACCTGCATGAATTTTGTGTATCATGCCTCTAGTGTATGTATGTGTGTGTGTGTGTGTGTGTGTGTGTGTGTATATATATATAATTTATTTCCAAATCAAGAAATAAGCTCTCATCTGTAATTCCCTTATATAATTTCCTCTATCCTCAAGCAAAATAAATACAGTGTTCAGCAGAAATATAATTCTATGAGATTGACTACAAGTATTAGGAACCCTATAATGAACATTTGATGTATCTTGTGTCTAAATTGTCAACTGTGCTTTCCCTGTTATTTCCTTTTGGTGTTATTGATGAGTAGACTGTTTGCTCAGCATTAACGTTAGTTTTAGATCCTAGATCTAAAAAAGTAGAAAGTCAAACTGCTGTAGCCATCAGTCACTCAACAGGATGCTTTTCTCTAAGGGATTCCCTTTCACTTGTTTTTAAAGGAAGGGCATGCCTGGCCCAGAGACATCCAACCCGAGTCTAGCCAGGGCTGATATCTGGCCACATCCTTTGAAGTGCCTGTGCCTCGCTTTGCACACTCAGAGTTACAGATTGCACCGCAGGATCCCAATTAGCGGGAACCAGTCAAGAGGAAAACACCATATTAGCCAGAGAATATTTTATTTAAATTGTAGAGTGTGGTATCATATATGAAAAAGAAATTGCTACATCTCATGAAAGAAACCTGAGATGTAAGAATTACTTTAAAATACATGGTTGTGTGCTGCAAAGAGAGTGATGAGGGCCTCTATTCAAAGTGGACTGCTAGAGAGAGAGAGAGAGAGAGAGAGAGAGAGAGAGAGAGAGAGAGAGAGAGAGATTTTATTCTGCACCTAAATATCTAAATATGGCATCTGGCTTTTCCTGCAGTTCTGGGATGGATCCAGCTGTGAATTGTCCAGATCAGCACATCAGCTTCAGATCTGTGACACCAGCCAGGCAGCCCGAACCCATGAGTCTGAAAGCCTCAAAGAGCATGGACCTTGGTAAGTGAGGGTGGGGTGACTTCCCGGTCAGCTCTCCAGCCTCAGTCCATCTGTCTTCCCTAATGTCCTGCCTTTGTTTCTTCAACTCCAACCTCACGGGGCAGGGCCTACCGAAGCCTAGAGCAGGGGTTAATGGTCATCCTATCTTCCCACTTCCTCTCACATACTTCATTGGAATTATCCCTCCCCTTTGTAAAAGAGACATAGATGACTTATTTTTATAAAGTGGTCCATATAGGTCAGAAAAATATGATGATTCGTTCCGGAGGATGTGCATTCCATTAGCATTTAACGCACCTGCCTTTGGATCTATGCTCTCGCTTCTGCTGGAGACTTTCCGCTGCTTACCTCCACATGTGTCGCAGGGCCTGGGAAGATAACATGTTTAATGCATCCTCTTCCACAGGATGTCCCCTCTCTGTGGGTGATGGGCAGGAATGGCAGCAAAGGATTCACGTCTTTAAATGCACATCTCCCCATCCTGTAACACTGAAGAAAAGAGGGGTCCTGGGTTTGCCGGACTGAGGTGCCAGGGTTCCGTGGGTCAGTGCCTGGACAACTTCTTGAGGTTCTGAGCCCCACAGAGAACCCGGTAGACTGTTGGCTACCAGGCCAGATCCAGGGCACATGCACAAACTAGGCCCTGAAACGTGGCACTCTGGAAACTTCAGATACCCAGGGACATTGCTGCCCTCCCATGGGCTCTTGGGGAGAGAGGAGTGTGGGTACAACATAAATTATCAGCGAATTATTCATTGCTTTCTGAATGCTCAGAGGCCATGCTTTGCCAATGTTTTTCTTGAGGCATATTTCATATTTCATTAGTAGCAAATAGCAGAAAATAGAATAATCAAAACTGCATGTTCTACAAAACAATCTGATAAATAGTGCTTATCTGTAACTCATTTACAGGAGTTCAGAAAAATGTCCAATCATGATGAAATGACAGAAATTCATCCTATTTCCTACATTTAAACAGATTCCTGGGATACATTTGCTCTAATAAGCTATAATAAAAGATGGGTAGAAAGCCTTACCAAAGATGCAGTGCTGGGCGCTGGCAAAAGGGGATATTTTCTCTCATGGGATTCTTTGAAAAAACAAAGGAATAGTGTGTGAGAATGGCAATTTATTTTCATAGAGTGCTTGATAAACATTTCCTGTTCAGTCCTCCCAACTCCTCTATGACGAAGATGAATGGATAAAAACTGCTCTTCATTTTGGAGGAGAAATATAGTACTGTTTTCTTCATATAATTTTTTAAAAGTGGCCAGCTCTATGGTTCTAAAAAAAAAAATCTGTGCAAAAGAACACATAGCATCCATTTTAACTTAAGGAAGGAAAAATATCAAATCTGTATCCAGAAATGGTATTTCTTTGGGTGTTTCTTGTTGCTGAAGCTTGTTTTTAAGAGCCTTTCTCTCTCCAGTTGAAACAGTCCTTGTGAAATGTGTACGGTGAGCCGTCACCCATTGCCTTTCACCCTACTTATGCCAGAGATGACAACGACAATAGTTATGTTTGTTCAGCTTACAGAATTGGGCAGCGGTCATGAGCTGTTTTCCTCAGGACACACACCAAACTAAGAGCATGGGCTAACATGCACACACAGCAGGAGTGGTAAAATATGCTCTAAAGGCATTTTTAAAATAACCATCGACATTCCAGAAAGTGCCAGTTTAATGCTAACAGTCTTGTACAGGGCTCTGAGGGTTACTAGTTTTCACAAAGTAAAAAAATAAAATAAAATAACTGAAGCAAAACAAAACCTCCTGTTTGTTGTTTAATTAATTTATGTTGGATATTGCTCCTGTATCAAGTGTATAGGAACCTCCAAAAGCTAACAGGCCCAATCAGTACCTTCTTTGATTTGTTAGTTTCATTTTTGGCTGCTGGGGCTAAGCTAGTATTTTAACTAGAATACTGATGGGTCATTGTTCGTATGTTCAAGTTACTTTAAAGTGAACAGGTCCCGTTTACTTATTTTCAGTTAGGTTTCCAAAGCCAGAAAAATCCTTACCATAAAAAATAAAGCTGCCCTAACCAGTTTGGCTCAGTGAATAGAGTGTCAGCCTGCAGACTGAAAGGTCCCAGGTTCTATTCCGGTCAAGGGCATGTACCTTGGTTGCAGGCACATCCCCAGTAGGTGTGCAGGAGGCAACTGATCGATGTTTCTTTCTCATCGATGTTTCTAACTCTCTATCCCTTTCCCTTCCTCTCTGTAAAAAATCAATTATATATATATATATTTTAAATAAAAATAAATAAAGCCTTCTTCTCTCTCATCTTCTTTTGCTATTCTCCAGACACAAACATAATTTTAAAATAGTTTGCTATGTGCATCTTTCTAGATAGTACTCTATTTGCTACCCTATCTACATACAAATATCTATACTATATACTGTGTTTCTTTATAAGATATGTGTGGTGTTATGTTATATGAATAACATAATACATATATATTATTTATAATTTACATTTCCCCTTCTGACTGAATTTAGGCTTCATTGAGAGTTTTAGGGGCTTTTTATGTTTTGGGGGCTTATAGGCCTATTTGTATTTCTTATACTATAATTTTCTTATTCATGTCCTTTGCCAGTGTTTCTATTTGTTAATTCTTTTTCTTTTCTTATGAATATTATATATGTTGCAAATAATTTCCTACAATTTGTCTTTTTTTAGCTTGAGCATAATATTCATTTCTTTAAAAAGGTTTTTGTCTCAGAGTCAAATATTTTCATCTTTTCCTTCATGACTTTTGAGTTTTATACTTATTAACTTTCTTCTGCTACTTTTAAAGTCTTATTTTTTTTAGTGTGAAGCAAATTGTGATGTAATATTACCCATGGCTTATGAGTAGAAAATTTTTTCTCCATGTAAATAAATAAATTATTAATAATGTTTATTGACTTGGCATCCCTTTCCCGTTAATTCAGAATGCAATCACATTGCACACGAAATCCCCTTCCTGCCTGGGTTGATTCCTAGACATGCTGTTCTCTTGCTGTATTAGCCTGTCCCATGCCGGAACCATCCTTTTTAGCTCATCATGCTATCATGCTATATTTTGATAACTTGCAGGACATTCTTCCTCTGATTTTTCTTCTTTGGTAAAAATTATTTTGGCTCTTCATAGGCATTTATTCTCCTACATGCACTTTAGATCAGCTCATCAAAATAAATTTAAAAATTAGACAAAGTGTTTCTTTTTGTGTGTGTGCATGTCCATCATCATGTTTGCTGATGATTCCTGATAGAAATGTTTTCACCAAATTGAATCAGTTTCTTTGTGTCCCTATCTTCTTAAAAAAATTTTTTATTTGCTCATTTTGGTTAATCAGGAATATATGCTGCATCTTATTAAGTGATTTTAATGATCTACATGGGAGGATTATGAGAATTGAGAATTTTGTTCTTTATTTTATTAATATGGTGAGTTATATTAATAGATTCCCCCAATATTTAATCTCTGAATGACTTGAAATTTTCCTCTGCACTTGTGAAAGGTATAAATGATTAATTTTTTCTATGTGCTCTAAAACATAGGTATGAAACTCTAGTTGTAACTTTACTTAGTGTCATTAGTTCCTATACATCCATTATAGATTTTTTTTGAGGTTCTTCTACCTTAATATGTGGTGGATACTTTTGTCAGCTTGCATGTGGCCACATTTAAGTAACATCAAGAATGATTAAAATAATGAATAAAAGGAAATTTATTTTTAAATAATTAGATGTAACTATGCTTATGCAAAGGGGTTAGGGTGTCATTTTCTGGGTTTTCCAGAAAATCAATCTTTCCCTACTAATTGTAGACCTTCCTCTATTTATTTAAATTACCAGAATTACTATGTTCAGCCTGGATCCCTTTAATTTGTTCATAATTGAGCTTGTGTGGGTGTTGAGTTGGAAGCTCTCAGGAGCTGAATAACACAGCTGCCTCTTTGGCCTTTGGCATAGGGTTTTCCCCCAAAGAGCTGGCCTTGTTGGCAGAATGCCAGAGAGTTACAGTCAAAGACTTTTTGTTGAGAAATAAACATCTTTAATTTCCAGGCCTGGTGTTTTACGACCCAGTAATACTTTTTAAGTATTTGTCTGGACTATTCTAGGGACAGCGTTTCAGTATCTTGGCCCATTCATTGATCTAATCAACTGTACCGCTCAATTCAGAGTTAAGTTTAAAATGTTATTTCGCACAAGATTTTTTTTTAATGTTTCCTCTCCTGTTTCAAATTGGCCTCCAAGTAGCACTTCTATTTCAGAAGGGCGTCCTGTAACACGGTTAGGAGGAGCCTGAGGGCGGTGCAGATGGGAGATGCTGGCCAGCTGTCCGGCCCAGCGCAATGAGAGGAAATGAGCTCTGAGTGATGCATGAGGCATGCAAGCAGCATTTTCGGAAGTTTCCCGACAATGAGGATTGTTAGCATTCCATGTCTCACAGTCTCTTTAAAAAGTGCATTTGTTAGGAGTCCCTAAAATCAAGTCCATAAATAAGCTGGCTGATTTTCCTTTGGGTTCAGCAATTTTATTTTGTTAGGTGTTTGTTCAAAATTTGTCTGAAGACAGAAAAGATTTGCATGCACTCACAGCTGAAGTAAATTATATATCAACTGATTTTTCATATCAACAAAGGTGAATATTTGGTTCGCATTTTGAATATAACCCCTTCATAAATATTAGACATTTCCATGAGAGAGTAGTTAGGCATCTAATGTCAGACCAAAGATGAACATGAAAATATTAATTAACCCCACTCTACTTTTCTAATTAATTTTTAAAATTAATTTTTTGTATAGTGAAATTCTTCTTTGTTTATTGTTAGTAATAAGACAAAAATCCTGAACACTGAATGTATCAGAGGATTTTTATTAAAGTGTATGTTTTATAACTATAATGCTAGTTTATAAATTACATATTATAATAATATAGTACATACCAGTAAATATCCTATATAATAAAAGGTAATATGCAATAGACTGAACAGCAGAAACGACTGGTCGCTATGACACGCACTGACCACCAGGGGGCAGACACTCAAAGCAGGAGCTGCCTCCTGGTGGTCAGTGCGCTCCCCCAGAGGGAGTGCTGCTCAGCCAGAAGCTGGGCTCAGTGCTCATGGCTGATGAGCACAGTGGTGGTAGTGGGAGCCTCTCTCATCTTTGTGGCAGCTCTGAGGATGTCCGACTGAGAACTTAGTGGGGAGTGAGCCTAAGCCGTCAGTTGGACACCTCTTGAGGGCTCCCAGACTGCTGGGGAAGGGTGTAGGCCAGGTTGAGGGGACACCCCCCACAAGTGCAGGAACCTCGAGCACCGGTCCTCTAGTATATTAATAAATATAAACGTTTGTTTATATCTATGGATCTTCTTCATTGATCATCAATAAGGAATACCTCAGAAGATGGTAAAGGCTGAATCAAAAACTGCCATTTAAGATAAAACTTTGTCCTATTTGAAAATAAAAGACCTGGTTGGTAAAGAATGAATAGGAACACCAAAAGAAAGTGTCTACCTTCTCTAATAAATGAGGAAGAATATATAGATACAGTCAGGTATATGCCCTAAGCTTTAGGAAGTCCAAATGAAGGAATTACCCAGAACGTTACTTTTTCATTAAACACGTTTAATGAGTGTCTACTGTGTGCCAGGAGGTAGATTAAACACCGAGGATTCAGTAGTAAATGAGAGAAATGATGTTTGCTGCGTGTACCTAGATTAACACCCTAACAGAACCTAACAAAACTGGAAAGTTAAAGACTTCCAAAAGGAAATACCGACATGAGGATGATAACTTACCTCAGAGAGGAAGAAAAGGGAGAGGCATCTGAAGATTGGAATGTGGTCGTTTTCAGAACTAGCTGATAACATTGCCTGTGTAGAAAAGAGGAAGAGAGAAGCAAATTGAAGGAATGAATGAATGAATAAATAAATAAATAAATAAATAAAAGTACAGGAAGAACTAGCCAGCTGTTTGAGATGAAGCTTGTAACACTTAAAGAGTTAGACACTCAAGCTATTGTGAGAGCACAAAAAAAGAGAGTGTGGTGGCCCATTGTTTAGCTTAGCTAACCACTGTCAGGTGGAAAGCAGTCACCCAGTTCCTGTGTTAATTTTATCTTCATCTGCACAAGAGAAAGATGTTGGCATTGGAAAAGCACAGCTTCAAGCAAGTGAGAAACTATACAATTTATATCCGTGTACACCAAATGGGTTGTGATTATAAAGTGACTGTCCCTGATTATTAGAAATTAAGAAGAGTAGGCCAGGAAGCAAATTACCAATTTTCACAAAGATGATGAATTCCAGAGGCAACTGGTGAAGCTCCTGATCTCAGCGCTGATCCTCAGAGGATTGCCCTGTTTGTGCAATGAAAAGGGGGTGGGGAGAGCCGTGGTTACCACAACCTCCACGGGACCTCTGAAACAACAGATGTCTTAGTTCCTTTTTGATAGAATTTTTAGACTCGTAGATTAGGGGAATGTTATGGTTTGCATTGGTCTTTTTAAAAGAATTTAATTTTTTTTGTTAACTGAGACATGAGCCGAATTATACACTAAGATAGGTAATAGCATTAAAATGCCCTTTCCCCAGATGTGCTAATTAAAGCTCATTGTCACTTTGAAAGGAATTAAATAATATATACTATAAGACTCAGGATTTTCTCATTATATTCTAATAAAACAACAGAATTTGATGAAGAATAGATACATATAATTTGGATGAAGGCACTCTTCCAAATTTTTAGTAGATATTGTCTCAGGGAATTGGGTAATATGTTAGACTGACAGAATTAGCATTCAAATCATTTCTTCTGGAATTGAAGAAGATATAATTTAACAAGTTATGATGGATGCATTCATCTAAGAGGCATTCTTAGATATTCTTTTCCAGGCAATATCCTAGGTAAACAAGACAAAGGCTTCATTCACTCTTGTTGTGTTTTCATTCCCTTTGAGTAAATACATGATAAAGTTGTAGACAAGTAAATTAACAGTAAATTCTCAGATAGAGATGATTTTTTCTGAAGCCAAATTCAGGTAGAGAGGAAAACTCAGGAGAGGTGGGCCTCTTTTAAAAGGTGGCGTGAGAGAAAGGCCATGTCCTGGACTCCAGTTAAAGGAACTGAATTGTACAGGTGTACAGTTCGGGAGACATGGTATCATTACAGTTATTCAAGATGTCTGTGGTTTTTAGTTGCCACCCCAAAGCTAATTTGTGTTACCAGATCAAGGAATACAACAGTTCCACTCTACCCTGGCCTATATTTAATTACATTATTAAATATAGCAGTGAATTTAAGTTTGAGAGCAATATTTTGATAGAGACAGAAACATTGTAGAATGCATCCAGATATTGGTGAGAGGCCTAGAAACCATGTCCAATGAAAAGCAGTAGGAAGAAATAAAGATGTCTTGCTTGGAAGAAAGATGGGTGGAGGAACACGAGAGTTCTCCTTAGATATCTTCATGGCTAATACTGAAAAACTCAAATCTGTTTAAAGTTGAACATGCACCCCAAATATATCAAGTAGTGATAGCTTCTTCAGGAGATATGTCAAGTTTACAAGCTTTGAAACGGAGGAAGTTAATAAAGATGGAAAACTAAATTCTGATTTGTGACATGTTTGGTATGCGAGGAAAAGATAGATACGTAGATTAAAACAACTCATGAAGATTGGAAAGCAAAATTCATCAGAATTATGGAAAAGGATCCAGTTTTTCCCTGTTAGATAAAGGATAAAATGTTACTTTTAATGTATCTTAATATAATCACACAGGTTATAACTCAACTGTGGTGACTTAGGGAAACAAGTGAGTTTCGAAAAATTACATATCAAGACTCAGTCTGAATTCTTAGAAATACATCCTGATGAGAAAAGGGAAGCTAGTGAGGAAGACCTAGAGAAATTAATTTCACAAATAGTTTGCAACACTGCTATCAAAGCAGGCCTCTCACGACATTAAAAATCCAACATCCCAGTTAACTAAAACTTAATATATAATTAAATTTTAGACAATTGTGCATTTAAGAGCGAAAATGAATATTAACTTGTGTTAATATTAACTGAATTATAGTGATATAGACACGTCTCAGTATCTGTAACAGAATTAGAATCTTAGATCTAGCAGAATAATACAGATTTTGTTTAAAATTATGTAGAATAACTATTTTGGGTTGGAAGCAAAGGCATAAAAATGCCTTTTTATAAAAAGGACTTGATTCTCTCCCTGTAAGTCCAAATGCATTTTTTCTGTTTTGTTGTGTGTGTTTTTGTTTTGTTTTGTTTTTGCCTTTGCATTGCCTAAGAAATATCTTTTCAAGAATAACTTCACTCTGTGTTTATTATTACTGTTTATTGGAAAATGATGCCTTTTGTATAGAAATTGTACTTTTATACTACTTCCTCTGTTTTAGATTTGCCTAAAAGTTATGGCACATTTCATCCCACCTCTCTCATACCATCTCCAATGAGTAAATGTGACATACCGAAACACTGTTGCTTTCATTTGTCTTTTTTTCCTTTTTATTGAGTTTATTGGGGTACCACTGGTTAACAAATTATGCAGGTTTTAGGTACATAATTTAGGATACCTCATCTGTATACTGTATTGTGTGTTGACCACCCCAAGTCAAGTCTCCATCCATCACCATTTTATCAGTTGTTGAATGAACGGTTAAGAGGCACAACTCTCTCATATTCTTCCATGAGGAAGAGAAATTATCTTTGAGGTGAGGATCATCTATCTTATATAAAAATATGTAACTTGATGCCTAGAACAGGAAATTCAATGCTGGTGTTAGTAATAGTTGGATAATGATGTTAGTTGTATTATTAGAGGTGAGCCTTTACCTCTCCTACACATCCTATCTAATAAAAGAGTAATTTGCAGATTGACCATCACTCCAACACACAAAAGGGCTGTTCCCATGTGGTCAAAGATCCTGCCCCCGTGTCGACACAAAATGGCCACCACAAGATGGCCATCAGGGGAGGGCTATTGGGAGGTTCCAGGCCCTGCAAGGGAGAGCAGTTGTGGGCAATCAGGCCAGCAGGGGAGGGCAGTTGGGAGGAACCAGGCCTGTAAGGGAGGGCAATTGAGGGCAAACAGGCTGGCAGGGGAGCAGTTAGACATCAATTAGGCTGACAGGGTAGTAGTTAGCAGGTGATCAGACTGGTAGGCAGAAGCAGTTTAGAGGCAATCAGGGAGGCAGGCAGGTGAGCAGTTTGGAGCCAGCAGTCCTGCACTGTGAGAAGGATGTCTGACTGCCCGTTTAGGCCCGACCCTGGGATCGGGCCTAGACGAGCACTCGGACATCCCTCGAGGGGTTCCAGATTGGAGAGGGTGTAGGCTGGGCGAGAGACATCCCCCGCCCCCCGTGCATGAATTTTGTGCACCGGGCCTCTGGTTTTTCTTATAATTACTGTTTGACTTGAATTGTCAAAGTAAGTAAATTCTCTTCAAATGAGTATTGTGAAATACTGGGGGAAAGGTTCTATGGATTTTGTATGTAGAAATTCATTCAATCATGGGGTCACAAATGCTCTCAAATGTTGACATGCAGTATTTCACCTTAAGCGGAGGCTTTGTTCAGTGGGATATATAGATAACTAAAAAATTCAGTGTCAAAGAGAAACCCTAGGCTCTGTTTTCTCACAGGAGATATAAAGAAAATTATATTTGTAAAAGAACCTTAACCAATGATGTATGCCAATAACAAATCCATGCATACTTTATTAAATTAGCCTCTGCATATTTAGAGCATTATTTGTGCTGTGATAAAAAATTTTGATCAATAGAGAAACTGCCTTATCCTTTATAACTGAAATATTCTGGGTTCCTCTTAAAATTTGGATTAATACATGGAATGCTTCTTTGTTTACCTTAAAGGAAGCTCTACCTCTCAGCTCACTAAATAAAGCCAAATATGAACCTTTCCTGCTCACTTGCCTTTGTTTTGTAAACCATTATTCATGTTTAAATAAAATTCTGTGTTCCTTCTCAAAGAACCTTTATACTAAAACAAGAACATCTTCACAAAAATGTGAATCAAAGGGAGCTATTTAAAGAATAGAACAAAATACTTAAATTCTCCATCTCAGTATGAACCAAATTCATTTTAATTGTTTCAAAATTAGATTTTGTTAGTTTAAAATATTGTTTATCAATATATAACTAAATATAGTATAATCATAAAATATTATAGAAGTATCTTATCTAATAAAGAGTATTAGATATGCTAATTGGCCCTTGTGCTGTTGCAAACATGGCAACACCCACAATCCATAAGGAGAGAATATGCTAATTGACTGCCCCATCCCCAAATATGGCAGCACCCATAGCCAATAAGGAGGGAATATGCTAATTGCTGCCATGCCCTCAAATATGGTGGCACCCACAGCCAATAAGGAGAGAATACACTAATTGACTGCCACTCCATCAAAGATGGCAGTACCCACAATCACAAGATTGCAGCACTGAGTCTCCTCAGCCCTGCCGCACGCCTGCCTCTGGAGTCCCCCAGTTCCCTCAGCCCCCCAGCCTCCCAAGGCTGGCACAAGGTGCAGGCAAGCCTCAGATGGCGGCTACCCAGCCCCCAAGGGCCACCCGAGGCTCTGGTAACCAGGTCCAGCCAAGGCTTGTGCTACCAGCAGTGGCAGCAGCTGGTATGATTGGGCAGAGGTGTGATTGGGCATCTCCTTCCCCTGGTCGCTGGGTCCCCTTCCACCTCTGAGGGGTCCTGGACTGTAAGAGTGGGCAGGCTTGGCTAAGGGAAGCCCTCTCCAATGCATGAATTTTCATTCACCAAGCCTCTAGTATAATATAATGAATATATGTTAAATGAATTTTGGCAATTGCATAGTTGTCTCTTCTAAATGATATTTGAACTGATTTTTTTTATGAGCCATACTTCAGGGGAAAATTAATACTACTGTGGGGAGGTACAACTACCTCAGCGTTAGATGCAGTAATTGCAATTTGTCCTTTAAAAGTTAAATGGCAATAGCCGTCCATATTTTTATTTTAATATATACAAATTCAGACCTTTATGATCTTTTTTCTCAAAATGATTGTATTGAACAAATGCTTTTAAAATTGTGTCCTTTAAGAGCAATCTAGCTTAAATATTATTTTCTTTATCTTTGCTTCTATATTATCATTTAATTGTAAAGTTTGCTCTTGAATAAATATGTCCTGGTTTATTTGCCTATAATTAGATTTGACCATAAGAGTTTTTCCAATGTTTTGCTCTTAGAAATATCAATGTGTTGAGTCTGTTAGTATCATAAACCATTGTAAACAATCATGATTATTTATCATTATAAAATTTATAAGTATAATTCCTTGGCCAACTGTGTAAATATTTAAAGCTTCTGACCACTTGCTCTCCAGAAAGGAAATATTGCTCCTATCAGTAGTATATGGAAGAATCTTGGTGTCATTACTTTTTTTACTTTTTGCCAATTTTATAGAGTTAAAAGGATATTTTTCTTTTACTTTTAAAATTAACTTTGTGGCTCAAGATTTCTTATACATTTATTGACTTTATCTTTTCTATGGTGAATCTTCTCAGTATTGCCTCTGTAAGGCTAAAATTTTCTAAATTAAATATCACCTCTCTGGAAATAAAATGTTATTCTACATTAAAGGTCAAATCTTAACTCTTGCTCATGGGGGAAAAATAGATATTTTTGCTTTTACTTTCCTAAAGCTATAGATGTTATCTGCTCCAAAATACATGTTAATCAATAAATCTGTGTTTCATTAAATGGTTAGAAAATATCTAGCTAATTTGAATTAGAAATAGAATCAGAATTTAGACTTATCTATATATATAAAGAGCCAGTGGCCATCCCAACCGAAACAACCAAATGGATAACGAACAGGCTGCATGGGGCGACTAGGCCAGCAGGAGGGTTAGTGAGGGACGACCATACAGCTGAACAGCAGGCTGCGTGAGACAACCAGGTTGGAAGGGAACAGTTAGGGGTGACCAGGCCAGCAAGGGGCAGTTGGGGAAGTTGAGGGTGACCAGACCAGTGTGGTGGGGAAGGGGGCAATTGGGGCAAACAGGCCAGCAGGGAGCAGTTGGGGGCAACCAGGTCAGTGGCGGGGGGGGGGTAGTGAAGAGCAACCAGGCCAGCAGGGAGAGCAGCTGGGGGCAACCAGGCTGGGGGGGAGAGCAGTTATGGGTGACTAGGCCAGCAGGGAGGGCAGTAAGGGGTGACCAGGCTGGCAGGGAGGCAATTAGGGGCAACCAAGCTGGCAGGTGGAAGCTGTTGAGGGTGACCAGGTCAGCAGACAGAGGTGGGGGTGATCAGGCTGGCAGGGGACCAATTAGAGGCAATTAGGCATGCAGGAAGGTGGGCAGTTAGGAGCCAGCAGTCCTGGATTGTGAGAGGGATGTCCAACTGCCAGTTTAGGCCTGATCCAACCAGCAGTTGGACATCCCCCAAGGGATCCCAGATTAGAAAGGGTGCAGGTTGAGCTGAGGAGACCCCCGCCCCATGCACAAATTTTATGTACTGGGCCTCTAGTTTATGATAAAATCTGCTTAATCTTGGGTAAATCAATCTTTTTAAAATAATTCATTTTTAGTTCTTTATCGAAGCACTAAAATTACTGTACTACATAGGGTGAGGCAAAAGTAGGTTTGCAGTTGGTTATGCAGAAAAAGACATGCAGATTATTATTATTACAATAGCTTTATTAACTCTGTCTCATGTACTCACACCTGTAAACATGTTTGCCACCCTGTTTTCAGCTGGCCACTTTAGAACCCCTGAACCCATTAGTACAGAGGGTGGTATCACCAGAACCACCTACTCTGCTTTTATAGGGCCAAACAGGTGTTCAACACTTAAAAATATAATTTCAGTCTCTTGTAAAACTCATCGACCTATTTCTTCCTTCTTTCCTTCCCTCCTTCCCTCCTTCCCTCCTTCCTTCCTTCCTTCCACCTTCTTCTTTTATTAAACAAATATCTGTGTTCTTCTGTGCCAGATACTATTTTAAATATCTGAGATTTGTCAGTAACAATGGACAATACCTTATTTCTGTTAGGTTACCTAGAGTGGAAATAGTCTCATGAACAGAGTTTGAGAGGTTAGGGATGTTGTAAACAGTAATAATAAGTGCACAAAGACACCAGAAAAATAGTCACTGTAACAAACATAAAGTACAAATTGTGGAGAGAAGAGACATGACGGGAAAGGCTTCATTGCCCACTTGGCTAGAGTTCATGAGAAATGGTACTCGGAGCTATATTCAATGATGGAATTAAAATTAAAATAGAGATCAAATTGGAAATTGACTAATCAAGTGTGATGGTTCCAAGTGAGCTGGGAAAAGCCGATCTACCCTCTACTGATCCAGGAACTGACTGGCATAAGCCCCAAGTACATCAGCATTCTCTTGAAAGATTTGTGAGAGCCTGAAAAGGTTTCAGCTGAAATCCTTAAAAGTAAAATAAGATTAGAGTGAAAAAATGGAAAACATTAAGCTTGTTTTTTAAGTTTGGGGAAGGTTTCTGTAGCAGCCAAAATGAATGAAAAATGAGTTACATCGGAGATTTCCTGACTCTAGCCTTAATAAATCAGTAGATGCCAGGTAAATGAATCATGCCTGAACTTTCTCTGGGCTCAGAAAGGCTAGAGGACAATCACAAGTGGCCAAGTCCTCTAGCCATAGGCTAATAGTGAATAGTCAAGTAAGACTAGAAAATTCTGAGTTAAACAGCCTTTTTAAACACAGTGTTGTTCACAGCCTTCAAATATGTGTGTGTGTCTGTGTGTGTGTGTGTGTGTGTGTGTGTGTGTGTGTGTGCGCGCGCGCGCATTGCTGGGCTTTTAAGAGTCTACACAAATCTTTAAGTCATAATATATGACACAGACCAATGGAACAGAATCAAGCGCCCATATATATATGGGCAAAGGGCAACTAATTTCTTACAAAGGAGCCAAAAACATACCACGGAGAAAGGAAAACCTTTTTAATAAATGGTGCTGGAAAAATTGGACACCACATGCAAAAGAATGAAGCTAGACTGCAATCTGACACCATATACAAAAATTAACTCAAAATGGATTAGAGACATAAATACAAGGCCTGAAAAAATTAATACATAAACGAAAACCCAGATCTGAAAAAAATAAATACATAGAAAACCACAGTACGAACCTATGGACCCTGGTCTCAGATAGGCTCCACAGTCAAGGGAAGTAAATATCAAACCAAATATGCAACTTCAGCCAAAACCAGTTTGGCTCAGTGGATAAAGTGTCAACCTGTGGACTGAAGGGTCCTGGGTTTGACTCAGGTTGGAGGCATGTGCCTTGGCTGCAGGCACATCCCCAGTGGGGGCTGTGCAGGCGGCAGCTGATCGAAATTTCTCTCTCATTGATGTTTCTAACTTTTTATCCCTCTCTCTTCCTCTCTGTAGAAAATCAATGGAATATATATATTTTTTAAAAGCCTTGTATTTAAAAATAAATAAATAAATATGCAACTTCAAGGCCTAAGCTCTCAAACAGTAAACCTTTCTATTTCCAGTCGTATTAATTTCTTAGTGTTAAACTCTAAAAACGGAGGATACATCCTTGCTCCTATTTAATTGTTAAATTTTCATTCAGGACTTACTCAAGTCTTGCCTGCTTCAGTTCATTCTCTAAATTCCGAAAGCAGTTACCACTGGTAGCACTAAGTTTAGAACAGAATTGCATACTCGTTGGGATACCTACCATATGAAATTGTTTTCTCACTCCGACTAGATGAGAAGCTCCTTCAGGGCTATACCTTACATATCTTCGGCAGCCTCCTCATGCTTAGAATGTGTACCTGCTGAGTAAACCCAAGATGGGTGATATGCTTGGATTTTGGTTGAGCAATCTGGGTGCAATCTCAGAACCTATTGATGGCCGTGGTTGATTGGGCTGATCTTACTTAGTAGGCGGGTTCTCCTTTCCGACGTCAAATGATTGAATGAGGAGATGGATAAAAGCGTAAACAAATACTTAAAGGATACATTAATAAAAGTGCAAATAAATGTTTGGTTTGGCTAGCGAAATAAAATAGGGATAAATATATTTTAGGAGGGTGTAGACTATGGCACTCCACACTCTCGTTCACTTAACCCAATCCAGTATTGTTTCTTTGATAGCCTTTAGAGAAGGTTCATAACAATGAACAGACTTAAGAGCCAAACACAGGAAATATAAAAGGCCAAGGTTATATATCATTACATAGGAAAGAGTGAAAGCAGTTGTTTAGAACTTGAGAAAAAGGGCTGTGTGCTTTATTTCCTAAGTGGAGGAATCTATGAATAAATTAGGCAATCACTTGACATAATTAATTTAGATCATGTGAATTCCTGGCACTGCCTGAGAGTTAATTAGATCAGATTGTTTTGTGGCCTTTTCTCCTCTTCTTGCACTAACATTTATTTTCCCTTTGTATTAATCTATACCTCACTTTTATTGTGGTTTTGTTTTAATCTCAAGAAGTACATTTTTATTTATATTATTTAAGTTTAGTTAACATAAAGTTTTTCTTTTGTTTGTCGAGTTAGAAAAAGTTGAAGATATAAATATTTGTCAAGTAAAATATCTGTGCTTCTTATTTGTGAATCTTCTTCTCATTTTCTACTAATCTGTTTGCGAAGAATAGTGTTTTCTATGCAGAAATGTAGTGCCATGGGAATTATATTTAAAACATGCTTGAAATGCTCACTTTTACCTGCAGCAACATGAAATTGAATTATATCAGTATAGAGCAATTTGACTGTGTGTGAGTTGTACATATTGTGTGGGCTGAATATTCAGAGGTGTGATTTACCTTGGGTATTTGCAAATATCCTAAAGTAATCCCAAAAATGTCCTGAATCAAATAACATGACTCAAAATAAATTAAAAATATTCTACATGATTTAAATACTTGGAATATGTTCACCCATTTACTGCTTCATAATGTACACACATTTTTATCCATGAAGCAATTTTGGTATTTAGGTTTAACCAATGAATTTATTCATACAGTACAATCTACTCTAGCCTCATTTACTAGGACAACAAGGAATTTTAAAGTGCTCTGTATTCATTTAACCTGTTTTATATAGTGTCCAGAATAGAGACTTGATACTGATAGATGTATACGTTAACTCTTAAATCAACTAAATTAACTAACCCCTTAGATATCTAAATCGGTATCCCTGTAAAACATAGTGCTTAAAGGGTTCATCCATGACCAAGCCATAATTCAGAGAGGTTATTATATTGAAAATGTGGTCAAAAAGTCATTAAGGGCAAGAATTTCTAAAGACAGCTCTGTCTAATTGTCCACCCCCACTGAAAAAAACTGATGATGTGATTTATCATTAATGGATTAGGAATATTATATTTGTAAAAGAAGGCAATAGTATGACACAGGTGCTTAATATATTATTACCATGTGCTTTAGGAGGTTGAGTTTGAATATAAAATGCTAGTGTATAAGAGTAATACTTAGAGAAGCTTATTGGAATGAAAAGAGAAAATCTTGTCTACTATTGGAGAAGAGATTTAGTATGGATAACATGTAAACCTAAGAAATGATCTTAAGAGTTTCCTTTGGATTATATTATTTTTATTTTTTGATCCAGCAACATCCTAAAAAGTTAATTAATTTGGAAATAACATTCTTACAATAGGATTAAGAGAAACTGTTTAAGAGGCATTTAATCATCACTCCATATTTTTTACATGTTGTTTGTTGTTCAGGAGAATAAAGTAATAATTATAAAATACATGACAAAGAATTAACATATTTAATATATGAAGAGCTCTTATTAATTATTAGAGGCCCCATGCACAAATTCGTGCAGCAGTTGGGTCCCCCGGCTTGGCCTGGGTGAGTGGGCAGAAACCAGCTCTCCAGCATCCCCTGAGGGGTTCTGGATTGTAAGAGGGTTCAGGCCAGGCCAAGAGACCCACAGGTGCACAACTGGGGCCAGGGAGGGATGCAGGAGGGTGGCCAGCCAGGGAGGGACTATGGGAGGGCACCAGGGCATGTCCAGCATGTCTCCCTCCCTCAGTCCTGATTGGCCAGACCCCAGCAGCAAGCTAACCTACTGGTGGAGCATCTGCTCCCTGGTGGTAAGTGCATGTCATAGCAAGTGGTTGAGCAGCCTTAGCATATCATTAGCATATTACACTTTGATTGGTTAAATGGATGACTGGACACTTAGCATATTAGGTTTTCATTATATAGTATTAGAAAATAAATATTTCAATTCAAAATTTGAAATATATGGTCAGACAATTTATAAATAATTTATTCAGTTGGCCTATATATATGGAATATGTCCAACCTCACAAGTAATAAAGGAAATAAAGATATTTTCTTGAAAAACTGGGTAATGTTATAATATACATGTGCTTGTATTGCAACACATGTTTATTGGTTATTTAAGTTAATACCAGTTTATCACAAGGCAATGTGGTAATTGTATAAGATACCTTATCACTTTTGTTATATTTTACCCAGTAAGTCCATTTCCTTCCAAAAATAAAAAATCAAAATCAAAGATTTCATCAAGATTAAAATTTAAGAATTTTTCACTATAGCAAGCTTAATTTTCCAGCAATTAATGGTTTGTTGAAATTATAGACTCTAATCTAATAGATATAATAGACAGTTATGCAACAAATAAAGTCTTCAGACTTTCTAATGACATAAAAATGTTAATGATAAAACATCATTTGAAAAGAAACAGTATATAAGTATGTCATTGTATATACATATGTATATATGTGTATGTGTGTGTACATATGGAAGAAAATTCAATAACATGTTCATGTTGATTTTTCTTTTAGTGGAAGTTGTAGGGACAATTATAAATAATGCTCCATGCATTATTTATATATTCCTGTATATTTTCATGCCCTGAATTGTGGAAATAATTTATCTGATGTTGTTAGCAGGCAAGAGTTTTGTTTTTTTCTGATAGTCACTATAGTCACAAAGCTTAGAATTACAAAGCTTTACAAGGACCTACCAAAGTATCTGAGACATGAAAAAAAAATAACTGTTGGCTCTAAGAATATAAAAATAAACCCAGATAGTTTAAATTAACAAATGTTCAATTAGCTCTGAAATGTGACCCTATGCCAATTTTATTTAGTTACATTTAGAATTCAGTGAAAAGTATTATTACATTTGAACATAGTTTTTATTTGGGGATTATTTTCGGTTCATGAGAATTTCTATGCATGCACAAAGATTGCTAAAAAAAAAAAAATAGTCTATGTCTATTAAATGAGTAACTCATACCCAAATAATTTTGAATCAATTTTCCCAAATCTCTGGGGAACAGAGGAGTAGGGAAGAGTGATAGGAGGGGATTATGCCGATTGCTTTTCTTTTCTCCTGTCTTCATCAGCAGGCTTGTTGGCATTCAAAGAAATGCCTGATCAGAGGGAAAGAGATTCAAAAATTGCTGCCTGTGACATCATTTTTGGATGCTGAGTCTAACAACTTTCTATTTTTCCTATTAATATTTTCTACGAACTCAACCTGGTTTAAGATGGTTAATATACCTCAGTACCTTCCAAAAGGAGAGTGGAGGTTTAGTCTCTGTGTGTAATACTTGTTCTGCAAAAAGGATCCTGACGTAAATGAGCTCCTCTAATAGATGAGAATCACCTACCAGGCCAGTTCACCAGTGTGGGCATCCATCTACGTGACTGGGTGTGCTCGGAACTGGAGAGACAGCCCATAAGCCCCCAAAGTTAATATCCTCTGATAAGCAATGAGTCCAAATGGCCACTTTTCAAAATCTGTTACATACTAGTAGCCCCCGTTTTGCACTGTTTGCATATTAAACAGATGATACTGGATTCTGGGCAGAAATGTCGACAGTGTTATATACTTCAGCTCATGCCAGAAGAGAAATCTTGTGATAGCACTGTGATAGCCAAGAACAGCAGCAGCTATCCAGTCCCAAACCAGGAGCCAGATGCCAAAATGAATTCATCCAGAAATAAATTGGGTTGCTGTCTCAGTGTGAAGTCCATAAGCTTTAGGGAAAATGCACATGAAAATCCTGGGTAGCTCATGTTACCAGATCTTGAGGGTTAGCGTTCAGTTCTGGGCTGGCTACTTAACTTTAGGAGGAGATGCGAGATATGCTCTTACCCAGCCAGCTCGTGAGCATGTACAGAAGTGCCACAAAGGGAGCAGAGGGTGTTTGGTAACATGAGCCCCACATGTGACTTGAATTTAGCATGCTCACTTGTTACATGTGTAGGTGACAGGAAGCTGGGTAGGGTATCTAATGCACTGGCTGAGAGAACCAGGATTCCAAAAGATCTGATCAGGGAGAACTGATGAGAAGCAATTCAGAAGATTACATTTAATAGGGATAAATGCAAATGCCTATACTCGGCTTCAAAAAAAGAAGCAACTCTCTCCTGTCTTACTCCCATCTAATTCATTGTTCATGTTGCAGCCTGGGTGATCTTTTTAAAACACAAATCCCATCTTGTCACTTTCTTGCTGAAAATCCCTTAACAGCATCCTATTGCCCTCGGGATAAAGACAAACTCATTCTGGGGATTTGAGATCCTCCATGACTGACCCCTTCCTTTCTCCTCCCCCTGGGCTCGCACTGGTCTCCTTCTCAAGCTGAGCACTCCAGCCGTGTGAGAGGTCTTCGGGTTCTGTGTGTGGGACCTGCTTTGTCTCATGTTTCCTCTGTCCAAACACTATCTCCACCCTTCCTTATATATCTCCAGGTCTTAACTTAAAGTCATCAGGAAAGTCCAATCCATAAACTAGGCTTAGTCTCTTCGTTACCTGTTTTCAAGGTTCCCTGACCATCCTTCTTTCGTTCAACAAATACGTTTTGAGTGTCTACTGTGTCCCAGGCCCTGTCCTGGACCCTAGGAACAAATTGAGTAAAGCGAAGCCCAGGTCTACCTGAAGCTTATGTTCTAATGGGGAAGAGGGCAGGCAGCGGTGAGTGCTTTGTGAAAGAACGGAGGAGGAGGAGGAGAAAATGGCAGAGAGTTGGGGTCGGAAGGCCCTACCTTCGGTGAGGTGGCCAGGGAGGACCTCTCTGCCGATGCGATGGCTGTGGAGACGGGAGGGAAGGGTGGCCGTGAGCCAGGTCCAGAAGAACAGCACTAGCCCTGAAGTGGAATGCGCTTTCTAAGCTTGGGGACCTGCAGTGAGGCCAGAATGGGTGCTGAGCGAGGGGACAGCTATGCAGAACGAGCTGGGAAAGGCCCTGGGGACTGGCTCAGGCTGGGCTTGGAGGCTGTCAGTTTTCAGATTTTCTCCTAAATGTGATTGGAAGCTATTGGAGGCTTTGAGCAAAGGATTGTCATGATTGAGATTTGGTTTTGGTTTTGTTTTAAAAGGATTACACTGGCTTCGGGTGGGGAATGGTGGGGTGGATAATGTATAGGGAATAAGTGTGGAATCCCAAAGTTCAGTCCGGGGGTTATCACATCTGTGGAAGTGAGAGCTGCAGGAAGCTTTGCCCCAGAGGTTTGACAATACTTCTGACATTAGTGGTGTGGAAACATCCCTGCTGGTACAGGCTCAAGGCTGTCCCTCCACAGTCTCAGTGCCCAGCATGCTGCCATTGGCTCTCCACAGGCATTTGTTGGACAAAGTCCTGGCTTAACAGGAGTTAATATAAAAAGGATTTCAGTTCTCTGTACACTTGAGGAGCCAACAATAGTGCCGTTTGGCTGCCAAAAAAAAAGCTAATGCTGTCTCTTTCCTTTTCCAACTGCCTGACACCTGAACAATAGTCCATGCTTCTCCTTGGTAACAATTTCCAGGTGTATGAGCCTCAAAACAACTTATGACAACTATATTGCTTACTTCTGAGAGTTTCACTAGCCATTTTTAAGAGACATCATGCGCTCTTGCACGTAGTTTGTGAGGAAATTCTACTTTCCGTAGTTAGTGATGACTAGTGAAATATATAGTTCTTGATGATGAAGCCATTAGCAGAATCTTACCTCTCAGACTCACATAGTAGAAGGAAGTTGTGCTTTGAAGTCAAGAACCCTTTGGAACCTAGCTGTCCCACTTGCTAACTTCATGACACAATCCCACTGAGCCTCAGTTCCCTGCTCTGTAACTGAAGATTGTAATGCCCGTCATGGAGCTCTGTAAGGGTTAAGTGAGATAGCACATGTTAAAATGCTTAGCATGATTTCTGACACGTAAGTTGGCAACAAGTTTAGTTTCCTTCCTCCTTTTCCCTGTTAAAGATAGAATCACTAGGTGGAAATGTGCATTATAAATAGTGGGATTATAACACATATTATAAAAACTGTGTTGTTTAACATGCTCGTGGAGAATAATGGTTGTGAGACTTACAGGATAGTCTGAGCCTCTCTTTTCCGATGGCTTCAACAGTATCAATTTCTTGCCAATAACAGAATATTTACCAAGGATCTAAGAAACATGGCAGTTTTCATACTCTGAGTATTAGAAATAGTCCAAACCTGGTAGATCCCAAGAATTCACACAAATAAGATTCCTGAGAGGGGTGTGACATAGGCATCTTTTCCTTATCATGCAAAAAAAAAAAAAAGGAAGAGACTCCATGCACCTAACCTTTGAGGACCTTTGTAATCTATAGCTGTTTACCAGGGAAAGATAAATAAAATGCTGGCTTCATCTAAATCAACATAATACAGATAGAAAGTGGTACATTTGCTTGGAAGCAAAGCCCAAGTGTCCCGGGGAAAACAGATGAAGAGAATATACTACAAATAGGAGGTTATAATGGGGAGCTGGGCCCAGGAGGAGCAATAAAATAGTGTTTCTACATGTGAGGTTCCAGGCATCTCACACTGAGGAGAAAGACAAGTAGGAAGAAACCAGGAATTACTTTATGACTTCAGTAAAAGAAGAATAGGGGAAAATATAATGAGAAAGGTAAAAAGGATTCAAACCTGAATATCAGGCTAAGGAGACTGTATTATTTTGTAGCAGTTGAATTTAGTGAGGGCTTTTGGTGAGATAGAAGAATAAAGCAAGTGATGTTTAGCCTGGGCTAAGTGGTCTGTGTTGAAGAGATGTATAGCAGAGTTGGAGAGATGGAAGTAGGTCAAGAGCAAGTTGGAAGCAATTTCCAAAGGTCTGCCATGGAATAGAAAAAGCCTTGGGTCCAATTAGGAGACTTGGAGGGAGGACTAATGACTGTCCTTGTGACTGACATGTGTGCCATCAGAACAGGAGAATAGGCCTGGGACTCCATACGGTTCCCTCTCGGTGGCCCTGGGTTCCAGCCTTGATTTCATGATGTCCTTGAGCAGGAGAGAAGCAGGTAATAGCACTTCCAAAGAATATTGCTCTTAATCACTGATCACATGCTTAGCTTTGGGTGAGAGTTACTCAAGATATCTTAGGACCATTGGTCCTGTGGTTTAGGAAGCTCTAGTTTTCAGCACAAAGATGTTTCCATTTATTAAATAGTGTAATAATTTTGTAACTTATTCCAGAGAAATTAAATAATACCACCTCACGAAACTTGCTGTAAGATATAAACACCATTGTTTCATATCTGAGTGGAGGCAGTGGGGCTGAGAATCCAGGGAGAACAGATGGTGAGAGTGCAGTAACAGAGAAGAAAGACCTGCATAAAGAGTGAACTCCAGAAACGTCTAGAGAATCAGTCTTGAGGGTTGTGGAGTCCTGATCAGAGACTCATGTCAGGAAACTAACAAGCCAGGGACCTCACTCCCACAAGGATCCAGGAAGGGGTACTTGGAACTCAGACAGTATCTGATTCCTTTGAGAAAGACAGTGTCTATCGAATGCACACCAAGCAAATTAATTAGTCAATTTGTGACAAAATGATTTGATTTTCCCAGTACCCTTTAATGAGATAAACACAATAGTGTAAGAATGTGTGAAAAGTAGTGGATTTCCCTGACTTTAGATTTAAGTCCCCCCCCCCCCGCCCCCCCGAGATGCATGAAGAAAGAAAGGGAATTTTAAAAAGATGGCTAAAGCCGAAGCCGGTTTGGCTCAGTGGATAGAGCGTCGGCCTGCGGACTGAAAGGTCCCAGGTTCAGTTCCGGTCAAGGGCAAGTACCTGGCTGCGGGCACATCCCCAGCAGCGGGTATGCAAGAGGAAGCTGATCGATGTTTCTCTCTCATCGATGTTTCTGACTTTCTATCCCTCTCTCTTCCTCTCTGTGAAAAATCAATAAAATATATTTAAAACAATAAAAAAAGAAATCAAATTAAAATTTTAAAAAATAAAAAAATGAAAAAATAAAAAGATGGCTAAAAAAGTAAGGAGTAGTTGGGTAACGATGAGGAAGCAGGTCCTCATTGTGTCCTGTGGCAGCCTGGCTGAGTGTATTTCTCAGCTGCTGAGAAACTTCAGCTGCTGAGTTCTAACTAGCTGAAGTTCAGAACAGCCAGCCGGGCAGGGCGGAGCATGGTGTTTTGGGGAAGCCTGCTAAGAGAGATAGCAAGATAAATATTGGCATCATTATCTTGTACTAATTCTCTAACCCCCTTTCCAGAAAAAGCTTTGTATACCGTTTTTTTTTTTGTTTTTTTTGTGGGGGCTTTTTTTTTTTTTTTTTTTGCATTTTTGGTTTCAAGAAATGGAAGAATTTTTCAACGCATAAAAATGCATAGTGCTGATACTCAGAATTCTCCCTGAAGAGAAACAGCTTGCCAAGTAGCCATCGATATAAGAAAACACTATAAATCAATGCAGTAAAGGAGGGAACTTAATTTACAACTTAAAACAGGTTGGTCTTCCCTAAAATTTCTGGAAATCAATCAGGGACACAGAAATCGATCTACTAAAAGTGAATAAAATGGATTCTTAATATTGGCAACTGTGTCCTTTTTTTAAAAAGTTCTGAAGGAACAACTCAGAAACAAGTTTATTCACCATAAACTTGATGTTTAGTTTCTTTGCAAACTATTCAAGGAAAAGTGTTGATGGCCTCCTTAGAAGATGTGTTTTTGTTGTGCCAAACATCACCTTCAAAGCCGCAGTCTCTATTCTGTCAAAGATATGGAAATCAAAAACTAAATGAAGTAGAGCTGCCTCTGTAAAAGACAAGCATTGCATCATATTTTAAAGTGCTGCTTTACATTGAAATATCTCAATATGAAGTGGTGGGGATCTGAACACATTTGCATACCCCCCATTCATGACAAAGGGTGAGCATTCTCAACAAGAATAACTGTGGCTGATGGCAATCTTCATCTGAAGAGATTTGTGCATGTTAGCAATATTCCATCTTCTGTCAGCTCAAGAGGAGCATATGGGGCCCATTAACTCACCAAATCTGCCACTGTTCTGCAAATTTTTATTAAGCAAGTGCAGTTCCTAATAGTCACTTATGTTATAGAATGCGTATCCAATGCTATCAATAAGCCAGGGGATTATTTTCCCCCAGTGAGAATGCATTTGAAGTGTACAAGAAGGCCTGACAAAAGAATAAAACACTTTAAGTGATCACTATATTAATATAAATGGATCCTACTGGGGAGCCGATATGTTTATGCACTTTAATGTTTGCCACTAATAAGTTCTCAGAGTGCCATCTTTTTCATAGATTTTCTCCCCGTAATTTCTTTATTTACGGTTTCTCTTCCATACAGTGAATGTGGTTGAAATGAAAAGGCAATATGGGTTTATCAGCTCTTTTTTAAAAGGTGCCATTGATTGTGAGCAGTTCTAAGGAGCTCAAAGGTCTACAACCAAGACAACTGGAAACATAGGCGGGCAGGCTCTGTGTCTTCCAGAGAGGTCGCCCTGGACAGAGGGCAGACCGTGGAGTTAGGAAACATCCAAACCCAAGAGTGGCCTCCTTAGGAAACACTTCCCAGTAATTATATCCAGTGGAGTCCATCCATGTGGAGTTGAATACTAGGAAGCATGAGCTTAGTATAGACATCCTGTTATCTAAATAAATTCAAAGATATTTCTGGAGGCATAAGTCCATAGCACCCTATAAGTATTTAATAATCATATATATATGTATGTATAATAGAGAAATATGCTAATTAACCAGGAACTGTAACGGGTCAACCAGCCAGGAGGAAGTTGCGCAGCAGTGTTGGGGTCAGGCTGTTGGGGCCTCCACGCACCTGCGCTGGGGGAGGACCTGGTCAGCAGCGGCCACCACTGCTTCAAGGGTCAGAGAGAGTCAGAGCCAGACCGGCGACTCAAGGTGGGCACCACAGGGTGATTTCCAGTCACACCCTGGGCCCCTATTTTAAGACAAAAATGTCTGAATTTCATCTTAAGCAGGACTCAGCATTTCACTGGTATCTCTTCAATTTCTGTACTATCCCTTTAAGGTGATCAAGGGCAAGTAGTATCATTTCTTAGGTAAAACTGAAGGACAAGAAAGGGAAAATAATAGTCTCTGGAAACTTAAAAAAAAGAAAAGAAAGAATAATCTGTCATCAGAACTAGAACAAAAGACTTTGGCTCTTGCTCCATCAACACTCTCCTACATGATGCTTTTGGTACCTTAGCATTTTGGAATGAGAGACCTTTCCCACACCAGTCCTTGTAAGTAAGGTCTCTGTTTGAAATCCCGTTGCCATGCTCTCTCAGTTTTATGCAGTGAAAGGACTGGACCTTGGCTCCAGCCTCAGGGGATGACTTTTTAGTAGCTCTAAGGCAATGTGAGTTATAAAGGAAGTTTGCGTATTAATTATAACTTGTTATTTGAAAATAAATGGTGATGCTGTGTTTAATTTTACCTCTTTTTCTTATTTGCTACTGTTATTTAAATCACTCCCAGGCACTAAGCATGTGCATAAAGGAAGATTGTTTCCAATTTAACCTTTTAAATAAAACATATTCTATTAATTAAGCCATTATAGTTCGCTCTCTTTTCTATTATATTTATTCATTTATCTCCTGTTCTAAAGATAAATATCTATGTCTGTAAATATTTTGAAGAGAGACCCCTAATTTTTATGCCTTATCACTCATTTGGATTTTCTACACTGTTTTTTTTTTAAAAAAAAAAAAGCTTATATTACTCTTCTAAATAATTTCTAGTTTTCAATTAAAACAGTAAGTATTCTTATGAAGAATAATAGACAGTATGCAGATAAAAAATTAGGAAAGTATCATGTTTAACCTAATATGACTTGGAAATTGGCAATAATACTAAAATTGGCTTAGATTTAATGGGATAACTTATGTCTGTTTAAAAAACAACAGGCAAAACAAAACACTACAATCCTCCCTTTCTATGAATCCCCTTTTCAGAATAACTGCACATAATAAGACCATGTCGTCTGAGTATTACACTTCCTTTGCCTTTCTTCACCTAAGTGATGGCCTGGGAGTAAACTGGGAGGGCAAACCTGCTGTGGGTGTCGGGTTACCCTTAAGATAATGATTTAAAAGCCCGGTCTGCAGCATAGTACACTATCAGTTATTTCCCCCTATATTCTTTTATAATACCAGGCAACGTAAATCATTGAGACCGCTACCACCACCAAATTCACAACCTTTGCCATTCTCACATTCTCATTTATCAAAAGCTTTTGTTTATTGAGAACTATGTAACTGGTACTGTACTAAAGGCTTTTGTACATATTTTTCATTTTATTCCCACTACACCCTATGTAGTGTTTTTATTGAATTTTTCACAAGAGGAAACTAAGGTTAAAAAGGGCTTCATGACCTGGCTGGTTTGGCTCAGAGGATAGAGCGTAGGCCTGGAGACTAAGTGTCTTGGGTTCGATTCTGGTCAAGGGCACATGCCTGGGTTTCGGACACGGTCTCCAGTAGGGGGCATGCAAAAAGCAGCCGCTCAATGATTCTCATCTTTGATGTTTCAATCACTCTCTCCCCCTTCTTTCCTTTCTAAAACCAGTAAAAGCATGTTATTGTTGTTTTTCAAAAAAAAAAAAAAAGACTTTGTAATTTGCCTGGTAAAGTTGGAATTCAACCCACATCTGTCTCATTGGTTATGTTATTCCACTTTTCTATTTAGTTTCTCATTAATATGATAATAGCTAATATTTCATAATCACTTTCTATATGACCTCTAAGTACTTTGCACAAACCTACACATGTAATTTTACTTCAAACCTATAGAGTAAGCCATATTATCCTCATTTTACATATGATGAAATTGAGGCACCGAAAGTTACATGCAACTGGTAAATTTCCACGTCGGAATTTTAACTCAGACTGGTGATTTTACATCTGTGAAATAGGAATGGATATTTTAGCTTGAACCTACTAGAATTGTAGGTTGCCAAAAATGTTAAAAAAAATTGTAGCTAACACTTAATACCGTTCACTACAGACAGATTTATATTAATAACATGTTCAGATAAAGAGGATAGTAGCATTCTAACATATAGATGTTGGTCAAGTGTTTAATTTATGTGATTGATGATTCAAAAAAAATAACATGTTTTCTGTGATTCATCACCTTTATAGCAGAGTGTAAGAGGGCCATATTGAAGTTCTGGATCCTATCCTCCACTTAGGAGGCATGCCTCAGTTTCTTTGTCAGTAAAATAAGGATAATAATAACATCTATCTTGAAAGGTCATAAATGATAATACGATATAAAATACATAGATAGGATAGAACCTGCAAATACATGTACTTAATAAATATTAGCAACTAGTATTTTTAACATTATGATTGTTTTCCAATATTTTTCTATTTATACTGTAGATTCCACTGTAATTAACTTTTTTAGAGTTGGGAAAGACAGAAGTTGGCCCCCAACATGGAGCCTAATAGATACAAACTGCCATATCCAACTGGAAGTATGAAGAAAACTCTTAACAAGATTTTTAAGCATTTCATTCCAGAAAAAGTACAGACATGCAGTGGTTTTAACTAAAACATAAAGAAATCACTTAGGAAAGGAGGACTAGGTGGGAGTGGGAAGGTCGAATGGTGTTTAATAACTGGGTTAATGAAATAGGACCGACTGTGATAGGCAAAGGAAGGAGGGAGGGGCACGTTACTCTGAGGCTAATGTAATGTTAGGGAAGATGGAGGAGGTCCTCCTTGTGAGTAAAGTTCCCCTCACCATGTTTCAACCCTGAGCATTGGAGTTTCATAGACTAACATGGACAACAGCAAACAATGAACACTTGCCATTAATAATAAAGTGATAATCATGCAGAGATGTTTAAGGGTTAAAAACTTCACATCTGTGTTCATGAGAAATATTAGTTAACTAGAGACACGTTGCATGAAATTTGTGCATAGAAGGTGGGGGGTCCCCTCAGCCCAGCCTGCACCCTCTTCAATCTGGCACCCCTTCAGGGATATCTGACTGCTGGTTTAGGCTCCTAATAGCTCACTTGCCTGCCTGCCTGGTCGCTCCTAACTGTCCCCCCACTCCATCCTGATTGCCCCTCACTGCCTCTGTGCACTGGCCTGATTGCCCCTAACTGCCCTCCTTGCCAGCCTGGTTGTTCCTAACTTCCCCCTGCTGCCAGCCAGGTTGCCCCCAACTGCCTCCTCCCTGCCAGTCTGCTCACCCCCAACTTCCCCCTCTCTGCCAGCCTGGTCGCCCCTTACTGCCCTCTCCCTCTGGCCTCTTACTGTCCCCTTTGCCAGCCTGGTTGACCCCAACTTCCCCCCTCTGCTGGCCTAGTCGCCCCTAACTGCCCCCCCCCCCCCCACCAACTTGGTTGCCCTATGCAGCCTGCTGTTCAGTCATCTGGTTGTCCCTCACTAACCCCCCTGCTGGCCTGGTTGCCCCAGGCAGCCTGCTGTTCAGTTGTTTGGTTGTCCCTCACTAATCCCCCTGCCGGCCTGGTCATAGGCAGCTATCTTGTGAGGGTGTGAGGTTCAATTTGCATAATACTTGTTTATTATATAGGGTAGCTTTCAGATAATTTTTTTTGCCTGATACAGGGTAATACTCTTAGAATGAGTTGGGCAATATCCCTTCCTCTGAATTTTCTGAAATAAGAATTTATATAAAATTGATATTAGTTCTTCTTTAAATGTTTGGTAGATAGAATTCACCAGTAAAACTATCTGTCTAGAGTTTCCTTTAAGGGAGAGTTTTAACTAAAAATTCATTAAAGAATTGAACTATAGGACTACTTATCTTATCTCTTTCTTCCTGTGTAAGCTTTGCTAATTTGTATCTTTGAAAAAATGTGTCTATTTCATTAGAGCTGGGTTAATGTAGAGTTTATTTGTCTCTCCCACTACTGAAGCAAGGTTCCCCTTTATATCCTAACCGATGCTCCTGAATTAGGAAGTTTTTCACCATGGCTGCTGGGAATAGTGCCTATTCTCAGCTCTATGTAAACTTTGGACACTGTTCCCTTTCTACGTTGGGGTGGTTATTTGCCAGGTCTTGGGCAGTTTCCTTACATGCACATGATCCTCGTTATCAACTGTATATATTAGAGGCCCCTCTCTATTGCTCTCTCTGCAATTCTCTTCCCTGAAAACTCCATCTGCCTTGTTCAATGGACCCTCAGTTGCATGTCCTCCAGCTGGGATATCACTGGGCTCTGCCTGTGTTCCCATGCTGCACCACAGCCTGGAAACTCTCCATGCAGTAAACTACAGCAATTGTAGGGTACGTCTCACTTGTTTCCCATTTCTCAGGGGTCACTGGTCTCTGTTGTCTGATGTCTAACCTCTTTAATGCCATTGTTTCATGTTTTGTTTATTTTAATATTTTTCAGGAGGATTATAAATCTGTTTACTCTTACTCTAGGTTTACCATATATAGAAGCTCAATATTGAGTGTTTATACATATTTCTATTGTGCTTAAAGAGTTTTACTACATATATCTCTAGTCCATGAGTTTTGCTTCTCTTTTTGAAAACATGGAAACAATAAATTTCAATACTTTCAGTTAAAAAAAACTGAAAGTATTAAAAATTAAAAGAAAATTAGAAGCCTAATAAATATATCTTTCTTTCTAGCTATTCTTAACATATCTACTACTAGAAATGAGGTGTCCCAGGGAAGCTAGGGAAAATTTTTTCTCAAATCCTTTCCAGTGAAAGATATAACTTATTATGAATCTATATTAATTTATTGTTAAAAATGGCTTATTTCCAAGCAGGCTGATCCTTGTCTCTTTTATGTCTTCTCAGTGCCA